>OY728140.1:1196566409-1197816409 GCA_963277665.1 Viscum album
TTCGTCGATCTGGTCGCTCGATCGCCCTGGAACACCTGGGTTTTGGTCACCCTGACACCAAGAGGCTGCCTCCATTGTTTTCTAACCTTTGATCAGCTCTGAAAACATTTTTTGATCTTCCCACATGAAGAACTCTTGAACAATGAACTCTTTCGATTCGAGCCGATTCGTCATCTTTCATGGTCGTCGCACCTCCGTAGAGTTGTTGCGATGTCGGATCTCCAGTTTTGGATTGTTGCGTTACAAGACGGGTGCACAATGATCCATTGCTCATCACCCCACAAAGAATGTGAAGAACGCGAGGAACGCGTGAGAAGGAAGGGGGGAAGGAAAACCAATCAAATAAATTGAGGAATGAACCTCCACCATTTTTTGTCACGGAGTTGATATTCTCCCGTTAATAGGCTTAAACGGAGCATAAATCAGCAACTATAATCAACATGGATTAATTCCCCATAATCATCCCAAAGAAAACACTCCTGCAAGAACGTACGAATACATGGATCAACTTGTTCATGGTTGATCCACGTTCGTCGTTTTAAATTAAAAACGGGGAAAGAGAGATGAAATAACAACCCATACCTCAACTGGGATCGATCACTGGTGAAGATTCCATGCTATCGTCGTCTTCGAGATCCTCCAACTTCGTTGGTGCATTGATTCTAAATTTTGATCCGTCGTCGTTCGTCGTTGATAGTTTTCTCCAACGCTCCATGGATTCTCCAGATATTTCTCTCAAGAATTTCCAACGAGCAAGATTCGATTATCCAAATAAAAATGGAAACATATTTGACCTCCCATTATGCTACGGCATTAATGAGTCAGCATTTCTGTTTCTGAGTCATTATGACATGGCATTAATTACTGAAACAGTTTCCCCATTTCTACGCTGCAGCGGATATTTCCAAAAAAGAAATAAAATAACCTTTGTGAATTTATTTTATTTTATTTTTACTTAAAACCTCTGAAAAATTAACTTTTTCCCTCGACCTGTGCCGATCAAGGTTACGCTCTTTCTTAGGTAAATTCATCATCTCAGATGCAACAGTGCCCTTAGATTTTTAATCTGGGAATTTGTTTGGAAACTGGAACAGCCGTGCACAAGTGTCGACTCACATAACTTAAAAAAAAGTTCAAACCACCATTCCAGGCTCACTGGGCCTCGAAATGATGTGTCGTCTTCGCTCTCAGTCTTGAAATAATTCCATATAACATTTAAAAATAATACACGGAAAATATGATACAATACATGGTAACACCCTGAATTACCATAAAACCTTATTTATTATACTCATGCTCCCTTATTAATTATAGAATACTAGATATATTCCTTATATCCAACAATTTTGAATAGTCCAACAATGATGGAATAAAAAACTATTAATTAGTTCCAAGGTTGTCAAGAAGATCCAATATAACATATCCAAATCAACCATCTCTTATTCCAAAATCACTACATCAGTATTAGGACCATATTAAGGTTTATCTTTCCTTTAACCATGTATTTTCCAAAAAAATTAACTTGTTGTTGAGTCACTTTTATTAGTACCATATAATCTCAAATCCTCAATTAAATTGTACTACAGTACAATCCTTATTTATTTCCATAATTAATATATCCATTACATCGTTGATACAACACTCAAATGACATAATTCATTAATAAAAATAAAAGAACACTAATTATTCCTCTTCATCTGCAGTGGGATCATAACTTTATTATTATCCAATAGCATTATTTGGGGTATACTCTAATGATTGGGACATTGATTGGCGTAGTGTCGCAAATCCTTGCAGATTAATCATTATACATTTGAAAACTTTTTCTAATCCTTATAATCACGTACATGTTATTCTTTTTCTCTACACTTATAAAAAACTCGCATTCCCTTTAAGAATTTACTAAGGAGATTCATTCCACAGTTATCACGTATGGGAAAATCCTTCTTTCCCTTCTTCCCTTTATCCATATTTCTCTCTACCATCCTTTTCTTCTCGGGCTTCCCTTTAAAGCCATAGGACTCCGAGAATTATTTACTTTTCTTATTAACACATGATATTATTTCTTCATATGATGAGAATACATGGGAGACTATTTCTCTTCTAGATTTTGACTTAAGAACATGAGAGATATGATCCTTATTACTCTTTGGATCATGCTTATTGCTGGAGTTCTCATTTCTTCTTCTGGGAACCATTTCTAAACAATGGCATACACTAGGTTAGTTTATGAATTGTAATGAATAATTCTAAACTTGTAAAATACCTAATGTAATTTGAAAATTTTATGCATATAATACTTAATCATGAAAATGTTTTCTTTGAGGAATTATTTACTCATAAATACTTCATAATGGTTTAAAAAGAAAATGTGAATTATCATAACCATATCTCCTGAGAGTGTCAATACCAAGACTATCGCAAGGCCCGTTGTCGTGTACCAGGATACACCGGTTCAAGCCCGAAACGCCTTGTCGGATTTTTCTCTCATTGGTACATCTGTGCCAGACCCACCTCTACCAGTTTGTATCTAGATATGGATGTATTTTCTTGGAAAACCCACATAATATTTACACCACCTAAATTTTTGGATGTTCTTCTATACTAATCCTCAAATTTTATCTTATGGTAATGTTAGATAATTAGAGTTTTTCTAAATCTAGTTTGCAAGGTTTGTATAAAACTTTCTCTGATGCCAACTGTGTAATGCCCTGACCCTAGTCACCCAAAGTCAGTTCATTATTTCATAACATTGGAATGATCATAAGAGATAAAGTCTTGAAAGACCATTTAGTTTAGTATCCTTGGAAGTACTAGATACATACATAAATTTTACATTACATAATGAAAAAAAAACAAAAAATGTGTCCCCTTTGAACACACTCATATCCTTTGACCTATCCCTATAGGTTAATCATAATATACTTCTTCACATTCTGGGAAAAAGAAAACATAATAAAGGGGTGAGCTCTGATGCTCACTAAGGATAACAATATTGCAGAAACAATCATAAATAAGAATAAACATTTAAGGAAATGTATAAGACTAAATCAAAATCCTTTTAAACTTAAACTTCAGCATAATATGGTACAGATAAATCAAATAATTTCATTTAATTATTCACATGGATAGTCTACTAGAGGAATTATCCCATGTAATATCAATTTCCAATTTATTAATGATGGAATGAAAAATGTCGGACATCATAACCACATATTCACAGCCTCGTGCCAAGACTAAAAATAAAGATTTTGTAAATACCTTATTCCAAGAAACTAGTTTGTCTCATGAGATCTACCAATGCATCGAGGATCTATAGCACACTCCACCCATGACTTACTGAGTTGAATTCATCCCTCATATAAAAAGGTTGAAACATAATATGAACATTTGTATTAAAACTAGCATACAAAATGTCAATACTTTAACCATAAAACATGAATGGTATAAAAATAGAACATTCACGGTCAAAAATATCACAAAAACTTCAGTATAATATATAATATTGTATCATAATAAATTAACTTCAAACAAATGTAAAATCCAATGAAGGATGTTGACATAGATAAAATCAATCCAAAAAAACAATTTCATTGAAATATATCTTTCTATTATGAAATAATTTAAAAGTAAACAAAAATATTATTTTAAAAATATTATTATAAGATTTTAAGGGAAGCTTCAAAGGTCTAAAATTGCTGAAAATTGTTTCACCAGTCATATAAGTTAAAAAAATATTCTTTCCATAATTTTTCGAAAAGGTCATAAAGTACCTTGTTTGGAAAGTGACGGAAATATTCATTTCAAACCATTTTATAAAAAGTCAAAAAATAGTATAAATGAATTTAACATATATTCTAGTAAATAATAAAAATGTTTTGAAATACAATTTTAAGAAACATATATGTGGATGATAAAGTGGTTCTAGTAGATACTCATGTGCAAACAATCTCGGATAATAAAGAGATTGTGAAATTAACCCTTACCTTGAACTTTTCATTGGACGACGGTACTTTAACCTCCTGTATAATGGTTAAATAATTATTATTTAATTATACAAGAAGTACATACATAAATATTATATCATATATGATCTTCTAATATTGTTTTGTTAATAATATTTTAGTAGTATCATTGTTTCGGGTGTTAACTAATTTGTTTTCCTTTATATGTTTTGTTACATAAGTCATGTTTTTTATGGATAGTATGTATTTTATTCATATCCATAATTATATTAAGTTCTTAAAAATTATTTTTAATTATAAAAGGAAAATTATTCTGGAATGGTTATGATGGGGAATGAATCTCATCGCGTTCGTGGAGATGGTAATCCGTACGTACGGATGATAAAATAAATCATTCTATTAAAGGTGAAATAATATTTAATTGGATGGTATATTACATATATATAATATTTAACATGTTATATTTATTATTTAAATCAATTTCACTTAATATTATACCCATCCAAATAACTATGTGTTGAATAAAAAACAACGCCACGATGTGGAGACGGTAAGTTGTATGTACGCACGTATGGTGACTTTGTCATTCATTGGATGGATAGAATACTGAATATGGTTATATAATATTTATAATAACATATCAGTATGAATAAGGTACTGGATTTATTATTTTATTATGGAAACAACAAAGAAAGAGGAAGTGCAAGAATAAAAGAACTTTGAAAGAGGTGATTAGTAATTACCTCTTCTTCAGGTTCTTTCTTTTGATTTTAACAAAAGGTCTCTTTAGGTTGGATTTATAATCAAATTAAGGGATCTAAGTTTAATTTAGGGTAGTTGGAAGGATATTTTATCAGGTTTTGGCCGATCCAAATGTAATTTTAGGTGTGATTTTGAGAGAATGGGAAGTACCCTTTTACAAGAGAGGTGAGGGTCACTTTAGGAAAAGCTTGAAATATTATTTTATTATAAAGTTATTTTTAGTTGATAATGGCCCAAAATGGATTTATTTCAAGGATAACGTGGGTATGGTTAGAAATTATCTCAACCAATAGGTTTTAAACAATTTTATGTCACCATATTAACCTTATCTTTTAGATTTAACTCTTTGTTAAATAGTTAAACTTTTACAACGTCTTCTTGTATTTTATATTACATGCTTAATAAACATACTATAAAATTACTATATAACCCCAAGTGGTTCATTAATTACACATATATCATTATATAGGTCCTTTGGTCGGACCTTATATTTGTAAGAATATTATATCATTTAATAATATAGTATTTGTTTTAAAAAAATTATTTATGTCAATTTTGACACTATTTAGCATTTGGTTTTTGTAAAAGTCTTAACAACTTTTTTACTTCGAAAAAAATACCTGTAATCAAAACTAACATGTAATATTAAACTATAAAATTTTTTTATGGTGTCAAAAGTTTCATTTTACATTTATTTTAATATTTATAACGCCAATTATTTTAATCTTTCCTTAATAAGGTAATTATTACATCATCATTGTTTCATAAATAAATTTAATTATATAATTTCTAAAAATTATAAATAAAATACCATGATGTATAAAACATTTTTATATTTCTAATCAGTATTTATAGTCGAATTTATCTTATGTATAACCCTATATTAAAAATGTTTTAGTTATTAAATTTTGAATTTAACACTTTTATCTTTTCTTTAAATAAAATATAATAAATGAACTAATCTAATCCCAATGGGTCAAAGAGGATCATATTTTATTCTTAAGGTTGATTTTAATAGAAAAACAATTATCTAATAGAATTATGACATGTGTTAGGATAATTATAATATCATTTTTCCTTTAATTACCCTATTTACTTTTAAGTCTAGTAAATAAAATTCAAAAGTTACTATTCACCAAAAATTATTTTCATCCTATTGAACAACATTTTACTTACTGATATCAACCATGCCTCTAGTATTTTTAAAATTCAAATCATAGAATTGGTAAAATTATATTTTATGAAAATTTGCAAATGTTCCTTGAACGTGGGTAATAGACGTTAAAAACGTTCAACAAAATTTTATATATCTAATATTACTATAAAATGACTCCAATTAATTACATTGGAATAATATAGGTATTATGTATCTATTTTGACTTTAAAATAAATTTAAATAATAATTATTATTATTTAAATAAAAATTTGGTTTTATGTACTATGGATTTTTTTTCACTATTCAACAA
This sequence comes from Viscum album, assembly GCA_963277665.1. Taxonomy (NCBI): domain Eukaryota; kingdom Viridiplantae; phylum Streptophyta; class Magnoliopsida; order Santalales; family Viscaceae; genus Viscum; species Viscum album. The sequence goes on from OY728140.1 coordinate 1,196,572,603, forward strand.
AAATTGAAACTTTTCAGAAAAATACCAAAAATTCACCCAAACCTAATTTTGATATTACGAATCCAAAATTGAAGTCTATTTTACCAAATTAAATTTTTAGGACTGTCTAATATTAATTTTATTCTTATTCACAAATGGACTTAAAAATTAGTTCTTTTAAGAAAATAGTTTTTCTAAATATATAACAATTTTAACAAAACATATACATTACATTATAAATATGTTTTATTTATTTGAAAACATTATAAATAAAAATAAAAAAAATATTTATTATTATTCACATCACAATATTTAATTGATAAATAAATATATCATTTAAATAATTATAATAATAATTTGTTGTTTCGCAGAAACTCAATCTTGCATATAATACAATCCAAGTCGGTGTTGCGTGCAGTATGAGGTATTGACTTAATTTAAAGATATAACTTACTATGAAGTCTTGGGTTGTTACATATTATATTGGGAGAATAGTAGTAGATAACAAAGATGAGCCTCAGGATGATCATAGAGCGTAGTAGTTTTTAGTCTTTTGTTTAATTTTTACTATCCTGGTACTAATTTTATGACTGTTACCAAGACACACTTAACTTATATTTTGTACCACCATGAAATAATCTTTTTATAGTGATACTTTGCTTCCTTATGTCTATTTTATTTATAGTTTTGTTGTATTTTGTTTTCTTCATTTCTATTCTATAAAACCTTTATACAAGGGCATATAATATCCAAACCATACCATCATTCACCCCCACTATTGGTCGATAGCCTCTGGTATACAAGGAGGTGTGCTTGAGGCCTTATGACCCACTAGACTGATTAATTATTTGTGAATCGGAACCGAGTATGTCAAAAAGTGGTATCATAGAATAATTTTTTTCCTTTATCCTACCATTTTTTTTGGTAAATGGGAGAATAGGAAGTTTCAAAACTATGTAATAGGATGTTTCCTTATAGTAGCTAACCCACATGTGGGTGAAAGGCCAAGTTTATAGGTAAGGGACTTTTTGTTATAGAAATATATTATTATTTTTGTATCACTTTATGCATTGGATGAAACACGTGTTATATGATGTTACATTTTATGGTATATCCACCCTTGGTCCAATATAGATAGTAAAAAATATCTCATTCATCGTCATAGTCATATAGGGATTCATATGTCATTCGTATTCCATTCCATACATATTTCATTGATTTTACTTCTTTTCCCCACTTAATATGAATTGGTAGTTATTCTTGTAATTTATAATGTGCCTTGGTAAAAAATAGGTCACTTAAAGTGTTTATATCTATATAAATGATGTTTTCATGCATAGCTTGAGGATGAAATTTTATTTGACCAATTTTAATATAATCATAGCCTTGAAACCCGGGTTATATAAGCTAGAAATTTAAACTGGTTATTGTTAAATATAGTACCAATTTAATCCTATAATACATATACCTCTATAACATGGGAATAAAAACTCATATAACTGAACCATTATATATATACTTTATAAATTATAACTCCTTGGGTTTTAAAAAGAATTGGTTGTAGTTAAATGGGATACCAATTATAACGTAAATATTTTTTACCTCTATAATTAGGTTGATAACTTATATAACTAAATTTTAATGATAAATACATTAAAATTTATTATATAACCATGCCCTGGGAAATGGTAGTTAGGGATTGTATAATCACCTAAGAGAACTCTTTCTATGAATTTAGGGGACTCTTACATAGTGAGGCCTAAATCCTTTTATTTATTTAACTATTTAAAACATAATCTAGTATAGTATTATATTTTGAGTCTTATTCATGACATTATATATACATGACTCCATGATAGCCTCAGGTCGAGCGTTGGGAAGGAAGTGATGACCATGTTTCTGAGGTGGTGTACTTAAACCACCAGTGGTGCCACATATAGTGAAACTTTTTATAACTCCAATTGTACCACCTATTGGGCCAAGGATGGGCATTTATGATCAATTTAAATGGGTTTTATATGCCTAGTATAGTATATAAATGGATCCAAATCGGTTGTAAAGACCATGTCTGAGTTTACTATGGAGTTCCAGCAATATCACCCACCTAAATTCTCGGGGAAAGGCGGTCCCAAAGATGTAGGGTTTTGGTTAGAGGATATGCATGTGATCTTTGAGAGTTTGTACATTCCATAGGATAGGAGGGTAAATATAGTATTATATGTGATTCATGGTACTTCCAATACATGGTGAGATGTTCTTACTCAAACATATCAGCATCAGGGCATGTTTTAGAGGTACTTTAATACTACCCTCTTCAGTTACTTCATACCAAATACTCTGAAGACTGATCAAGCTAGGTAATTCATGCATATGGAGTGTCATAATATTTCTTTCATGGATTAGTCATCTCATTTCACAAAACATTAGTTCATTAAAAAACTCTTGTGGTTGGTGAGATGTATATGGCCATACATTTTGAGGATGGACTCAAGTGTGATGTTTGATCTCAGAAGAATGTATTTCGACTTACTATTGTCTGTAAGTTGATAAAATTATCCCTTATATCTAAATGAAATATAAGGAAATATAAAGGTAAAGGTAAACTTGGTTCAACATCTAGGCTAGGAATTTGACCATCTAATGGAAAGAAGTATTTCTATGAGACTTCTCGATGGTTAAGTGGTGACCAATGTGTGTACTAAAATTTTATAGTTTTCCCCAATGTGCTAGGTAAAGTCACATGAATCCTCAATGTGATTGGGAACTAGTGGAGTGTCTATCCAATGTCAAAATGGTTCATCTATAGATATTCTATAGGACCTTTCCATTGGTGCCTAGTGAGGGGATATTCACCAGTTCAAAGTTACAAAGTTGGATCTATGTCACAAAACAAGGAAAGAAGATAGATTTATATCAATTTTTAATGTAACAACCCTGACAATAGTATCTGGGATCTGGTGCCTCACTTTATTACATTTTCATAGATACAAGGCCTGGATCTCAAATGACTAGTCTGTTTAGTTGTTTTGGAAACTATACTACATACTTGAAACACACAATATAATTGAAACTATAAAATACAACATATTCAATCATTTTAGAGCACAAATATTATCCTAGCTAACCCTATATATAAATCATAGTATACATCATGAAATCCTATAAAAAATAAAACATAATAAAAGAGTGTGCTCAGATGATCAATAAGGGTAAGTGTGCAATAGAAGATACTATAAATAAATAATCTTAAACATTATGGCAAGGTATATAACTAAAACACAATACATTTAAACATAATCTTGAGCATAATATATAAAGAATAAATTAAAATATAATAATTCCATATAAATAATCACATAGATATTCTAAAAATCAAAAAATCACATGGAATATCAATAACTAATCTCATAATGAGGGAATGCATAATGTAAGATTGCATAAACATACCATCGGGGATTTGTCCAAGACACTATACAAAAACTATTGGGAAAAATCCCTCAAGGTATAATTGAAGCATTTTTGAGGTGATTGGGTTTGTTGACAAAGTGGACATATGTGTTGTGATTGTTGACAAAGAAAACCATGACATACAAATTTGTTGACAAAGGGGATTCCATGGTGGCATGTCAAGTTCAAGGGATTTGGTTAATGATCCATGTTTGATTTAAGAATGTTGACAATGGAATGGATGATCTGGAGGTGGTACAAAAAGAGAAGATACATGGTGGTTCCGTTTTCCAGTGTTTTCCAAATTATTGGGCCTAAAAATCGACAAATGAAGAAAATCTGTTTTTGGAAAAGTGACTTGTGCGCCGTGTACTTGAAGGATAGGAAACTTGCATGGCTAATGTTTTTTAAGATCAAAACATCAAAATATGTCAAAGTGATAATGGGATCCCAAGTTTTTGGATTGGTTGCGCAAGTGACTTGCGCGGCAGAGACTTGTGCGCCGAAACTTGCGCGCCGAGGGGAGACTTGCGCGGTGTCGCGCAGGGTTTCCAAATGACTATAAATATAGGTTGAACCCTTATCATTAGGTTAAGAGTTCAACACTTATAGAAAATCATAGCTCATGTCATGCAGGTGTGGTGCTTGCGCAAGTGGTGGTGCGGTCGCGTAAGTAAAAGTTGTGCGTCAGTTGTTTGTTGCACGCCTAAGGAGGTTTCGGTGATAATGGAAGGGAGTCGCCCAAGTTTTCAGTTGAAGAAGGAGGTTTCGTGCAAGTGGTTTGGTGACACTTGCATGCCAAGTTTTGATGAAGCGTGATAGTTGATGGTTGCACGCCAATATTGGTTTGGGCGTAAAAGGTTGTGAGTCGCGCAAGTTTGGAGTTTGAGAAGCTTGTTTCGCGCAAGTGGTTGAGGTGGAATTGTGTGCCAGTTATAACTTGTGCGCTGATACTTGCACGACGTCTAAGATAAGGGTTCCAGGTAAGTTTGATTCACAGCAGTGATTCAGGGATGCGTGAATTCTAGATGTTTTCCTGATACCTTCGGTGCAAAGTGAGATTCATCTGCAGGTGAAATATGGACTTCAACAGAGCATCTAAATACAACAAAGGATACATTCATTAGTGATAATGAAGATACCTACAGGTCTATAAACTATGGTTGGATCCTTTCTTGAGCAATGAGGAAAGAAAGAGGAAGAAGGTGATCCTCTCCACCGGCAGTGAGCCAGAGAGAGAGAGACAGGGAGTGACCCTTGGGAAAGCAGTGAGCTGACCCTAAATATTTTAAAGACAGTGAGCATGGGCATAGAAGTGATCTATCCCGAACCTTGTAAACAGTAGTTTTATTTAGTGTATTTGGTACAGCGGAACATCGTCGTTGTATGCTCCTTGGACGTAGCCCAGTGAGGGTGAACCAAGTAAAAATCTATGTGTCTGTCTGCTTACTTCCCTGAATTACATTTAAAGCATCATCATCAGATAAAGAAGAAAATAAGTGGTCATAATAAACACCCAAGTGCAATAAAAGTGACCCTTGTAATAAAGAGGTCAAGATCCAGTAGGGCAGGAAGAACTTTGAAAAATAATATCCATACCCTGATTTACCCCCCCCCCCCTCTGAGGGTATATAGGCCCCTATTGGTCCTAATAATTGGTATCAAAGGGATAGGTTTGTTTTATTAGATTTGTTCACTCCGACTTGGTTCAATCGATCTGTGTTGTTAAAGAATCAGTCTGCTCTTATCTCGGTGTGCCATGGAAAATGGGAAAACATCAAAGAAGAATCAGAAGTCAGATGGTATTCCTCAATGTGGAAGTGTTTATGGAAAAGGTGTGATTCAACTAAAAGAATCAAACAGCTTATTGAAGGAAGGCTTGGATGAATCTGATAAGGAAAAGATTTATTTACTCAATCATGATGTAGGAATGAGTGAGATACATGATCTTTAAAGTAATACAGAAAAAACTGATGATGATGAAGATTCAAGAAAGAGGTCACCAGTATATGTTGTCAACATGACAGAGAAATTGGATCAGAAATTGGATGAAGAAGTTAAATCTAAAGATATCCTAATCCAAGTACTGGAAATTGAGGTCAACAAGATAAGAGGCTTAAATCAAAGGCGTATTGATGTAGCTACAGATCTAAGGGAGAAAAATGATTCTCAAGAAGAGGAACTACGAAAGAGATCTACAAAGGTAGAAAAATAAAAAGTTGATGTCAAGGGAAAGAATCTGAACTCAGATGAGATTCAAAATTTGAAATCCAAAAATTATCATCTTTCTACACAGCTATCTGAACTAGTTCAGAAGAATCAAAGGCTACAACAAGAGAATGCATCTGTCTCTGAATCTATTTCTCAGGAAAAATTGAAAGGAAAGGAGCAAAGTGATATGGTAGAAAAGCTCACACGATAACTGGAATATGATATGAGTTGTGGAACGAATTTAAGAAGAGAACTCAATGCCCAAATTTTATCAAGGGATAAGAAGATTAAAAAGTTGGAAGAAGATATAGAATCAGTGAATAAGGAATTGGAGAAATCTAATGCTAGAGGAAAGCCTAAAATGAAATATGCCTTACACTTACTATTTGACTATCTTTCAGCAAGTGATGATGAATTGAAAATCAAATTTTCTATTTATGAAAAGATGCAAGAACGAATTTTCTCAACTCAAATACCATATAGTTTGGGAAAAACTAGCATTGGATTTGATGAATCACCTCCCATTCATGATAAAAGGAGAGCTGTGAACAGTTCCAGATGCGGAGAAAATACTGTAGGTGTTGGAGATATGCCTAAGAGGATAGTTACAAGAAGTAGTGACGAAATGTGATATTTCTGCAGGATTCATGGCCAAACATCAAGATTCTGTTCAGAGGCTCTTAAATACATTTCAGGCTATGATAATAGAAACTTTGAAAAATATTAGATTAAGAAGAATCTTCATGATAAATCAGAGAGAATATTCTCTCAGAGGAAAGCATTACTTAGATGCTATTACTATGGAAGAATGAGACACACCATGAATATGTGTCAGGAAGCTCAGGAGCTCAATATTAGAGGAAGAACTCAAGCTGCATCAACATCTCAACCGAGAGATGACGAAATGAGGTATGCCTTTAATGGTAGATATTTCATATGTTCTAATCATGGGCATTTGGAAATATATTGCAGCTAGAAGAATGTGAGAAAGGAAAAGGATCCCAAAAATAGATTCTTAACTCCAGTGATGTATAAAGAGAAATCTTACATTGGGAGACAAAGTGGAAAGTTGGAGAATAGGCTTAGAGCCTCAGGGGAATCACATGGATCTGAATGAAAGGTGGATATGTCACCTCCTCTGTCACACTCACAACCGCCCTCTAAGAAAAAACATAAACAAATATGGAAGAAAAGGCGAGGAAACTCTAAAGCTGTGAGTAAGAAGAATGTACGTTCAGTGTAGGACCCACCACCAATGAAAAATAGTGTGGTAACTCAGAAATATGATAAAAGAAAAATAAACAAATAATGCTTTGAAAAATTTTCATATTTTCTACCACCACAAGAAGTGGAGGAAAGAGGAATATGCCTATAATGGAGGAAGGAGAAAGGGAAGATGATAAGAAAAGATATTCCTGCTCAGAGAAGGAATCAATGGAAATAAAAATTTTGGTAGAACATCAAAGACAAAAATGTGTACTCGTGGATTTAAACCCCAAATGGTGAGAAAGGCTTGGCCTGCAGAAACTATATATCAGAAAAATTCTTAGAATATGGGTAATTAATTAATTTTCATATGGATAGAGTAGTTGAAGTTAGCTAGGCATCTAGAAGAATCAAGGAAATATTGTGATGCTCTTCAAGAAAGAATCAAAGTGTTGACCCATCAGGATTAACCACTATCCTCGTCTTCAGGATTCCAGAAGCACCCCTATCCCTATTTATATAAATGATATTAACTGATGATTCAATTGTTTCTAGTTTTAGGGAGATACGATCCAAGGGGAAGTGGAATATAAAGATTCAAAGTGGAGAATTGATCTGCTTCAGATTTTTAATTGACTCAAATCTGGTACCAAAGTTGAAGAAGAAAGGGTGAAACAGAGCGCAATAGGAAGTGATTGTGTTATTAACTTTAACTCTTGTTTTCTACATCGAGTTCCAACTCAGTAGGCTTAGAGATTTTGTTAATGGATTAATATTGAGTGTAATATTAGAAGAAATGATGTAGGAGAATAAGAATGTTTATGTGCATAACCCCAGGAAGTGTTGCATACCATAGGGGGAGCATTCAATAACAAAATCAGATGGAAGAGCCATGAAAGAAATAATTGGATGAATCAGCTCGGGTGTTGCCTATTGAGGGAATAAAGAAACACATAGAGAAGAATAAATAATCTTACATATCATGCTTATCAATTTTTTCTAACAATATGGTATCAGCTGACTATTTTCAGGATACCAAGAAGCTGCGAGAGAATATCAACCCGGTTTCAACAAGAATATAAGAAAACTAGCTGAAATAAATTATGCCACTGAACAATTAAACAGTGAGAAATTTCCTGATGAAAGTGTTGAGGAATAAATCAACATAGGGGGAGAATAAGTGACATATTCTAATTCATAAAATAATCAGATGTGTGATATTTTTTCAAGGCCAGCAGATAAGAACGTCATCGGGACTAAATGGGTCTTTTGCAACAAGATGAACGAATATGGAACAGTGATTCGAAACAAATCATGAATGGTGTGCAAAGGATACTCCCAAATAGAGGGTATTTATGTTGATGAGACATTTTCACTAGTTGCAAGGCTGGAGACAATCAGATTACATTTATCCATAGTAGTGCAAAGAAAGTTCAAAGTGTTCCAGATGGATGTCAAATCTACATTATTGAATGGAGTTCTGGAAGAAGAGGTGTACATTGAGAATTTAGATGGGTTTCTCATTCAAGAAGATGAGTATAAAGTTTGTTGGTTGAATAAATCACTATATGGGTTGAAACAAGCACCAAGAGCATGGTACTCAAGGCTAGATCAGTATTTGAAGAAGCTTGTATTTCAACGTGGTGGAGTTGATTACAATATCTAATTCAACAAAAATAGTAATCAAAGGATGATGGTGTCAGTTTATGTCAATGACATAATATTTGGTGGATCAAATGAAGCACAGTGCAAATAGTTTTCTGAATTCGTGAAAAAATACTGCAAGGAGATTCTGAGAATGTTTGGAATGAAGAATTTCAAGGAGATGAAGACTCCGGTTGTTACCAGATGAAGTTATCAAAAGATGACAGTGGCAGGGCATTTAATATCACTGAATACAGGTAGATTATTGGCAGTTTACTGTACCTAACAGCAACAAGACCTGATATTGTTTTTGCCACATGCCAAGTAGCACGTTACTAAAGCAATCCCAAGGGAAGCCACATGCTTTCAAAGAAAAAAAATACTTCAGTATATCAAGGGAAAATTGGATTTCAGCTGGATGTATAATGGAAAATCTCAGACATAGTTATTGGGATATACTGATGCAGGTTGGGCAGGTTCAGCGGATGACAGAAAATAAACATCTGAAGGTGAATTCTATCTTGGTGGATTATGTATTTCTTTGTTAAGCAAGAAGAGGGATTTCATTTCATTAAGCACTGCAAAAGCTGAGTATATCGCGGCCACTCAAGCGTGCACATAGTTATTATGGATGAAGCAGGATCTTGAAGATATCGGAGTTGAAGTGAAGTCTCCGATCGGAATCCAGTGTGATAACTCAAGCGCTATCAATCTTAGAAAAAATCTCGCCCATCATTCAAGGACAAAGAACATTGAGAAAATGTATCATTTTATCAAGGATAAGGTTGAGTAGGGAATTGTGAAGTTGGAGTATGTGCCTACAGAGCAATAGGTTATAGACATTCTGACAAAGGTCTTTCCCAAGGAAGCTTTTGAGAGGCATCGAATGGCTCTGAGAGTTGAGTCAACTCCCCATACTTGAAAGAGTGTGGATGTGGAACCCCCGCCCCCTCTCCCCGAGGTATGATGTGTTTTCCCCAATGTGCTGATATGTATTCTCTACTCTGTTACAAAATGCAAAGGAATGACCTTTGGGTTCGTTGACAAAGGGGGAGAAAATAGTGATTGTTCAAGGGGGAGATAGTGTGGCTATTTGAGAAGTTGTGATTGATATAGGGAGAAGATGATAGGTGGAGCAGTGAGATAGGGGGAGATCAATGAGACAGCGGGAGCATATTAAATCTGACGGTGCTAGAGGTGGTCAATCAAAGAATAGATATCACGACAGCTGAGGATCGTGATAAAAGAAAAAGAGTGGTGTTGGAATGAGGTATGAATATTTCAAAAATTTGGTATCATTTTGGTGTCAAAAGTGGGTGTCAGAGTGGAAGTGATTCATTGATGAACTTTTAATTTACTCTTGTTTCTCACGCCGATCATTGCTCATGTGGGCTTAGAGTATGTGTTGAGTAAATCCTTGATCGCTATTGGAATCGCAATAGGTGAATGGTGGATGAAGAATTAACAATGTATCTTTTTATGGAAAAATTGTCAATAAACCCAAAGTGGGAGATTATTGGGAAAAAATCCCTTAAGGTATAATTGAATCATTTTTGAGGTGATTGTGTTTGTTGACAAAGTGGAAATCTATGTTGCGATTATTGACAAAGAAAACCATGACATACAAATTTGTTGACAAAGGAGATTTCATGGTGGCATGTCGAGTTCAAGGGTTGTGGTTAACGATCCATGTTTGATTCAAGAATGTCGACAAAGGAATGCATGATCTGGAGGTGGTACAAAAAGAGAAGATACAAGGTGGCGCTGTTTTCTAGTGTTTGCCAAATTTTTGGGCCTGAAAATCGACAAATGAAGATAAGTGGTTTTTGGAAAAGGTACTTGTGCGTCGTCTACTTGAAGGAGAGAAAACTTGAACGCCTAATTTTTTTCAAGATCAGAACATCAAAATATGGAAAAGGGATAAGGGGAGTACAAGTTTTATGTTTAGTCACGCAAGTGACTTACGCGGCAGAGACTTGCGTGACAAAACTTGCGCGTCGAGGGGAGACTTGCGTGCCATTGCGCAGGGTGTCGAAATGCCTATAAATAGAGGTAGACCCATCTTTATTCAGTGAAGAGTTCAACACTTAGAGAAAATCAGAGCTCCCGTCGTGCAGGTGTGGTGGTCGCGCAAGTGGTGGTGTGGTCGCGCAAGTAGAAGTTGTGCGCCAGTTGTTTGTTTCACACCCAAGGAGGTTTGGGAGAGAAAGGAAGGGAGTCTCCCAAGTTTTGAGTTGAAGAAGGAGGTGTCGCACAAGTGGTTTGGTGACACTTGCGCGCCAAGTTTTGAAGAAGCGCGATAGTTGATGTTTGCGCACCAATATTGGTTTGGGCGTAAAAGGGTGTGAGTCGTGCAAGTTTGGAGTTGGATAAGCTTGTGTCGCACAAGTTTGGAGTTGGATAAGCTTGTGTCGCGCAATTGGTTGAGGTGGAATTGCACGCCAATTATAACTTTCACGTCGATTCTTGCATGCCGGCTTAGAGAATCACTCCAGGTAAGGTTGATTCACATCAGTGATTCAGGGCTGCGTGAAAGCTGGAAGTTTGCCTGATACCTTCGGTACAAAGTGAGATTCATCTACGGGTGAAATTTGGACTTCAACAGTGCATATACATACAACAGAGGATGCATTCATTAGTTTTAATGAAGAGACCTACAGGTCTATAAACTGTGAGTGGATCCTTTCCGGAGCAGTGAACAAAGGAAGAGGAAGATTGTGGTCCTCTCCACCGGTAGTGAGCCAGAGAGAGAGAGACATGGAGTGACCCTTGGGAAAGTAGTGAGCTGGCCCTAAATATTGTAAAGGTAGTGAGCCTGGGCATAGAAGTGATCTAGCCCAAACCTTGTAAACATCAGTGTGCTTTAGTGGATTTGGTACAGCGGCACATCATTGTTGTATGCACCTTGGACGTAGCCCAGTGAGGGTGAACCAAGAAAAAATCTCTTTGTTTGTCTGCTTACTTCCCTGCATTACATTTAAAGCATCATCATCAGATAAAGAAGAAAAGAAGTGGTCATAATAAACACACAAGTGAAAATAATGTGACCCTTGTAATAAAGAGTTCAAGATCCAGTGGGGTGGGAAGAACTTTGAAAATGAAAATCCATACCCTGATTCACCCACCCCCCCCCCCTCTCAAGGTATATAGGCCCCTATTGGTCCTAACATAAACAGGTAAGGCCTTAGCCAATACCCAAACTAGTTTATCTTATGAGTCCTAATTATACATCAAGGGGCTATAGGGGGCCCCTTCTATCACTTACTAATGCATTCCCCATATAAAAACATGAACAACGCAACCATTTGAATTAAAAAAGTACCATATGAAATGTGAATACTTTAACCATAAACCATGAATAGTATCAAAAGAGAACATATATGGTCAAACAGATCATAAGCCATTTAATAAGGTAGATGATATCATAACTTATCAACCCAAAACAAGAATAAGATCGAAAAAAAGGTTGTTTACATAGGTGAAAAATACTATAATAAAATCTTTAAAAATTTCTTGAGAGAAATAGACCTTTTTACTTTGAAATCATTTATTTAAAAGGACATGCAATTTTAAAAGAAAAAATTTTCATTCAAATGAATCTTGTAAAATTGTAAAGGAAGATTAAATACATTATGGTTTCATGATTATAGAAAAATCCACTCATTTTGTATAATTTAAAAAAACATTCCTTCCATATTTTTGTCAAAAAAAGTAATAAATTACCTAATTTGAAAAACAAAAAGATGATTCATTTAAAACAATTTTATAAAATTTAGAAAAATGTTCAAAATAATTTAAAATTTGTTTGGATAATAGTAAAAATTATTTGGAAAACCTATTTATGAAACATGTACATGGATGATAACTATTCCCCCGTATATACATATGTATAAACAAAAATCAATATTATTGAGATTGTGAAATTGACCCTTACATTGTACTTTCCATTAGTTGAAGGTGTTTTAACCTCCTATATAATGGAATAAATAATGTTATTAATTTATAACATAACCCTATAAAAATTTCTGATATCATATATAATATTCTTATATATTTTTGTTAATAATATTTTGTTATTTCCTTCGTTTTTGGTGTTAACTGCTTCATTTTCCTATGCATATTTTGTCGTGTACATCCTGTTTTATATGCATAGGATATATTTATTTCACCTCTATAATAATGATATTAAGTTTATAGATATCATATTTATTACATTATATACATTTTTTAATCATTATTCAATGGTTAACATGGAAAATGAATCACATTGCATCGTGGAGATGGTAGGGCGTACATATGCACGAGCACTGGTATCATTCCCTTAATAGTGAAAGGGTAAGAAAATAGATGTTATATTAATTATAAAGAATAAATATAACATAATAATCACTATATTTATACAATATTTCCATAATTATACCCATACAAGTAAATTGGTGATGAAAAACAAATTACACCACTTTGTGGAGAGGGTAAGTCTTACGTATACACAAGCAGTGCTTTCATTTCTCATAGGATGGATAAGAAGTGGAATGTGGTTGTCCTACAACGATAATAACATCACACAAAATATATGATACTATATTTATTAATTTATAAAGTAAACAACATGTTAAGAGTAATTAGAATAAGAAATGAACTTGAATGAGTTAGTAAAAATGATTACTTTCTTCTTTGGCAGACTTACTTTAGATCTCTTAATGGATCTGGGGATGGTATTATTGGATTGATTTGAACTCTAGAAATTGAATAAGGATGTTGGGAGGATACATGATTAGTATTTGGACGATCTATAAGGCTCAAATATATGTGAGGAAATGAGGGAGGAGGTTCCATTTTATAATTGAAGTGAGGGGCACTTTTGGAATTCTTCAATATACAAAATTAATACAAATTATTTTCTAATTAAAAATGGATTGAATTTTTTTTATTTCCAATATATTAGGAGTATGGGTCTAAATAATATCAACCAATAATTTTTATACATGTTTGGGTCTCATTATTACCCTTATCTTTTAGTTTTAACACTTTTTTAAACCCTTTAACTCTTACTCTCAAAACATGTGATTTTACTATTTGAAAGGTTAATATAGTTACTATAAAATATCAAACTAACCATAAATGATTAATGGTAGAAATATTAAAATTTACCCCAATCAGTTGGATGATGTTTATATTTTTATGAATTATATATTATTTATTAAAATATTTTTTTTATATAACATTATTGAAAATTTTGATACTATCCATTACTTTGACTTTTACAAAAATCAATAAAACAATATATCTTCAAACAAACACTTCAAAAATATCACTAATATTTAAAGGTTATCTATAAAATATTTTTATTACATTAATTATCTAAAATTATATTTATTTTAGTATTTTTAATATCATTTATTTGATACTTCCATTAATTAAATAATTGCTACATCACCATTATATAAGCTTTTAAGGTAATTATTTATTTATTAAAAATTACATATAAATTATCACGATGAATATGAAACTTTTATATTTAAAATTTCTATTTATAATCTAATTTATCTTCTTTATAACCCTTTAATAAAAATGATATAGTTATTAAAGATATGAGTATGGCATCACTAACTATTCTTTAAATAAAATATAATAAATGACATACTCTCATACAAGTGGCTTCCAAAGGATATAATATTAAAAAATGGATGATTTTGTTCTATAAGCACTCATAAAATGAAATATGGACATGTTTTGGTGTAATTTTATAATATTCATAATATTATTTTTAACCTTAATTACTCGATTTACCTTTAACTGTGTTAATAAAAATTACTAAAGTTACTATTCATAATGTCCAAAAATAAAAGAAACCTATTTACAGAATTTGGATCCAATGATTCCAAATATGGAATAAATTTTTCAAAATTCAAAATATATATTTTTTAGTAAGTAATTTAAAATTAAATATGTTGACAGAACGAGAAAACAAGTCTTTAAAATGAAAACATTAAAAAGATTGAAATTTTTTTATATTTAAATTCAATGTGAAATTTATTCAAATTACCAAAATTTGATTAAATGATAAAAATGGATATAATTATTCTTTAAAAACAATCAAACCAATAATTTTACACTATAAATTATTTATACAAAAAATTTATTTTCAATTAAAATTTAGTATTAGTTTACTATTCAACAAAACATGAAACTTATCAAAAAGATAAAAAAATCCAACAAAAGTAAATTTTTATATTACTATTTAAATAAATAAGTTTATTTTTTAAAATATAATTTTTAAAATCATCAAAAAATATATTTAAAACATGTTCGCCATCAAAATGTGGAAAAAATACCGTTATAAAAATACGGCTTTTTGTGTAGAAATTGGATTTATTTTTCTATCATTTCTAGAAAACATATAAGATGAATGTTAAACATTAGATTAAATATATTTCATATAAATTTAATCTAGTTCATTAAATTAGTGTGATTAATTTAATTTAGTAGGATAAAACACCTTTGCCTCATAATAATAGTTTTTATAAAAACATTCCCTTTATTTTAAATTGGTTTTTATAGTTATTTTTAATTATTTGGTAACCAATGAATTTAAAAATATATTTTCACAAGATAGTTAATCCTAATAATAACCAAAAATTTAATAGCAGCTATATTATTTCATTATAAATAATAATATTAATAATATATCATGGTTTTGTTTAAAATCGTTATTGCATGCAATATAATATATTGAAAATATTAACTATAAAAAACAAGAAAAAACAAAAAATATTTGGGTGTTAGATTCTCACCCCCCCCCCCACTTCAATAAATTGTATCCTATCAATTTAAAATTTCACTTCAAATATAAATGGTTGATGCTTGAAAAATACCTTTATAGGAAACCCACATCGTAAATAGGATTAATGGAAGATCCACTTTAAAATAAAGAAAGTTAAGTATAAAGGTCACCTGAGATAACACATACTAGGGTTCCATGTAGGAAAACTTTGGAATGGAAGAGAAAACTAACTATCAAGTTCTGATAGAGAGTGATATAGAACAAGTTATTAGGAAAGTTAACAAACATAACACCATAAATTTTTGGTCAGTTAAAAGACCATTTATTTCTCAGAAAGAAAATTAAATAGATTATATTTTTTTCGAAAAAACTTTTTCTAGATTTGAAATATTATTTTACTATTTAGATAAGTACATAATTTATTTCTTTCTATTTCATAATAATAATCAAATCATATGGTTGTGATTTGATATATTTTCACCTCATCCTTTACACCTGGTAATAAAAGTCAAAAACGAATTTTTCATGCCTGATGTGCTTTTATGTATCATAAGATCCATCAGTCATTCCTTCGGTATTTAAATTTTTACTAAAACCAAAATGGTTTTCATAGGTTACCCAATATTATAAAATATAGTTTAACCTCATACAAAAATAACTAATATTAAACTTAATCCATTCTAACCTTATCCAAAAAACATATGTCTAAATTCACAATCCAAAAATTTCTAAGGAAGGTCACTAAATTTCCAAAATAAAATTAACATCTGATTTTCCCCAATAACAAAATGTTTATATTTTTTTCACGTTCCAAATATATTAATACGTTGATAACCTTAAAACCTTTATGAAAACATGCATGCTTCAAAATACGTAAATAAGAAGTATTTTAGTATAATACTTATATATTTCATAGTTCTTATAAATAGAATATCATAAAATAATTCTCGAATCCAAAAACACAAATACATTAATTGTTTTCTTTAATTATAGTAACAGCATAAGATTGACCTTGATCACTTTTCTTTTTCTGATCTATATTTTTTTGATTCTTGGGAAATTCATTTACATAGTGTCTCATCCTCTTACAGTTGAAAAATTGTACATTTAGAGATTCTTTCTTTCCCTTACAACCATAGTCCTAGTGACCTTTCTCTCCACACCTGTAACAAACTACCATTCCATTCAAGAATATATTGGGGTGTTTATTCCTATAATTATCACATATGGTATAATCCTTCTTTTCCATTTTACACATAACTATCTCTTTCTCATTCGTTTTCTTATTCTCTTACTTTCCATTAAAGTAATAAGACTTAGAGAATTATTTCTTGGTCTTGGTAGAACATGAGACTATATCTTTGTATAATGAGAAATTTTGGGAGACCAATGCCTTTTGGAGGAATAGATTTAACGCATCAAATAAATTATCGATATTACTCCTTGGGTTATGTATGTCATCGGAAAAAAATTCTTTCTAACCATGTAATGTTGGATTCATATTTAACAACATTATTATCCCCTTTTGTCTCATATTCATGAATTGTCTCTCCATATATGCTCTTCTTTCATGAGGGAAATATTTTTCAAATGAAATTTCATTAAAATCCTTCCATTCCATGTTTTCTAATTTCTCATCGTATTTAGTGTTTTGAATCAATGACCCCCAATGATCCACATCTCAAGATAGACGATAAGCCTCCATTAAAACCTTCTCCCTTTCCTTATATCCCTAAGTGGGAAATAAATTTTCTAAGGAACTTATCCATTTCTCATCTATAAATGGATTTTTAGTCCCATTAAATTATGAAGGTTGTTGTGTCATGAAGAATTATAATGTTGTCTCTTCGTATTGTGGGTCAAGATGCACCATACAGGTAAAGTTATAGTTCATAACCTAAGTCTGTTGTCTTAGTATAGATATAACTTTTTCAGAACTAGTTGAATCTCCAGCTCTAACATCATTATCTTACATAAGAGGGTAATTCTTACATAGATTATGTGCGTTGATGTGGTTTCCATTTCTTCTCATAGTTGTCATTTCTAAAAAAAATGACATACACTAGATTAGATCATTACATTATGAAACATAATGTATAATCTCAGGACTAGTAAATCACATAACCTAAATTGAAAATTTAAGTATAACTAATCTAAAAATCATAAGATAATTTTATTTGGATATGTTTCCAAATTATTTCATAGGTTTTATGTCTCTAATCTATGTTTTCCTAAATATAGTTCTCAATGGTTATAATAAACTTACTCTGATACCAAATTTAATAACCCTGACACTAGTATCCCAAATATGGAGCCTCACTTTTTTAAATTGGCATACATACAATGCTTGAATCCCAAAGGGTTGATTAGTTTAGCAATTTCAAAAACCAGATTACATACTTGAATCATAAATTACAATTTAAATTATAAAATACAACATAGTAAATCCTTTGAGAGAACCAACATTCTCCATGTTTAACCCTATATATAAATCATAATATAAATCTTGGAATCATAGGGAAAATAATATATAAGAAATTTGTGAGTTCAAATGATTATTAAGGGTAAGAGTACATCCTAAACTATTATGAATAAATAATAATAAACATTATGAAAAGCTAAGTAACTAAAACACATGCCATTTAATCATAATCTTGAGAATAATATGGTAATAATAAATTAAAATAAAATAATATCATATAAATAATGACATGTATATTCTACTAATGGAATAATCACATGGAATATCAATAATTAATCTCATAATGAGGGAATACATAATGTTGGACATTATAAACATACCTTCAATGATTCAGCCAAGACACCATACATAAATTGGTAAGGCCTTAGCCAATAATCAAACTAGTTTGTATCATTATAACTACCAATGGATTGAGGTTATTTAGGGGTATTCTCCCATCACTTACTAAGTATAATTCATTCCTTATATTAAAATATAAACAACATAAGTATTCATATTGAAAAACTAACAAATGAAATGTGAATACTTTAACCATAAACCAGGAATGGTATCAAAATAGAACATCCACAGTAAAACTAATCATAAAAACATCAATAAGGTAGATGATATCATAAGATATAAACCTCAATCAAGAATAATATTCAACAAAGTATTTTTATATAGATCAAAATACTCTAATAAAATAATTTAAAAAATTCTTAAGATAAATAATAATTTATACTTTGAAATCATTTATTTAAGAGGCCAAAACAATTTATAAGAAAATATTTTCATTGAAAATAATCTTTTAAACTTTTCAAGGAAGCATCAAGACATTATGGTTTCATAATGGGAGAAATATCCCCTCATGTCGTATAAGTTAAGAAAATCCTTATGTATTTTTGTTGAAAAAGTCATAAAGAACTTTGTTTGAAAAGGGAAAAAAGATTAATTTCAAACCGTTTCATAAAACTTATAACATGGGTAAAAATAATTTAAAAATTTATAGGATAATAGTAAAAGTAATTGGAAAAAAATTAGAAACATAGACATGGATGATAAATATTCCCCAGTAGATACTTACGTATAAACAAACCTGAATAATAATGAGATTGTGAAATTAAATATTACCTTATAATTTCCTTTAGTATAAGGTTCATTAAACTATTATATAATGTTTTTAATAAGGTTATTAACTGATACCATAACCATAAACAAATTTAGTATATCAAATATTATCTTCTTATTCTGTTTTTTTAACAATATTTTGTCATTACCTTTGTTTCAGTTGTTAACTCCTTCATTTTCCTATGCATGTTTTGTTTTTGTAAGTCATGATTCTTATTCATAGGATATATTTATTTTTTATATATAATAATGATATTAAGTTTATATATATATCATATTTATTTATTATATACATTTTTATAATCATTCTTGAATGGTTAACCTGGAAAATGAATCACTTCGTGTCGTGGAGACGTTAGCTCATACATACGCATGAGTGATAGTGTCATTCCCTTAATAGGGAAAGGGTAAGGAAATGGATGGTATATTAATTAAAAAAAATATCATTTCATAATTACTATATATATCCATTATTACTATCATTATACCCATCAAAGTAAAGTGGTGATAAAAAACAAATTACAGCACAACGTTGAGGCGGTAAGTTATACATACGCGTGCGCGGTGCTTTCCTTTTTCATAGGATGGATAATAGTTGGAATATGGTTGTACAATAATCATAATAACATCTAATAATATATATTTTATTTTATTTATTAATTTATAATTGATGAAACACATGAAGAGGAAGTAGAATAAGAAATGAACTTGAATGAGTTGGTAAAAATGATTACCTTCTTTTTTGGAGAACTTCCTTTAGATCTCTTCTTAATGGATCTGAGGATGGTATTTTTGAATATCAGGACCTAAATAACTTGAATAGATATTTTGGTAAGATAAATGGGTAGTTTTAGGTAGATATAGAAGGCTAAATGTGGTGTGAGAAAGTGATAGAGGAGGTTCCCTTTTATAACTGAGGTGAAGGGAACTTTTAGAATCCCCCAATATATTAAGTTAAAAAAATTAATTTCCAATTAAAAATGCCACAAAATTATTTATTTATAACTTAAGATGATTATGGGTAAAAATAATCTCAAATAATAGTTTTTAGACAAGTTTTGGTCTCATTATTACCCTTATCTTTTGGTTTTAAACCTTATTTAAACTCTTTAACTCTTACCATAACAACATGTGTTTTTACTCTTTTAAGGTTAGTATAGTTACTATAAAATCCCAAAAGAATAATAAATGATACATGGGTGGAATTTAAAACTTTATCCCAATCATTTTTCTAAATTTTATATTTTTATGAATTTTATATCATTTAATAAAATATTATTTATTTTAATATAACATTAATGACAAATTTGATACTATTTATTACTTTGACTTTTAAAAAAATTAAAGAAAACAATATATTTTTGAACCAAAACTTATATAATATCACTAATATTTCAAAGTTATCTAGAAAATTTGTGAATGATATTAATTATCTCAAATTATATTTATTTTAATATTTTTAATATCATTTATTGGATATTTCCATAAATTAAATAATTATTGAAACATCATTGTATAAGCATTTAAGGTAATTATTTATTTTTTAAACATTAAAAATAAATTATCATGATGAATATAAATCTTTTAGATTTAAAATTATTATTTATAGTCTAATTTATCTTCTGTATAACCCAATATTAAAAATTATACAGCTATTAAAGATATGAGTATGACATCTTTAACTTTTATTTAAATAAAATATAAAATTGGAATAATCTCATCTAATAAGCTTCTAAAGGATATAATCATGTCCCGTGGATGATTTTATTTGAATCCCACTCATCCAATTAAATTTGGATAAGTTTAAAGGTAATTTTTTAAAATTTACAAAATTATTTTTACCCTTAATTACTTGATTTACCTTTATCATGTTAAGAAAATTTACAAAAGTTACTATTCATAATTTCCAAAAAAAAAACTATTTTCATAAGATTTACCCATTTATTCTAAATATAGAATCCATTTTTCAAAATTTTAAAAAAAATTAGTAATTAATTTAAAATTAATCTCGTTGATGGAATGAGAAAAAAAGTTTCTAAAGTGAAAACATTCAAAAGATTGAAATGTTTTTATATCCAAATTCAAAATGAAATTAATTAAAATAAACTAAATTGGATTAAATGATAAAAAAATTGATCTAGTTAAAATTTAAATCCAATCAATAATATAATTTAACGATATAAATTATTTGGATAAAAAAGTTTTTTTCAATTAAAATTTGGTATTTTTTACTATTCCTCAAAACATGAAACTTATGAAAAAATTGCCAAAACTTCAACCAAGGTAAATGTTTATATTCCACTTTAAAATAAGAAGTTAATTTTTTCAAATATAATTTATAAAAGTGTTAAAACTGTATTTAAAACAAGTGTGCCATCAAAAGGCGGAAAAACTACCTTTATAAAAATAAGGCTTTTATGTGTAAAAATTGGTTTTATTTTTCTATCTTGTCTTGAAAACACATAGTATAAATTTTAAACATTATATTGAATATGTTACATATAAATTTAAATAATATCATTCAATTATAGTGATTTATTTAATTTATTAGGATAAAATACCTTTGGATCATAATAATAGTTTTTATGAAAATATTTCATATATATTAAATTAGTTTATATATTTATTTTTAATTATTTGGTAACCAATGAATTCAATAATATTTTTTCATAGTATAGTTACTATTATTCATAACCACAAATTTAAAAACTATGATATAATTTTATTTTAAATAGTAATATTAATAGTATATCATGGTTTTGTTTAAGCTTGGTGTTGCATGCAATGTAAGATATTGAAAAGATTAACTATAAAAAAAGAAGGAATACCATAAAATCATGAAGTGTTATAGATCCGGAAAAGTAAGTAGTCAATCTTGGGTGAGACAAAAACAGGATGTACAACACTACTAGAATAGACTAACTCAAGGAGTTCAGGCTATAGAATAGGTTCATGGATATGGCCAATTACATACCGTGCAACCTACACCTATTGAGCAGAGAATCGGACCATCTACAATGGGAGGTATGATCTTGGTGGCCTATAATTTAGTTTTATCCTTCTTTTACATATGCACTTCATACTTATTTATATATATTAATTGATGGGGATACTAGGTCAAGTGATTGAATACCTATATGGGGTGATGTAACTTAACACCCCTATAAATCTTGCTAGAAGGATTTTATCATTGCAAGGAGCATCCCCTCAAGATAAGAATCTACATTTTCGTAGGACCCATTTATTCTTGAGATTATAGTATTTGAATTATTTCTTTGGATAGACTAGATAGTTACCTATTAAGTTTATATTGATTTTTTATCGTTGATGGGTTCTTTTTTCATCACTAGAGGGTTGGTAGAAATGTTCAAAATGGAGAATGGGACGTCTAATAAGGTCATGCTAGACCAAAGTTTCATGGGTTGGGTGGAGTGTCAAACCTAATTTCTGGACTCCTATTATATGATAATGGAGTATGACATTTTATCTTTTCTCTAGTTTTTGACCATTTAATAGATGTATTCCCTAGTGTTTTTTTATGGATACCTTCAGAGAGATAGGTTGATCTTACTATTATGCTTATTCCAAGAGAAGAACTGGTATCCATTCCTTAATAAAGAATATATCCTACTGCACTCTAGAAGCTCAAGAGGATGTTAGAGGTCCTGGAAGCCAAGGGGTTTATTTGACCTAGTACATCTACATGTGATTCATCAGTACGTTTCACTAATATTATGGATTTTACTTTTCAATTATGTGTGGATTATCGATGTTTGAATAATCTTATAGTTAAAAACATGTACCCACTCCCTAATATAGATGATCTCTTCAACCACCTATAAGGATATAGGGTATTCTCAAATATTGATTCTAGATTGTTCTATTATCATATGAGGAGCACATGCGGCATCTAGAGGTTGCTTTGACAACTCTTTGGGAGCATCATCATTATAAAAAACACTCAAAGTGTAGCTTTTTCATCGATAAAATTTACTTTCTAAATCACATCATATTAGAAGTATGAATTTTAATGGATCTAGAGAATATGAGAGTAGTTGTTTCTTGGTATCATCCCAAGAATGTGTTTTGATATTTAGATGTTCTTGGAACTAGCTAGTTATTACGGGTGATTCATTCTTAAATTTTATCACCATATAGCATCACATATATGCTTGAAAAATAAAGATTTGGGGTTTATATGGTATGAACCTCTTGAAAAAGGAATTTCATGTATTGAAAGAAAAAATTAACCTCATTATCGATCCGGATTTCTCTTGAGACTAGAATATGGTAAATAGTTTATTATTAGGTTGGGAACTATATTGGTAAAAGAGGACAGAGTTGTGGAACACAATTCTCAGTTGTTGGGGTATCATGTGTGAAATTACCCAATGAACAACCTTGAGAAAGCATTCTTTTTCATGCTTTGTTTTACTGGATTCATTACCTCATGGGGAATTAGTTTTTGGTATATACGAACTATAAGAGACTCAAATATATATTTTCTTCAAGGTACTAGAACCCCCAAAATTGAAGGTGGGTTTAATATCTTTAGTCTTTCAAATTTTTTCTCATATACATGCCATGGAAAGGTAATTTTTTGTTGATTCGTTGATTTGAAATACTCGGGATCAAGTGGTTTGGGAAGATAGTAACGAGTTGTTGTTGATGGGTCTATTTTCTAAAATTAATTTGTATGATTAGGTGCATCAATAGGAACATTTACTCATGTATTTATTAGTGGTTCAATCACTTTTGGATCAATAAATAGGAGGAATATTTTTAATCCAAAAGGCTTAGTCCTGGGGGATAGTATTTATGGTAAGGATCCACTACCTAGGTGGGTTATTGATTAGGATGATATTTTTCATATCCACAGGCATGTTTATGTTCATACAGTAATGCAGACGAAACCTATAAGATAATTTCATGCTTCTAAATAGGAAGTGAATCCCAGACTGCTAAAAATGTATCATGATTTGTGTCTCCAGTATAAGTGGTCAGGGATGAAAAAAGAAATATAAAAAATTTCCACGTGGTGCTCTGCCTATCATTCAGTAAAAGAAGAGCACTGGTGGCCTTCTATACTATTACAGATATTACCCATTCTAGAATAGAAGTGGGAAAATGTCATTATAGACTCTTTTATAGGGTTACCAAATTCACCCTGAGGTAGTGATGTCATATGGGTGATTGTGGATAATATGAAAAAGATCTCCCATTTTTTATCTATCCAATATAACTTCTTAGTGGTCAAGATTGGGAGACTATATGACTTAGATGTCATACATCTTCATGGGATTAGGCATACCATTTTATAATATAGGAATGGTCAATTTAATTCAAGGTATTGAAAGGGGTTAAAGAATGATCTAGGTTCATAGGTACTCTTTAGTATAGCTTTTCAACCTAAAAAAATATCCAGTTCAATTGGACTATACAGGTACTAAATGAAATATTTCATGAATGTGTCCTAGATTTTGGAGGCTCTTGGGAGAATAAATTTATTCTTGTTGAGTTTGGATATAATAATAGCATACAAGAGACAATTTAGATGGATTATTATTAGGTTCTATATGGATGGTCATGTTGTTCTCCTATATAGTGGTTAAAAGAATGGGAGACAATGCTACTAAGATCAAGGCTCACTTAGGAGACATCAAAGAAAGTGTAATTGGGTAGAAAGAATATAAAAATGAATCAGTATAGGCAGATTTTATGTATTGATTGGTGTCTCTAAAATATTGAGTTTTAGGAGGGGGATCATGTCTTCTTACATGTTTCATTTAGATTGGGTCATCGATAGATTCAAAGACAAGGAAAAATGGGACCAATATTTTTCAGTACATTCGATATTGTGGAGAGGATCGAGCAGATATCTTATGGATTTTCTCTTCCTCAGTGGTATAGTTCTATGAACAATGCCTTACATATATCTCAACTCCACTTATCATGATCCATCTGAGTAGGTCCTAGGTTGTGACCCCCCAAGCACACCTCCAATAATCTAGGGGCTGGAGACTAGCACCAAGAAGTCATATCACTAACTTGAAAGGCCTTGTCTTATGTATCTACACACACAAAAATCTCAAAGACTATGTAAAGAAAAAATGTAAAAAAATTAATAACCATGCATGTATAAATCTAAATCCCATAACCAGAGTATAAAAGAATGTAAAAGAAAGTAAATAGGGCCAAATTTAATCCATCCATAATGATTATGAAACACAAGTCCAACCTAAAAATAAGTACTGGGATTTTGGTCAGAAAAACATAGGAACACACCTTGGTCTATCAAGTCTCACTAACCACCTTTTGGTACTATTCCACCTAGGACTCTATCAAAAGGTCTATCCTCTTTAAAAGACACGACATGTGAAGGAAAATCCCATGTAGGGTTGAGTACAACAATACTTGGTATGACACCTTGAAATAAGAAATCTAACAATAAAGGAAAAATAAATTCATCTCTATAAGAGAATATGTCTGCAACACATATAACATGAACATATAGATATACCAAACACAGACACATAGTCCAAAGGTAAGTCACTACTGTAGTATACTTTCCAAGGATTCCAACTCGACGATTCCACATAGAACTCATCTAGTAGAACACATTCTAGAGTCTGATAACACTGATGACATCCATCTGATAGGTAGTGCTTATCGAGTCACATTATTAGAAAGTACATGTTGAAGGTCTGAAGATATATGATACATATATGAGGATCACTTCCCAGGCTATGGGATGATACCAACAACTCAATTTGGAATAACTTGGTAAGTAGAGGATCAGCACTCAAGTAGTGTTGATCATGATGATTCCAAGAACTCCACCTAGTGCATGAAGATGAATAGAGGAACTCTCTATGGGCCTTACAAAGGGATTCCCATTACTCTATCTGAGAAGTCCTACTGAATGGATTATTATCCAATGAGTAAGAGAATATACCATACTAACCCTCAGAGAAATAATTAGGGGAATGCATCATAAGGAAACCTTTATAATATATGGAAGAAAATGGATCTAATCCATGTATAAAAGAGTACATCACATGTAGTAGGGGTCACAAGTCGTGTCCTTGACCCTTGGTCCTGCTCATGTAAATGGAATGTGTCTCTTTCCCGTGTCTGTACAGAAATATAAA
This sequence comes from Viscum album, assembly GCA_963277665.1. NCBI lineage: Eukaryota > Viridiplantae > Streptophyta > Magnoliopsida > Santalales > Viscaceae > Viscum > Viscum album. Next base: position 1,196,598,614 of record OY728140.1, read on the forward strand.
GTGTGTGAGATTCCAATGTATTCTACATGTGTGCTTGTACACATATTCAAACAATTTACATGTGTCTATATACCAGTACATGGCTCATCATGTGTACTCGATCTAGGACATATCCATGTGGGGGAGTACATGGTACGTAGGCTGCCCGTTTAGTCCACCTCGTGTCCATGTACTTATCAAATTACATGTTGAGTCTCCATGGAGGGTTCACATGCTGTGTGATAAAGTCACACACAATGAGATCCATATCTTCTACCCGAAACTATAGCAGCAAAAAGGGGTCCCTCACATGGTTTTTAGATCTGAAATACATGTTGTATAGAATAAGATTTTCCAAAAATTCAGGTTCTTCCTCATTATGCCTTATCCACTACTCCGACCTCTGATTTTTCCATGCCTTACTAGAAAACTCAAGGAAATTCCTCGTATAGTCTTTTCTATCAATATAAAACAAGTTTCATCCATCAAATCCACTCGAAAATGAATCTAAGCATCGTTCTTCATTTCATGCTGAATAATTCTGAAGAAAGTAAAATCGGGTATCCACAATCATCTAATTCATCATCACTTACATCATTGCACCACTACCATGTCATGTTGATCCTGAATCTATGATATCAGATCCTTTCACCACGAAATGGGTGCTCAATGATCGATTGAATAGGATATGTCGAACAGTGGGACCAAAGAAGAATGCCCACAATGATCATAGAATTAGGAGACAAATCCACAAGAATATAAGAGAGGAATGAACCTCAATCGATGTTCATGTGGATCTTGATCTGTTTCCATGAGAATGAAAATCTAAGAATCAATAAATTGAATAATGAATAAATTTTCACAAAATAACCCTAAAATAAACTCGTCCATCAAATATGCACAATCCATGGATCAATTTTCTGTTTGATTAATTCATGTTCATTATAGGAATCAAAAACATGGAAAGAAAATAAATCAAAAAATCACCCTACCTCAATTTACATGGATTTCTAAAGAAGATAGTAGTTTTACCATGATCATTGGTGAGATCCTATAAATCCAATGAACATCGATCATTGATCGATGATCTAGTCATTGTTTTCCTGAGAGAAACCCTCTAATGTTCTCTCCAGTGGATCTCTAATGTCTACAGGGTTATGTTGATAGCCTTGGAATTTTTCCATAGTAGTCTATTTAAAGAGGAAATTTTAGGTCATTGAATCAATAGAAAATTAAAATAATTAAATTAAATTATTTTATTTGTTTTATGTTCGTGATGGATTTTCCATAAATGACCTATGTCGACTAAGGTTAAGACATACATAGGAAAAACCTCATATTCTGTACATAACAGTTCCCTAATATTTATATTCCAGACAACCATTTAGATGTTATTCCACTTTTTCATGAAAAATGTGTGGGCCTGCAATTTAATATATTAAATATATTTTTAAAATTTATTTTGGGAACACCGAGCCTCGGAATCATTCTTCTTCTCAGCACTTGGTCTAAAAAATAATTCCTATAATATCCAAAAATAATATATGGATAATATGAGACATTACATTCTCCACACCTTGCGAATTTCTGTCTCAAAAAATACAAAACAAGGAAAACTCAAAAAGATATGAGTATTGAGCATGAAACTGAGACTCTCTCTCTCATGTGTTATCATAAATATTCTTATACTACAACCTGACACGCACCAAAAGAATCAATCTCCCATGAATTTTCCTCTCTTTCTTATCCCTGATCACTACTGGGTACTTATCAAAGGAAGCTCCATCCTTAATGTCCAGTTCTCCCAAGTTGATAACATGAGATGGGTCATTTATGCACCACCTCTACTGTAACACATAGAAGACTTCATGTACCCAGTTTGACTAGATAGGTAGAGTTGAGCGGAATTCCACCTTTCCAAATCTACTTAGTATCTGGACAGGGCTGATGAATCTCGGAGATATCTTTCACCTGGACAAATCTCTATAATCCACATTGAGGTAAAACCCATAGTAACATATTATATCCTTCCTTGAACTCTAAAGGCCTTCATCTCCTATCATTATAAGACTTATGACGGCTCTATGTATTCTTTAGCCACTCTTGGATGATCTCAACCTTCTCTTTTATACCTTGCACCAACTCAGGTCCCATAATTGCTGAATCTCCTAGGTCATTCCAGCAAAGTAGTGAACTATAGGTTCATTTTTGCAAATCAGTGAATGGAGACATTCCAATGGCGGAATGGTAATTGTTGTTGTATGAAAAATCCACCAGTGTTAATTTATCCTCCCAACTACATCCAAAGTCTAATATGAAATCTCACAACATGAACTACATAACCTAAATGTTCCACTCAATATGGACATTAGTTTGGGGGTGAAATGTTGTGCTCAATAATAAATGTGTCCCAAACGCCTCCTCCAATCCCTTTCACAACCAAGATGTGAATCAAGAATCGCTGTCAAAAATGATCATCGATGGGACTCCATTGAGTTAGACTATCTTTTAAACATAGAGGCGCCCCAATATCTCTACTAAACTCTTCTCTCATATATCTTGTAAGTGGTCCAACTTGGTGAGTTGGTATATGATCACCCATATAAAATTGTTTCCCTTGGATTTAAATGGTAAACCCATCACAAAGTCTAGGGATATCTCATCCCACTTCCATTCATGCACCATAAGGGTTTGATCTAAACTCTTGGGAACTTAGTGCTCAGCCTTTACTTTCTAGTAAGGCATCGAGGAACAAACTTTGAAACTACTTTCTTCATCACTGGCCACTAAAACTAAGATCATAGATTTTGGTACACCTTTTCCACAGCTAGATGCACCACTAAAGGAGATGTATGAAAATATCTTGGAACCACCTCCTGCAACATCACTGGTACCATTGTGTGTCCTATAGAAATAATTATGTGCTCCACACCCTTAGAAAATTCATTAGGAGCATGCCCTGTGGATATCTGAGTACGTAGGGTCTCACGGTCGATATCCAAAAGATATTCCTCCTGGACTTGCTGCAAGAGCAAAGGAGTATCAACCTTCAACTGGAGGTATGCTTCTCCATCTCTATCCACAAAATATAACTGTAATGAGGTCAACTGATTTGATTCCTCATTCTGCAACTGTGAACAAGATCTCCTCAAGAGAGAATCTTCTACCAAGTTCCCCTTCCCAAGAGTATAAAATTTTTTGAATTCATAGTCATTGAGTAACTCTATCCATCTCCACAATCTCAATTTATCATCCTTATGAGAGAAAACATACTTTATATTCCTATGATCAGAGTATATGATAAAATGCTCGCCTATTAGGTAGTGTCACCACAACTTTAGTTCAAAGACTACCAATAGAAAATTAAGATCATGAGTTATGTAGTTCTAAAAATTTCATCTCAACTAATGTGATCCATAGGAAATCATTGCATACCTCTGCATCAGAACGCAAAAAAATCCTACTTACTAATTCATCATAGAACACTGCATACTCGACACCTTCCTTTGGTAATCTCAAGATGGGAGTGCTTGTCAAACTCTACATCAACTATTGAAAAACATACTAACACATCTATTTCAACACAAAATTATTCCCTTTTGATTCAAAGTTGTCATGGTTTTTGATACTTTGGAGAAATCAGGTATGAATATCTGGTAATATCCTTCCATCTCAATGAAAATATGCACCTCCATCACATTCTTGGGTGGTTTCCAGGATAAAACTACCTTAACCTTGGCTAGGTCCACTACCACTCCATCCATTGAGATAGAATGTCCTAGAAAGTGGACAACCTGAATCCATAACTAGAACTTCAAAAGTTTTCTGTAAGGCTGCTACTCTTGAAGTTCACCCATAACTATCCTCAAGTGTCTCATGTGATCCTCCTAGGACAGCGACTACACAAGGATTTAATCGATGAATATTACATTAACCATCCTAAAAAATGATGGAATATCCAATTCATGATTACCATGAAAAATGTTGGGGCATTCATCATGACGAAGGGAATCACTAAGTACTCATAGTAACCATAGAGACAAATGAAATTCATCTTCAGTATATCATTATCTTGTACTCACAGCTAGTGATTTCCAGACCTAAGGTAAACCTTTAAGAACCATTGATCCCGTATCAATTGATCGTCGAGGCCATCAATCTTTGGTAGTGTATACTTGTTTTTCATGTCCGCCTAGTTCACATGCTGGTAGTCCACAAACAACCTCAAGCTCTTGTATTCTTTCTTGAAAAACAAAATTAGTTCTACTCAAGGTGATACACCAGGTCTAATAAATTCATTTCTCTATAAGTCCTTCAACTGCACCCTCATCATGTAAAACTCTATGACAGCCATCCAATATGTCATAGTAGATATTGGTGTTGTCCTAGGGTGTAGATCAATGCATAATTTTATCTCACGGTGGGGAGTAAAACCTAGATTATCCTCGTACTCCGCCACTGCTATAGAAAACAATGAACGCATGACATCCACTACACCAAGGGTTATGTTTTATATCTGATGAGTAATTGTTTTTACCCTCCTATGAACAATTTCATCCTACACTGTCTGGGTTTTCCTTTCCTCAAAAAAGGACAGCCGAGTTCTTTCATTGTGGACACACCGCACCATTTACAAAAAATAGATGTTTTGTGAATGAACGGTAGATAACCAATCCAATCCAAGAATGATGTTATAAGGCCTTGATGATACTACGAAGAGATTACAATAGAAACTCTCACCTCCAAGAGTCAGGTATCACTGTCAAAACAAGTGTGTGATCACTGGTTATTCTCCAGTTAGAGTCTCAAAGTGTAATGGGTGAGTTAAAGATTAAACAGGAATCTCTAAGTCACATAAAAGGTATGTGGAAATAAAGTAATCACTAGAAACTATGTCTATCAGTACCACATATAAGCTATAAAAAACATATATCATACCTAAAATCATTTTTGAAGCCTTTGGGTTATAAGATTTGACCTCCTAAAGTTGTTCCTTCCCCTAACCTCCAACTCTTTGAGCTTGGCGTGGAGCACTTGGCGTGGTGGTGGTAATAAGACAAATAATCATCCACATACTACTACTATCCTAGATCCCCTTCCACATACATCACCCTACAAACCTATAAGTTCTTTCCACTTCCACTACCTCGGCAGCCCATCTACAGTCTCTCTATCAGTTGTACGGTGGATCAAATAATCTCTTGCAATATGTCACATGCCATCAAATGAGTAGAACCACCTTTCTAAAGGTTGAATGGATCCACCCTGTGAGACCTAAACTGTGAATCCTCTATCCTGGGACCTCATCATGAATCTTCTCTCACATATAGGTCCCTGAGACTGACATCACCTCCATGTTGCTGATGTCACTGCTCCTGCTTTCCCACTGTTGGAAACCACTAGCTATATCTACTCAGGCAAGAAACTTTCTACCACAAAAGCTTACTATAGAACCCCAGCATTGGTAGGAATTCATATAGAGATAAAAATAGCTTAGATAACTCTATATAAACCCCACTCTATAGTCCAAGACCTGAATAATTAGTCACAAACCATATCCATTTAGCACCTAGAAAGGTTGATAAACCTCAATGAATACTCATCTATATTCGTGTTGCCCTACTGGAGTTGTAGAAGCTTCTGGATACACACATCACTCAGTGTACCTAGTGATAAATCTTCTCTAAATAGGTTATCAAACTCTATCCAGGAAATATTCACATCATCGTAAGACTGGGTCACCAAACCCCACCATCTCTCTACTGATATGTGAAGAAGTCTCGCTGCTAGGACCACCATCTGATCTGCTAGTGTCATAACTAGACAGAAAACTAAGGTCACCACCTCAAGCCAGTTCTCAACCGCGTGTGGGTTGGGCTTTCCTTAGAACTTGAGGGGTCTCTGTCACTAAACCTTGTGAATCTCTCTCATTATGTGAACCTAATTTTCTAGTATTATAGCTACTACGTGCTTCTCTACAGGTGGTGGTATGGTTTTTCACCACCTGGAGGTAACATCTCCAAAAATATTCCCAATATTGATGCCTCATCACTAAGGGGATCATCCTCGTGATCATAATGTTGAATCCTAACTAGAATATGTCATAGAGGCATCCTAAAACAAAAAATATTTACCACATCTAATGAGTATATCTGGAGATCGGACCCAAGAAGGACATGGAAACCGTAACTCATTCCTATATGATGCATGTATAATTGTTTTCCCTATAACTAGTATTCTCATGTACTGAGTTTAAAAGAAGGTGATTGTAGTCCTGGTGTATAGATACGTCAGCTGACACACCAACATTGGAGTCCCTAGCCTGAATTTCAAACTCAAAACACTTAAGTATATTTCTCCAAACCAATATCACAAATTCTCGGTCCTATAGAAGAACCGACTACTCTGGTACCACTCTTTCATGACCTGTAGTAGTGGGGGGCATGACGTAACTCCCCAATCTCTCCTCCAATAGTGCAGGAACTGGGAACTAGTATCGAGAAGTCATATCACTAAAATGGGAGGACTTAGCCCAAGTAATTTTACACATGCACACAACTACAAGCCTATGAAAGGATGAAATGTAAAAACAACTGAACAACCATGAAATCATACATCTAAATCTTTTAACCAGAGTAAAATAGGAAGTGAAAGAAAGTAAACAGGTCCAAATACAATCCCACCACAAAGAGTCGAAAACACAAGTACAATCAGAAATTAAGAACAGGGACTACTGTCAGAAAGCTTCAGGAACACACCTTGTATATCTTATCTTAATAAGAATCGTCTAGTCCTAGTCCACCATGGACTCTATCAAAAGTTTGATCATCTTCATAATACATGACACATTTGGGAAATACCTTTGTAGGAGTGAGTATAACAAGACACAGTAGAACACCCAAGAACTGTAAATCATGCAACAAATCAAAAATACAACCGTCTCTATATAGGTATATTTCTATAACACATATAACAAGAAAATATCAATGTACTAAACAAATACACATAGTCTAATGGTATGTCACAACCATAGTATAAAATCCTTGGATTCGAGCTCAAATATTCCACAAATCACTTATCTGAGAGAACATACTTCTGAGTATAATAGCACTGATGAATTATATATGAGAGGTAGTGCTCATCAGGTCATGTCATGAGAAAGTACATACTGAAATTCCGAAGAGATATAATACATGGATAGGGATCACTTCCAAGGCCATGGAGAAATACCAAAACTCTATCTGGTTTAACCCACGATGTAGAGGATCGGTACCTGTATAGTGTTAGTCACAAAAATACTAATAACTCCAACTAGGGCATGAAGATGAATATAGAATCTCACTCTAGACCTCTTATAGGGATTCCAATAAATCTATCCAGGAAGTCCAGCTAAAGGGATCATAGTCCTAGGATTAGGAAATGATTCCATACCGAATTTCAAAGAAATGACAAGGAGAAAAAACACAAAAAAACATTTCCAAGATATAAAGGGAAAGAGATCTAAGCCATGTATAAATAAGTACAAAGTGTGTAGTATGGGTCACACTCATTTTCCCTTGACCCGAGGTCCTGTTCGTGAAAATGGCATGTGTCTCTTTCATATGTCTATGTAGAAGAACACTACATGTAGTATACTCATGTAGTATACCTTTGTGGAAGTACCAAACATTATACCATTTACTATTTCTTATGTACCAATACATGGCTTTGCTTGTGTACCAGTACACGGCTTAGACTATGTACTCGTTACAAGCCGTGTCCATGTAGGGGAGTACAGAGCATGTAGGCAGCATGTGTAGTCCACCCCGTGTTTGTGTACTTCTTGAAGTACACATAGAGTCTCTGAGGATGTGTAACACACCATGTGAAAGGGTCACACACCCCATAATCCTTATATCCTACTCAAAACCCTAGTTTCTGAAAAGGGGGCCCCATATAGTGTGTAGATCCAACTTACATTCTGGGTAGCACAGGATTTTTCAAAAACACTATTTCTTCCTCTGCATGGTTTCTCCACAACTCCAACCTCCGATCTGGCCATGCCTTGATAGAAAACTCAATAAAACGCCTTGTATGATCTTTTACATCAAAAAACAATAATTTTTAGCCATATAATCTTCTTATAAATTGGATATAAGTTTTGTTATTCATTGTGCGCAGAAGAACATCTAAGAACATGAAATTGGGTGTCTATATTCATCTAATTCATCATTGATTACATCGTTGCACCACCATCGTGTCATGATAATCCCGGATCTATGATATTTGATCATTTTTTCAAGAAATTAGGGTGCTAGGATCGATTGATCTGGATATGTCAAACCATGTATCAAATGAAGAAAGCCCATGATAAACACAAAATCAGGGGAGAAAATAAATAAAACAGAAGAGAGGAATAAACCACGATCAATGTTTATGTTGATCTCAATCTGTTTCCATGAGAATGAAAATTGAAGAATCAAAAAATTGAATCAGAAAAAAATTCAACTGAAATAACCCTGAAATAAACCCATCTCATAATTATGCATGATCCATGGATCAATCTGTTGGTCAATTAGTCTATTTTCATCACAGGAATCAAGATTGTTCAATGAAAACAAATCAAACAACTGCCATACCTTTATTTGAATCAATCATTGATGAATAATGGGGTTGTGTCATGATCGTTGGTGAGATCTTTTTAATTTGTTTCATGATGATCGTTGATCTACAATCTGGTCATTGTTCACCTAAGATAAATCCTTTAACATTATCTCTAGTAGCTCTCCAACATCTCTAGGGTTATGAGGATAAACCTAGTATTTTCTTTATAGTATTTTATTTATAGAAGAAGTTTTAGGTATCAGCTTCACTATGTCAATAAAAAATTAAAATAATTAAATTATTTTATTTTATTCATTTTATGTCTACGATGGATTTTCCACAAACAACCCATGCTGACTAAGGTTAAGATGAACCTAGGGTAAACCTCGCATTCTGAACTCAACGGTGCCTTCAAATTTCTGATTCGGGCACCCTTTTATAAGTTATTCCACTTTTTCATGAAAACTACGCACAGAAGTTATTTAATATATTTATCATATTAAAACATTTATTCTAGGAACACCGGGTCTTTGAATCATATGTCGTCTCAGTGCCTAGTCTCGAAAATAATCCATATAATATCCAAAAATAATACATGGAAAATATGAGACATTACATAATTGTTATTATAATGACCCATATCGTGTTTTTTTATCCTGAAGAAGTTCAAGTGGAGGCTAATGCTTCTTTTAATGAGTATTTGTTTTGTATCATCAATCATAGAATGCAAATAATCTGAGGCATAACAGTTCCTTCAGTATGGGTGTTGATGTGGGAATTAAATAAATTGATTTTCCACATCATTTAATTATTATTTTATTGATTTAAATAATTATTTTCCTAATTATTCAAATATTTTCACCTTTTAAACTTTATAGTTTAATTTATTAATTAATCATTTTTTAAAATTATTTTTATGATTTTGTATTTTAAATTAATTAAGTTTGATTTTACTTATTTTTCCCTAAATTATTTTTCTATTTACTTTTATAATTTTAATTCTAATTAACATTTTAATTTTAGGTTCACTTGTTTTTATAATTAAAAAATTATTTTTTATAAATAATTTGGTTTCAATCATAATTTTACCCTTTTTAATTTTAATTTATTATTTTAACTTATTATTCAATATTAAAAATAACTAATTATTTGTTTTGTGGTTTTAATTTAAGTGTATCAATTCAATTTTTTAATTTAAAATAACAGAATTTTTATTTAAATAATCTTCCAATTTTTTTAATCTTTTTAATTAATTCAATTTCTTAAATTTACTTTCTTTTAATTAATTTAATATTTTTTTAATTAATAATTTCTTTAATTTATTAATGTTTTAATAATATTTTTCAATGTTAATTGTTTATTTTTTCTGTTCAATTATTACAGAGTCCCAAATGAGTCACCACCAGTGACTCACCACTGGCGATTCACTACCAGCCTCCCTACCTTGACTCACCACCAGTCAACCTATCACTCCTCTCTTTCAATTGAGTCACCTCTAGGAAGAATGTGTCGTCGTCTGACCCACCCCTACCTTCAGAAATAGCACTACTAGATGTGCATCCCCCAAAACAAGGCACTTGTCAGGCTTCAACCATCCGTCAACAGCACATCAGTAGAACATCAGTGAAGCTTCCATTAAAAACGACTCACCATAGGCCTTCATTACACAACTCACTACCATCCTCCCAACGAATCACCAGCCTTTGAAGTCACCACCAACAACTCACCCTTAGCGACTCACGACCAGAGAACTTTTCATCACAAATGTGTCACCACCAAATGAGCTTTCATCGTTCCCCTAACTCACCACCACAGATCGAACCAACAAAGATCGAACCAGATGAATCATACAAGGAAAAAATAACTTTAAATCAGGTTTCGGATCTATGCTCACCATAGTTGTTCCTATATGAATCAGAACTAAATTAGATCTATAACCAGATCTAAAGAAATATTACGGCCAACATGTCCCACCCAAAGCTACACCTGGTTCTTCGAGAAATGCCCTGATGTACCTTTTTACATCGTGCTCGAGCTTCTTTCACCACTATTTGGGTGTGAATATACAATCTCTATTATTATATAAGGTCGTGTGACGTCATGTACAATTTAACCTAAATTGACCACCACTGAAAACACCACCGAGCTGCTACACTATCGATCCATTGCACTGCAAAAGCCACTAATTGAAGCCTCGAGCCACCGGTCACCACTGTTGGAGGAGCCACGGTACCAAAAACCCCAAACATGGGGAAGATGAGCCATGACAGGGATAGAAAGAAAGAAGAAAAAAATAAAATAAAATAATCAATAAAATAAAATAATAAAAATAAAAATTATAATAATCAATAAAAATAATAATTAAATAAAATTATTTAAATAATAATAAATCAAATGAATAAATTTAAATAAATAAACATAATAATATAAATTAAATTTTTTTCATATAATATTAAAAAATTATAATTTTTATATTTTAATAAATTTGTTTTTATTAATTACTGATAAGTTTATATTTAAAAAAAATTATATTCAGTTTTAAGTAAATAATAAAAAATGATAATTTAAATATATTTTTAAAATTTAAAATTATAATAATAACAATTATTGTATATAATTTTCTAAGTTTTTTTAATAATATTAATAACTAATAATATTAATACTAATATTATTTATAATTATTTTTATAAAATCTATTTATTTATTACATAGTTAATAATAATATTTGATTAATTATTGTTAATTATTATTGTGCAGAACCCAACCTAGATCTATTCTAGGTTCTTGTTGAATAGAGAAACTACTGGTCACATTTTTTTAAGGCTTTTCACGAGTAATTTCTAGGAGAATCAAATATGAAGACTACACCACATGTTCTGTGAATGGGAGAAGACTGGATTCATTTGAAACGCACAGTAATTGGTGATCCAGAGAAATACAGAATATTGGTTCTGAGGTAGATGGCAGAAGAGTTAATCCGACAGATCATTCCAATTTTACAATCATTCGAAATTTCTGGAGGAGTAGGACATTCTGATATGAGAGACCCAGAGACAGAATATTGACAAAAGCATGGATAGTTATTGAGTAATAACTTTTCCCTCTTCTATTTTAATTCAATTTAATGTAATTAATTTTGTTTTCAACATTTCATTACAATGATAATTTTATAAAAATCATCATTCAGGGATTTCAATTCTTTTGGTTTAAATATATTTTTATCAATTGCATCATCATTCAAGAATCAAAATTGATTGGTGAGATTTATTCTGAATTATTTTTAAAAAAATAAATTTCTCAAACTTTAATTTAAAACAATAGAAATGATCAAATAGGTAGTTCAAGTTGTTTTCTTCTTCATAATCCATTTCTTTTTTATGTTTCTTGAAGTGGTGAACTTCAAGATTCATTAATTCGTTTGATCAATCTTCTTATGAGGTAGATTAACAAAACCCATTTTCAGGAATGAAAATTCAATTTATTTTTACATAAATTAAGAAACCCATTTCAAACAAGTAGTACTAATATTTATTTTTCATTTATCTTGACCTTTTTAAAAATATCTATTTCTACTATTTTTTCTTTATTATTATTATAATTTCTTTCCCCATATTGTTCTAAAAAATCACTGCTTTGTTTTATTTCATTGAAATGGTTTTAAAAAATACTTTTTCACTGCTTTTAAGCAGTGATGTCTTTAAAAATTTAGTTCAATTATTCTAGTGTAATAATCTACCACTATTGGACTTCTCCCAACGGTAACAAACACTCTTTTATTAAAAAAAGTTTTAAAAAAAGTTTTTAACCACTGTTTATGGGGGTTCAGTTTTGAAAAGTTTTGTCACACAACCTTCCATGTGGTTTCAACCCTACAAACTGATATATAGTAGTAAATAGGTTTTAAAAATAATTAAACTTTTTCATGTATTTAATGACTTTCATGTAATTTTTTTTCACCATTTTCATGTAAGGCTTCATGTGACCAATTAATTTCAAAAACCAAAAAAATAAAAAAAATCATATAAAATGTTTTCAAAAAAAATGAAAACATTGTATCCTACTAAGTTACCACAAACTATCTCTTACTGTTTGACTTGAATATCATTCTCTTATAACTTTTTTGTGTTGATGAGCCATAATTTCATTAATTTTTCTCCCTAATACTATTTAATGTGTGATTGTTGTTGGGTGATTTTACTACTGTGTATGTGATTTTACTAAAAATTCCATTGTTGTAGTTTCTAATTTCCATTTAAAAAAATAGAGTATCAAGGGGTATGGATTCAATATAGTAAAATGTTTTGTTTATATTATGGAAATTATGGGTACCCTTCCTAGAAGTGTGTCAATAACCAACCACAACATCATGATCATTATGAAGAAAACATTTTATATTATTTACCAAAACCCAAATATTATTCCAAACTAGAAAAAATGTTGTCAAAGATATTTACAAACTTGGATGAATTTTATTAAACACACATTGATAAAATCCGAAATTTTAAACTATATTATGGGAACCATAGGAAAATATTAAAGATAAAAGACAACTTGTATTTAGTGGTGATAAAAATGATATTGTAAAATTTCAAAATGTGATTGAAAGGGATCAGAACACAAAAACTAATCAAAAAAATTATTATTTGGAAAAATATGAATCTGATAAAGATTGAAATGTAGGAATAACCAACTCTATGAATGATGAATACAGAAGTGATGATCCCATCAAGAGATTACATGGATTTAGTTTGGAGAATTTTGAGAAGAATCTAAATGATCTTGAAGGGGAATGTCTTATTATTTACATAATTCCTAGATTTGAAAATTTTCACTATTTTTGGAGCTTTGATAATTTTAGTACTGAGGTTGAGGAGGAATTGGAAAATAAGAATTTAAATTTTAAAAACTTTTGACCATGTTTTTATGAAATTTTAGTTAATGAACCTGAATTTGAAATTGGGTATATTTTGAAAGAGAACAACAAACTCAAAAATAATGATTTGTATAATTTTTAAATTATTGGAAAATGTGTTCTTCCAAATTCTGATAGTGTGAACCCATCAATCATTGAAATGAATTAAAACAATGTAGATAAGAGAATATTCTTTATATATAGGATAACTAATGATATTTCACTTCCTTATTCTAAATTTAATAATCTTTATGTAGATTTGTTCAGAAAAATGGAAAATAGTGTTTTCATTCCTAAAAAAATTGTTTAAATTTTAAAATTTTGGAATTTTAATTTCTTAAAATAGAACTGAATAGCTATTTCATAGAAATTAAACTGCAACAGTCAATAGTCATTTTTTTTGAGAATTAAATTTTGGAATGTGAAATTCAAGGAGAGGTGGAATGTACATTAGATGATTTAAGAAGAGTTAATTTTTTAGAAGTAGTTAATTATGGTTTTTTGTTTTATGATGATGAACTTTTTGAATAGATTTATATTATTGAGAAACCAAAATTTTTGGATGAACACAAATTAACTCTTACCTACTTTTTTTACTCTTCCTCATTTTATTTGGGTGATGAATCCTTTTGTGGGACCAAGAATGGATTATAAGAGGAACCCTTTTTGAGTGTTAATCTGTAAAATGTGCATTTATCTCTTGAAAACCCTCTTCATAAACCTGTTATATAGAAATTTTCCCTTAACACCCCTGATTTTTCATCTTGTAGTGATTTTGAATGAGTTAGATATATTTAAATTTAATTTCAAACTTCTAGGAGCATGTGTTTCACTATTTTCCCATAATGAGAACTCTAATTTTGTTAAGACTGAGTCTATTTTAGAAGTAGAAAACCTAGCTTCTAAAATTGATCCTTTTGATTCATTTTTTTTATGATATTAAAATTTACCAGGTGGAATTAGAGTGGGACAATTCTTTTAAATTTGAGACAAAATGTATTGAAGCCACTAAGGTAGTGGATTTTGGTGTTGAATAATTTTCTCTATTGGGAGACATGTTTGATTTGTCACAAATGTTAAAGTTTTTTTCTTTGGTATTTTGGTAATTGTGAATGGATTTAAGTGTTACCTTAGTGGTTTTGGTTTCCCAAAGATTTAATTTTACTAATAAAAACACATGGGAAAAACACATGTGGTGGTTCATTGATGAGAAACCATATCCACCCATTGATAATGGTTAGACTCTAGGAAAGTCTCACTGAAGACTTTAAATTTAGTGCTTAATGGGAGTCAACCCATGGTCTTTTTGTGTTATTATTTTTGTTTCTATTTTGTCAAGAATGTATTATTATTGTTTCTCTCTCTTTTTTACTAATTCGGATACTTTTATGTTCTTGGTCTTCGTGTACTTTTTTTATTTAAGAAGGTTGCTACTAATATATAACAGAAGAGCGTAATTCCCATATTTGTTTTAAAATTATCAAGGAGAATCGTGATGTTGGAGCATCACTCCATTGATAAAGCTTCATTGAACCATGGATTTTTTATTTCTGCACCAATTTAATGATCTTCTTTTTCATGTTTTCTGTGTTTTTTGGTTTTTTAATAAATGGTACTATAATAATTTTAAATTAATTCAATATTTTAAATTAACTATAAGGTAGTCAAACCCCTTGTTGTTAGTTGTTATGAGTTTTTTCTTTTCTATGTTCGGTATTTAGCAGACACTTTTTCTATGCTGTTTAAAATCTAATTGAATAAAATATTTAAAATTTATGACACCCAATTCACTATATACTCTATGTTTAACATACTAATATTTGAACTTAATTAAAGAATTATTATCATTATGCATTAATGTTAATGCACGTGAATCTGTTATAAAATATTTATTTTGGAAAAATTATAATTGTTTGAAATTCACTATGACCCTTGAACATATCATTATACTGTTGAATTGAAAATCTATTTCAATCTTTTAAATTCAAATTGTTTTTCTCCACCCTAGAATTCAACTTTGGGAAAACAAATTGGTTTTTAAGTGTGGTAGAGAGGGTATTTATATGTGACTCATTGTGATTTAATGTGTACCCATAAAATTCATTTAAAAATTTACAAAATTTTCTGCTTTTCATGTTTTTATCTTCACTTTCAGTGGTTCAAAATTTTTCTTAATTTTGAAAGATGTGAATCCACTTTGAAAAGATTACATCCTAATTACCCAATGAATTTAATTGAGTAAATCAATTTACTATACTCTTAGAATTAATTTTTCATGGTCAGATTTTTGAGATAATTTTATACGACAATAATTGAATTTAAACTTTTCGATTGAATCAAACCTATAAGGCAAGAATTTACCTGAGCTATGAGATGAAAATCCTAATCTTGATTGACCTTGTTTCCTTTATTGTTTCATTATTTTTCCCTTAAGATGAAACTATTGGATGAGTTAATTATTCCTTCATGTATTTATTGAACCCACTTATCTATTCAGTTGTGTCTAATTTATTTGTTTGATAATTATGTGTGTTTATTCACCCATAGGTAAAGAGAGGTTTGAAAATATCTATTAAATGCATGTCTATGTTTGTTTAATTCAATTAAAAGTTTATGAAAGGAAATAATTTTAGTATAACTGTATTTAATATTTCACCAAATAATCTTTCTTTTAAAAAGGAATTCACACATTCTACTCAAAAGGGTCCATAGGGGAAAATCATTTTACAATAATCAATTCTTTAAAGAATTTCCATTTTTCAATTTTTATTTCACTACCGGAAATGTAAGGTGTACCAACGGTTGAAAACCATTGGTATAGGTTGCAAAACCGTTGGTATAATTTATACCAACGGTTTTACAAACCATAGCCAAGTAAGTCGTGACAATAGACATATACCAACGGTTTCAAAGAAATCGTTGGTATATGTGAATAAATCTACACTATACCACCAGTTTACATAAAACTGATGGTATAAAGATGAGATATCCTAATGGTTATAAACAGTTGGGATAAAGTTTACCTAGACTTTTACCAACGGTTCCTGAGAACCGTTGGTAAAAGTCTCAACTATTCACACCTATGCCAACGGTTTAAAACCGCTAGTAAAAGGCTGGTAAAATGTTTTTTCCAACAGTTCTTAGAACCGTTGGTAAAAAGTTCCCACAGAACCTATACCAATGGTTTAAAACCATTGGCATAGGCTTAGCTGTACAATTCACACAGCATTCTACTCCTCTGTGTGCTGCTATGTGAATTGTACAGTAGAAAATTATATAATCAATTATGAATACAATAAGGATACATAATTTAATAATAAATTATGAGTACAATAAAATAATCAATTCTGAATACAATACATTAAAAACTAAATATGTAATTATATGTGATACAGAATTAATAATACATACAAAATTTCATTTTGTATATAACAAACACGATTGAGTTCATAAATTAGAAGGTAATAAACCAAAATAAATAAATGAATTAAACCAAACACAAATATAATGTACCATGGTTTGGGGAGGGTGTCTTTGAACGTAGTGATGATGATAATGGGTGTGTATCAATGACCTTATGTGACTTAGGGAATATAGTTGTCCTTGGCGTATTAAATGTCATGTGTTTTAGAATAGGGGTAGGAGGTCCGCACATGAGAAATGGATTGTTTGAGGCTGGACCATGGATTTTTGTGCTAAAGCAACACAATTCGAATCGTTAGGTCGGTTTTCCATATTCTAGTTGTTTTACTTAAAATGATGTCCATTTTAAATAAAATAGAGACAGTTCGAGTGATACCTCCCACACCATGCCTTGGATTCAGACGGGGTTGACTCATACATGTCACATATGAACCATGGATCGTTGTCCTAAAGTATCAGCACAATCTGAATGCATTTGGTTGGTTTTCTATATGCCAGTTGTTGTTTTCACTTAAAATGTTCTCCATTTCAAATAAAAGTGAGACACTTTGAGTGGTACTGGCCACACCAGGCCTCGGATTGAGGCTCGGTTGACTCATACACATCAAAAATGACCCATGGATCGTTGTGCTAAATTATCAACATAATCCAAATATGTTTGATCAATTTTCCATATGTCAGTTATTTTTACATAAAATAGTGTCCATTTTACACAAAAGAGAAACACTTAGAGTCCTACCGGCCACACCATCCCTCGGATTGAGGCAGGGTTGACTCATACACGTCACAAATTACCCATGGATCGTTTTTATAATGTGTCAACACAATCCAAATGCATTTGGTTGGTTTTACGAAAGCCAGTAGTTGTTTTCATTTAAAATGTTGATCATTTCAAATAAAGGTGAGACACATTGAGTGGTACCGGGCACACCGTTCCTTGGATTGAGGCGGGGTTAACTCGTACACATCAAAAATGACTCATGGATCATTTTCCTAAAGTATTAACTGAATCTGAATATGTTTGGTCAGTTTTCCGTAAGCCAGATTTTTTACTTAAAATGATATCCATTTTAGACAAAAGAGAGGCACATAGAGTGATACCGGTCACACCGTGCCTCGGATTGAGGAGGGGTTGTCTCGTACATGTCACATACAACTCATAGATCGTTTTCCTAAAGTATCAACATAATCCAAATGCGTTTTGTCGGTTTTCTGTATGTCAGTTGTTGTTTTCACTTAAAATGATGTCCATTTTAAACAAAAGAGAGACATTTAGAGTTGTACCAGCCACACCGTGCCTTAGATTGATGCAGGGTTGACTTGTACATGTCACAAATGTCCCATCGATCATTGTGCTAAATTATCAACTCAATCCTAATAAGTTTGGTCAGTTTTCCATAATCCAGTCGTTTTTACTTAAAACAGTGTCTGTTTTAAAAAAAATAGAGACACTTAGAGTGATACCGGCCACATCGTGCCTCGAATTTAGGCGGGGTTGACTCGTAAACATCACATATGACCCATGGATCGTTTTCCTAAAGTATCAACACAATATGAATGTGTTTGGTCAGTTTTTCCTTATGCCATTTGTTATTTTCACTTAGATTGTTGTCCATTTCAAATAAAGGAGAGACTCTTTTAGTGGTACCGGCCACACCGCACCTCAGACTGAGGTGGGGTTGACTCGTACATATCAAAAATTACCCATGTATCATTGTTATAAATTATCAACACAATCCTAATACGTTTGGTTGGTTTTCCGTATGCCAGTTGTTTTTACTTAATAGGGTGTCCATTTTAAACAAAATAGAGACACTTAGAGTGATACTGGCCACATCGTACCTCGGATTGAGTAAATGTTGACTCGTACACATCCCAAATGACCCATGTATCGTTGTAATAAAGTATCAACACAATCCGAATATGTTGGGTCAGTTTTCTGTATGACAATTGTTTTTTACTTAAGACAGTGTCCATTTTAAACAAAAGAGAGACACTTAGCGTGATACCGGCAACACCATGCCTTGGATTGAGGCGAGGTTGACTCGTACACATAAAAAATTACCCATGGATCATTTTACTAATGTATCATCATAATCTAAATGAGTTTGGTTGGTTTTTCATATGCCAGTAGTTGTTTTCACTTAAAATGTTGATTATTTCAAATAAAGGTGAGACACTTTGAGTGGTACTGACAACACCGCACCTCGGATTGAGGTGGGGTTGACTCTTACACATCACAAATGACTCATGGATAATTTCCTAAATTATTAAAAGAATTTGAATAAGTATGATTAGTTTTCCGTATGACAGTTGTTTTTACCTAAAACGATGTTCATTTTAAACAAAAGAGAGACACTTAGAGTGATACTGGCCACATCGTGCCTCGGATTGAGGAGGGGTTGACTTGTACACATCACATATGACTAATGGATCATTTTTCTAAAGTATAAACACATTATGAATGCGTTTGGTAGGTTTTCCATATGCCAGTTGTTGTTTTCACTTAAAATGTGATCATTTCAAATAAAGGTGAGATACATTGAGTGGTACCGGCCACACCGCGCCTTGGATTGATACGGCATTGACTCCTACACATCACAAATGTCCAATGGATATTTTTGATAATGTATCAACACAATCTGAATGCGTTTGGTCAGTTTTCCGTATGCCAGTTGTTCTTTTCACCTAAAATGATGTCTATTTTTAAAAAAAGAGAGACAATTAGAGTGATACAGGCCACACCGTGACACGGATTGAGGCGGGGTTGACTCGTACATGTCCCAAATGACCCAAGGATTGTTTTCCTAATGTATCAACACAATCTGAATGAGTTTGGATGGTTTTTTGTTGGCCATTTGTTGTTTTCACTTAAAATGTTGATCATTCCAAATAATAGTGAGACACATTGAGTGGTACTGGCCACAGCGCACCTTGGATTGAGGTGGGGTTGACTTGTTCACATCAAAAATGCCTCATGGATCATTTTACAAAAGTATCAATAGAATCTGAATACGTTTGATCAGTTTTCCGTATGCCAGTTGTTTTTTACTTAAAATGATGTCCAGTTTAAACAAAAGAGAGACACTTAGAGTGATACCCGCCACACCGTGCCTCGGATTGAGACAGGGATGACTCATACAGGTCACATATGACTCATGGATCGTTTTACTAAAGTATTAACACAATCCGAATGTGTTTGGTTGATTTTCCATATGCCACTTATTGTTTCAACTTAAAATGTTGATCATTTCAAATAAAGGTGAGACACTTTGAGAGGTACCGGCAACACTGCACCTCAGATTGATGTGGGGTTGACTTATACACATCAAAAATTTACCATGGATAGTTGTACTGAAGTATCAACACATTCCTAATGTGTTTGGTCAGTTTTCCATATTCCAATTGTTGTTTTCAATTTAAATGATGTCCATTTTAAACAAAAGAGAGACACTTAGAGTGGTACTGGCCACACCGTGACTCGAATTGAGGCGGGGTTGACTTATACACATCACAAATGACCCATGGATAGTTTTACTAATGTATCAACACAATCTAAATACATTTGGTCGGTTTTTCGTATGCTAGTTGTTGTTTTTACTTAAAATGTTGATCATTTCAAATAATGGTGAGACACTTTGAGTGGTATTGGCCACACCACGCCCCAAATTGAGGCGGGGTTTACTCGTACACATCAAAAATGACTCATGTATTGTTGTCCTAAAGTATCAATAGAATCTAAATAAGTTTGATCAGTTTTCTATATGGTAGTTGTTTTTAGATAAAATGATGTCCACTTTAAACAAAAGAGAGACACTTAGCGTGATACTAGCCACACCGTGCCTCAGATTGAGACGGGGTTGACTCTTACACGTCAAATATGACTCATGGATCTCTTTCCTAAAGTATTAACATAATCTGAATGAATTTAGTCAGTTTTCCATATGCCAGTTGTTTTTTTCACTTAAAATGTGATCATTTCAAATAAAGGTGAGATACTTTGAGTGGTACCAGCCACACCACGCCTTGAATTGATGCGGGTTTGACTCCTAAATGCCCAAAATGTTCCATGGACAGTTTTAATAAAGTATGAAGACAATCCTAATGTATTTGTTAGGTTGTATGTATTCCTGTTGTTTGTTTCACTTAAAATGATGTCCATTTTAAACAAAAGAGAGACACTTAGAGTGGTACCGGCTACATCGTGAATCGGATTGAGGTGGGGTTGACTCGTACACGTCACAAATGACCCATGTATCATTTTTCAAATGTATCAACACAATCCGAATGTGTTTGGTTGGTTTTTCATATTCCAGTTATTGTTTTCACTTAAAATGTTGATCATTTCAAATAAAGGTGAGACACTTTGAGTGGTACCCGGCCACACCGTGCCTCGGATTGAGGTGGGGTTGACTCGTACACATCAAAAATGACTCACGGATTGTTTTCCTAAAGTATCAATAGAATCTGAAAACGTTTGATCAGTTTTCTATATGCCAGTAGTTTTTATTTAAAATGATGTCCATTTTAAACAAAACAGAGACACGTAGAGTGATACCGCGCACACCGTGCCTCGGATTGACGTGGGTATGACTTATACAAGTCACAAATGACCCATGGATCATTTTCTTAAATTATCAACACAATCTGTATGCGTTTGATCAGTTTTCCATATCTCAGTTGTTGTTTTCACTTAAAATGTTGTTCATTTCAAATAAAAGTGAGACACGTTGAGTGGTACCGGCCACACTATGCCTTGGATTGAGGCGGGGTTGAGTCTTACACGTCAGAAATGACCCATGTATCATTTTCCTAAAGTATCAACACAATCTGAATAAGTTTGATCGATTTTCCTTATGTCAGTTTTTGTTTTAACTTAAGATGTTTTCAAACAAAAGTGAGACACTATGATTGATTTGGTCACACGATGCCTCGGATTGAGGTGGGGTTTACTTGTACCCATCTAGGAGGGAGGGAAATCTGGGGTCTAGGGAGAGGGGGGTTGTCTAGGGTCTAGGAGGGGGGGTCTATGCAGGGTCCATTTACGACACGCGGAGTGCATTTTCGGCCACCGCGGTCACACGACACATCCGATTGACGTTTCGTTTGCCCAAATATTTCACAATTCACCCACCCTATGTTGTTGTCTGATTTTATGGAATTCTAAGGTCGTTATTCCAGTTTTTACCACCCCACGCATGCTTTTCAAGCGCGCCAAACACCTAAAAACAAATATTAATCTATGTCGTGCAAACCGCGCATCTGAATGTCATGTCGTCTTCTCTTACACCTCACGAATAATAATTAGAGACTTTTCGTGTGATTTAAAGTCATTTTTATGTCGTTCGGTATGCATTTGACCATTAAATGCATGTTTTGTCCATTTACAACACGCGAAATGCGTTTTCAGCCACCGCGATCACAAGGCACCTTCGATTGATGTGTCGTCTGCCTGAACATTTCCCAATTCACCCACCCTTTGTTTTCGTCTGATTTCATGGAATTCTAAGGTCGTTCGGCCAGTTTAGACAACCCCACGCACGCTTTTCAAGCACGTCAAACAGCTTAAAAACACATATTCAGCTGTGTTGTACAAACCGCGCATCCGAATGTCATGTCATCTCCTCATACACCTCACGAATAATAATTATGATGTTTTCATGTCATTTCATGTCATGCTGATGTCATTTGGTGTGCATTTGACCGTTAAATGCGTGTTTTGTCCATTTACAACAAGCGGAGTGCGTTTTCGGCTACCGCGGTCACACGACACCTCCGATTGACTGGTCGTCAGCTCGAACATTTTAAAATTCACCCACCTTTGTTTTCGTCCAATTCATGGAATTCTGAGGACTTTTTGCCAATTTTGACCACCCCACACACGCTTTTCAAGCGCGTCAAACACCTAAAAACACATATTCAGTCGTGCCACGCAAACCATGCGTCCAAATGTTGTTTCGTCTCCTAATACACCTCATTAATAATAATTATGGAGTTTTCTTGTGATTTCAAGTCATTTTGATGTCGTTCGGTATTCATTTGACCGTAAAACGCATGTTTTGGCCATTTACGACACTCGGAGTGTGTTTTCGGCCACCGCGGTCACACGACACCTCCCTGTTCGGGTTCAATGGAGGAGGTTGGGGGTATTCTAGGGTCTAGAAAGGAGGGTGGGGGTTGTCCGGGGTCCAGGGAGGAGGGTGGGGGGATGTCCCAGGTCCAGGAAGGAGGGTGGGGGCTGTCCGGGGTTCTGGGAGGAGGCTGGGGGGTTGTCCAGGGTCTAGGAATGAGGGGGCTATCCCGGGTCTAGGAAGTAGGGTTGGGGGATGTTTGGGGTTCGGGAAGGATGTGGGGATTTCCGTGGTCCAGGAAGGAGTATGGGGGTTGTTTGGGGTCCAGGGAGGAGGGTGGGGGTTGTTTAGCGTCCAAGAAGGAGGGGGCTTTTCTAGGGTCCCGGAAGGAGGTGGGGGGTTGTCCAGGGTCCATGGAGGAGGGTGGGGGGATTTCCAGGGTCCAGGAAGGAGGGTGGGGTTGTTTAGGTTCCAAGGAGGAGGGGGTTGTCTAGGGTCCCAGAAGGAGGTGGGGGGGGCTGTCCGGGGTCCAGGGATGAGGGTGGGGGGATGTCCAGGGTCCAGGAAGGACGGTGGGGGCTGTTCGGGGTCTAGGGAGGAGGGGGGTGGCTGTCCAGGGTCTAGGAAGAAGGGGGGATATATGGGGTCCACGGAGGAGGGTGGGGGGCTTTCTGGGGTCCAGGTAGGAGGGGGGATGTCCTGGGTCCAGAATGGTGGGTGGGGGATTTCTGGGGTCTAGGGAGGAGGGGGCTATCCAGGGTCTAGGAAAGAGGGTGGGGGGTTGTTCGGGGTCCATGGAGGAGGGTGGGGGTTGTCTAGGGTCCAGGAAGGAGGGGCGTTGTCCTGGTTCCAGGAAAGAGGGGGGTTGTCATGGGTGGACCTCAAAACACCGAATGGGGTTCCACTCTATCATTATGAGAATATATTATCCAAAGATACAAAGATTCCACCTGTAAACATGACAACATTAAATCAGTTCCTAATGTAATTTCATGACATTTAAGGGATGTGTGTTTTGTGAAAATCCTATACATTATAGTGATGTTCGTGAATGATGGTTTTTTCCCATATGTGTATGGAATTTCATAACGAGTATGATTTATTACATTTAACCAATGTTATAGTGTACATTTAGGATGAATTATTTAATTTAACCAGTGTTCTAGTTTATTTTTAGGTGAGGTGAGTTAAAAATTATGTTAGGCATGTCATTAGAACATGGGTTCTTCCATTTAACCATGTAGTCTTCAATTTCTGGGATGAAAGTGTTTTGACTGAGCTAATTACTACCCACTCTATAGTATGGCCAACACATCATGTGGACATACCCATGAAACAAAGCCATGTGTAAATGAGACGTTTTCAGCACCCCATTTGGCCAAACATACGTTTCACCATAAGGGATTGGGCATATATATTTACATGGCTATCCAAGTCATGTACTGTGTGTACATTCCCATGTACATTCCCAGGACACTAGATTATCGTAGACACCATGTCAACCATTATACTCACCATGTGAACCCTTATACCATATTTTCATTATTACAATCATTAATAAGAACTTATTAAACAACATAAATTGTCAAAGATAATAAAATTGAACATAAATAAATAATAATATTGGATATATCATGTAAAATGAAGTCATACTATCTTTCATCCTAAATGACCACCCACAACCATGATTAATGACCAAAAAGCTCCCCTTTCTGCCAAATCAAAAGTGAAAACAAAAACACATAGTTGCAGAACAATAAAACCAAGGAATCACTTACAGATTTTATGTGTATAAGAAAAAAAAAATCCTTGATTGAAGATAGATCGATATGCGGAATAAGGTTGGAAGGAGGAAGATTGGATTTAGGGCACCAATCCAGCGGAGCGGAACTGCAATCAAGCGTAGGGGGAACTGGATGCCTGATCTGCATTTAGGGTACATGTTTCCCAATAGTTTTTAAAAACGGTTGGGAATGTATGTTATACCAACTTTTGAGAAAAACCGTTGGTAAAATTGGTATGGATGTGGCCTTTACCAACTGTTTAAGTAAACCGTTGGTAAAAATGTGATATGGATATGGCCTTTACCAACAGTTTTTCAAAACCATTGGTAAAAGATTCTATAAAATCTTTTATACTAATAGTATTCTAAAACCGTTGGTATACATATCCATTCCCAACTATTTATCTAACCGTTGGGATATAAGTGTTGGTAAAAGTGGGATTTCCATTAGTGTTTTTATTTTTCCCCACTGAATTTGATTATTAATTTCTTGAGAATAATAAATGATTAAGTATGGGAGAATTTGTTGTGAACATTAAATCAGTTGATTCACCACATAATTTAATTGTTATTTTATTGATTTAGTTAATTATTTTTTCTAATTTTTTAAATATTAAAAACTTTTTAATTTTATAGTTTAACTTATAAATTCTTCATTTTTTATAATTAATTTTATATTTTTATCTTTTAAATTCATTAATATTGATTTCAATTATTTTTATATATATTATTTTTATATTTACTTTTTAGATTTTAATTATTCTTAACATTTTAATTTTCTGATTTCTTGTTTTAATTAATTAAGTGGTTATTTTTTATAATAAGTTTGGTTTCCATCATAATTTTAACTCTTTTAATTTTAATTTATTATTTCAACTTAGTATTTGATTTTATTAAAAAAAATTAAGTAATTCTTTTGTTGTTTTACTTTTGGTATTTCAATTTAAGTTTTAAATTTAAAATAATAGAATGTGTTTTAAATTAATATTTTCGTTTTTTTAGATTTTTTATTAATTAAATTTATTAAAATTATTTTCCTTTAATTATTTTAATAAGTCTGTAATTTTTTATTTCTTTAATTTATTAAAGTTTTAATAATTTTATTAATGTTAATTTTTTATTTCTTTTGTGTAATTGTTGGAGAGTCCCGAATGAGTCAGTGCCAGTGACTAATGGCCAGTGAATCACAGTCGGCCTTCCTACCTCGACTCACCACCAGTCGACCTATCACTCCCCTATTTCAATTGAGTCACTGCTAGATGGAATGAGTCTCTACTAGACCCTCCCCTACCCTTAGTGGTAGCACCGTAGGATAAGATTCTACCAAAATAATACATTTTCAGGTCTTTACCCTCTGCCAATAGAACATAAACCACATATCAGCGGTGCTTCCACCAAAAACGACTCACCACCAGCCTCTTTTCCATGATGCACTGTCAGCCTCCCAAGGCACCACCAACATCCTGAGTCACTACTAGCTATTCACCACTGGTGAATCACTACCAGAGAACCTTCCATTACAAATTATTAACCTCCAAACAATCTTCCATCATTTCTATGACTCATCACCACAACTTGAACCCCAAAAATCAAACCAGACAAAAATAGAAAGAAAACACAAGTTTAAATCGGTGTACGGATCTACACTCACTACCTTTGTGTCCAGATGAACCGAAACCAAATTAGATCTACAACCTGATACGAATAATGATAAAGTCCAATACATCCCACCTAAGTCCACACCTGGTTCTTCAATAAATACACTACCTTACCTTTTGACATTGGGCTCGAGCTTCTGTCACCACTCTTAGGGTGTGAATCGGCAATCACTGATGTCGTCAAGCCACTACTCCACTAAAGCTACTGATTGAAGTCCCGAGCCACTAGTCGCCACTATTGGAGGAGTCGTTGAGCTGAAGACCCCCCCCCCCACCACCTGGGGAAGATGAGCTGCGACAGGGATAGAAAGAAAGAATAAAATAATAAATAAAATAAATAAAATAAAACAATAATAATGAATATTATAATAAATAATAAAAATAATAAATAAATAAAATAGTTTAAATAATAATAAAATCAAATGAATACTTTTAAATAAATAAACAGAATAATAAAAATTATATTTTATTCTAATAATATAAAAAAAATTATTTTTATAAATTTATTTATATTAATTAATATTGAGTATATATTTAAATAATTTTATATGTTATTGTAAAAAATTAATAATAAATGATAATTTATATATATTTTTAAAATTTATAATTATAATAATAACAATTATAATAAATTTTTTTGTAATTTTTTTTAATAATATTAATAACTAACAATATTAAAAAAATATTATTTATAATTATTTTTTATAAAAGTTATTTCTTTATTACATAGTAAATAATATTATTTGGTCAATTACTATTAATGTTTATTATATAGATTTTA
The DNA here is from genome assembly GCA_963277665.1 of Viscum album. Taxonomy (NCBI): domain Eukaryota; kingdom Viridiplantae; phylum Streptophyta; class Magnoliopsida; order Santalales; family Viscaceae; genus Viscum; species Viscum album. The sequence continues at coordinate 1,196,625,804 of OY728140.1, forward strand.
ACCATGATCTATTTCATGTTCTTGATAAATATAGCAACTACTGGTCACATTCTGTTTGAAGGATTTTCTTAATTCATGTTTAAGTGAATCAAATATGAGGATTTTTCCATGTGTTTAGTGAATCTAAGAAGACTAAATTGAGTCAGTATGCACCATTGATGTTGATTGAGATAATGAAGAAGTATTTTTTGTGAGGAAAATGAAAAAATATCTAATCTTACACATCATTTTCAATTTACACACATTCGTTATTTTTGGAGGCGCAAGAACTTCTGAGATGAGAGACCTAGAGACCAGTGATAGATAGTATCATGGATCATGATTAAGGGAGAAATGTTCCCCCTTCTATTTTCTTTCTATTTACTATAATTTATTTGGTTTTTATCTTTTATTTTCAATGATTGTTATCTAAACATATTTTCTTGGGTGTTTTTTTATTGTTTCAAAGATATTCTTCTTCTTTGCAACATCATTAAAGAATCAAAATGACAAATGATATTGATTTTGAATTTTTTAATATTGTTTTTCATTTCTCAAAACTTTATTTAAAAACTTTAAAAATGGTCGATGAGATAGTTCCGATTTATTTTTATTTAGAACCCACTTATTTTTTATGTTTCTTCAAGTGGTGAATTTCAAGATTCATTAATCTACTTGATTGATCACCTAGTGAGGGAGATTAACCAAACCCATTTTTAGGAATTAAAATTCAATTAATTTTCTAATGAATGAAAACCCCATTTCAAAGAAGTAGTATTAAAATTCCTCATGCATCTATATTGTGATTTTTTACAATATCTATTTTTGTTGTGTGTTATTCATTACGGATATCACTGCTTTCCTCATCTAGTTCTAAAAAAATCACTGCTTTATTTTCTTTCATTAAAAAGGATCAAAAAATTCTTTTTCACTGCTTTTAAGCACTGTTGATTTTGAAAATTTGGTGCAATTATTTGGGGGTTTTCATCTCCCACCATTTGACTTATTTCAATGGTAAAAAACACTATTTATTTAGAGACATTTTTTTAAAGTCTAAAACCACTATTTATAGCGGTTTAGGTTTTAAAAGTTTTATCACAAAACCTTCCATGTGGGTTCGACCCGAAAAACAATAATATAGTAGTAAATAGGTTTTATGAATAATTAAATTTAGTTATGTATTTAATGACTTGTCTATTATGTGTTATGGAAGAACATCCATATCCTAGAGGAGATATGGGAATGAGAGTCTGAAATATATGCCCAATGCCTTAAGTTATTCTCATATGTAACTCAAAAACCATTAAAGGTATAACTAAATAATGAATATTCTTAATAAGGGGAAGTTTTAAGATCTTAACTCTCTAATTAGGAATGTAATCATTTAATTTTTGGGTAAAAATCTATAATTTTATCCATTTAAGAAAGTTTTTGGGTATTGGAGGCATGGAGAGAGTGAACTAGAGAGCTCGAGGATAGAGCCTGAACTACATCAATCTGTTATAGTCCCACTAACTAGTCAGTGGACACCCAGCGGCTAGGTGGGAGCCTTCTGGGTGGTTTTTATTTTAAAAGGGAAGTTTTGGTCCTTTTACCACTCTAACTCCTATTTTAACCATCAAGCCTGATTTTTCTCACATTTTCTCTACTGTAGAATTATCATGGAAGTCCCCTTCCTCCTCTACTATTCTTGTGTGTTCTCCCTTAAATATAAGGAATTTCGTCTTTTCATTGCATTGTTGGTAAGATTAAGTTAAGTATTTCACTCATATTCTCTATTTTTTCATTTTCTTCATTGTCGTTAGTGTTATCTCTTTACAAGATAATATTCCTTATTTCCAAGTATTTTTTCTAGTTCTTCATTTTCCCTTATTCCAGCACAAATCAAAGGCTGATACTAGATGGTGAGTCTTCTAAGATCCTTCGGTAGGTGTTCTATATACTTTTCTCTAAAATTATTTCATTTTATAAAATGCATCTTTATGTTACAGGCCTATGTTTTTGAACATTGACCACAGAATTTATATTCCTTTACTTTGTCACCTAAAACCAGACCTAGACATACTAAGTCCCCCCTAAACATTTTTGGTTGTAAATAACCTCAAACCGAAAAATCCCTTTAGGTTTTTTGGGGGATAATGACCCTAAAGACTATACTTTAATTGTATCCAAAACAACCCTTCAATTGTGTTTTTCCTATATTTTATAAAAACCCTAATGTTTCTTTATATAACCAAACCACCCCTTATGATGTGTTTGTCATAACACCTTAAAGAAAAAATTGTTGAGATTAGACTTTGGGTATCTCTTGGGTAACTTAAACATGGTTATTCCAATTGGGTGTCTTGGATAAATTCTATAGTTCGGAAACCTTTTTTTATATACTCTTAAAAGGAATAGACTGATTAAAATGTGAAATGATGTGGGTATCTCACAGAAAATATTGGAAGGAACTTCAAAGGTATTAACTTATTTTTTATAAGTTCTTTGATTTAATTACTTTACATTCCATTATGACTCGTTACCTCAGAAAACTTGAATACTGATTTTGGATATTGGTCACGCTGTTAATGTTGTGGCATGCCTCAAGCAAGCCTTGGATTACCACATCAGAATTCCTTTAGAGGAATGAAAGGATTCCACTAGATTCATTGATGTGAATGAAAAGTGGTAAACAAATATAGTTTCATTTAGTGACATTATTTTTATAACTCTCTCTCTCTCCCTCTCATTGTGCTTTCAGGATCACAAACACTTACCTATCTTACTAACATTTTTGTTGAAGTGATTTTCAGTTTATTTATTGAATTTAAAGTGTTAGACTACATGGAATCTCTAAAATACTATAAAGACTTGGCGATGTCTTAGTATTTTCTCATTTAATCATTAAAGCCTTAGAACCTACATGGAAGAACCAAACTAGGCATCTGAGTGAAGTAGAGGAGGCTCCTCTTGAAGGTGTTTTTGTATAGCCAGCCCCAGCTAGCCGATGTAAGGAACTAGCCTGCCAGTTCCATGTGTCTATAACTAAAAGTTTCTTACAAGACCCACTAGCTATTTGGGGGTGAAGGAAGTAGTATCAGAATTTCCATTACCCCACCATACATCCGGTGTAAGTGTATGGGATAGTTTGTTCTAGTTTTAAATTTGGGGAGGTTTATTGGCAACTCATTAGATACTTGATAGAGGTTACCATATATCTAGTGGAATCAGATAGTGTCCAGTGAGGAAACATTTGTTCTTGTGAAAAAAGTGTATTATGGTATTACATTCCAAGTTCATTAGACCGAGAAATTTCTAGAATTTTTCCAAGCCCTTTAGATTATATAAATAGACTCTCTTTTCTCCTTAAGGTCTCAACTATTGATCCTTTCTAACAATGATGTGATCCCAACATCGAATGAAAGGTGAAGCTATAGAATTTCCATTTCCTCTCAAAGATCCTTCCAATTTCAAAATCCTCTAAATTATCTCTACCTTGCTCACAATCACTTCATCCTCCATTGTGTATCCTTTCATCAAAATATTTTTGAGCTGCTTTGTAAAGGGTTTATTAAAATAGAACATCTCACTTCTCAACCACCTTACACCAATGGTTCACACTTAATAAAAGTGTGGTATGGATTACTTGATGACTGATAATGTTCAATAGGGCCCTCAAAATCCACAATTTTAAGGTATGGGTTCTTAGTCACTATTGACACCAAGGGTTTTATCCATTTACCTCTTGAGTCGAGGGGTGGAGATGTAGGGTCGCACGTCATGCTATTATAGAAATCTTTATCAATTGTGTTTATCACCTATTTACATTTCCACATTTAATCATTTATAATCAACAAAAATTATTTCATAAATATTATTAGATCATTTCCATGATTTAATTAATTTTTTTTATTATTCCAAACTCAAATAAAATTTATAAACTACTGTGGTGTTAATTTATCACTTTATTTATTTGTTTGCGCTTTAAATTTTTAAAAGAGAAATTCACCCCCCCCCCCCCCACTGACCCTCTTTCCATAATCTCTAACCAATATTACTCTCATGAATTCCACAACTAGTCGTCATGGATTCATTTGGAATTCCAAGAAAAAATAGAACACTCATCTCCTAGGTTTAGCTTAATGTCTTCGTATAAGGAATGCCCTGGGTCAACCTCATGGATTCCAATTGAGGCCTACCCTGAAATTCAAGGATATATTTACTTGGTTCAGTTAGAAACTTGTGGAGTATACTACCAAGGATTTATTCCTTCTATTCCACTCAAAACATAAAATCTAAACCTTATGGATTGTTCATCATAAGTTGGGTTGATAATTAAATATAAATAATTCCATGGGTCCCCCATGGATTTGAAATGGGTATGTTAAGTAGGAATTCTTGGAGATGTTACATGGATTTTTTATTGATATTTATTCATTAATTCTTTAGATACAAGCCTTAGTTACCCTAAAAAATTAAAGGGTCGCATGATCAGAGACATCCATCTTAGGCTGAAGCTGATAGGGTAGGTAGGGTATCCCATGAGGAGCTCGAGCTTGACAAGGTTACCATACTTTACTGCTTTTAAATTACTATATTTTAACACAATAATATTTCATATTCAAAGACTTTATTTACAATATACACCATTAGTGGTGGCCTATAAAGTTGTACTCACACACGATTTGGGATGTCTCTTGGTCCTGGGTAGATTTCATGGATATAATAAAGGACAGAGGAAAGCGCTATGATGTGGATGCTTGAGTCTAATGAAAAATCTGAAACTCCATATTATTTTGGATCTAATAATTTTTTGGCCTTTTGTTTATTTTTTTTAGCCTTGTACTACATATATGATTGCTATCGAAACAAATTTTACTTACATTTTACACCACCATGACATTATCTTTCTATTGGGTTGCTTTACTGCCTTACGTTTGTTTTATTTATTATTTGTATGGAATGTGTTGTCTTTATTTATATTTTTTCCCCCTAAAAACAAGGGGGTATGGTCTCTCCACTATACCTCCATACACCCTCATTACAAGTTGATAGCCTATGGCAAACTGGGAGGCACTCTTAAGGCCTTCTGACCCACTAGACCGATTACTTATTAGTAAACTAGGATGGGGATATAAAATGAACCAAAATTTAACCTCTATACACTATGACAAAATGCGTATTTTGCGGCAAAATGTGTATTTAGCGACATTTTTTTATTTCGTTTATTTATTTTATTTCTTTTATTTCTTTAATTTATTTATTTATTTTATTTATTTCATTTATTTCATTTTATTTTATTTATTTTATTTATTTATTTTATTTATTTTATTTATTTTATTTATTTTATTTATTTCGTATTTATTTTATTTAATTTATTTTATTTAATTCAGATTACTTTATTTACATTATCCATGCATGTGCATGCCCGTGCAATATAAAAAAATATTGTGTTTGGTGAGATTTGAACCCCTAACCTATTGCATATTTTCCAAAGACTTTACCACTCCAGTAAACTCGTCATGTGATTAATAGACAAAATTTAATATACTTATATATGCTAATTGAAAAAACAAATAATACATAACTAATAGATATAAACTCAATAATAATTAAACAATAAGCAATAATTAATAATCGATAATTAATAATTATTGATTATTGATTTATTAGTTATTTATTGAGTTATTAATTTATTTATTTATTATTACTTACTGTTTATTATAATAAATAAAAAATAAATTATAATAATATTTACATAAATTATAAAATTTTGAAAATAAAATGATAAAATAATAAAATTACAAAATTAAAATAATAATATAATAAAATAATAATACAATAAATAATAAACAACAAAAAGTAAACAATAAACAGTAAATAATAAATAATAAATAATAAATAATAAATAATAATAAACAAATATTAAATATTAAATATTAAATAATTAATAAATAAATAATAAACAATAAAAAATAATAAACAATAAAAAATAAAAAATAAACAAAAAACAATAAACAATAAATAATAAATAATAAATACTAATATATAAAAATAAACAATTATTAAATATTAAATATTAAATATTAAATAATTAATAATTAATAATTAATAATAAATAATAAATAATAATAATAAACAAATAATAAATAATAAATAATAATAATAATAATAATAATAAATAATAAATAATAAATAATAAATAATAAATAATAAATAATAAGTAATAAGTAATAAATAATAAACAATACATAATAATAAGTAACAAATAATAAATAATAATAAATAATAAATAATAAGTAATAAATAATAAATTATAAGGAATAAATAATAAATAATAAATAATAAATAATAAATAATAAATAATAACTAATAACTAATAAATAATAAATAAGAATAAATAATAAATAATAAATAACAAATAATAATAAATAATAATAAATAATAATAAATAACAAATAAAAAATAACAAAAAATAATAAATAATAAATACTAAGTAAAAAAAATATTAAATATTAAATATTAAAAAATAAATTATAAATAACACATAAGAAATAAATTATAATAAATAAATATAAATAGTAAATAAAAAATAAGCCATAATAATAATAAATAACAAATAATTAATAATTATAAATAAATAAATAATAATAATAAATAATAAACAACAATTAATAATAGATAATAATAAATATATAATAAATATTGAATAATAATTAATAATAATAATAATAAATCATAATAATAAATCATAATAATAAATAATAAATAATAAATAATAAATAATAAATAATAAATAATAAATAATAAATAATAAATAATAAATAATAAATAATAAATAATAAATAATAAATATTAAATATTAAATATTAATTAATAATAAACAATAAATAATAATAAATAACAAATAACAAATAGAAAATAATAATAAATAATAAATAATAAATAATAAATAATAAAAAAATACTAAATAAAAAAATATTAAATAATAAATAATAAATAATAAATAACACATAATAAATAAATTATAATAAATAATTATAAATCATAAATATAAATAATAAATAATAATAATAATAAATAAATAACACATAATTAATAACTATAAATAAATAAATAATAAGTAATAAATAATAAATAATAAACAACAATTAATAATAGATAATAATAAATATATCAGAAATAATAAATAATATTAAAAAATCATAATAATAAATCATAATAATAAATCACAATAATAAATAATAAATAATAAATAATAAATAATAAATAATAAATAATAAACAATAATTTATAACAAATAATATATAATAAATAATATATAATATATAATAAATAATAATTAAAATATAATAAATAATAAATAATAAATAACCAGTAACAAATATTATTAATAATAATAATATTTTATTAATAATATATATTAAATATTAAATATTAAATATTAAATATTAAATATTAAATATTAAATATTAAATATTAAATATTAAATAAATATAAATAATAAATAACAAATAACCAGTAAATAATAATAGATAATAAATAAATTAATGTATATTATAAAAAATAAATTATAAATAATAAATAATAAATTATAAATTATAAATATTAAATAATAAATAACAAATGAAACGCATAAAAAAGTATGAAAAGGCATGGTAAGGGATGAAAAATCATGAAAACACATGAAAACGGATAGAGAAGCATGAAGAATGAAGCACTAGAAAGCATGAGAACGCATGAAAACTCATGACAACTCTGGAAAACCCATAAGAATTCAACATAGTCATCATAATAACCCATAAAAACCATTGATAAAGATAACAAGTCATGGAAACCCAAATAAATAGAAATAAATGGAGCTACCATTAAAACTCATCAAAACAGTCATAAAGTGACAAAAACATTGGACTCGCATTAACGGAGATAACTTATGATCTGAGAATCTGTTCCAGATCCGCGACCAGTCAAATCAAAGATACTGAAATGATCTTCGACCTGATAGGTGAAAGTGACCGAATGGACCGGTGGATCGAAAGTTACAACCATTTAAAAAAAATTGGTGGGGAAAGAGTGATAGAAACGAGGCATCGAAAAACATAACAAACCTGATACCCACTAAAATGGTCATAACTTATGATCCAGGAGTCCATGTGGTCACTGCGACCAGTCAAACTGAAGATCATAGAATGGACTACGATCTGAAAGGTGGAGGAGTCCTAACTGACACACGGATCAAATGTTAGGTCCTTTTGAAGAAAAGTTCGACAGGACATCGGTGACAGAAATAGGATTTCAGAGGCCTTCAGAGAGATTTTTGGGGTCTCAAACCACAATATAAGCTTTCTTGTATTGAACAAGTGTGTATCTCTCTTCGCTGGCTTCGATTTTATATGTTGTAGATCCCAAACGGACACCGGAGCGAAAGTTATGGTCATTTGAAGTTGGAGAACATTTTTCAAATTTCTTATAACTCTCATATCTTCCACACCTTAGACCGTCTCACAGTTTTGATTAAACATACCTCTATATCTCTTCATGAGCTTTGATTTGACTGGTCGTGGTGCTCCAACGGACGCCCGGATCAAAAGTTATGGTCGGTTTAGTGATTTCAGGGTTTCTCATGTTTTTTATTTTTTTCTTTTCATTTAGCGGCAGTTTTACCCAAACCGCCGCTATTTCACGGCGGTATTTTAAAAAACTGCCACTAATCCTCAAAAAAATAAAAAATAAATACTAAAAAAAATTCACACATTTCACGGTGGTTTTTTCGCGGCGGTTTTAAAAACAGCCGTGAAATACTGGCCGGAAAGCTATTTCATGACGGTTTTTAAAAGCGCTACGAAAAACCGTCATGAAACGTCCATTTTCCTATAGTGATGTAATCCATTTAAATTTTTAGATAAGATAAAATTAACGTTTGAAATAAAACATTTTATATATATATATATGGTTCTTTGAAACAAAAAAGAAGTTTTAACTATCATGTCTTATTAATATTATTTAGTATTGATTAACAATTAAATTTATGTCAATATAAATATATATGTGTTTAAAAATCTTATTAAATTAATTATTTAAATTACATTAATTTAATTATTAGATAAAAATTATGCAATATTAAAAAAACAACTCTTTGAAAACAATTATTTCACCATTATCACTGTAACTAACTTTAATCATTGTCATCTAATTTTTATACATAAAATTAAAATTGACCTTATTAGATAATATGAAAAATATGATATAACATATTAAATCCATTTTTTTAGTTTTAATTTCTACAAGTGAATAGAACAATTTTTTAATATAAGAAAATAATGACCATTTTTAGAGTAAAATATTACAAAAGTTTCCTAAAAATTAAAAATCGGTTTTATAAATTTAAAATAGTTCTTTTAAATGATTTATTTTAATTTATAAAGGTTTTTTATATATAAAAAAAAATTCGGAAATTTTAAGCCATCCATGTATTATGATAGTGTCATAAAAGTAATTTTTTAGAAATAACTCTATTTTTTCACTACTTACCCTAAAATATTTTTTAAAAAAACTCAATATTTCACCCTAATCTAATTTTTATGTGGTGAATTAAAAATTAATTCCATTTAAACAAATCTAATTCTAAAATTTATAAATTTAACTTCTAAATGAAAATATAATTTATAAAGAAAAACTGGATCGGTTGAAAAATGCCCTATTAAAACTTTACGTGTTCTTAATAAAAAAAATTATACATTTATTATTGATTAAAATCATTTATTTATTAGAGATTTTATTCATATTTAATTTTTGTGATAATATTCATTTAATATATTGAGTCTCGTTTTATTTTTGTGTTTTATGTAAAATAATCTATTGATACAATATTAATTTAAAGTAAAATTAATTAGTAAAATATTGGGGTATTACATTATCCCCCTAAAATAAGTTACATCTCTAATATTGTAATTATTACTCTCTAATGAAATATTTAAATATGTCTATAGGATTGAAAATACTTTGGATTTTATTTATAAACAGTTATCAACCTTAGTAACTTGGGTAAGTATAGGAAACTCATATGTTCTTTCATAATAGACAAATATTAATATAGGGTTTCTTCCTAACCATTTATGAAAAATACTCCTCGTGATTGGGGTTAAGGATTACTTAATGGAACTAATTTTACTAGAGAGTTCATCATAATTCTTGTAGTGATAAGTGATTAGAAGTTGATTTGAGAAAAAAAATATGATCTCTCTATTTCATTATTATGGATTTGATGTGGTGATAGCTAATTAATTTCCAATATTATGTCAAATTTATCTTAAAGGAAAGATAATAAGATTTTCATAAGTCACTTTCCCATAAACTCAAACATGGAATGATCTAATTATACCACTATAATTTTTTACTAAAAATTAAACATCTAGTCACTTATGTGATGATTTAATGTTCTTAGAAAAATTACTAGTTAAAAAGGAGTGGGTTAAACAATACACAAATACAACACTCACAGCTATTGATTTGATGATTGTTGTTCTTCTCTTCACGTCAATCTTGTAAGTCCCTTTTAGTTGTGGTTAGATATGAATTTCTTTATTCCCATGGTCTTATAAATTTTTTAAGTATATCATCCTTGTTACCCCTTATATTATGGAATTTATTTGGGTAATTATGAGGTTTCCCATATTTAAGACATTGAACTATTAATAATACCTTGGGATAAAATCCTTTTTATTTCTTAGAGTTTACTATACTCTTAATTTTTTATTGGTAATTAGTTTTTATATTCCATCCTTTACCTAAGATAAATCATCTTCCAAACCCATTGATAAAACCCCAGGTTTCCTCTTCACGCATTTTTTACATGATGGCAATTTAATCTTATTTCCTTCATCACTTCACCATATGCACTTATATGATACTCCATCCTTATATTATTTTGTGTGTTTGAAAACTTATCTATCTCACTATTATTAATCATGATTCTTGATAGGTGGTTTGTAATAATCAAAATATTTCTCACTCCAACTCTTATCCTGTTAGATTTATTATGGGTACAATCTCTTCATTGTCCACAACATCCATCGTTAACTTAGTTCTTTTAGGAATCGGTCATTACTCAAACCAACTGGTGTTAATGTAAGGGATTAATAATTAACGTCATTAAATAATTCTTATAAATTATCTTATAAAAAATCAGCCTCAAAATGTATTACTCATAAAATCCATTGCATTAGCTTTCATTTCGACCTAAATTACTCTCAACTCAATCTTGTGTTTTTTAGGTTGGGTTATCTCATACTCTTTAACAAAATTAATTAGTATAATTAATAACTCATAATTTATCATAAAGAAAATTTATTAACCAAAGAATATCCCATGGGAGTTTCTAGCTAGGTGTGAAGTCTTATGCCCCCTCATCATGCACATGATTGAATATTGAGTTTATACTCAACCAACCTTTTATAGGAAGATAATACCTAGGTGAATCAGTTCCAAAACTGTATAACATTTCAAGTGTCCAGATAGGTATGTTATTTCTATTAAAAACCACATAATCTATGCTTTACCTAAACTTCATGATGTTATCCTATACTTGGACTTATTCCTAGGGTTCTCACTAAAGTTATCTAAACTAATCACCAAAATAACTAAACACTAATTTGATACCAATTAAGGTAACCCAAGATAAATAAATACACTTATTTCATTATTTTACATGAACAATAATTCCATTTTAAAATAATGACACAAATATGAGAAACAAAGGTTTAGTGTCCTTGAATATTATCTATATAAACACTTATTTTTCAATACTCATAAACATTTTTCTATAACCACTCAACTTAAAACTTTCTTCTAAATATAAATCATAAAATAAACATATTTATAACCTTGGGATAGGAAAAACAAAAGAAATGGTTGATCATGAATTCTAGGTAAGATAAACCATGGGAGATAACAATTAGAGAACATAAATGAAAATGGGAAGATAAAAATGGGTATGAAAACATAATATGAATACATGATCGTACATAAGATAATCAAATACATAAAAGTATAAATCATAAGTGTTTGGCTCACCTGTTTTGATAATCCCAAATCATGTTTAAATACTGATCATAATATATCAAGTCATTAGCTAATCCTTTTTAATCTGTATCCATATTATTTATCCTGAACAATTTTTATTTTTTAGTCTCATGACTTTGTTGCAACAGCTTACAGTTTACATTTCTCTAAGTATAAGTTCACTGTTAAAGGCTACTCGTAAGAGCCTTCTGTTCAAGGTCACCATTATAGCTCACTGTTACTCGAGGTCATTGTTGCTAAAAGGTCACCGTTGAAGATCTATTCTCACTGTTATAAGCTACTGGTACAAGGTCAGTGTCACAAGTCTACTGTTGCTCTGTTTATCAAAGCTTATAGACAAAGTCACTATTACAAGGTAACTGTTGTGATAAGGCTTCTATTAGAAGTCCACTGTCAGACACTTTCTCAAGTCTTCTGTTAAGATCTTCACTGTTAAAATCTAACGTTGGACATGTCTACCTTTAGTAGAAGGTTACCGCTAGACAACTCATACTGTTGGCATATTCCACTGATGTTCAAAGTCTACTGTTAGTAGAAGTCTACTGATAGACAAACTCCACCATTGATGAGGTTACCTGTTGAGATAGTCTACAGCAGAGAAGGTCACTGTTGAAGTAGTCTAATGTTACAAAGCTATCGTTATAAGCCTACTGTTGAAGTCTACCGCTAGTCAAGCTCACTGACTGAAGCCTACAGTTAAAGGTCTACTGTGAGCCTACCGATAAAGTCCACAGTTGAAGAGCCTACAGTTGAAGTTTACCGGGTGACATACATCTGCTACCAGTCTAATGATAACCTATTATTTACTTTACCAATTTTATTAATACTATCATAACGGCCATTTCTGGACAATTTAATTCACCTGAAATTATTTAATGATATTTGCAGGCACATTAGGAGATAGTACAAGGTACGAGGAAGACCACACGTGGTTGAAACATTTCTTTTGTCGGCCCCCGCTGAACCAAATGAGAAAAAGATGAGCTGGAAAATTGTATATATATATATATATATGAGTAGAGATAGACATCAAAAATAGAGAATATATTGAGTATATTTAATATACACACATAAGATATAAACATGTCGTACCTGAAATAAGAAGCAAGAAGAAGTGCACTGGAGCACTCATTATAATGTTCCTGTAGGTTCCAAACGATCTGTTGAAAGAACATATTTTATGGCTATGGTGGTGTGCTACAAATAGCTTCTAACCCAAGAATCTGATCATCTCTACATCTAGAAGTCAGAACCTGGAATTTGCGACACTATGTTTTGGAGGAAACTTACAGAGAAGGGACAAAATTTCATTTCCTTCATTTCAAGGAGTCCAGAGCTAATTTTCCAACACACAGATTATTCTAAACTTCTTCCTAATATCTTTATCTCTACTGTGTTTAAGTATTTTACATTTGTGAGTAGTGTGTATGTCATACACACACTGACTCTTATTCTTGAACTGAGGGATACTGAAAATCCCCATACCAAACTCTCTTTACATTTGTTTTCCACGCATAAATATGGATGAAGCCAAGTGTGTCTTGGTAGTTTATTTTCCCATGTATAACTATGGTAGAGGTTTCCAAACCTGGACAGTTTGAAAAACTGTTGTAAATCCCGATACAGGCTGTTTATCATTCTTTAAATATAACTGCTTGGTGGAAGGTGATCGCCAAGTGGATAGGATTAGGTCTTGGCTTAAGACTGAACCTCTTGTTTAATTTGTTGTGTTCTTTTTTCAATTACTCTGCTTTACATTTATCCACTGCTTATATTTTCAAAGACAGAAATCTGTTTTTACATTCACTCTGATAGTTAGTTCTGGTTAGTGTGTATATGTGATTCGTTTAGTAAACTTGTTTCAAAAGTTGAATTAGTACTCATACTGATTCAACTGAGGACTAATCAACCTTTTAGAAACCAGTTGAACAATAAATCACTTATATCTCTACTGCCTTAATTAACTGGGCTGTTTAATTTTGGGGATTTTAATCCTAAAAGTTTTTAACCAAAATTTTAATTCGAACTCAATTCACCCCACCTCTTGAGTATCCACTCCGACCAACAATAAGAGTCGTAGAATAAAACTTCAACATATTATAAAGTGTAAAAAATAGGGATTCAATACATAATTTAATAATCAAGTGTCTTTAAAAAAACATATCATAGTTATGTGGAATAACATTAGAATATATCAGGGAAATGATGCATATCATAGAAATAATGCATACTATAGAGTTTTGGCACAACCATATGTATAGGAAAATATCACCTTATTTATTTACACACATTCACCCATGATTGTGGGAAGCAAATTTGTGACCTTATATTCATGTATCATAATATATAAACTTTGAACCAATGCATTAGAGGGCGATATATGACCCCATCAACTATTCATTCATACTTAAATGTACCGCTTAAAAATAATTCACCTATAACATCATAAAGGACCCATGGAAATAAAATGGGATTCATAAAATTTACAAATTAAAATCATTCACTTTTGAATCATAAACAACCCGTTGAAAGGAAGTGGGTTTCATTAAATTTCCAAATTGTATAAAATAACATCATGAATTAAATTTTTTGAGGATGAAAACTTGATCACCCAAAAATAATAACATAATAAAAGAAAATTGAGGGTAAAACATGAAACATAACTGAAATAAAGATATATATTTTTAAGATAGATAAAATTTAAAACAAAATCTAAAAATGTGCTTTCTTGAAAAACATTTCATAATCATCTATGTAAAATTTGTAGTCACAAATCTGTTTTCAAAATGTCTCCTTTGTTTTTAAAAAAAATGAAAATAAAACTCTTAATAGAAGTGTATTAAAATTAAAAACTATTTTTCTAAAGATATATAATAGATAAAATCATCTAAAATATAAAATAAATTAATTTTGTGAACATATGATAAATAATTTTCAGAAGATATCATATAACTAAAAGGAATAAATTTGAATTTCTAAATCCCTAACATTTAATTTTTATTTTTAAAAAAGTGATTTAATATCCTTTTTAATGAAAATAACAATTTTAATTAACTATTTAATAACACTTTTAATATAAATTTACTTTTATATACTTCATTTATGATTACGTATTATGAATATTTTAGTTATTTATCTATTATTTTTACCATCAGGTGTTAGTAATTTTAACTCTTTCACATATGCAATATGATGCTGATTTAGGTACCCAATATTAGATACCAATTTTATAATTCCTAGATAATTTAATGTAATATAATATAATAATTATATTTAATTACAAATCTATTAACTTATTCTATAATTTTTTCAGTTATTTTTCTTGAAAATGGGATCAGTGTCGGCTTATTTTAGTAATTTTAGAGATAAAAGATGATATTTTAATACTAAGTTAAATACTTAATAAAACCGTTAAAACCCAAAAACTAATAACTATGTGAAAATAAAATTATAAAGATATTACTATTTAAGTTCCCATTGTCACCCAAGATATAGTTTTATAGCATTGTTCAAGTAGGTGTTTAGACTAATCTAAAGGCAAACATACCATAATTAATGGATGATTATGGTTTTAAAAGTGGTTTATTTTTTAATAATATAATTAATATAGAAGAATAAATATTTTATTTAGATATTTTTAAGTTTTTGAATCATATTTGATGATATTTTATTAAATAATAATGAAACTAGATGAAAATTGAGATGTGTTACTTCATAGGGAAGGTAGTCACCACAACACAATGTTAACGTTTTCACTTCCTAGTGAATGAGAGGGAATGAAGGTGGATTATAATTTTCTTATTAAGAATAATAAATACAATATATATTTCACATTTTTTCTTTAATTTCATTTTTATAACCATTGTAGAGAGGCGGTGCTGAAAAACGGAAGATGTCACTTCGTGGGGGTGCTAGTCCTCACAAACGCATGTTGAAAATTATTTAATTTTATTAAGTGGATAGGAAGGAAAAAGTAATTATTTTTAAATAATATAATAAAACTTAATTATAGTAATGATACTTATTTCATTATATTTTTATGTCTAAGATATGTTTTTATGGGAAATATTATAAAGAGACGGATGAGGATTAAGTAATACTCACTCTGGGACCTTGAAATTTATATTGAAAGGATCATTGGAATTAAAGATATTATGATAACGTATTGATATTGGGGAGATATTGGGTCTATAAATCCTAAAAAAATAATTTCCACAGATTTTCAAGCATTTTTGAAGTAATTTATTCATATATTTTTAATTTAATGCTTTTTCATTTGGGTAACTAGTTTTTACCAGAGTAACATATTTTTTACTAAAATTATAAAATAAAAAATAATACCAAATCTTCATGTGATTAAAAAAAATAACCTATATTTAATCCAATTCTATTTCTAAATCATATAAAATTAACATTTAAATTAAAACATTTTATATATAGAAAAACTACTTTTTTTTGAAACATGATGTTTTAACCATTATGTGTTCTTAATATTATTTATAATTGATTTATAATTACATGTGTATTAATATAATTATATATTATTTTAAAAAATATATTATATTAGTTATTTAAAATAAATTAATTTAATTTATTAGATAAAAATTTCACAATATTAATAAATCAAATCTTGGAAAATAAAAGTTTCGCCATTATCACTACAATTAACTTTAGTATTAGTAATATTATTTTCATGTCCAAAAATAAAATTGAACTTATTAAATAATTTTAAAATTATGAGATAATATTTGAAATTCATTTTTTCATATTTTAATTCTGCAAGTGATGAAAACTAATTTTTAATATAAGCAAATAAAAATAGTTTTTAGAGTAAAATATTTTTAAAGTTTCCAAAATGTCAAACATTGGTTTTATAAATTAAACATGGATTTTTAAATGAATTATTTTAATTTAGAAAATATTTTTATATAAAAAAGGTTTCAAAAACTTTTATGTCATTTTTGTATTGTGTAAGTGTAATAAAAGTTACACTATTTGAAAATTGGTATACTATTCACCTGAAAATCAATTATTTTATAAAAATCTCAAAAAAACTATATTAAGATAATTTTGAAATGTTGAATTAAAAAAAATCTTTTAAAAAAATAAATCCAAAAATTTATAAATGTATCATTTAAATAAAAATAAAATATATAAATAAAAACCACTTTTATTGAAAAATGTCTTTTTAAAACTTTAAGAGTTCTTAGTCAAATTTCTTATGAATTTATAATTTATAAAAATATTTTATTTAATAGTTGTTTTATTGTTCACAAATTTTATCAATAATATCCATGTAATATGTTGTGGATTGTTTTAGTTCATTGTTTCCTATGAAATGATCTATTGATATAATGTTTATTTAAAGGAAATTTATATTATAAAATATTGGGGAATTATAGTGGCAGTGTGACAATTCCAAGGGGATAATATCCTCTTGAATTAGGATAATATTTGTGTAGTTTAATTTCATGTGGGTTGTGTTATGACCTATATTTTTATTTCATGTAACTAGGATAATATTCATGCAATTTAATATCACGAGGTAAAGATGTGGGATTGACATGATTCATCAGGCATGATGTTTCATTGGGTGGGTGAGAATGCCTTACATATATGTTGTATGTGTCCTAAGATCATTTAAATCTATTATACCTTTATCTTTCGGTTTATGGAGCTAATATTTTAAGATGAATCATCCTTCAGTTATGTGCCCTAAACATCGATGGTAGATATAGTAATTGGAATGTCTTTCATGGATTCCACCTCAAGTCTCTTGATTTTTGGGAGATTGATGATGTTATTTTAAAATAAACATGTGAAATATTTTTCCACATGATCATTTTATAAGTAATAGAACCTCTTCACCTCTCATAAAAATATGGGTGATCCTAACTCTTTATTACACTTTTCATGTTTTTTATGGAGTTCATATCAATGAAGTGGAGATTCGGGTTTCAATTGTCTATAATTCCCCCAAATATATCTATTTTATAATACAATCCTTAAGGATAAATAACCCCTTCATTGTATGACCTAGAAATCTATGGAAGGGGTAGTAATTGGAATAGTCTCTCAAATATGCCTCTTTTGGTATCCTTTTCATGAATGTTGGGAGACCAACCAAATTATTCTCCATAGAATAGGAAAATACTCAAAGACAATTTCCGATTGCATGGGTTATACATTTTTTTCCTATAATTAATCGATTGAAAATAATTTTTCCTCCCCCAAAGGCCTCATAGGCCTCGATCAATACAGTCACATGGTTGAGTTTGATGTTTTGGAGGTAATGCATTAGTCTCAATTAGTTCAGGGTATATTTCAAAGCTACCGATGACTATGAATTCACCTAGTGAGAGGGTTGAAAATATAAAAATGATCCCAACTCTTTAGGATGGTGTGAGGTAGAATAATGTAAAGAATTATCTTAGTGAGGGGGTGAAAAAAAATAAAACAAATCCACTAACCCTGTGTGATAGGTTACTTAACATCAAGGAGAACATTTACATGAGGACACTTGTATTTCGCTATGGAGAAAATATCCCTAAATCATCTCCATAATTATTTCCCAAATATCCTCATTTTAATACTCCAACTCAATGATTTTTTCTTCAGTAGATATTTCTTTATCAACCTTAAGGGGTTGAAAAATAGAAGAATTTCTGACACCCTTTAATTTCTCAATAGAAATATATGTGGATTATTATTATTGGATCTCAATTTGGACCTTGGGGATTGGATTTGTTATTGAAACCAGGCATATTATTTGTCAATATTACACTTGAAGGCATCAATAGGGCTGGTAATGCATTTTTTAGAGGTAGGTGGGTATCATTGAGCCTTTTTTCACTAATGTGATAAATAAAGTAGGGAAACCCCTACTACAAATAGAATGAATATAATAATGTGAAATCACCTCTAGAAAAAGTGAACTATTCAAAACCAAGTAGATATTATTTAGACCTAGTTGATACCATATTGATAAAAACATAATAAAATGGTTATTACTCCTTATTAGAGTATCTCATTTGGTGGGTTGGTACCCATTGGCTCGTTTTATGGGTTGGTTTCCATTATGTTTTATATCGAAATCTCCTTGGGATTTTCTATTGAAACTTTTCCAAATCCACCAACTTTTATAAGAGATATTTGATGACAATTCATTCTTGGATCATGTGATTGAGAATACAATGTTAAGGTTAGTATTTTGGGTGATCGTTTTTCTTTTCTTTATCTACCTTCTTGATTTTTGGAAGCTTGGTCAGGTTTTATTCAAGAGAATAGGTGAAGTACACTAGAACCCAATCATTATGGAAGGAATAAATTGTATTCTCCCTCATTTGAATATCGCATTTCCTCTCCCATTTTTCATTTGATAGTAATAATAAATTCTTCTACTTTCCATGAGTTCCTTATTTTTAATGGTGATTCTTAATAAGATCTTTCCATGGTTCTTAAGATAGAGTCCTTTAGAAGTTTTTTTATGCTCCAAAACTCTCAGAATCTACAGGTATACTTCTAGGGGATGAGTGTTATTGAAAAATCATCTTGTTAGTTATCTATCCATATCTCTAGTAATTTATCTTAAAGAAGTTTCATGTACATATATTACATCTAACTCTTTAATGTCGTAATAAAATCCATAACTCTATCATTATTTTGTTTCTTGTATCTTTTGAGGTCAAGGATATTAATTTTCTATAGTGTAAATCTAAATCCAAATAGGAATTTTTTATGGAGATATTCATCATATGAGATAGACCTAGATTTAAGGTTATTTTACAAAAAAAATGCATGATATTATAGGGTCTATAAATATCATTTGATATTGGAAGCATCTTATTCTTCTAAGGTTCCCAACATTACGCCATTTTAGGAAGATATATTTGTGATATACTTCTCTTTATCTCCCATTCCATTGAATTTTTAGAATTTGGGAATCCCAAAGATGGGTGGAGAAGATGAATCCAACCACTCAGGATATGTACTACTCTTGTGTTGTACCAAATAATGTCATACTTCAAGAGATTCCATGTAATTTATGAGATCATCTAGTAATTCCTCAAATACCATCGACTAAGTTAGCCTCATGTGACTTTCTGGAACTTGGCATTGAGTTCACCTTAGTGGTGGGGACTCTTGATAATAAATTAGTGTTTCATTAAAATGATATTATTTATATTATATTGAGTTAATGGGGTGGATCGATTCCACCTGTGTGGGTTGTTAAATTTCTTACAATTAAAGAGAGATAGATGAAGGAGGCTTGGAAGCTTTGACCTGCACATCATACTCAATAGGTTTGTTCCCCCTAAGCAACTCAATACTGATATAATCATGGTATGTTATTTTAGCTTCAGAATCATAGATATAATGTTCTAATGAAATTTATTTATCATTATTTGGTGGTGGGAGGTTAGTGAATGTCACTAAACATATCTTCTCATTGATAGTATTACTATTTGAAGCATGAGTTGGGACAATAGAGATGACATTTACTGATTTGAAACATGTTGAAGGAAGCACAGATTTCATTAGAGGACATATATATATAATCATGGTGTGTTTATACTCATTTTATGATATCATATATGAATCCATGGTAAAATAATATATAAATTTACTCAACCTTTTGGGTAGTGGTTCTCCCTGCAACTTTGTTCTCACTAAGGCTAGCTATGGTGAATTATGAATATTTTCGCTAGTAGTGATCCAATATTGGACATGGGCCACTATTCATGTGTATCGATGGGCCTCAGGGGTGTTAAAGTTAATAGAGATATATATCTTCTCTAGATTAGTAGTGGTTAGTGACCCCCGAATATCTCTCCTTCTGAGTGTCATAGTTCGGATGACCAAGACATTCAAAAATTCTTCTGAAACTTCATATGTAAGTGGGGTCACACATTAGTGATGATTACCGTGGTGGATTGGATCCCTCCTAGGTATATCTGGTTTTTTTCCTTCATGTGGTGGGTTTACTTATCCACATACCTAAGTTAAGGTATGTATGGGCTTCTACGCTCTGGGGATAGGCTTCTAAAATGGTTGGATGTGGAAATGAGATCCACCTTCTTATCAGTAGCCTATAATTAGTAGGAGAACCTATGGGGATTTATGCTCTCAGGGTCTTCATGGGATATCTCTAAATTTAGGATATATTCATTGATATGGTACTCCTATAACAAGGTGTTTACCAAATATAACTAGAGGCGATGGGTTGGTGACAATGTACATTGAGGCCATGATGACCTGTTCTTCATGGTAAACATTAGAAAGAAACCCAATGATGAATCATTATTAGTAAGAGTAAACATTTGATCGATAAATTTCCCAACTTAAATATTCACATTGATTTTACCATTTTTTGTGTTTGTAACATGCGAAACAAAATGGACCAATGTGAAAGGGAAAATTTCTCCTTTATGAGATGTGAAATTCCTAGCACAATTAAAGGTTTTGTGCCAGGTTCACCATTTCTTTAATGATAAATAGGAAGGATCCCATATCTATGATGGTTAAATGGTAAGATAAATACATTAATGCTTTACAAATGTAGGATACCACCATTATTTCTTATCATGGATTCCTCAAAATGCATGTTTGTTGAGAGTAATGGAGGTTGGTCTCATCACACACTTTTAGTGGGAAATTATTTCCCACTCTAAGGCTTTCTTAAATATTTATTTTGATTTCATGAATCCTTCTCAAATCCCAATGTGGGACTTATTAACCTTATTCTAATTATCTAATGAAATCCATGTAGATATTTGAACATTTTTCTATATTATATGTTTTCCATATTTCTCTTGTTAAATAATGGTGCTTTGGTTTAGATCCTCATAGTTGGGCACTCAAGAGTTTATCATTGTATAGAGATGTATTTGGTGTTGTGATGTTATGATCAAGCCCATGATAGGGATTCTTATGAATACCTATAAATGGAATCATAACCCATGTAGTTAAACATAACTAATTAGATGCATCGTACATTCTACATTCATGTGACTAGAACCACTTCCAAGCAATTTAATTTTCTCTAGAATGGACAATTGGGAGAATGGTGCCTAGAAATGGTGGTGTGGAACTTACACATGAGTGGCCCTTTCGGGTCTATCTAATCTATTGTTAAATAGATAGTAGACAATATGGTTGGGTATTTCACCTAGGATAAGGCTGAGTTATCTTCCATGTGTAAATATATAAAGGGGTATCTTGCTTATCACATGATAGATGATGGATTATACATTGTTCATCTCGAGAGGGATCCATGAATTTTCACCATAGGCATCCCTATCTATTCAATAGAGAATGATGATTCACCTTTTTCACTTCAACATAAGGAGGCCTTATTCTCATCACATAGGTGGTTCCTCTACTAATCACCTCGGTAATTTCGATCACAATCACCTAAATATCATCACCTGAGGATTTTTTGGGTAATCCCATGCTCATCACATGGGTCCTTATGCTAATCACATAATATGTAGCAAGATTGGTTTAGGGATTAAACCTTGTAGGATTCACATATATGGGAACTAAGAGGAGTGGATTGACTAAAATTATATTGTGGAACCAAGAAGAGAATCTCAACTCAAGGTGTATTAGAGAACCAAGAGAAGTATCTCAACTCAGGGTGTTTGACAAAACCAAGAAGTGTATATCAACTCAAAGTGTAATTGGTGATCTTATGATTTTCATATAATACAATAGGTTTGTTTAAGGTTGTTTTCAGTAAACATAATTGAGGAATTTTATATATCTTGGTTAACCAGAATCAAAGACCACAAAGTTAAAATTATATATTTTAAGTTCATATGTGAGGACCATTCCTTTTAGTTTAACATGTTGTAGTATGGACATGAACTATGTAGTTTAGAGTCACATAGTTAGGAATGTATGGTTATTCTTATGACACATATAAATCATGCTAGTGAAATGATTAAATAAACCTCTGAGACCATGTGAGTCATTTTCTATGTAAGAAAAAAAAGGTAGAAGATCAATCATATTACATTGGAGCATTTAATATGGTATTAATTGGGGTATTCAATAGGGTATTAATTGGGGATTAACCATTAATGATTCCCTTTGACGTAAAGTTAGGGTTTACATGTAGTAGTAGGCCCATGTATGGATGATTGTTTATTACAATGGGTGAAATTTGTATAGTGAGTGGGGATTATGCATGAGCTACCCTGAGATACTTCTCTAAGTGGATGTGTTAGGTGAATATATTTTTGAGTATTACAGCTACAAGGAGGCCCATATATAATAACTAGAAGGAGTATATCAACTGTAGGTGATTGTTTGGGTCTTACACTTGTATGCTTCCCTTATATAATTGAATTTTTTGGTGAGTGTGGTGATGGTACATTTTTAGGATTATAATTAGGAGGAGTTCCATGGAAGATTTATATTCCATAAAATGGGTGATAATATGAGAAATAGTGGGGCTTATGCATGAGCTGTCATTTCAGGTAAAGTTGGGGCTTACACCTAGAAGGAGGCCCAGATTAAGATAACATGGAGGTGTATCTCAACTTGAGGTGTTATAGGAAGGAATAAATGTTATCTAAAATCAAGTAATTCTATATGATTAAATATTGGGGAATGGGTATCAGGGCCCAAAATATACATTACTTAGCTCAAAATGTTCTTGGTGTGACTCTTGATTTTTCATGGGGGTTAGAGAAGGCAGCGAAAAAACCAAACTGAATAACCAAGAAAATATCTTGAAACTGATCTTGACCAAGGGTGTGGGGGGAGATCCCCCATGGTATGGGCTATTGGGATTCAAGGAAAGTGACA
The DNA here is from genome assembly GCA_963277665.1 of Viscum album. NCBI lineage: Eukaryota > Viridiplantae > Streptophyta > Magnoliopsida > Santalales > Viscaceae > Viscum > Viscum album. Next base: position 1,196,649,660 of record OY728140.1, read on the forward strand.
TGGTAAGAAACAAGGATATCCATAAAAGGGTTTATGCATACTCAAGCTCGTGAAGTGTGCTATGTGTACTCAGGCTCACAAATTGGACTTCATCAGGGTATGTAAACATACTAGCCTCATGAAAGAGGATAGTATACATAATTTAGTTCATGGATGGGTGAATCAATATAGTGGTACTCATGTAGATATGGATCTACATACTAGATCTAGTGGAGTAATGATATCAGTGTACTCAAGCTTGCATAAGGATGGTTTCCATGTACTGTCACTCTTAGAAGGATGGTTTCTATATACTAAGACCTAAAAGAGTGGTTCATATGTATATGAGCTCATATATTGGATTTATATATATATTTTACTTCATTTGTTTGCTTCATAATTTGGAATTCATGTGACACCTTCATAGAATGCATCCCTATTTCTTGTTTTGTGTTCTGTAATTACATAGGGATTTCATTAAGAGTCGGATGATTTTATCCAGATCAAAGTCCATCCATTGAGGTGGGTCTTAAAGTATTTATAGACATCCTTTAGTTTATGGATTCCCAAAATATATGGGCATGTGGAGGTTCCACATAGCTATAATAGAGTTATCCATGGAAATATCTTGTGGAGCTTCATGAAGGGGAACTTCATCACTAAAAGGTTATACCTAAGGGAGTGTCACAAAAGGAAGATTCATCATCATGAGGTCACACCACACGGAACATCACAAAAATAAGTCTCTATTACTCCATGGTTAAACCTCATGGAGGGGTGAGGAGACTAAGTGGTGGAGTGGCTTCATGATGTTGTCCTTGTGATTGAGTTTCTCTGTGAGCTTGACCTCATGGTGGAACTTCATTTTTGAAGAACTACTTCAAACATGGACAAATTTTGATCCAAAAGACCATTTTTGCTACACGACCAATCAAATAGAAGATTTTGAATCTAACTAAATCCATTTATATACTGTATTCATCATAGAAATATGTTTTCTATGGAAATAATATGCCTGTAAGACCATCAAAATGAGTTTTTCAGCTTCACGAATTTTTTCTTTAGCCATTAAGAAATTCAAAACCCACTTCTATGAGAAGGTTATCACGACTATTCCATTGTATTGGGAATCATTTTTTTAGGATTCATCATCCCTAGATGTGTGATAAATTATACATCACATAAATATCTAATCTTTTTTTTAGGCATGAATATATGCTTTAAATAAAACTCCACTGGTATTTTCTAAGTGAGGGCCACGTCATGGATTTAGTGGAAAATTGCATGGAAGAAAGTTTTTGGTGACTACTGATATGTAAGATCTTTCTTACTCATTTTTTACTTAATATATATAATGATCTGGAGATGGAAACAAATGAGGACAGTTAATAAAGAGATATAAGAAGACGAATGGGGATATATGTTGTGATATAATTGATGGAATTCAACTTATAAATAAATGGGTCGGATAATAAAATTATTCATTAAATTCCTGATCATCTCAAGTGGAGTATTAATAGTCTTAACATCTTTGCGAGTCTGTTACTTCCAGAGTTTTTTATACTTTTATTTTTACATTCTAAAATGACTAGAATAAGGGAGAGTTTTCTTAGTGTCAAGCATGTATTATAGGGAGACTATATTTATAGAATTAAACATTTTAGGATTAATTAAATTTTTTCATATATTATATGGAACAATGGATTTACTTAGACCCAATTATAACAACATCTAGGTAAATTCATTATCCTCACTAGTGTATGAACTTGGATATACTATTCTTGATAAGTTATATGGATTGAAGTTTCAACCTTACTCACTTTTTTCTCTTTCAATCTAATTCTCCTTAGTGATTTATAAATTCATATTTTTGGGTTTGACATTATACTAACAACATATTATATTTTTTAGTTAGTACTTTGGATGAGTATTACTATAAAATATAAAATTTATTATCTCAAAATATTTAATGAAAATCGATGGGTCCCAATGTTTTTAACACTGTTACTAGGGATAGTTCATTAGAAAACTTTGGATAATTATATTTGCCTTTTTATTTTTAGCTTTTATTTTATTAATTATGCTTGGTTTTCCCATGCTATGTTTTTTTGGTAAAATCATTAACAAAAGGTTACTCAAGTCGAAGGAGGGAAAAACAAGTTCTTGATTATGATCCTAGGTTAGAAAATCTTCTAAGAAAAATATGGAATCAAATATTGTTGGAGTAGGATACAAAGAATTTGGAGCTGAATAAGTAGTTCAAAGGAGAGAGTCAAAGAAACAAACTTTAATGGAGTACAATGGATCTTCAAGTATGAGGGTCTAACCTAGAATTTTTGTTCCTCTACTTTTTTTCAACTATTTTGAAATAAAGTTGGTGATCATAAATATAATATCAAAATAAATTAAATTTATTGAGATACCACATGTTGCTCCAAACACACACTTGGTAAGTTTCCTTGAACTATATGGTACAATATAATTTAAAAAAAATCTATTAGTAGATTAAGCGTAATGGTTATTTCCCTCCCATTCTATTAATTTTATAGTTTTTTTTGTTGGAGGTGTTTAGGGGAGGTTTTTGAAGTTTTTATGAGAGTTTTAGGTGCATCAAAACTGTTGCATAAAATACACATAATGTAAGTATATTACATGAAGTGTACAGTTGGTTCATGATTTTTGCGAGGTTGGTTCACGGTGTGTGGATTTTTGTGGTTAAATAATAAAATGGTGACTTGTTTTTTTGTGAAACTGAACCCTGGGGATTACATTATGTGAAAGGGGATTAAACATCCTGTAAATCCCCGATGCAATGCAGTTTTAAAATTTCATTTCGGATAAATTTTCATTCATTCAGTAATGGAATCTTATTCCTCTCATTTTGGGTGAACCTTAGGTGCTATATGGAGTTCTTCAACACCTCTTTCTCCCTATTTGATATGTACGTCCTGGTGGTTTTTTGTTCACAATCCATGGTAAGCCCTTCTTTATTCTTGGTAGAGTTTTCATCCATTCTTCTCTCATGGATTCTCTAAAATGATGTTGATATGGTTTGGGGTGTTTTTTGGGTTTAATTTTTATGTTGTAGGTTGATCTGTGTTTTCGCATAATGCGATTGTGGTTTGTGGGTGTTCTTCTTCATCCTACAGCGCGCAATGAGTCGACAAAGCGTATTTGATCTAGGGAATCCTTCATTTATCATTTTGATTTATCATGTGGGTGGGGTTATACTTTTTTTCATCTTTTTAAAGATGTTTGGTGCTTTATAAAAAAAGATAATAAACCAATTTATTTAAAATTGATGGGTAAAATGGGGTTTGATTCGCATGGTTTTACAGATTTGATATTATTTCTGATATTATGGATTGTATGAGCCTGATGCCTCATTGAAAATTTTAGTCATTGGAGTCTTTTTTTTTGTTATATGTGTTGATACTTCTTCTTTGGTTGTGATTTTTGTGATATCAACCTGAAATATAAATTGGATAACCACTTATATTTGGAAAATGAAATGGTTTCCCTAGGATTATGGCTTGTGTGATAACACCCCTAAAAATAAAGTGAAAGGTGATAAAACCCCTTTGTAAATTTTAAAAATTATCTTGATGTGTTGTGATGTTTGGTCATGCTTTTGGGACAGCAATGTGTGGTTGGGTCATGTGCAGTTGATGGTTCATGTGTCGTGCTTTTGGGGTGGTGTGGTTATTTGGTCGTGCTTTTAGGGTGGTTAGGTGGTTAGTTTGGTCATGCTTTTAGGGCGGTGAGTTGGTGGTTTCTTAGTACTATATTTCTGAGTAGTGATGGAATAAATGATTCATAATTATGGAAACAGCATGGTTTGTTTTTTTTAATGAGATGAAAGTGGTTAATGAAATATTAAATGGTGGGTTGTGTGGTTAAATATGTTTCATGCTAAATAATTAATGAATGGGGTGAGTAAATGGAATTGGTTTGAAATTTGTAATGGGATTTGTGGATTGTTGTTTGGTGCATGCATTTAGATATGGCAGCTGTAACACCCCAAGCTTCCATGGTACATTTCCCTTTAAATAATACAGTATCTTGTGTTGTATGCAACTTCGAGATTCTAACACACCGCGACAAATCAAACTAGCCGTTATGAATAGTAATACCGAATTTTTGAAATTTTATAAATTTTATTTTTCAAAATGGACTTCATTTTTGAATTCGTAATACCGAAATTATATTAGGCCGAATTTTTTGTATTTTTCTGAAAACTTTCAATTTTTGATGAATAGTGAAAAACATTGTGTTATTGTTTAAAACCGAATTTTTATTTAAATAATTAATTGTTTTATTTAAATTTATTTTAGGTCAAAATAGATACATAATACTTATATATGTTCAATTTAATTCGTTGGAGTAATTTTTGTAATAATATTTGGTATATAAATTTTTATTGAACTTTTCACCGTCTTTTACCCACCTCCAAGGAGAATTTGAAAATTCACATAAAACTTAATTTTACCACTTCTGTGAGTGGAATTTCAAAAATCATAGAGGCATGGTTGATATCAGCAATAAAAATTTGGTTTAATAAGATGAAAACAATTTTTGTGAATAGTAACTTTTTACTTTTATTTACCACGGTTAAAAGTAAATAAGATAATTATGGGTAAAATGATATTGTTCTTACCCAAACACATGTCCTAATTCTATTGGATAATTTTAATTCAACCAAAAACAACCTTAGGAATAAAATATGATCCTTTAGGTCCACTAGTATTAGATTAGGACATTTATTATTATTTAATTCAAAGAAGAGTTAAAAAGTTAAATTCAAAGTTTAATAACTAAACCATTTTTAATATAGGGTTACACACAATATAAATTCAACAATAAATATTCATTAGAAATATAAAAATATTTCCTACATAATGGTATTTTATTTATAATTTTTAGACATTACATAATTAAATTTATTTATGACACAATGATGATGCAGCAATTACCATATTAATGAAATATTAAAATAATTGATATTATAAATATAAAAATAAATATAATTTGAGACTTTAAATGAATTAAACTAATTTTATAGGTTAATATTAAATTATAGGGTTTATTAAATGTATTTATTTTTAAGTAATAAAGTTGTTAGGACTTTAAAAAAACCAATTATTAAATAATATTAAAATTGACATAAATGAGTTTTTAAAACAAATACAATATTCTTGGCTGATATAATAATCCTAAAAATCTAAGGTTCAGAAAATATTTTATATAATTATATTTTTATCATTAATGAACCACTTGGGTTTCTCTTGGAAGATTATAGTAAGTTTATTTACCATATAATATAAAAATACAAAGAGACATGGTAAATGTCAAACTATTTAACTAAGAGTTAAATCTGAATGATAAGGTTAATATAGTGACTCAAACCTATCTAAACCCTATTGGTTGAGATGTATTCGGCCCGTACCAACCTTATCCTTTAAATAATTCATTTTTGATCCATTAGAAACCGAAAATTATTTTATTATAAAATAATATTTCAATCTTTTCCTAAGGTGCCCCTCACCCCTCTTATAAAAGGGAACTTCCCCTTCTCTCAACTTCACACCTTAAAATCCATTTTTCTCAGAATAACCCTACCCAAATATCCTCCCAACTGTCCTCCCTTCACTCTAGAGTCCTTCCTATAGTCAGAAAGCTAACCTTAGGATCCCTTTTGATCAAATAAAAAAGAAGAACCCAAAGAAAAGGTAAATATTTCATCACCACTTTCAAGTTCTTTTCTTCTTCCACTTCCTCTTTCTTTGTTGTCTCCGTTCTAAAATAATAAATCCAGTATCTTATATATAATTTGATGTTATTATAAAAATTTTACAACCATATTCATTATTCTATCCATCATATGAACGAAAAAGTCAACATACGTGTGTACGTACGGCTTACCATTTCCACGTCGTGGTGTAGTTGTTATTCAATACATTATGGTTAGATGGGTATAATAATGATGTATAATTAATGTAAATAATAAATATAATAGTTTAATTATTCTTTATATATTATATAACATCTATTTACATACAATTTTAATATCAAAAGAATGATATTCTCGCTCGTGCGTACTTACGGATTACCGTCTCCACGAACACGATGAGATTCATTCCCCATCGCAACCATTCGAGACTAATTTTCATTTGATGATTAAAAATAATGTTTAAAGAGTTTATATAATTCTGTATATGAATAAGATACATCCCATCCATGACAAACATGACTCATGTAACAAATAATATAAAGGAAAACAAATCAGTTAACACCTGAAACGATGATAATACTAAAATATTATTAACAAATAAATATTAGAAGATCATATATGGTATCATAATTATGTATATGGTTCTAGTATAATTTAATAACAATTATTTAACTATTATACAGGAGGTTAATGTACCCTCCACCAAGTAAAAGTATAAGATAAGGGTTAATTTCACAATCTCTTTATTATCTGAAGTTGTTTTTACGTAAGTATCTACTGGGACCTCTTTATCATCCACATCCAAGTTTCTTAAAAATATATTCCAAAACATTTTTACTATTTACTAGACTATAGGTTAAAGTCATTTATACCCTTGTTTGACTTTTTATAAAATGTTTTGAAAGGAATATTTCTGTCGTTTTCCAAACAAGGTACCTTGTGACCTTTTCGACAAAATTAAGGTAAGAATGTTTTTTTAACTTATACAGTGGGTGCAGCTATTTTCCACCGTTATAACATCGTCAAAGATTCCCTTACAATCTTATAAGAATATTTTTAAAATAAATGTTTTTTTATAATTATGTAACATTTAATGATTTCAAAAAAATAAAAGAGATATTTCTCTAAAATAGTTTTGATTTCATCAATGTCAACATCCTTTGATGGATTTTATACTTGTTCAGAGTCAATTCATTATAATACAAATCTTCCATATTATATTGAAGTTTTTTTGATATGTTTGACTATGGATGTGTTATTTTTATACCATTCATGGTTTATAGTTAAATTATTTACATTTCATATGCTAGTTTTAATACGAATGTTTAAGTTATATTTAAACCTTTTCATATGAGGAATGTATTGGACTTAGTAAGTGATGGGTGGAGCCCACTATAGATCCTTGATGCATCGGTAGGTACCATGAGACAACTAGACGCAGAATTGTCCGAGTCCTTTCCCAATTTGATATATGGTTTTGGCTGAGGACTTAATCATTATTAGACGTCTTGGATGAGGCCTTGACAAAATGTTTCAGAATGTCTAGAATTATAGATTCCCTCATTATGAAAATAATATTGATGGCCCATGTGGTCATTTGAATAGTATAATACTCCTTATTATGTTTCATTATGGAATTATTTTCTCAGCTCGTATTCCTGCCATAAAATTATTCATGTTTAATATTTGTAAAGGCATGAGTTTTAAATTATTCACCATGCTTAATATTTATGTTATCTTCTACTGTATTTCTTACCCTTACTGAGCATTTGAGCTCACCCCTTTCTTATGTTTCATTTTCTCAGGATATGAAGAAGTTAGTTATGACTGACTTTCAAGCATAATCTAGGTAGCTTGTATGTTTCTAATGGAATGCATTGGTGTTGTAATTCTTTTTAAGTCGTAAAGTTAAACTTATGTATGAATCTTGTTTCCAATAATACTAAACTGATCGGCCTTTAGGAACGTCATTTCCTTATGATCATGCCAATGCTACGTAAAAATGCACCGACTCTGGGTAACTGGGGTCGGGGCGTTGCAGTTGGTATCAGAGGAAGTTTAGTACAAACCTTGGAAACTAGATTTATATAAAATCTGATTAAAGCACATTATCCTAAGACTGACTTTGAAGATTATTATAGAAGAACATCCTAGAATTTTGGTAATTTAGAGATTTTGTGAGTTTTCCAAGCATTAAATCCCTTTCTGGATACGAGCAGGTAGAGACGGCTCTAGCACAGATGTACCTAGGGGTAAAACCCGAAAACATAGATTTGAGCTAGACTCGAACGGGAACTGGTGCACGACAATGGGTCTTGATGCACTCTTGGTTACGACACTCCCGGAGGATATGCTTAAAATAATTCTCATTTTCTTTACAAACCATTATGAAGTGTTTATGAGTATATACTTTATCAAAGAAAACATTTTTATGATTATAGATTATATCCATAAACTGTTCAATTTATATTAAGTGTTTTACAAGTTTGGATTCATGTATTGCGATTCATAAACTAATCTAGTGTATGAAATTGTTTATAAATGGATCCTAGTTGAATGAATGGAAACCGTATCAATTCACGTAATCCATGTAGGTATTTCCCTCATACTCAAGATAATCATAGTGGAGATGGTGAAGAAACTAGTGTTGATTAGCTTATCACGATACTCGGACAACTCACACATGTTATGAATAATAACCTTACCCATATGAAGCACCCTGATCCACAACACGGAGGATCATTGTTAGACTATTTCATGAGGAAACAACCACCAACATTCAATGGGAGTAAAAATCCATTAGTGGCTGAGCAATGGATAAATTCCTTAGAGAAAATACTTCATGCTCTGGGGAGTAGAGAAAGGGAAAATGTTATCATGGTAGTTTATCACCTCACTGGAGATGCTGATCAATGGTGGTCATTGATTTAAAACAAAAAGGAAGATGAAGAAGTGTCTAGTATGGAATGGATGGAGTTTAAAGAACTTTTCAAAGAAAAATACTTTCCTCATGACCATCGGGCGGATATGGAAAGACAATTTCTGAGTCTGAGAAAAAATGAGGATGAGAATGTTGCAAAGTATGAGTCTAACTTTACAAGATTATAAAGGCATGCTGACATATTGTTTAAGGAGGCATGCGGAAGTTATGAGTTCATGCATGCAAATCTTAATGTATTGGAAATGAACCATCTCGGCAGTGTGGTTATGAATGATGACACAGATAAATGTTGTTTCACAGAGGTGAGATCGGGATGTTTTAACATGAATGGGTACAGGAGAATCCTGCATGGTAATGATGCGGTGGTTGGAGCGGAGGAAGCTACTTGGTGCAAGGTATTACCAAAAATAATGAATTTTTTAGTGTGGAGAGTCAGAAACCAAGCCTTGCCAACGGAGGACAATATTCAGGGGAGAGGGATCAGCATGGCCTCGTGGTGCTACTGTTGCGAGAAGCCAAGGTCGGAGTCTACAGTCCATCAATTTTTTTAGGGTCGCTGGGATTCCCTCCACTGGGCTCAGATTGATCGGTTCAGGTTTCCAAGCAGGGAGTGCCACTCGGTTCGTGACTACATTTCGTTTTGGCTCTCTAGGCTTGATGGCATGTCGGGGGAGCGAACAGCGTGCATCATCATTCTTGTAGCCATCTGCTGGACCATTTGGGAGGCTTACAACCAGGTAAGGTTGGGTGGTGAGAGGTCCTTGTGGTATCTTCAGATCCGGATGAAATCCATTATAGTGGAGTTGTCCTCCCTTTTCAAAAATGGTGTTCAATCGCTTATGTTGGAGGTTCTGGTTAGTGTACAGGCTAGACAAAGGTTGGATAGAGGACTGTGGGTTAAATGGCAGCCTCCAAAGCATGGGTGGAAGCTGAACGTGGATGGCTCATGTGTGGGAGGAATTATGAGGGGCGGTGGCTTGCTGCGATACTGATGGGGCTGAGTTCTGGTTACCTTTAGTGCTTATTATGGACTAGGTAACTCTATGGGTGCAGAGTTTAGACCCCTTCTTTCAGGTTGGATGGTATGCAGGAGGAAGGGGATCCCGGTGATAGAAGTGGAATCGGATTCGAAGGTTCTGGTTAGATCTCTACAGGGCTATCAAGACATCTCATGGGATTTAACGTATATATGTCACCGGTGTAAAGTGTATACCAATCAAGGAAGGATGGTTCACCATAGTCTGAGGGAGTCCAACTTTGCGGCTGATGAGCTGGCTCATTGAGGCCGACCTGAGGAGACGCTGGTGGTTTATGACAGCCTTAACTCTCTTCCTTTGGAGTGTGTTAATGTCATTCAGAAGGACTCTCTTGTCCTTCACTATTTTCATCCCCTGTGAAGTGTAATTTGGTTTTCTCTTGGTATTAATAAAAAATAACTTTCATTCAGTCTCATGTACTATCAAGACAAAAAAGGAATTCTCTAAGTCTTACGACTTTAAATTAAATCAAGAGAAGAAGAGAGCTGCTTAACACTCTAGGAAAGGAAATAAGGAAGTAGGGAAGAAGGGAAGAATTGAATTTCCACCCTGTGATAATTGTGGAAGGAAGCACCCTGGTTCCTGTCTAAAAGGAAAAGGATTATGCTACAAATGTGGACAGAAAATCCATCTTGTTGGTGATTGTAAGGGAAAGAAAAAAGCTACCAATGTTCAATGTTACAATTTTAGGGAGATGGGACATTATGCAAATGAATTTCCTATGCTTCAGGTAAAATTACCTCAGAAAAGGCCAAGGGATCAAGGAAAAGATTATATGATCACTACTACTGAGGTTGAAGCTTCGAAAGACATGGTGGAAGGTAATTTAATGGTTTCCTCAAGTTTAGCCAATGATTTATTTGATTCTGGATCATCGAATTGTTTCACATCTTCCCAGTTTTCTAAGAAAATTAGATATTTAAAATTTGATTTAACAAGGGAATTGTCAGTCAAAACTCCAAAGGGAAGTATCATTACAAAACGGTTTTGTGAATCAGTTCCCATTAGGGCATATAAATGTTCTTTATCTTCTGATCTCATCATCATAACTCGGATTGAATTTGATATAATCCTCAGTATATATTGGCTTTCAGACCATGATGTAAAAATTTATTGTAAGAAGAAGTCGGTTGAAATTCTTGATGATGATAAGGAGTACCTTATCTTTAGAGCAGAAATGTCACCACCTGATTCTTATCTAGATCCACCCCCAGTAGCTCAACTAAATTCAATTATTATAGAGGAAGAGAATGAAATAACTATGGGTGAGGAAAAGAATGTTCAAATAGAGTATGTACCTATTGTGAAAGAATATGTTGATGTGTTTCCAGAATATTTACTTGGACATCCTCCAGAATGAGAAATTGAGTTTTCCATTGATTTAATTCCTGGTTCAAGGCCCATATCGAAGACCCCTTATAGAATGGACACTATAGAATTAGTGGAACTAAAGAAACAACTAGATAAATTGAGTAATTATGGATTTATTCACCCAAGTGTTTCTCCATGGGGAGTCCCTATCCTTTTTGTTAAGAAGAAAGATGGATCTATGAGGATGTGCATTGACTATAGGGAGATCAATGTTATAATGATAAAAGAACAAGTATCCCCTACCTTGCATTGATGATTTATTCAACCAACTTCATGGAGCTCAATATTTTTCAAAGATTGACCTTTGATCTGAATACCATCAGTTGTGTGTGAAGAAGGAAGACATTTTGAAAAAATCATTTCGAACCAGGTACGGGCATTACGAGTTTACAGTAATGCCTTTTCGGATAACTAATGCACCCTCTGTCTTCTTGGATCTAAGGAATAGAGTTTTCAAAGAATATCTTGAAGACATTGTAGTGGTATTTATTGATGATATCTTGGTATACTCCAAAATATATGAAGATCATTAAAATCACTTGTGCATTATTCTAAAGACTCTTAGAAGAAATGAATTATATGGGAAATTTAAAAAGTGTGAATTCTGGATTAAAGAGATTTCTTTTCTTGGCCATATTGTCTCTAATGATGGAATCTATACTGGTCGTTCAAAGACCAAGGGAATCCAAGAATGGATAGCACCGATGAGTATAACCGAGGTACGCAGTTTTATTGGTTTAACAGGTTATTATCGACGTTTCGTCCAGAATTTTTCCTGGTTGGCTAACCTATTAACAAAGATCACAAGTAATGGGATTAAATTTGTTTGTAAAAAAGATTGTGAATAATGTTTTGAAGAAATGAAGAGAATATTAGTCAATGATTCTATCTTGACTCTACCATCGAGGAATTATGGGTTTGTTATTTATATTGATGCTTCAAAGAAAGGATTTGGCTATGTCCTTATGTAGAATGATAGAGTTATTTCCTATGAATCACAGTGGCTAAAAATTCAAGAGCAAAACTATCTTGCTCATGATCTTTAGTTATCAGCTGTAAACTTTGCTTTGAAGATATGGATACATTATCTCTATGGTGAAAAATGTGAGATATATTGATAGAGATAATATTTCCAATATTTTTAATGTCTATTTAATTGATTTAAACCTCACAAATTTAACAATTTGATCTTATTTGTAACAATTTTGGATTTATAGTGTGTTTTGGGATAAAAAGTTTAAATTTCATAATTCTGAATTTTTAACAGCTTTTTATCACAGGGGTATTTTGGTCATTTCTTATAAAATATATTTCAAAATTTTGTGATTCTAATTTTGTTTGAACCCTTATTTTATTTTCTTCAACTTTGTCTTCAGGACCAGGGGTTGAATCGATATTAATGGTGGCCAAAAAAATCAATGAAGTTGACAAATTTTTCCGGGCGGACTGCATTGACTCCACCATATTTATGGAAGCAAATTTCGGCCTACACTACTCCAAATGATGCGATTATACCTGGATATGACAGAGGCCTCCAAGACGAGTCTCCTCAATAAATTTCAAGCCGTTTGGAAGCCTTTATGATGGCCGTTTAGTGGTAGAATGTTGAAGGAATCTTCCAGGAAGCTTCATCCATATAAATCTATTTTTAATAGAAAACCTATAAATCCTTCAATACGCGTCTAATTAATCTGAAATTTTGAGGGTGGACGGCCAAGACATTGATGAACAATATTGATGAAGAGTTCCACGCGTGAATCGTCCATTTAATGGGCCTAAAATGCGACAACTTTGTGAAGATAAAATCTGCCTATAAAAGGAGGGGAGCTCCTACCTCTCAAGATATTCCATTTCTTCACCACACCATCCGTCACAAAGGGGTTTGGCTTGAGAGAGAGAAGGGGAAGGTGGAGATTTTGATCCTTAAGAAGATGAAATTCTTTGAATATTCAATAGAAAAGATGAAGGCTTCTCAAGTGATGGAAGGCTAAGCGGCAAGTGGTTGCGGACGGCGACACCCGACGGACACTCTCTTCCGAGTTTGGATTTTAATGTGTAATCTCTTTTTTTGAATTTCTCTTGAACCTATATTTTTGAATGAATCTGGTTTTTTTTCTTTCTTAAATATATTTTCAACAAATTTGATTTGACCATTGTTCCATCTATAAAGTAGAACAATTGACTTCGCTATTTAAAATTCTTTGGTGAGGTTTTGTCATTGAGCATAGCGAATTCAATTAGGTTCAATTACTTGGAGGTATTTAAGTAATTGAATCACTTCTATAGGCGGGACAAAAGTCATATTGAAGTCTTAAATATGGTGTCTTTTCAAATTTGAGTGTAAACCTGGGGGTCCTTGGGGGTACATTTATGAATTTAAAATAAGAGATATTTTTTATATACAAGGAAGAGGGGAGTGTCCGAGAGGGTGAAGCTTGTCTGCGACTGCTATTTTTATTCTTGATTTCAAACCCACATTATCTTTCCTTTAAAATTATTTACGTTTAGAATTTAATTAAAATTTTATTTTCAAATTGTTAATCAAACCCCCATTTTCATTTCATTAAAAACAAACAAAACAACAAAAGTGACAGTTTTACAACTCGAACTGCAACCTCCTCGAGAGACAGCCCTGTGGTCACCACTGTGCTACATAAAAAGGGAAAATATTGATTAGGGTTTCACGAAAAAAACGCTCACATCAACTGGCGCCGTTGCCGGGGAGGTTGCTAGAGTTGATTTTATTTTAGTTATATATATACATATATATTTTTTCCTTTCTCTTGCATGACCCGAACTTCTGAACCGAACTTGTTACCTTTAGATTCAGAAATTGATAGAACTTTTCACACTAGGTTTAGAGGTAATAATCCACAAGTTTCAAGTTGTGAATCTTCCACCAATACACCTAGGAGGGACTTAGTTGAAACTGAAATCCAAATGGCTGAAAATAGAACTTTGAAAGAACTGGCTTCGTCCTATGATGAAAATCATGAGAATCCTGTTGAGTACCCTGATGCCCCTGCTGGATTTGAAATCAAGTCCGGTTTCATCCACCAGCTTCCCAAATTCAATGGGTTTCCCGGTGAAGACCCACACAAACACCTCCATGAATTTAGTTATCTGTGTGTCAATATGAAACCTCATGGAGTTGATGCCGATCAAATGAAGCTTAGGTCATTTCCTTTTTCTCTAGATGGAGTTGCTAAGGAATGGTTTTTCTATTCTCACTCAACCTTGATTAGAAATTGGAATGAATTAAAAAAGATTTTCCTTGAAAAATTTTTCCCTGCGTCTAGAACTGCCTCCATTCGAAAGGAGATTTGTGGAATTAGGCAAACACAAGGAGAAACGCTTCACGAATACTGGGAAAGGTTCAAACGTCTTTGTTTTAGTTGCCCTCATCATCAAATCAGTGACCAGCTTCTCATTCAATACTTTTATGAAGGATTGTGTCTCACTGATAGAAGTATGATCGATGCTGATGCAGGAGGAGCTTTAGTTGATAAGACACCAGCTGCTGCTAGGATTTTAATTGCAAACATGGCCCAGAATGCCCAACAATTTGGAACCAGAGGCCTTCTTCATGTCAAAGCTGCACAAGAATTCCCTACTACTAGTCCCGAAAACAACACAATTGCAAGTCAACTATCTGATCTCACCACCATGGTAAGGTCAATAATGTTGTCTAGCACCCCACCAACCCAACCCAAACCTGAAGCGGCTTTCCAACTACATGTCCATTGTGGGATTTGTTATTCGAATGAACATTTTAGTGACCAATGCCCGCAAATGAACGAACCTCATGAGAACTGCAATGCAGTTTTCCCTGGAAGACCATTTCAACCAAACCAGCAAAGACCATTTCAAAACAACCAAAATTTCAATCAAGGATGGAACAACAACTCAAATGAAAGATTTCGTCAACCTGAACAACCAAGAGGATTTTTCCAAGGACAATCAAGTAATTATCAACCAAGATATTTCAATGAGCAAGCCAATGCTCATTCTGGAAGCAATTTTCACCCTACCCCTCCCACTCAAAACTCGGATAGGAACCTTGAAGAAGCAATGAGGAAACAACAAGAGGAAATGAGGGAACTAAAAGAATACACAAAACAGCAAGATAACAAAATGAATACCTTGATGACTCAAATGGGTCAACTTGCCTCTGGTATTAATTTCATAACAAATCAAATGAGTGGTGGTTTACCCTCACAGCCACAAGTAAATCCGAGGAATAATGGGAAGGAAAATGTGAGTACAATTGAACTTAGGAGTGGAACAAAATTGAAAAATCCTCAGATTGAGAACATCAAGCCTTCTTCTGATACTGTTGATGAAAATCCTACCCTTGATAAAAATGATGAAAAATTTGAAGTTGATAGAAACTCAAAGTCAAGAGAAGAAATCTTGTTTGAAAGAACAAAGAATGATTGGAAGAGGATGTCTGGCCCTTATGTTCCTTCGAAACATACTCAGAATACCCCAGAAAAATTCAAACCTCCATTGCCTTATCCAAGGTGTGAACCACCACCAAAGTCAAGTGCTGAAAAAGAATTGGATAAGGAGGTTTTGGAAACATTCAAGAAAGTCCAAGTCAATATTCCATTGCTCGATGCTGTGAAACAAATTCCGAGGTACGCTAAGTTTCTGAAAGACATGTGTACCAACAAGAGGAAGTTCAAAGGGGGTGAAAAAGTAAACTTAGGAAGGAATGTCTCATCGTTGATCCAACATGCCCTTCCGGTCAAGTGTAAAGACCCTGGGACATTTACCATTCCCTGTACCATTGGGAAATGTGAATTCAAAGATGTGATGCTTGATCTAGGGGCCTCCATCAATGTTATGCCACATTCTGTCTACTCATCTCTTCAGGTTGGAGACTTAAAACCCTCTGGAATTATCATTCAACTCGCAAACCGAAGTACCACCAAACCTGCTGGAGTTATAGAGGATGTTCTCGTTCAAGTGAAAGACATGATTTTTCCTGTTGACTTCTATGTTTTGGATATGGAAGATGATCGGTTCAGCACACATGCTCCCCTCATCCTAGGGAGGCCATTTCTAAAAACGGCAAAAGCGATCATCAATGTTCACAAGGGAACACTTTCACTAGAATTTTGAGGAGATGTTGTTCATTTCAACATTTTTCATTCAATGAAACACCCAGTTGAGGATCATTTAACTCCCCATGTAAACATGATTGATTGGTTTTCCTCTGGCATGTTACCTAATTTTTTCTGTGATGAAATACCAACTGATTTAGAAAAAGAGGGATATTTGTATGATACCAAATCAGAGAAAAATGAGGATGAAATTGGAGACTATGAAGAGTCTTGGGATTTTGAGACTGGATATCTGAGAAATGATAAAGATGAATTTCTAGAAACCATTGAATATGTTAGTGGTATTCCAGGAGAGGTTTCCAATTTTTCACATGAAACAGGTCATGATATCATAGAGAGAGATAACTATGATGAACATGGAGCTTCACCAAACAATCAAACTTCTGAAGAGTTCCCAGTTATCAATGAAACCAACCCACCTGTGTTAGAATTGAAACCCCTTCCAGATAACCTCAAGTATGCCTTCCTAGGTCATAAGGAACAATTCCCTGTAATAATCTCAAAAGAATTGTCAGAAGTCCAGGAAAACCAATTGTTGGAAGTTCTCAAGTCCCACAAGGAAGCCATAGGATGGACTCTCTCTAATCTAACAGGAATCAGCCCCTCGGTTTGCATGCACAGAATTTTACTAGAGGAGAACACTAGACCGGTAAGACAATTTCAAAGAAGACTAAACCCAACACTTTTGGAGGTTGTGAAGAAAGAAGTCACCACCTTGTTGGCTGCTGGAATTATTTTTCCCATATCTGATAGCCAATGGGTAAGTCCAATCCATGTTGTTCCTAAAAAAAGTGGATTTACAATCTCAAGGAATGAATTTGGTGATCTTGTCCCCATAAGGCTTCCAAATAAATGGAGAATGTGCATTGATTACAGGAAACTCAATTTGGTTACAAGGAAAGACCACTTCCCATTACCATTCCTTGATCAAGTCCTTGAAAGACTAGCTGGAAAAACCCACTACTGTTTTCTGGATGGATTCTCTGGATATTTTCAGATTCACATTTTACCTGAGGATCAAGAGAAAACCACTTTCACATGCCCATTTGGAACTTTTGCTTACAGAAGGATGCCCTTCGGTTTATGTAATGCCCCAGGAACTTTTCAAAGGTGTATGATAAGCATCTTCTCTGAATTTTTGGAAACTTGCATGGAAGTTTTTATGGACGACTTCCCTGTGTATGGATCATCTTTTGAAAGTTGTTTGAAAAGCTTGGAACGTGTCCTGAAAACATGCATTGAAAAGAACCTTGTTCTAAATTACGAAAAATGTCATTTTATGGTTTCTAAAGGGATCGTTCTTGGACATGTTGTGTCCCGTGATGGAATTCAAGTTGATCAATCCAAAGTTGAGGTCATTTCTTCATTACCATACCCAAAAACTGTCATAGATGTGAGATCCTTCCTCGGGCATGCTGGATTTTATAGGAGATTCATTAAAGATTTCAGTACAATTGCACTTCCATTGTCCAGATTACTCCAAAAATATGTCCCATTTGTCTTTGATGAGAATTGCATAAATTCGTTTCATGATCTAAAACAAAGATTGATAACCCCTCCCATTGTTCAACCTTCTATATGGGACATTCCCTTTGAAATAATGACAGATGCATCTGATTTTTCTCTTGGGGCAGTATTGAGTCAAAGGATAGAAAAGAAATCTCATGTGATTGCCTATGCCTCCCGAACTCTTGATCAAGCCCAATAAAACTACACAACAACTGAGAAAGAACTGCTGGCTGTTGTCTTTGCTCTAGACAAATTTAGAAGTTATCTGCTGGGCTCCAAGGTGATTGTTTTTACTGATCATTCTGCAATCAGATTCATGATGAAGAAACATGATGCAAAACCAAGACTTTTGAGATGGATTTTGCTTTTACAGGAGTTTGATGTTGAAATAAAAGATAAGAAAGGATGTGAGAACCTTGTTGCTGATCATTTGAGCAGGATACCATCTATTGGGAATAAGAAATTTCAGTTGTTTTCCCCAATTAAGGAACCCTTTCCAGATGAGGATTTATTTGCTGCTCAAAGTGAAATACCATGGTTTGCTAATCTTGTAAACTATTTGGCTTCTGATGAACACCCCCATTGGTTTTCCAAAAATCAAATTGATAAACTTCGGAGCGATTCAAAGAAATACATTTGGGATGATCCTTATTTATGGCACATTGGTAGTGATCAAATGATACGAAGATGCATTCCGAATTCTGAATTTCAATCCATCCTACATTTCTGCCACACATTAAACTGTGGAGGACACTTTGGACCACAAAGAACAGAAAGAAAAGTTCTTGATTCTGGATTGTATTGGCCCACCATTTTTAGAGATGCTTTCGAATTCTGCAAAACCTGTAAAAATTGTCAATTCCAAGGAAACATTTCCAAGCGGAATGAGATGCCACAAAACCCACTTTTGTTTTGTGATGTTTTTGATGTATGGGGAATGGATTTCATGGGGCCTTTTCCTAATTCATTTGGATAACTCTACATCTTGTTGGCTGTTGATTATGTTTCTAAGTGGGTAGAGGCTATCCCCACCCGAACTGATGATGCAAAGATTGTGTCTAAATTTTTGAAAGGAAATTTGTTTTCAAGGTTTGGATTTCCAAAGTTTCTAATTACAGATCAAGGTACCCATTTTTGTAATAGGACTTTGGAATCACTTTTGAAGAAATACGGTGTTAATCATAGGGTCTCTATGCCCTATCATCCTCAAACAAATGGAATGGCTGAGTTGTCTAATAGGGAGATCAAACAAATCCTAGAAAAAACAGTGAACTCAAATAGAAAGGATTGGAGTTTGAGACTTGATGATTCTCTTTGGGCCCATAGAACAGCTTTCAAAACCCCCATTGGAATGTCACCATTTAGATTGGTCTATGGAAAGGCTTGTCATCTACCAGTTGAGTTAGAACACAAATCCTTTTGGGCTGTAAAAACATGTAACATGAACCTATATTCTGTTGGGAAAGAAAGAAAATATTGTTTGCAGGAGTTGGAGGAGATCAGAAATAATGCATACGAAAGCTCCAGGTTATACAAAGAGATAATCAAAGCCTTTCATGATGGGAGGATTCTCAACAAAAACTTCAAGGAGGGAGACAAAGTTCTGCTATTTGATGCCAGATTGAAACTCTTCCCAGGTAAATTTCGTTCCAAATGGTCTGGCCCATTCATTGTTACTCATGTTTTTCCTTTTGGTGCAATACAGATTAAAGATCCAGACAAAGAGACATCATTCACTATCAATGGGCATCGGTTGAAGCTATTTCGAGAAAATTTTCATGATCCTCCAGGGGAGGAAATTCAACTTCATGACACAGAATATAATTGATTCCAGGTTGTGTCTTTCCTTATCATTTATTTTTTCTTTGTCTTTAATTTCCTGAATTTCATGCTAAAAAAAACTACACAATGAGGACATTGCATAGAATAAGTGTGGGGGGGACACAATGCTGGGTAGAGTAGATTTTTTTTTTATGAACTTTGTTTTTGAAATTTTTTGTTGTCAAAATTTCTTTCCATTTTTTTTTCTTCTTTCTTCGTGTTTCTTTTTCAAAAAAAGGGGTTTTGGAATTTCTTGAATTTCATTTGAAACTTATGCCATGGAGTGAACAAACTTATCCTTTGAAACTAAAGATAAATGAATGCTGAATACGACATTGCTTTAAGTTCAAAAATTTGGAAAATTCTTAAAATGACCACTGATTTTTAAATATCATGGCACATATCACTGGCATTGTGATTGAAATTCTCATTCCTGTGAGGCCTCTGGACCCATTTTTAAATTTTCTTCACATTTACCTCTTTCTTGAGAGAACCAATTCATGTTTGTTTAAACCAGAACTGGATTTATTTCTATCAAAACTTGATGGCTGAGATACGTGTGATTAAAATGATTGAGGCATTTGTTTGAATATTGGAGCCTCCTTTTCATGATTATCCTTTTTATTTTGGCCTTCCTTGAACATTTTATCCTTCGTGAGCCCTTAGTAGCCATGTATATCCTGTTAGGTTAGCCACATTACAAGCCAAATTTCCCTTTCCAACCTGCTCTGGATGTATAAATGCATGATCTAGTTGAACTTAAGTGTGAAGGGGAAGATGGCTCATGATGTGCTACCTCATTTGGTGTTGCTTTGGGAGAACATTTAAACATTGAAGGCGTATTTGTGATGCTGGAATATATTTTTCTGGGAGCTGTGCCTATCTGGAGCTCTCAAATGAAATGGAGTTGTGCCTATCTGGAGCTCTCAAATGAAATGGAGTTGTGCCTATCTGGAGCTCTCAAATTAAATGGAGCTGTGCCTATCTGGAGCTCTCAAATGAAATGGAGCTGTGCCTATCTGGAGCTCGCAATGGAAATAAGTTGTGCCTATCTGGAGCTTTAAAAAAAATTCATACATTCTGCTGAAATATTGATGGAATGGGGTGGAAAACAGAAGATCAGAGCTGATTATTTTAAGAGAATATGGAGGAGACCATACTTGAGCAAAAATTAGAATCATGCATTTCTAATTCAAAAAGAGCCAAACCCTCCTTATTCAGCCACAGAATTTTTCACATTTAAAACCTACCAACCCCAAGCCACAGAAAAAACCTTGTAAAGTCCTCATGATAATCACATGTTCTTGGTTCACATCAGGTGGAGATGTAGAAATTTATCAAGCCTATGGTAATTCTTGCATGAGTTGGATGAGAAAATCCTTGTTGCAAATCTATATTGTGTGCTGAGAGAAAAAAATGAATGTGAGGTAAGTTTGTTTTGTCCATGAGAAGAAAAAAATAAGTGGAAATGGATTGAATGATTTGAATTTAGAATTTTAAATATTTTTCTTTAATGAGGCATGATATCTTTTTAATTCATTGTGGTAAAATTGGTAAACTCCATTGGTATGTGTTTTATTTTTCTTGATACCGTGCTCACTTGTCCAGGAGTCCAAGAGCCAAGTGTGGGGGAATTGATAGAGATAATATTTCCAATATTTTTAATGTCTATTTAATTGATTTAAACCTCACAAATTTAACAATTTGATCTTATTTGTAACAATTTTGGATTTATAGTGTGTTTTGGGATAAAAAGTTTAAATTTCATAATTCTGAATTTTTAACAGCTTTTTATCACAGGGGTATTTTGGTCATTTATTATAAAATATATTTCCAAATTTTGTGATTCGAATTTTGTTTGAACCCTTATTTTATTTTCTTCAACTTTGTCTTCAGGACCAGGGGTTGAATCGATATTAATGGTGGCCAAAAAAATCAATGAAGTTGACAAAGTTTTCCGGGCGGACTGCATTGACTCCACCATATTTATGGAAGCAAATTTCGGCCTACACTACTCCAAATGATGCGATTCTACCTGGATATGACAGAGGACTCCACGGAGCGTCTCCTCAATAAATTTCAAGCCGTTTGGAAGCCTTTATGATGGCCGTTTAGTGGTAGAATGTTGAAGGAATCTTCCAGGAAGCTTCATCCATAGAAATCTATTTTTAATAGAAAACCCATATATCCTTCAATACGCGTCTAATTAATCTGACATTTTGAGGGTGGACGGCCAAGACATTGATGAACAATATTGATGAATAGGTCCACGCGTGAATCGGCCATTTAATGGGCCTAAAACGCGGCAACTTTGTGAAGATAAAATCTGCCTATAAAAGGAGGGGAGCTCCTACCTCTCAAGATATTCCATTTCTTCACCACACCATCCGTCACAAAGGGGTTTGGCTTGAGAGAGAGAAGGGGAAGGTGGAGATTTTTATCCTTAAGAAGATGAAATTCTTTGAATATTCAATAGAAAAGATGAAGGCTTCTCAAGTGATGGAAGGCTAAGCGGCAAGTGGTTGCGGACGGCGACACCCGACGGACACTCTCTTCCGAGTTTGGATTTTAATGTGTAATCTCTTTTTTTGAATTTCTCTTGAACCTATATTTTTGAATGAATCTGGTTTTTTTTCTTTCTTAAATATATTTTCAACAAATTTGATTTGACCATTGTTCCATCTATAAAGTAGAACAATTGACTTCGCTATTTAAAATTCTTTGGTGAGGTTTTGTCATTGAGCATAGCGAATTCAATTAGGTTCAATTACTTGGAGGTATTTAAGTAATTGAATCACTTCTATAGGCGGGACAAAAGTCATATTGAAGTCTTAAATATGGTGTCTTTTCAAATTTGAGTGTAATCCTGGGGGTCCTTGGGGGTACATTTAGGAATTTAAAATAAGAGATATTTTTTATATACAAGGAAGAGGGGAGTGTCCGAGAGGGTGAAGCTTGTCTGCGACTGCTATTTTTATTCTTGATTTCAAACCCACATTATCTTTCCTTTAAAATTATTTACGTTTAGAATTTAATTAAAATTTTATTTTCAAATTGTTAATCAAACCCCCATTTTCATTTCATTAAAAACAAAAAAAACAACAAAAGTGACAGTTTTACAACTCGAACTGCAACCTCCTCGAGAGACAGCCCTGTGGTCACCACTGTGCTACATAAAAAGGGAAAATATTGATTGAGGGTTTCACGACAAAAACGCTCACATCATATATATCGATCACAAGAGTTTGAAGTATATTTTCTCATAAAAATAACTCAACATGAGGAAAAGGTGATGTCTTGAACTTCTCAAGGATTATGATTGCACTATACACTACCACCCGGGGAAGGTAAATAAGGTGGAAGATGCTTTGAGTAGAAAGGATCATGGAGTTTTGAACAAGATGATAGTTGAAAAATATCCTATATACATGGATCATGTAAAGATGGATATGGGAATAACCATGGAATGTGAAACATCAATGCCTTTTCAAATGGTTTCTAAACCATCTTTACTTGAACGTATAAAGAGTTCTCAGACCGATGATGAGGAGTTTCAAAAGAAGATTAAAGCTTTGAATGATGGGAGATTAAGTGACTTCATATATGAAGGCGGGATTTCGAAATTTGCGAAGAGACTTTGTGTTCCTGATATACCTAATCTGAAAAGGGAATTGTTAGATGCTGCTCATAGCTTCAATTTCTATATACATCATGGTATCACTAAGATGTATAGAGATTTGAAGGAACATTTTTGGTGGGACAACATGAAGAGGCAGATTGCTGATTTTGTATCAGGATGTATGGTTTGTCAACAAGTGAAAGCTGGAAGGTAACAGCCTAGAGGAGTCATGAAACCTCTTCCCATACCTGAGTGGAAATGGGATAATATTATGATGGACTTTGTCATGGGACTACCAAAGACCCCTAGAAGAAACGATGCAATATGGGTCATTGTTGATCATTTTTCCAAGTCAGCACATTTTCTTGCTATAAGAGAAGATTTACCACTTGAACGTCTAGAAATACAATATATTAATGATGTTGTAAGACTTCATGGAATACCCTTATCAATTGTTTATGATCATGATCCCCATTTTACATCAAGATTCTGGAAAAGTCATTAGAAATCCCTGGATACTAAACTTCGTTTGAGCACTGCCTACCACCCTCAAACTGATGGACAATAAGAACGTACTATTCAAACCTTAGAAGACATGTCTCGGTCATGATCACTTGACTTTCAAGGTATGTGGGATCAATATTTACCTCTGTTAGAATTTTCCTATAACAATAGCTTCCATTCAAGTATTCAGATGGCACCATATGAAGCACTATATGGAAAAGAGAAGTTGCACACCAACCTGTTGGGATGATTTTGGTGAAATAAAACTCGTAGACCCATAACTTGTTGAAGAAACGATGAAAAAGGTGAAGGTAATCCAAACCCACATCAAACCATCCCAAAGTAAGAAAAAGAGCTACGCCGATAACAGAAGGGAGGATTTGGAATTTTGGGAAGGAGATCATGTTTTCTTGAAGGTGTCTCCATGGAAGTGTGTTATACGTTTCGGTAAAAAGGGTAAATTGAGTCCCAGGTACATCATACATTTCGAAATTCTATAAATAATTGGGGTTGTAGCTTACCATTTGGAAATGCTGCCAAGTCTCTCCAAAGTTCATGATGTGTTCCACATATCGCTGTTGAGAAAATACGTGCCTGACTCAACGCATGTACTCACCTATGAGGAATTATAACTGGAACCCGTTCTGTCTTATTGAGAAGAGCCTATCAAGATTCTTGATACAAGAGAACAAGTGTTCAGAAACTGGAAGACTCGCCCGGTAAAACTTCTTTGGAGAAACCATAAGATGAAAGAGGCAACGTGCGAACACAAGGAACTTATGATGAAGAACCACCCGAATATTTTTATGTATTAGTATTCTAGAAATTTTGAGGATGAAATTATTTTAAGGAGGGGAGAATGTAACACCCCAAGCTTCCATGGTACATTTCCCTTTGAATAATATAGTAGTTTGTGTTATATGCAACTTCGAGATTCTAACACACCGCGACCAATCAAACTAGCTGTTATGAATATAAATACCCACTTTTTAAAATTTTATAAATTTTATTTTTCAAAATGGACTTCATTTTTGAATTCGGAATATCGACATTAGATTAGGGTGAATTTTTGGTATTTTTCTGAAAACTTTCATTTTTTTGATGAATAGTGAAAAACATTGTGTTATTGTTTAAAATTGACTTTTTATTTAAATAATTAATTGTTTTATTTAAATTTATTTTAGGTAAAAATAGATACATAATACCTATATGTGTTTAATGTAATTCATTTGAGTCATTTTATAATAATATTAGATATATAAAATTTTATTGAACTTTTCACCGTCTTTTACCCACCTCCTAGGAGAATTTGTAAATTCGCATAAAACTTAATTTTACCACTTCTGTGAGTGGAATTTCAAATATCCTAGAGACATGGTTTATATTATTAAGAAAAATGTGGTTCAATATGATGAAAATAATTTTTTGGTGAATAGTTACTTTTTACTTATATTTACCACGGTTAAAAGTAAATAGGGTAATTAAGGGTAAAAATGATATTATTCTTACCCTAACACATATCCTAACTCTATTGGATAAGTGTAATTCGACCAAAAACAACATTAGGAATAAAATATGATCCTTTAGGTTCACATGGATTAGATTAGGACATTTATTATTATTTAATTCAAAGAAGAGTTAAAATAGTTAAATTCAATGTTTAATAACTAAATCATTTTTAATATAGAGTTACACACAATATAAATTTGACTGTAAATATTCATTAGAAATCTAAAACTATTTCCTACATAATGGTATTTTATTTATAATTTTTAGACATTAAATAATTAAATTTATTTACGACACAATGATGATGCATTAATTACCATATTAATGAAAGATTAAAATAATTGATATTATAAATATCCAAATAAATCTAATTTGAGACTTTAAATGAATTCCACTAATTATATAGATTAATATGACATTTTAGGGTTGATTAAATGTATTTATTTCAAATTAATAAATTTGTTAGGACTTTAACAAAAATAAATTATCAAATAATGTCAAAATTGACATAAATGAGTTTTAAAGAAAATACAATATTATTGATGGTTCATGTAGTCATTAGACTAGTAGAATACGCATGATTATGTTTTATTATGGCATTATTTACTCATCTCATATTCCTTCAATAAAAGTGTTCATGTTTATTATTTTTAAAGGCATGAGTTTTCAATTATTCACCATGCTTAGTATTTATGTTATCTTCCACTGTATTTCTTACCCTTACTGAGTGTTTGAGCTCACCCCTTTATTATGTTTCATTTTCCCAGGATATAAAGAAGTTATTTATGAGTGACTTTCAGGCATAATCTAGGAGGCTTGGATGTTTCTAACAGAATAAATTAGTGTTGTAATTCTTTTTAAGTTGTAAAGTTGAACTTATGTATGAATCTAGTTTCAAATAATACTAAACTGATCAGTCTCTCAGGACATGATTTCCTTGTGATCATTCCAATGCTATGTAATAATGCAACGACTCTGGGTAACTGGGGTCGGGGTGTTACAGCAGCAAACATGACTGTGCATTGAGTTGGTTGGTTTGTTTATAAACCCATAGTTTGGTCTTGAGTGTTTAATATTTTATATATATATATATATATATATTCTTGTATATTCTTGTTATTTCTATACACAGCCCACCCACATCGATCACTATGTGCCAACACCTCCATAGTCACACGGGGATGTTTTTTCCAACATTCGGTGAGGATTAAAACTAGATATTACCCAATATTTCCCACTCTCTCTTCTAGGTGAAGTAGGTATTTAATAGGATGTGATGGATGGAGGTCATTTAGTGCATGATGTGTTGTGGTCATTCTTGTGGGGAAAAGATCCAGAGTGTCTGTGGGTGAGGTGTGTTGTGACCGTGCTTTTGGGCAGTGTAGTATACAAAAGATATGGGAGCACCAAGATGTATAACATTGGGTGTGAGAGTGGCATACCAAGGGGAAATCAGTGTGGGGTAACCTTATCAATGTGATTCCTTTTATATTATGTTACTTGGTTTATATTATTTAGTGAGTGTTCCTTTGTGATGTTGGGATGGTTAGTATACCTTGATAGATTCAGTTTGGTTCTGATTTTTTTCTCACATGTGCATTTGTATGCTTCTTTCACATGTACATGAGAGACTTGAGTTTTTCCTACTGAGTATACTTATATGTTCACCCAATGTATATAAAACTATTTTAAGGTTTTCCAAGAGGATTATGTGAACCATGCTGCAAATTACTAGATTGGATCTTTTATTGTTGTTGTTTTGCTACTTTTTATTTACTTTTGGGTATTTACTTTACTGAATTTTATCTGTATCTATTCTATTTATACATACTTGTGGGATAGTTCTGGATTTCATTTATATTGTGTATTTTATTTGTTTGTGGATTATCCATCTTATCTCCAAATCCTATTTATATTATAGTGGGTAATTCCTCCCTTACAGGATATTTTTTTACCTCGGTGCTAGTCACCAACCGGAGGCCTACTAGAGGCAGGACTCGGGGGGTCATTATCTCTCTCACCTTATTGTAGTATCTTTAAATGGAGGGGGTCATGAAAAAGTTATATCAAAGTGATATTGATATATATTATGGAGTTTAAAGTTAGTCATAGTGGGGATTGCATGGGTTGGTATGTAAATAGTTCCAGCTGACCTTAGTGTGTGACATAGGCTAGAGAGACCAGCAAGGACATTGGAATTTAGGGCCCTCCATGACCTACTTCATAGACTCTGAGCTTGTTTAATAGCCAAGTGAGATGGAACTACTTGTAGGTTAGATACCTAGGAGAGATACATGCATCATAATGACTTGTGTTCTTATTTGAATTGGTTTTTTTTGGGAAGATTGAAATGGATAACAAATGAATAAAATGAGTTAAAATGAATATTAATAAAATTCCACACTACAGGGAATAGGAAGTTCATTTTTTACCTTTTAGTTATGGCTCTTGTTCAACATTAGAATTTATATTAGGTAGTTGAGGATTAGAAGGTTGATCTATTTGATCGATTTAGGGTTGATCTGGTTCAATAGGAGGATCAATGATAGAGGACATTGTGTGCTCTTCAATGGAAGACTTTGGGGAAGTATGAGGGTAGTGTCTTAGATGTGGAGATGGAGAGCTAGCTAGAGGAGATCAAGATAATTTTCAATTTGAACCAAGCCCTGATGGAGTACTGGGTCCCTTTGGAAATCAATCAAATGTGGGGAGCTATGCATCAATGGTGGATGTTGTATCTGGGAGAGTAGAAGTAAAAAATATCTTTTGTGGGTCGAATTCCAGAAGGAGTTATGATAAGTGTTTCTTTCATCAAATAACAAAATTAGTAAAGAGGTAGGAGATTATTTCTCTTTGTCAAGGTATCATGTCAGTGTGAGAGCTGGGAATCAAGTTCAAGGACCTTTTTAATTTTACCTCAACTCTTTTTCTAGATGAGGAGTTTGGTGTGATATGTCTTGAGGAGGCACTATGTCCTTCTTTCTAGTATGTAGTTATTTATTTTAGGTTTCCAACCTATCTAGAGGTTAAGAAGAAGTCATAGGTGATCAAGAAGATGCACTCATGAGGAGGTTTCTTGTGGGAGACGAACCAGTAAGGTTTCTTGGGGATAAGTGTTATGGATGGATGGTCTCAGGCACTAGGACCTTCGAGGTTTCGATCAATAGGGAGTCGACCTTAGCATATTCCTTTCTGTTCATCTAGGGGAAGTGGTTTCTATGATTTTTTTGGGATATTTGTGCCAGTTTTTTTTTGGGGGGGTTCATCACCACCACTAGAACTAGTGCCCACTGATTCCCCAAACTCAACTTGGTGGAGGTGGACAGGTTCAAAACTAATCTCAGTAGTAGTTTCTAGTGAGAGAATTTCTGTAGTAGGGGTGAACGATTTTTACTCTTCCAAGGGGAGATGGAGTAGGTAGAGGCTGATTTAAAGATGTTTCTTAGGCCTAGGGACCACAAACTGGTCATGGTTTTGGAGGGGGGTTTTAGCCAAGAGGTAGAGGAGTTGGACACCGTCATCTGCAGACAGTGGAGGCAGCTGTTCCAAAGGTAGAAGATGTCATCAGAGGTATGATTATTCTATTTCATACCCTATTTTTAGGATTGTTTTATTTAGGATCTTTGCACACATTTTTTCTCCCACTCTAGTCCATGCTTTGGGACTAGACGTAGAGAGGCTTACAATTCCCTTGGTGTTGACTTCTCCATTCAAAGGCTAGACCAGCATGTTTGATGTGTTATAGGGTTGTAGAATGATGATGGGGCCACATTAATCCCATGGTAATATTTTCTTGTTACAGATGTATCCAAATTATGTTATCCTTAAAATTGATTAGTTTTATTCTCTTCATGTTGTTATCAAATACTTCTATAGGATAGTCATTTTATAGTATGTGGATGGACAATGTCTAGTTTTCAATGGAGAATGAGGTTTTTAAGAGTGTAGTTAGTGTGTGGATCCCCTTATTTCCATTTTGGATGATATTTTGGTGGAATGAATAGATGATGAGATAGTAGAGGTTACCAGGGTCATCAGGGAGTTCCTGGATGTTTTTCTAAGGAGGTTTTGATTTTAACCCCTCAAAGTGATGTTGAGTTTGGGATATAATTACAACCTAATGATTCTCTGATTTAAATGGATCCTTATCGAATGGAACCTTATGATTTGTGGGAGTTGAGGATTCAAATTGATGAAATAATGGATAAGGGTTTTATCTAGCCTAGTGTTTCTCCATGGGGTGCTCCAGTGTTGTTCAAGAAGAAGGGGGGTGGTGGTATGTGGTTGTTCATTGACTATCGAAGGTTGAATTAGGTTAAGGTCAAAAACCATTACCCTCTTCCAAGGATAAACAATCTTTTCAACTAGATGATAGAGGTGAGTTAGTTTTTTATGATCGAACTATGCTTTGTATATCACTAGTTGAGGGTGAAGGAGGGCGATATCCTGAAGACTACCATCAGATGTAGGTATGGGCACTTCAAGTTTGTATTCATGATATTTAGTGTTACGAACAAACCATTTGTGTTCATGGGGATTATAAACTCCAAGTTCTATGATTTCCTAGATTGTTTTTTCATTATATTCATTGATGATATATTTATCTACCTGAATTCATAGGAAGAACATGTTGAGCATCTTAGAACTATCATAAATGTTCTTCAACACCACCATCTATATGGAAAGTTGTCCAAATGAAAGCTCTGGACATGAGAGGTTCATTTCCTCAAGCATGTTAGATCTCAGTGGTGTGTGGAAGTAGACCCATAAAAGTTTGAAGAAGTTTTTTCTTGGGAATCACCTAACAACATGGTAGATTTCATATTTTTCTTAGTCTTGTAGGCTATTGTCAGAGGTTTGTACCCAATTTCTCTTAATTTGCAGACCCATTGACTTTTTTGACCAGGAAAGAATAGGATTTTGTTTGGAGTGATCAGTTCCATGAATCATTCAGTTACCTGAGGGGGAATTTGTCCAGTACATCAACTTCCATAGGAGGGTGTCTTGTTTGAGGTGTTTTCTGATGCTTTCCATCTATGCTTGGGATGCATGCTAATGTAGTAGTGGGTAGTGATCTCTTATGTGTCTAGGAAGTTATTTCCCCATGAGTGTAACTACATAACCAATTATTTGGAGCTAGTAGTGGTTACATATACTCTAAATTTGTGGTAGTATTACCTCATAGTGAAGCACTTTTTGGACTTCACAGATCACAAGAGTTTTAGGTATATCTTTTCCCAACATGATTTGACCCTATGATAGTGGAGGTTGATGGAGTTATTTTAGGATTATTATTTTGAGATCACTTACACATCAGGAAAAGGGAATGTTGTGTCCAATGCATTAAGAAGGATGTCATGGAAAGGTGTTTTTTGGGATTATAGGGGTTCTTGGATATCAATGAAGGAGTTTGAAGCCTTGAACTTAAATTTAAGAGTGGATGGTGGAAGAACCTGTTTGTTTCAAATTTTAGTGTTGTATTCTCTAATGCATCTAGTCGGGGAGTTACTATGGGGAGACTTAGAGGAAAAGGTGATTCATGATCGTTTTATCCATGGTGATGCTCCAGAGGTATGGTTTGAGGATGGTTGGAACCAGATGCTATTTCATGGGAGGTTGTTTGTTCTGGTAGTAATTCATGATTGATTCCTTCATGAGTTTCATAACTCACCATTGGAGTTATACCCAAAATTTTCCAATATGTACTATGGATTTAGGGTGTAGTTTTAGTGGATTAGGATTAAATGGGAAGTGGTAGACCATGAGGAAAAGTTCCTGGTTTTATAATTAGTAAAGGTATAGCATCATGTTCTTGGTGGTTTGTTGTAGCCCTTGGATATTATTGAGTGGATATGGGATGACATATCAATGTATTTCATCATAGGTATACTCATAACATAGGGATTTTGAGATTATATCTAGGTGTTCATGTATTGGTTGAAAAAAATCGGCTCACCTATTAGCGATCAGTGATTCAGGCATAGTGGATTCCTTGGAAAATAGGTATGTTGATTAGGTGGTGTAGTTTCATGGAATTACGTGGTCCATTGTCTTTGATCGGGATTCATGTTTTACACCATGAGTCTGGTTGGGATTGGCACATGATTTTGGCACCCAATTACACCTCAACACTACTTTCCACCTTCAAATGGATGGGAAGATAGAACGGACCATCCAGATATTGGAGTATATGTTTCTTACATGTGTATTGGACTTTGGTGGATCTTGGGTACGACACATGCACTTGGTGAAGTTTGATTATAACAATGGTTATCACTCTTCTTTTTTGCATGAACCCATTTGAGTATTTGTAAAGAATACCATTTCATTTTCCATTGTGTTGGACAGAGGTTGGGGAGACAATTGTTCTTGGTACTAATGTGGTATAGAGCATGACAGAGAACGTTCATCTTGTTCATGAGAGGATGAAAGTAGTATAGGACTAGCATAAGTCTTATGACAATAGAAAAAAGAGGTGCTTAGAGTTTGAGGATGGGGACCATGTGATCTAGAGGGTTTCCCCCCAATGTGGGTGGTGAAGGTTTGGAAGAGGGAGTTGTCTTTCCCCAGGGTTTGTTGGGCCCTTTGAGGTGTTGGGATGAGTTGGTGAGGTGGCATATCGGTTGGCATTACCACATTGGTTATAGAGGATCCCTTATTCTTCTACATATCTCAGCTTCTTCAGTATATTCATGATGACTCCCATGTCATTAGTTGGGGAGATTTGGATATCGGGGATAAAGCAAAATTCTTAGAGCATCCAGTAGACATATAAGACCATCAAGAAAAGGATCTACATGGATGGTACATTTCCTTGGTTCATGTGTTGTGAAGGAATGGTTTCCTGGAGGAGAGTACTTGGGAGAAAGATATGCGGATGTGTTCCTAGTACCTGGAGTTTTTTTGAGTTTTGGTTTGCTCTATTTTTCATTGAGATGTGATTTTTTGGATCCTTTTATTTTAAGATATGAGCTATTTTCCTTGTTTTATGATGTGAGTGGTGTAATTTGTGATAAAATCCTGACATATAAAATGGGGAGGACCATATTACTAATCAATATTCATTAACTATGATGTGATTAAATTCATGTGGGTGAGGTAGTGTCACCCGAAGCAGATAGTATATTGATCTATAAGATGGAATTCTCAAATTCATGTGTTCTAGATAGTGCAGTTCGTTGGTTGTAGCAATTTCTGGTTTTGGTTGGGTAGAGGTTGAGTGGTTGTGTAGTGTGTTTTTTTGTCTTGGCATGTTTTTTTGGTGGTAGCATTTAACGTATGATGTGACCCTTGAGAAGTGTCTTGCAGGGTGGTTGTTCAGACCACTTTTCTTCTAGTATTGGTTTTGGATTCTTGAGGGTGAGAATCATTTGATAGGTATTTGATGTAATATCTTGTGACCTCTCGGTCTGTTACATTTCCAGTTTTGGTTATTAGAGGTGTTTGGTGGAGGTTTCGAGAGATTTAATGGGAGATGGAAGTGCAGTAGAATTTCTATAAGAAATACACACCATTACTGTGTACTATATGACACCTATACAAGGTTCATAGCTATGTATGTATGTATGTATGTATGTATGTATGTATGTATGTATGTATGTATGTATGTATGTATGTATGTATGTATGTATGTATGTATGTATGTATGTATGTATGTATGTATGTATGTATGTATGTATGTATGTATGTATGTATGTATGTATGTATGTATGTATGTATGGATGTGATGTATGGATGTATGGTGGGGGGGGGTGGGGGGGGAGGGTGGGTGGTGGTGGGTGGGTGGAGGGTGGGTGGTTGGATGTGGGTGGTGGGTGGTGGTGGGTGGGAGGGTGGGTGGGAGGTGGGTGGGAGGTTGGTGGGTGGGTTGTGGGTGGTATGTTGGTATGTAGGTGGTGGATGGTGGGAGGGTAGGTGATGTAATGTATGTATGTATGTATGTATGTATGTATGTATGTATGTATGTATGTATGTATGTATGTATGTATGTATGTATGTATGTATGTATGTATGTATGTATGTATGTATGTATGTATGTATGTATGTATGTATGTATGTATGTATGTATGTATGTATGTATGTATGTATGTATGTATGTATGTATGTATGTATGTATGTATGTATGTATGTATGTATGTATGTATGTATGTATGTATGTATGTATGTATGTATGTATGTATGTATGTATGTATGTATGTATGTATGTATGTATGTATGTATGTATGTATGTATGTATGTATGTATGTATGTATGTATGTATGTATGTATGTATGTATGTATGTATGTATGTATGTATGTATGTATGTATGTATGTATGTATGTATGTATGTATGTATGTATGTATGTATGTATGTATGTATGTATGTATGTATGTATGTATGTATGTATGTATGTATGTATGTATGTATGTATGTATGTATGTATGTATGTATGTATGTATGTATGTATGTATGTATGTATGTATGTATGTATGTATGTATGTATGTATGTATGTATGCATGCATGCATGTATGTATGTATGTATGTATTTATATATATATATGTATGGGGGTTGGTAGTTCTAAGATATAAAAATAATGAGAGAAAGTGTTTTAAAATTTTAAAATGTTTCATAGAGCATTGACCAAAACATAGTTGAAATATATTCATAAGATAATATAAATTTTAAACAATGTTCTCACTCTAAAGAAAAACTATGATAAAAGATAAAAATAATTAAAGTATTATTATTATTTATAAAAAATTAAACACTTTATAATATGATATTTAGCTTAAAGTTATTTTCCTTTTAAATTTGTAATAACAATAAAGGTGGTACCAAAGTGATGTTTCTAAGGCATAGTAGATGTGGTCAGGTATATGACCAACAATTTTTTTCATAAATTTAATGGATAAATTTGAATAATTAGATAAATGAAATACTAGAATATTCAAAGATAGGATATTTTAAAATATAATTTTTTTGTTCTAAGTTGAATACTTAAGGTGGGGGAATATTGAGCTTCTAATATAAAATGGTGTGACTTAAAATTATAAAAAAAACCCTCAATTTGAAAACAATCCAATTTACAAATACTGTAGGTATATAAAATTTTATACTTTAAAATAGTTTCTAAAATTCACAAAAAACGACAAAAAATTAAAAACACCTTAAATTTTGAAATAATTACTTATAAAAGAAAATTATCGAATTTTATTTTACAAAAAACACTTTGAATATATTTAGTGAAAAAAATATAGTCAATAAAAGAATAGTACATGGTGGAATTTAAAAAATAGGTTAACTCAAAGCTATAGCTTAGTCCTCACCACTTGAAAGTAAGCCACTACTAATCATTTTTATTAAAACATAATAAATAATCCACAACCAAGATCGTATTTTTTACAAAAGAAAACACATATAGTAGTACAAGATAAACCAGGACTATTCCACATTTATACGCTAGGTAGAATATAAAAATAAATAAAGGAAGAAGTATTATATTACCCGTCCTTATTAAATAAGACAAGTTCTATGTAAGTGCATTGTAAATAAAAGAAAAACTCGTAATTTAAAAGAAATAAAAAGAGTGGATAATTTGTGAGATGTTTAATGCTTCTTAATCTATAATATAGTTTAACTGATCAATGAGGTTCTTCTCCCAAAAATATTTTCATAAGATCTTAGAACTAATATATATAGTCAATTTATCCTTCTTCTTGGTTCTTACATTATCATATAGAAAACATAGTGTTGTACTGACAAAACATGTGAGCACGAGATCACGAAAAGTATTCACTCCAATATGTGTTTGGTTTACTTTAATTTTAGATCATTATTCTCAAAGTATTAATTTAAAAGTAATAATCTTTGGATCTCACTAACTGAATTATCTTAACCATTCTAATATATCTCATTAAATTCTAAATATAGTTATTGGAAATTTGTATGTAGGAATGATAGATCTAAATAATCATAGCTAGTTCATACTCTATGATGTGGTGGAATCATCCTTATATAGTTTTTTATAATAAATGCCCCATAATTATATTTTAACATGTTATCAGTATATCTCAATTCACCTACCTCAAAACTGAAAGTCATTTATTTTTGTTTTTCAACTTTTGATGTAATGATTCTAAACTATTCAATAGTATCTGCATCTTGATTATTACATATATTGGATATACCATAATCAATTTTTTCCACTATTATTCTTCACTATCATATTCCGATCCATTTCACATTCCAAGAAAATTTAATGTTTTATTTGGATATTTCACTAAATCTATATATCGAGAAACCAATTATTTCTAATTATCATCAAATTAACTTCTTTTATTCAATGAAATGTCAAGGGAAAAGTGTAATATGTCCAAACATGAAAAATATTTTATAGGTTATTTACTATATTTTTAACCATTCCCCTCCTTAAATTCATTAAAATTATATTCCTTATTCTATCATATTCATCATCATTTAATTTATCATAGGATCCTAAGAAGTACACGAATTACATATCATTGATATTTAACTTTTTAATATATTTGAATTCAATCCCCTTGTATTCTATTTTATCCAAATATTTAATATGAAAATTTCAAATTTCATATGAAATATTAATATTATGAATCACATCAAGAGATAACTTATGATTATCTTAAAAATAATAATTTTCTTTAAGAAACCCATCAGGTAAGATTCTAACTAATTTCAAAACAATGGTACAATCATCAAAGGAATAGCCATAACCATTGATGATTATAATAATTAAATTAACTCTTATGAATAAGTATTCATTAATTTAATCATCATAGATTCTATTTTAATAATATTTAGCACTCTAGTTCTTCAACATCTATTTTTTACATTAATAATTCAATCAAAAATATTTTTAACCATATCCAAAATCACGTAGGTAGTTTTGTGTCCCATAAGAATGGTATAAACCTAAAAAAGGTATAGTACCACTGTATTTATTTCCTTTACATCAACATGAGGTGGAGTATTCAACCCATATACAATAAGTTATTTTACAACATGAAAGTCTCCAAACATTAATTTAGTTAGGATCAATCTAGATTAAAAATGATATTACAACACCACAGTTCAAAAGAAATCCTTCATGAGTTAGTTTCCTCTACAAAAATATAATATTTTCTCTTTTAGAACTTAATGATCATGCACAAATACAGTATTACTATTATTTAAGAAATTTTATATCTTGAATTTCTTTAGTATCAAGAAATCCTTAAACATTATACCTTAATAACCTTATCCACACATTTACAGTCATTCAAATTATAATAACATTCACTCAGATTTTTTTTATTGAGGAAACATTATAATCTATATAATTCCAAAAAACAAATATTTGTAATTATCATGGTTCTCCATGAAATCATGAATCCTAGATATCAAATATAAAAATCAATTTTACTTGATCTATACATGTCCACAATATCCTCTTTTATTAATAACCTCCCACATAACCAAATAAAATAATCATGACTACCAATGTAATCCACATTTATTCATGAATCTGGATCATGGACCATCCATATTCATTTCTATCTTCACAAATCCCAACCAATTATATTTACCATTCATATTAATTTAAATTTTGTATTTATTTTACAAGAAAGATGATACATAAATATTA
Organism: Viscum album; assembly: GCA_963277665.1. Classification (NCBI taxonomy): domain Eukaryota; kingdom Viridiplantae; phylum Streptophyta; class Magnoliopsida; order Santalales; family Viscaceae; genus Viscum; species Viscum album. The sequence goes on from OY728140.1 coordinate 1,196,686,452, forward strand.
ATTTGGGATCATGTATATATAAATTATTTTATTTACATTCAATATAACATTACTTTTTGATCGTTAATAAATGTATTCACATAATAATTTACATGATATAATTAAAATTAAATTATAATATATGATCAAGCCTCATATTCAATTTACATAACTATTTAGTGGATGAGAGTCTAACTAAGATACTAGCGGATATTTTTTATCTTAATTCTAATTTTATTTTCAATCGATATTTGTTTCAAAACAAATTATTCTGCATGGATCCATAGTACATGGGAACTCTAACTGTGAAACTATTTGATAATTTGTGTTTATTAATGTATACTCACAATAATTTAATGACAACTCATGACCTTGATTTACACTTTATAATATAATATAAATAATTATACACTTACATAGAGTAATTATTGATAAAACATTGAGTAAAAAAAATAGTATTTGGACACAAATCTTGATCAATCATTGGATATCAGTATTTCAAAAAAATTGTTAACATTTATAAGAAATTTGATATAAAAAGTACAATAGTTATGGAGTCTGAGGGTTCTAGTTCCTCAATTATGATCTCTCTACCTATAAGCGAGCTGGACAAGGAGAAAAACCATTTCATGATTGAAACCCCCTCTTTTTAGAGATTTGTAAGAACTCTAAATCCACTGATATGCTGATAGATAATTACTAGGTTTACCTAGACTTAGTGACCCTAGGGTTTTTATCCCATGATGCCTGTTTTAAATTAATGAATTTATGTTTTTTAGTTGGATTCTATTTTACATAATACTATCCATGATTGATTTCCTTTTTTACTTTAACCTTTTTAATACTTATATGACTCTTATTATAACTACTTGGGATGTTTTTCTCACTTCCATTTATCTATTTTCCTACTTAGTAATACTTTTGTGTTCTAATTTTTTTAATAAATTATAGGCACATTATTATATATATGAATAAATGTTGGATCACATTACTAAGGAACACACCTCAATATACAAAGGGTTTGGTGGATTTTTTAGATTTTTCAATTTTTTATTGATCTGTTGATTAAAGGATAAGATGTTCATGTCCTAGATGTAAATTTAGAATATGGTTGAAGAGATATGAATTTCATGAACACTTGATATTTAAGAAATTCCCTACTTAATTTTTTTGTTGTATTTGGCATCGAGAATCGATAATTACAAAAATATTTATCACTGATGTAAATTGATAGAATGAGATCCCAACATCATTGAAAATTGATAATGAAATGAAAAAGCCTAATAAATGATGCATTCGACATTGAAAGACACAAACACCAACATCAAAACATGTCAGAACAACCATTTGAGGTTGCTATAAATAACAAATTTACAAGTTATATAATAGAAACTATAAGACAACTAGGTCAAGATTGTAACATATCATTGGATCCTCTTCTTTATTTTATGGAGACTAATTTAGTAGAAAAATTCACTAAACAGACAAATACATTTCATGGTTTAGTTGACGATAGAAATCAAGATTTTTATAATGGATGTTTGAAATAATCAAAACATTATTTTTTTCTGAAGTTTTACCATCTTAAATGCCTATATATAATTACAAATAAGTCAATGGTTATGATATTAGAATTTTTTCTTGATGAATTTCCTAAAGCAAAGATCCTAGAGTCTTTTTATGATATGAAAAAGTTGTTAACAATATTTTTTTGAATTATAAAAAAATGCATGTGTGTCCCAATGATTTTATGCTCTATTGGGGAGAGGATTAATGTAGATAGGATTAAAAAAATATTCTTCTTCTAGATGGTAGTCAATGGGTGATGTTGGAAGTATGAATCAACATGTCACTATGAAGAAGAAGAAAATGAATACACCTATAAAGGTTACTTTCTTATAAAGTCTCGATTGAAAATATTATTCACGTCATCAAAAACTGATGAACTCATGAAGTGGAACTCTATATATAATAACAATGATGGTTTAATGTGACATCCAAGAGATTCAAAATTGTGGAATAAATTTGATTCATTACATCCAAAATTCTAATCTGATCCTAGGAATGTTTGATTGGGATTAGATGCCAATGGATTCATCCCATGTGGGACTTTGAGCACTAGTTATAGAATTTTTATGGTGGATTTAATACATTATGTTGTAAATGAATGTTATTATATTAAAAAAATCTTATATTTTCAAAATTAAATTCTATGTACATATGATTTTTCACTTTTCCATTACTAATATTATAACATGAAATTGGACATTGGAAATTTTAGGTAAGAAATATAAAGATTTTAAATGTAGATTATGGAATGAATTCAATTATACTTCATTAATCACCCAATAACTATATGATAAGATACCCAATGGGGTACTTAGAGAGCAATGGAAACTTTTTTTTGATAGCCTTCATGATGATAATCATATGGTATTTAAATATATATTATTATATTAATATCATTTTACATTTACACATGCATATGACAAGGATATTACATTGCATAAATTATTATTAAATTAGAAGTTATTTATTTCATGATGTTTCAATGAATAATTCATTGAGTCGAGCTAAGAAAATCATCCCTCACACTACAGGTTTAAATATTTTTTTCAAAAACTAATTGACTCTATTAATCTTTTGATTAGTTTAAATATTTATAAGATAATGTTATTTGTTCCATATATTAAATTGTTGATTTATATTTGTTTCATATACTCACATAATTTAGGGTACCAAGTCTCTCGAATAGAACTGTGGTTGGATGTTCATAAAAAAATATGATGGGAGTTATGTTAATGATCCTTCCAAAGAAGTTGGGGTATGATTTAATTTTTCATTATAATAACTTATTATTAATTTTCACTATGTTAAAATATATTTCTTCAAATAAGACCGATGTTTTATTTATAGGTAAATATCAAAGAACTATTGGATTCTAATCTTGCACAGTCCTTCTCAGTATCCCAAGATGACCCAGTTGGTAAAAACCTTGGGATGGAGCATCCTGGTCGAGCGTGTGGGATGTTTTTAGGACCATTACCATCTAAGTATTTTAGTAGGCCATCGGATATTTTAGTTGCATATAATCCTTGTTGTAGTCACTTTGTACCCCGAGATTCTCAATGAGAGTTTATTTCTATGTGAAGTGCAATTCAGGAGTAGGGGGTCTGATATTCACTTTGTAGAAAGCATTGGTTGATTTATATCAGAAGATAATCAGATATATCCCTGGTGAAATTACATTGATGAATGGTGGTAAGAAGGTAAATCACACAACTTCAAAATCATTTATTTTACAAACATTTACTATTTTTTAAGTTTAAATATATATATATATACAAGAAAATTTAATTTTCAATATAATTATCTTGTATATACTGGTACTAGGAATTAGAGATGGATATGGAAAGGATGATGAGCATAGCTAATCATCAGGAAAGGGTTAGTGGTCTCTTTGATCTCTTGGACTAATATGGAAATAGATAATTTATTCACGTATCATTTGTGGTATAGATTATTCATGTGACATTTTCATGATTTCCCATATTTGAAGAGGTTGAAACCATTTATATCATGATTTTTTGTATAACTGTATAGTGGGATGTTGGGGTTTGTGTAAATTAATATACTTGTTTATATATGATTAATTTTCTTAATTCATGTTTTACGGGACTATGTAGATGAATATTTTTTAAGTAAACTATAAGGAAATATATAATATTATTTTGGGCCTCTTAAACTCAGAATAAATTCTCTTTATCACTGTATGTAATTAAAATTTTCCAGTGACCATATCATCGTGGTTAGAGGGTACTGTGTAAGATAAAAAGAGATGTTAGGTGGTATCTAGATATTATATTTGATGTGGGTATCCTAGAATGGTTTTCTTAAGTCATGTTAGTTATGTATTAGAGTATTAAGACCAGTAAAAAATGGGTGAGAGGACCAAATGGACTATGATTCATGAGAAACACTCTTATAAGTATGGGTTAAGGCTTAATGAGAACTATGAGTGGGATGATTCCTTTGGGGTGAGATGTTGTGTGATAAAGAAGGGTTCTAACCTGGTGTAAGGATTAAATATCTTCCTTAAGTTATGGGAAATGGAACACAGGTGCAGGTCATGGGAGTTGTTCGATACATGGAATCTTGTTTCTAAGGGATATAAAGCATGATTGGTTTGGATGATACCTGGGTAGTAGGAACAAGAGATATAATATATTTTGTATAGTTGGAATAGGACTTGAGGTAAGGGTCAGGGGAGATTGTGGGTCATGGTGTGACCAATCGGTGATAGGTATGTGATCATATCAATGAGCTTAGATCATGATGGGTATTGGGGATATAGTCGACACCCTAATAAGAAATTCATGGCTTGGGATTAGGGATCAAGTCTCAAGTGAATAGCACCATTGTATTTTTTGTTGAGATGTGTGATTGCATTCATGCCTTATTAATTATTTCAAGTGTCTGATTTTGTGTTCTTATGATAGGTGATACACCTGGTGGGGGAGAGTATCCTAATGCCTAGCCTCGCTGTGATTTAGATGAATATTCTGAAACTACCTAGGTTGAGATAGATACTTTATGTTCATGAAGTAGTACCTTTATCTGAGTAGTCTTTCATTGGGATATTGGAACTTTTACTAATAGGGTTGGGTTATGATAGCGGACCATGTCAAGTGAGAGGGTTGGGTCATGGTATAAGAAGATTTGTGGATGATGGACACTACCTTGATTGATGAGGTAATGGGTTAGGGATTTTAGGATGATTTTTTAGGTATTGATTCAAAGAAATAGATGATTCCCACCACAAGTCTTTAGGTATGCACCAAGTTATGAGTATGATGGCATAAGGTGAGGAGATGATGAGATTTTGGCATGAAATCAATGTAGGAATGATAACTTATAATAGTTTCCTAGTTAGAACATAATCGACTAATGAAAATAGAGTCATGGTATCCAATTTAAAAAATACCATTCAGGATCTAATGTGATATTTTTATTTTTACCTTGTGAATACATGTATATGATAGTGTATACAAGGGAAACTTTCTGATACCCTACTTAGATGTTCCCTCACACCTTGCACAGGCACCCTAGTGTGTATACATAACTTATTTTTATTTTTTCCTTTCAAATCATAGGATGTGTAGTGAATTGGAATAGAGGATCATGACAGGTAGTTGGTGGAAGGGTAATATGGCCAGGTGATTTCACAAGGTCCAATGTGGGTATTTATTATCTTTTTCTAATAGTATAGATGGTATCGGGACAACGGGTGGCCTATGTATGTTTTTTATAACCATGTGTCTATATTTTGTGTTTCATTTTTTATGGAATTGTGTCATTGATTAATGTATAAATTGATTATAAGATATGTACATTTTGGTATAACTATATGGTGTAATGTTATAGTATGTGAATTGTTTGTTTTTTTCTAGGATTATTATAGGGCTTCAGATTCTATAGCTGGTTTTTTTAATCATCATATAATGGCGGATAAAAACTCCATTAAATATGTAATTTTTTTCACAGCGGTTTAAAGAACAGATATATGATGATGTTTATTTTTAGGAGATGGTTTAAACCGCTGATAAATATGCCACACTATTATTTTTAAGTGGTTTTATTCATTTTACTAGCGGTTTTGTGATAAAACAAACTTCAAGATTTTGCGTCAGTTAAACCCACCACTAAATCATCATCATTTTTCATCTATAAAACTGTCGATAAAATGAAGAAAATCACTGATAAATATACATTCTACGACGCTTACCTGAAACCGCTATTAAATAGAAAGAACCATCATATGTTGGATATCAACACAAACTTTAACAGTGGTTTTTTGAAACCATTGCAGAACCATTTGGTGGAGCTTTAAACTGTTGCTAAATAGAGATTTTCTTATAGTGATACCCTTGGTGCTAGCCACCAACCCAAGGCCTACTGGAGGCGGTACTCAGGATTCATTATCTCTCTCCCCACATTGTGGTATCATTAGAGGGAGGTGTTTATGACAGTACAGTTGTGGTTATTTTGTTTTACATTAAAATATAATATTAAAGAGTGGATCCAAATCATGGAACCACATTCCATTTCAACATGCTATGATTTGGAAAGAAAATTCTTAATATGGTTATTTTATCCTTCTCAATCTGTGAAAATTTACGTCGATATTTTAAATTTCAATTAATTCAATGATGAATCTCTATACACTACATGGGTGAGGTTTAAAGATATTTTATGTGAATTTACCCTTAATGGTATACAAATGTGGCAATTAATCCATAAAGTTTGTAAGGGTCTGTCTCAGGGTAAAAGTTTGATAGTATATGCCACTTATGGAGGATAATTGATGAAGAATAATCCTGAGGAAAGTTATAAACTACTTGGTTAAATATCAAGTAACAACTTCCAATGGAAAATGGAAGGATTCCCAAAAAATAAGATTTTATATGGTAAACCATAATGAATGAATAGTTTCATAAATAGATTCATTGATGAAGAAAGTGGATGGGATGATGGACATATAACAACCCCAATGTATGTTTATTAAAGATTCTAATTATGTTGATTATAATACTAAAAATAATTTTTAGGGTTAGAGGCTACAACAAAAAATTCAATGCTACCAAAAAATAGAACCAGGGTTCCAAAAATTAAAAGGTTATTCTATTCAAATCCAAATCACTTCATTGGAGGATTCCTTGTCAAAATTCATGAAAACCACTAAGGATTCCATTATTGAGAAGAAATATTACTCAAAGGATCAAAAAACCCATTAGGAATATGGAATTCTATATTTAATAGATTTAAAAAAAATCAAGGATGGTCCACGAGAAATGTTATCAGGTGAATCTGAGGTCAATCTATGTTAATAATTAAATACTATCACATTAAGGATTTGGAAAACTATGGATAAAAAAAACTGAATAAACTAAAAAACAATAATATAAGTAAGTGGAATAAAATGAATCGGAATAGAAGAGAAAAAATGATAAAGAAGCTAATAAAGTGGTTAGATAATAATCCTTTCCACTTTACAAACCATCACTACCATTCCTAAAAAGGTTTAAGAAACAAAACATACAGGAAAAGATAGGTATGTTTCTAGAAATTTAAAATAGAATTTATATTAACATCCCTTTTCTGAATCTTTATTTAACATACCCACATATTATAAGTTTATGAAAGATTTGGTTTAAAATAGGAGGATTCTAGATGAGATGGGAATAATAACACTCATAGAAGAATACTCAGCCATGCTTTTGAGAAATCTATTAGAGAATCAACAAGTTCCAAGATTTCTTTCAATTACTGTTAATATCATATATTATGAGTTTGGAAAATATTTTTTTTATATAGGGGAGAGTGTTACATATTATAATACTCAACATTCAATAGATTCTGATTAGAGGAAATGAAGGAAATAAGAGTTTCACTTCAATTGGAGGACACTATAGCGTGGTATTCATGAGGTCTGATTAAAGATATTTTAAAAAATGTGAACAAGTTTTATTTTTCAATAGACATGAATATAAATGAAATGGATGAGGATAAGACGCCCCTTATTCAAGGAAGTATATTTTTAGAAATGGGGAAGGAATTGATTGATGTTTTAAGAGAGTTATTAACTTTAAGGAATGGTGGTGATCATGTGATGATTAATATTCAATGAGAAATGTGTAATTTTTATAAAAAATAGGGGAATTAAGGGAAGAAATTAAGATTAAATTAGAGTATGTTTCATCCATTGATGGGAGAAAGGAAAAAAGATACTACTGAGAAGAAAGAAGAAGGTGTGATTGATGAAAAAAGAGAAAATAAGGCTTCTAAAGAAGATTAAAGATACTGGAATATTTGTTGTACCAAAAGAGTTTATGAAGGGTCAGATGGTTTTTTTAATACATTATTTTAAATTTGATATCTTATAACTAACTAAACATTAGTTTATTAACCTTATGAAAGTAGAAAACATACTACCTCAAAGGTGAGTGAAGCTAATTTCAATGAAAGGAAGAAGCTGAATCTATGTATAGTAATCCCAACATCAACAATTCATTAATCTTGATTGGGTAAATTCCTACCAACCTTATATTAATTTAATACACATGAGTAAGGTCATAGATAAAAGACCGTAAAATAAGCTATTTGTCAGATGAAACCTGATTTTTTATATTATTTTATGAATTTGGATTTTAGGATATAGTTTCAATCATGCATTATTATTTTTTATATTTATTGGCATAGACCTTGTAGGTTCAATTGGTTTTTTTGTATTTTTCATGTCCATGATGATGAATGTAAAATATTAAAAAAAGTAATAAAGGGGGATAACTTCATTGGAAATGGTATAATTATTGAAATTAGGATATCCTTCTCTAGCCTATATTTTTTTATTGGATTTTTTTTGAGATAAATGGATTTTTCATGCCACACTTAGAATTTTCTCTGTATTTTTGGTCTAGGATGAAAAGTTTCTTAGGAATCCCATCATGACTAGTTTTAGATATAATTTTTAATAAAATTTACTGAGTAATATGGGGGTGAATTTTTAGGGATAATCATGAGATTATTAATTTGATGAATCGAGATTTGGGCAGATGAATTGATTCTTGTAGATGAAGTTATTTTTATATTTCTCATGATTTAATTTTCTAAATTTTTTATTGATTATCTTGTTGTTGTTATTCATGTCATGAGTTATTATCTCTATTTTATGTTTCAAATTATTGATAAGGTTTTGATACAATGTTTCATTTTCTTTATTGTACCATTTTATTAAGGGATACTTGGAACATGCTGGCCTAAAAAATAATGCATTGATATCTTGTCAAATATATGAAAAAAAAGTCACTTTAATAATATTGTGGAATTTTTTATTTGAGTCTATTATAAAATTGACACCTAAATTTACATTTTATGTTACTTTTAAGCCTATATAATCCATGAATTACATTGATAGGGAATCCAAATTACAGTCCTATTATATACTTGCTTCCATAATCTTGGTATTTTTTTTAGGATTTTCAATGGATTAAGTGTGGGGGAAATGTTCTCTATGAAGGGAAGAGGATATTCTGTATTAAAAAAATTCTAAGTGAGGTGTTTCATTTGGTATACAAATAATTTTCATATATTAATTTCATTATGTTTTATTTTCTATCCTATAAAAAATGAAATCATTTCTGAAAAATCATTTCTGAAAAAAATTGAAAATAAAAATAAATATTAAAGAAAAATTTATTGAAAAATAATAAGTATTTAAATTGGGTGTATGTCATTATGATTTATTATCATCATTTTTGATCCTATGGGATTAGTTGAGGAGTGTTGGGTGTTATCATTATTAGAGGAGTTTTTTGTTGAGATTACTATTGTTTATCATGTGAATCCCTTTAGAGACTAGCATCATTTTTTAGCCTCATAATTTTACATCAATTACCAACCAACAATTAGGCTCAAATAAACTAGATTCGTTCTAGTAATCCCTCAATATTAATGTTTCTATTTGTCTTTATGGGGTTTATATTAGAGATTATTTTCAAGTCTATGGTTAGGATTCATATACTTAAGGTATCATAATAACACTAGTTAAATATAAACCTTCAATGATGGGAGAAATTTTCTAATAGAGGTATTTCCTAAAGTAGAATTCATAATAAAAATTAATTGAAAATTTGAATGGGAGTTAAAAGAAGTTTTTTCATTTCAAGGGAAAATGTAAAATACATGGTTGATAAATTTTCTTAAAAATGAAGATTTGAAGCGAAATATCCTATATGAAACTTGAAAGTTAATTATTTATTGATAATTATTTTTATTTTATTTTATTTTATGCATAAAACATAGTAGGATGGTTTCCCTTTGTGACTATGTGTAGGTTTTATGCTTGAGGATAAAAAAGAGGTTAACTGTGCTGGATATGAAAAATATATTCCAAGCATAATTTTTTATTAATATTTTTGTTGATTAATTTTTAATATTCTATAATTTAATATAATTTTAATGTATAATAAAAGGAAATACATATATTTTGGTTTTGAAAAAAAATGGATGATGAAGAATAATAGATGGAGTTTTATTTATAAAATAAAAAAATAACTATTTTTAAGTGCAAAAAACATAGCCATTTGTTAGCCATCAATAGGAGAAAGGCCAACTTTTATGAGACAATGACCAAAATTGACCATGGTTGGCCTAGATGATGTGTGAAAGAGTAAGATTATACCCAATGTGGGGAGGCCTTGGGCGAGTGGTAGAACAAGTGTGGGCTATCACCGATGGATAAGTGTTCATAGTGTAGATTGGCAATGTGGGAGGTAATGGGCACTCAAGGAAATATATATATGTTAGAGGAAATTATAGGATGAATTATATTTAAATGTGGTACAATCCTATATTGGATACTTTACATGCTTAAAACATGCATGTAAATGAGAAAGATGATGTCAAAAATGGATTTCTTATTTGTGGAACTAGGTTTTGTGAGACGTCCTGCAGTGCGCCTTTTCGGTATGCACAATGAACTACCATTGAATATGGAGTAGATCTTGAGATAAGGTGACATATACATCACTTAATATATGAAACTTTAATTATTTATAACTATTATTTACTAATTTATAGCAGTGTTTAGTGTATGGAGCTCACATGTAAGGAAATATGTGATCGAGCAAACCAAAGATTTAAAATAAAACCTCAAAAAAGAAGTGCACATCATTTTATTATTATTTTTTATTATGGAAAACAAGTGAACAGAGAAATGGTGATTTTTTTAAGATTAATTAGAAATAATGATCCAGAAGTGACAGTGGGAGGTGAAAACAAAAATTGAGGTAGTAGTAAGGGAAATTTTTACTATATAGTTTAAATTAATTTCATCATTGATAGAAATTTTTATTGAATTTACATCCTTGAAAATTGATTCAATTAATCTCTCTCTCCAAAATTTAAATATTTTATAATAATTATTCATAGATTTTTACACTTCAAGAATCATTAAACAACTATAAATGTTGAATAGTTTTCATTGGAATTAATATTTCCAAAATATTCTAAAGTTTTGAAAATTTGAATTGAATAAATGCATTCAAAATCTATCTCACCAATTGATTATGAAGTTTTGAAAGTTAAATTTCAGAGGTGAAATTTTTTTTAGGAAAATAATTGTGAAGAATTGAGATATAATACCGTCATAATAAAAATTCCCCCAGCACAAATATTATCCAAAAATCATAGAAAATTCAAAAATAAAAGAAAAATCAATAATAATTACAATCAAAATGAAATGAGAAAAGTAGGTGAATGAAAGTTCGCCTTTTATATTATTTTAAATAGTACCGTAAATACTTTTTACTGCTCCATATCTCTATTGTTTGGGACTTCGGTGTTAAAAATATCAATTTTTTTCTCTATTTTCAAATATTCAATCCCCCTTTAGTTTCCATCCAAGTCCAATATAAATCCATTTTTTAAAATGATTGATGTACAAACTTAATTTTATTATGACTCATTGGTATTCACCATCAACTTTTCTTTTTTGATGGTCATTTTTCATGGAGTATTATAATTTTCATGTGACACAGTCATATCCTTTTGAAATAGATTTCAAAACATTAGGTTCAATTGGATTTTTAAAGAAATCAAAATTAATCTAGATGTAACTCCAACTGTACTTGAATTTTTTCATGCTTTAATAATTTCCAAAATCTACTAATGCTCCCATATTCAAATGAATTTAATTTTCTTATATGTACACTTATGCATAAATATAGGGCTAAATGAAATTTTTAACCAGTGTGTATCTTGGATATGAAACCTTACACGAGTCATCTACATTAATTAGATCACCTCAGATTCAGTGATTCCCTAATACCTTCTATCTTGGCTATAATTTTCATGAGCACCATTAAACTAAAGACCTAAAATTGAAAACATTAAACACAAAATTAAGAGCAATGCCCAGAATGGGTATCTCCATAATCCTTTTCAATTGTCACTAGAGAACCTTTGAGAATTTCATTAAGCACCTCAAGTGCATGAAACCATGACCTCAAAACCAAATAATTAGAAGACATCCAAGGAATCACTCACATTAGAATCATTATCCTGCAATCAATTGAGAAAAAAATATTTTAAATGAGCACCACACACTAATACAAAATAGACCATTAATAGTATTAGAATATGTCTTTATTGGTGCTAAAAATATTGACTACCATAATGCAGTTAAAAGGCCTAGGCTTTTATCAGCACAATAAAATCACTGATAAAAGGGTACTTTATCAATGCTAAAAAATAATTAATAAATCACCATTTTATCAACACTTCTAGAAGCAATAATAAATAGTGCAATTTATTAGTTCTTTTATTTAGTACTGACAAATTATACTTTTATCAACGCTACTAATTTTGATGATAAAGGAATCATTTACCATCACATTTAGTAGCACAGATAAAGGTGAATATTTTAGTGTGATTTTACTACACACTACAGCACCAGAAAAAATCATGCAGTGTGTTGTAAAAACACACTACACAACCAAAAATAGCATAGAAAATTATAAAAATTATATAAAAACACATAATTTTAATGAAATAAAATTTTCAACCTAAATATAAGAAAAAACACTATTATAGAGAAAAACAATACACTAATATATCAGAAAACTTCAACCCTAATCAATCAAAAGAACACAACTATATAAGAAAAAAAATATTATTTTGTTAATACTATAAATAATTAAACTAAATATAAAATGTTAATTTTAAACTATACTTTGATTCATAAAAAGAACATTTTTTATTGGATTTCATTGTGGTTAATGTCAATTTTTAATAAAAAGACACACTTGCAGTTATAGATGTCACACCATGCATTGTATTGAATTGATGAACTTGGATTCATATCAGTCACATTATATCAGATGTTTTTTTACTAAAATTAATGTCAATTTTGAATTAAAAGATGAACTTGGAGTCATACTGGTCAAATTATGTATCAAATTGAGGTACATATGATTCTTACAAATCCTAAATAACTTATTAATCATTTTCATAAAGTATCAAAACAATCTGAATATGTTTCCTCATTTTTGAGTACATCTTTTGTTTTTTTACATAAATTTAAATTTAAACTAAAAACATGAACTTTGATTCATATAGGTCAAATCCTCTGTGGGTTCAATATTAGACTAATTCATAGATGTCAAAAATTAATTATGAATCATTTTCCTAAATTAGTAAGACAATTCAAGTGTGTTTTCTCTGTTTTTATTGAGTGATAATTTTTTGTATTAAAATTTCAATTTTAAGTGCATATTTTTCTCATTGATTGAGGAATATCATGATATTCTTCCTAATGATCTTACAGGTTGATTAAAATCTTATATAAAAACAATTAAATAACTGCTGAAAAAAATTCAATAATTTTCATAAAACACTTCCATAATGGATATTATCTTACTGAAAGGTGTTGTGTGAACTTTTTAATAATTATTATCAAATAGAATCTTGGTATGATCCTTAGTCAAATCCATTTCCCAACAATTTTATTGTTTTCAATCTATCACTTCATGTACTCCTCCACCTTGGTCTCTTCCTCGGTCTCTTCCTCAGTCTCTTCCTCAGTCTCTACCTCATTCTATTCCTTTGCCTCCTCCTCTACCTCAGTCTCTGATTCTAACTCTGTCTCTAACTCTGCCTCAACCTCCACCTCCACATATGCCTTCACTTCATCTTCTACCTCTACCTTCATGAATTCCCAATAATTTTATTGTTTTTAGTTCATCACTTCTAAATAAATTGATTTCCTCCATTATACTTATCCTTGATAAAGAGATCAAAAATAATATATAAGCATTATAACACTAATGATTCACATCCAATATATATTTCTAAGGCCACAAGAATTTCATAAAATCACCTAAATTTCTTTTCATCATTCATTATGAAAAAATACACATTACCCACTCATCTTTAAACAAATTTATTTATTATTTTGAGTATGAATGTTATCATAAATATTGATAGTACTGGGAAAATATAGAAAAAATGATTATGGAATATATTTAATGAAATTATAATCACCTTAAAAAATACAATGTTGTGGGATTCTATTATTTTTATGATTTATGATATCTCTCATAAATTTGAAAAACAAAATATCCACAATATGTGCCATTATCTTACATCAAAAATTGCAGAAACATTGACCAAAACTAGTATATTTTTTTGAAATATTTTCATAGTTAATTATTTTTATATATACCTTAATTTGTTTCAATTTTTAGTAATCTATAGTCTTTATCTCTTCAGACATTTTATTCATGTCATAATTATTTCTATATTTAGTAATAACCATATCATAATAAAATTATTGTTAAAACATAGTATAAAACATATAATTTGATGTTTATCCATAAAATGTTTACTGTGGTGTATTGAGTTTTCACAATACACATCATGTGTGGTTGGTTAGTTGGTAATCCATGCATTGGATCTAAAAAATAAAAATTCAAGGTGTCCAAATTGACAAAAATCGGCATCTAGTGCTCCCTCAAAAAAAATAAGTAATGAAAAAAAGTAAAATATATATTTTATTTTATTATATTGTATATTTTTACTTCTTCATTATAGGAATCAAAAATAAACTATTTTATAATACTTTTTTATTAAACGCTTCAAGTAAATCATCTTTTTTCTTCATAGTTTCTTCATTATCCAATGTAATTTTTTTGTAGAAAATGATATAGAGATTAATGAATCTAAATCATGATTCACAAAATATTATATTTATATAGTTTTAATATAAAATCCTATATAAAATATGAAAATTTATTAACTTTAATAAACATATTAGCTCACTATTTGTACAGACATATTATGAAAAGGTTCCCTATATATGTTTTCACAACTGAGACGCCTAGCCATTCATGCTTGATAATCTCAGTTATAGTCTTGAGACCAATTATGTTATCATGGAACTTCTGTATATTTATTATTCATATGGAATGTAAGACATATTTTTATCTTTAAATGTAGTCTATGAATGAATTTGTAATTATAATCAATGTTTCATTGGAACTTGTAGGGAGAATGTAATCTCGGAATGTCGTTTTCATTTCTTGGTCGATTCATTAGATTTTATCGATCCGACCTTCCATTTCCCCAACACTTTATCCATAGATAATATAATACCTCACTTTATACCTTTTATCATCAACCATTATAAGTTTTTTAAATGAAAAAATTGGTTAAATACATACATTATTTATCTTTATAAGATTAGACATCCATGTTATGAAAGCGCCAATAGCATCATGTATTGTTTTAATATAGAGACCATCAAGTGGAATAGGCATCTCATAAGGTGACTCATGAACTACCTCAATTCCCACTCTCATGTGATATTTTTAGAGGTTCTTATTATTTATCTTATCTATTTGGATATTATACAATGTACCCATCACAACGCAGCAGTGCATGGGTGTTGACATATACAAATCACATACAACTATACCCAGTATAATTTTAGTCAAATATAGTTCTTGGATGTTGTTTGATTCAAATTTAAGAGAAAAATAAATGGAAAATTTGATTAAATTAGGTAAGGTATGAATTTAGGGGGAAATTACTAGCCTCAAAGCTAGTGGGATCATTTGGTTCATGTGCGGATCTTTGCTCCACCACTGGTTCTCTTTGATCCTTTCTCATACATTGGTCTGCCAAACCAGAATGAACCATAATATCTTATAGTGAGTCTATTTATTTCTGCAATCACTTCATCATATTATATCTATCTTAATGTGGTTCTATATTCTCTAAATATGTTTGAGTAGATACTCAAAAACCCAATCCTCTAACAGAGACTTATTGTTTTGTCCACTTCAAAACTACTAAAAGTAGCTTTTCTTTTGATACAGTCATTACAGATTCTTGTGTCTAAACCATATAAAATAATATGAACATAAATAGATATTTTTATATAATACTATTTTAAAGCATAATTAATTAAAATTATGTCATACTTACACATGTTTCCCCTGTTTTTTTGTTTATTCATCAACTTTTTTACCCTCCTTATTTAGAAGTTCCTCCTTTCATATCACATGATCTAAGATAGAATTGGATTAATATTTTTATTCATAAATATGAATATAAACAAAGGAACATATGTTGTTTCATATCACATAATTAAACTTTTAATATTGATTTAATACACATACCAATTTCTTCTCAAATGAACCGTACCCCATCCTTATTTTGCGATAGGGGTACATTGGTTTTAATGCATGTTCTTTATTTCCATCACTCTTTTTCTATTTTATAAATTAAAATTTTTGAATAAATTTTCAAAAAAAAAATAATGTCAAATAATATATTATCAATTACAATGCACCTGAAATGATTTCTCATTGTGACGATTGATGAAATCATTCCATGTTTCCTGGTTTGTAATGTGTGTATAACTAACTGGTGGGTGAGGATTTACTTTCCCCTCAACATCCCTAAGATGTAACTTCTTAATAAGAGTTTGGAAGACTCTATTGGATTTTCTAGGGGCCATTTATAAAAATTTCTTATGAAAATATTCTAAAATAACTGAACTCTTAAAGTAATAATGAAAATTAAATCAATATTTCATTATATAATTCTTCGGTAAAGTAGTAAAAATATATCATAAAAGTACATTATATCTTTCCAAGTGATTTTCTTCATTATAGGTTGGACATGATGCAATGAATCAATATAAATCAGAACATTTATCCTCGTTCTAACCCTAAAATAACTAATAAACATTGACATATTGGTGTCAATAGGTTGGTCGCATTGATTCCAACCAACCTTAAACTTTATACCCAAGAATCTTTCCTTGATAATTTTATTCAAAATTGTGATATTGAACCATTGTTATTTTTTCATCAACATTCTGTTGATCCCCTAATAATTCTAAAGTATCATCATCAATATATTATCCTTCCTAAATATTGGAAACATCATCATGTGCAGAATACATTGTCTGCATGAGTAGTAAAAATTTTAATTTGTCTTGAATAACAACAGCGTAAACCTGGAGAAAGGATTTGAGAAGGGTCGAATGCATTATCTATTGAAAATATGATGAAATCTTTGACTCCATATTCATACTCTTTTTTCAAATGATTAGTGTGAATCCATTTTTAAGGAAATGAGTAATTAAATTTAAGAAAATAATTATCCCAATATAGTAGGTGTTATCCTCTAAATTCATCCAAATGTAAAAGTTAGAAAAAAAATTCATCCACATAAAATTCATCTCCCAAATAGTTATTATTGAATTTTGTTTCTTGATACTCATCCCCCATATCTCACTGAAATCCACCTATTTTTCATGAAATAATATAACCAAAATTTATCCCATACCGAGTACTAGTAATCATTTTGGAAGACCATTGCTCAAAGTAGTTCAAAAAACATAGTAGAGATGGGGGCGAGTCTTTAGAAAAAAAAATCAATAATAACTATTCTGGAGATGAAGCTGGTGAGGATTATAGTGGTCTCCTTAGAAATTTTTAAATTACAACGTATTAATTTAAAATTTCAAAACTCATCTCAATATGATAAAAGAACCCAGACACTACCATGAGAACATCAACTCATCCCCACTAAGTTTCACAAACTTAAATCTATGTTACTAGTCTTTTTCCCTTAACTTTACCTCAAATATAAGATATCTATATCAAATTAGGTTCATATGTAGGGAGTGAGTATAAAAATAAAAATTAAATACTAACAGGGCCCCTAAAATATTCAACACATATATCTGAGTATATGTTCAAAGTAGTAACACTAAAAATACACATGTAAGTCAAGTCCTTGTGTACTAATTAGAACACCATGATAATCAAATGTATTAACTTCATTTCAAACCAGTGAATTATGATAATCTTACCATAACTTTATACCATGGTTATTTCATGACATTCAAATCATTTCACTAATTTTTTCTCTTAGGAAAGAACCACACAATGGGTGCCAGAATACATTAGTTAATCATGTAACATCCTCATTTTTAAATGATATTAAAAACTCACTTTTTTAAATAAATAACAAGTATTTGGGTGTGAAAATTTAATTTTTCAATACTTATATTTACTTTGGATTTACTAGAGGATAAAATCCATGTTTTACACTTTAAAATATTCCATGAAATATTTTAGGAGTTAAGTGTTAAGTCAGTGTGGGATTCTGATGCCCATAGACCCTCAACATTGATAGAATAAAAATAGTAAATATATTTTATTCATACACATTTGTGATTTTTCCAAAAAATGAAATAACTCATAAATAGTATGTTGTATTATAAATCCAATACCACCATTAGGTTCGGGACGTGGGGTTTACACTAGGCAGATTATAATATTTTTAAGCAGCAAACATTTGGTCAAATCGCACATGACGATTAGTTGTTTATTTTATTAATATTTTGTTGAGAAGTTAGAAATAATAATAATTATTTTATTTTTATTAATATTATTTGTGTCGAAGAAAAAAATGGTTATATACTTTCTTAATTAATGATTGTGTTACGATGGTAATAATGAGCAAGTAATGTAATAACCATGATATTATAAATTATACCCGTTAAATACAAATGTGTAGTTAATATTAATTTATTAACCATTATTGGTATTTAATGGTTATTGTTTTTAAATGTTAATGGAGGAATTAATGTGAGATAATTAATAATAATATTTTTTTTTGTTATTATTATTAATTCGGAAAATAATATATGTGTTAAATATATATGTATGTATATACATGTGTAGGAGTGTATATATGTGTTATATTTATATATATAATATGTGTATATATTTTTAGGTCAAATATATATATATATATATGATAATGTATATACATTTATATATATATAGATTATTTTTCATATATATATATATATATATATATTTAATGAATAGTGCATGGTTTTAAGATGAATAAATAATTAGATTAATATTTAAATTAATAAGAGTCTCATTACATGAAGGAAGTTTTAAGTAATCATGTCCTTTGTAACGATTTGAAGAGAAATAAATTCAATCCATACTGAATAAAAATAATAATTAAAAAAATTAATTAAAAAATGATAAAAATGGTGTGGGAGAGGAATGGGGTGCCTACTTCCTCTCCTGAATGTTTTTTCCTTTCCTAACATTTCCCTTTTTTCTTCTTCTCACTCTTTTCATTTTTTTTATTTTATCATATTTTCAAAACTTCTATTATCAATATCTTCTCTGGTATTTATTTTATTTACATGACAATAGTGTCGTTGCCTTCATCTTGATGAGAAGAATTTTAAAAATATTTCTGTTTATGAAAGCAAAGAGGTTCTGGTGGTGCCGTTAAACTAGAACTTCAACCCTCATAATCAGTCATCATTGCACATAAGGTTGGAGTATCTTGTAATTACTGCGTGTTATATATGGGTGGGGCATGATTTTTTGGTATGTGTGCATGACTTGTGATACCAATGTTTGATTTTCAATAACATGAGCTGTAAATGTGTGTGACTTTGACTAGTTCTTTTATTGCTTAAACATGGATTGTTTGGATAATTATATTTATTTTTTTGCGTAACATTGATCCTCCATATTATATACATTTTTTCATGTACTATTTGTATCTATAGTTGATGTAGGAGGTGTAATATAAACTATCCCCTTTTGAGAGGGATGTTTGAAATATTGATCATCGTGTACATGGGCGATCCCTTTCCAAGTGATGTATCAAACTTATTTTGTGAACTATCCCATCAAGTAAGGGGATGTGTTAGGCATGACTGGTGACATTTGCATCAGCATTGTACCGAAGAATGTATGTTTCTCCCAGAAAAGTGTTGAAGAAAGTTGAACCAGTTCCCAAGGACCCTACATATAGTTGGTACATGTTTGATATATTGTTTTTATATTTGTACGTTGTTTATATTTATGGCATACAATTGTATAATTTATTCACTGTTGTCAAGTGTTGTTGGTGGATTCCTACTAAGTCTGGTACACACACCCTACTCGAGCATTTTAGTCTTCTTGTATACTTCCTGACCAGAGACCCGACAAAAGGGAAAGGCCCTATAGTGGATGGTTGAGAAGGTAAAGATGGAGGATGAGGTCATTACTAGATGATGTTTGGGCAGGACATCTGTTTTTGGTTCTATTTAAACTTTATCTTGTAGTTGAATCCTTGTTGTGTTTCATTTTTTTACTATATATTTCATCTTTTGGATTCAGCGTGTACTCTGACTATTTATTATATTTTTATTATTTATTATCGATACTATGACATGATAAGGTTTTAATAGTATCCACATGGTTCTAATTGATACTCTCACTACTAGTCGACAACCACTTGTGTATACGGAGGCGCGCATGAGGTCATGTGGGACTCTGGCTTTCACTCGGCGGTTTGGGTTGGGATGTTACAAAATGGTATAAGAGGATCACGATTCACTAATTTTTTTCTATATTTTCCTTAATTTGGGATAGGATGCACAATATTTAGGATAGTTGAGACTTAGTAAGGGGAATTATTTCATTGTCGGATCATTAATAAATGGTGGGCCTCCAAGTTTCCCTAAAATGGGGAATTTATGTTTTGATGTTACCATTGATTAAATTTGCCTTGGGTGATGCACATAATGTTGATATGTGATTTATGAGTTTTGGTGTACATTCATGCATCATATTAAACATGTGGGTTCACATGACATATATTCTAATCAATTTCATTATACATATCCCAAATAATTAAATGAATGTTGACATTATAATATTTCCCTGGTGCATTATCTAGAGCAATATTTTATTTGACCATGTTGTATTATATGCTTCAATGTATATATGTGGGTTTGAATAATGTGCAGGTGCTGATAATATATAATTAAGCCTTGTATAGGCGATAAGTGTTTTGAGTGTTCCTTTCAATGTGCTCGAATGAAATTGGAATGCGTTGATTGTAAAAACCTATGGTGGAATTAAAAATGTTTTAATTAAAAAAGTTCTAATATGGGAACTCATGGTGGGTAGTAATAACTCCATGATCTAAAATTATTCTTGAGGATGAGAATAATTATGGTGGGGATAATTGTTACATCCTTCTTCTTAAATGATGTTAAAAACTCACTTTGTTAAATAAATAGAAAGTATTTCGGTGTCAAGATTTAATTTTTCAATAATTTTGTTTATTTTGGATTTATGAATTAATAAAAGCTTTGTTTAACACTTTGAAATGTTTTATGAAATATTTTTGGAGTTAGGAACTGAGTCAGTGTGGGATTTTGAGGCTCATAGACCCTCAACATTGATAAAATAAAAATATTAAATATATTTTTTTCAATCAATTGTGTGATTTTTCAAAAAAATGTAAAAACTTCCAGAAGGGATGTCTTATTAGAAATCAGAGACCACTTTTAGGTATGAGATGCAGGGTTTACCCTAGGCAGAGTATAACATTTGTGAGCATCGAACATTTGGTCAAATCATACATGATGATAAGTTATTTGGTTTATAAATATTTTTTTGGGAAATTATAAATAGTAGTAAAAATTTTGTTATTATTATTTTTGTCGAAGAAAATAAAATGGTAATATACTTCTGTAATTAATGACTGTGTTACGGTGGTAACAATGAGAAAGCAATGTAATAATGTTGATATTATAAATTATTCTAGTTAAATTAAAATTTGTAGTTAATATTAATTTATAAACCGTTATTGATATTTAATGGTTATGGTTTTTAAATTTTAATGGCGTCATTAATGTGATATAATTAATAATAATGATATAATTTATTTTTTGTTTTTGTTATTAATTTTCTAAAATAATATATGTATTAAATATATATGTATGTATATACAAGTGTAGGTGTATATATATACAGAATGTGTATATATGTGTGTGTTACATATATATATAATAATTGTATATATTTAAAGTTAAATATATATATATATAAATGGTTGTATGTGCATGTATATATGTGGACTATTTTTAATATATATATATATAATGAATAGTGAATAGTTTTAAGAGGAATAAATAATTATATAAATATTTTAATTAATAAGAGTGCCATGAGGCATTACGTAATGGAAGTTTCAAGTCATCAGGTCCTTTGTAACGATTTTAAGAGATATAAATTCAATCCACAATTAATAAAAAAATTAATGAATGTAATTTTTAAAAAAAAAATACATTAAAAAGGGGATGGGGATGAATCGAGAACCTACCTCCTCTATTCTAGGTTTTTTTCCTTTCCCAACATCACCCTTTTTCATATTCCGTCTCCTATCATTATTTTTATTTTATAAATTTCAAAAACTTCTACTATTAATATAGTATCATATATTTATCGAATTTACACGTCGTTGGTGTCGTTGCGTTCGTCCCGAAGAGAATAATTTTAAACCTATTTTTGTTTATGGAAGCAAAGAGGATTCGGTGGTGGAGTAAAACTCGGATGTCAACCCTCATTATCAGTCATTTTTGCACATATGGTATGAATATCCTGAAATTATAACATGTTATATATGGGTTTGGCATGATTATTTGGCATGCGTGCATGACCAATGAGACCAATGTTTGATGTTTGATTACATGGGGTGTGTGTGCGTGTAACTTTGACTGGTGCTTGTATTTCTTTCATACTGATTGTTTAGATAATTATATTGCTTTGTTTGGTGGGATATTGATATGTCATATTATATATGTGTTTGCATGTATTGTTTTTCTCTATAGTTGATGCAAGTGGTGTCAGATGGACTATCCCCTTATGATAGGAATGTGTGAGATATTGATCAGCACGTACATGGGATATACCTTCCAAGGGATGTGTCAAATCTATTTTTTGAACTATCCCATCGGGGAGGGGATGTGTCAGACATGACTGGTAACATTTGTACCAATATTGTGCAGAAGTAGGTATGTTTCTCCCAACATAGTGCTAAAGTAGGAAGAACAAGTCCCCGAGGACCTAGCATGTAGTTAGTACTTGTGTGATATATATTTTTTATATCTATTCCTTATTTATATTCATGGAATACACTTTTATATTTTATTCACAGTTGTTAAGGTCCATTTATGGAGTCCTATTGAGTCTTATACTCACACCGTACTCGGGCATTTCGATGCATATGTAGACTTCAGGACCAGAGACCTAGCAAAAGGAAAATTCCATATATAATATAGTTGAGAAGGTGGATTTAAATGATGCAGTCATTGCTAGATGATGTTCAGGTAGGAAGTCGGTTGCTTCTTTTATTGATAGCTTTATCTTGCAATTGGATCGTTGTTGTGTTTCATTATTTTATCATGTATGTCATATTTCTAATTCTGTATGTACTCTGATTGTTTATTATATTGTTATTAATTATTACTAATCATATGACATGATACAGAGGGTATAGTCTCCCCATCGTTCCAATCAAGACCCTCACTTCTATTCAGAACCCTCCCGCATACAAGGAGACATGCATGAGGTCTTGTGGTATTTCAGCTCCCACCCGGAGTTTTGAGTCAGGATGTTACAAAACCAAATTTCTGAAAAAACAAAAATAAGAACAAAAAACAACACAAATGTCACATCACCCTCACCCTTGCCCTTGCTAAATCACTAAAAAATCTAGGGTAACTCGCAATCTGACATACCATATCTATACCTTAAATAAAACCTAGCACTTATTTTTTTAATATGTTTATCCCATGTATACTCTAAACCCAGTCGTATTCAAAAATAACCTAAATGAAATTTGAATTATGGATTCTAACATATTAAATTTCAAAAATGATATAATGAACATTCAAATACAAATTGAAATAAATTATGATTCCCTTAATCTATAAAATTTTATATTCCCTAATCCATTTATTTTTCTAAATCACTATTTGTTATCCCCAAACATAGCCTAAATTCTAGGTTCTATTAGCCTTTCTAGAAACCCTATTCACTAAAATTGGCATCTTTGGAGAAAAAGAAAGATGATAAAAATATATGTATATTTATTTTTATTTAAATACACAAATTTTAGTGAAGATGAATCCAAAAACAAGTTTGGAGAGCTGTTCTCATTATGTGAGAAATATCTTCGAGAGTCGGATTGGAACCCTTTTAAATTTATCAAGGTTCTAGGGGAAGAGAATCCAAAGGTGTGTTTAGCATGTTTTTTATAAAAAAAATCAACATGATTATTTTCAAGAGGTTAACCATCATAGTAGTATTATCTTACAAGTATGCCTAACTGTGGAGTTCTAATAATATCCAATGTGACTACACCCAAATTAAAATTAATTTTTGATTAACTGTTTTCAAAATTAAGCGATTTGGTTTCATTAAAAAATGTATATAAAGAAAACAAAAGAAAAATAATTCATTATTTTTTGATTAATCTTCCGGTGTCATTTTTGGTGTTTTTAGAAATTAGTAAATGAGGAGGATGAAATTATTAAATAATTGGTTGGGCGATGCATTATTCAAAGCCATGGATTTGATAGAGATTAATGAATAGAATATGAGATTGTGGTATATCATCAAATAAATTTGGAACCACAATGATGGGAAGAAGTCTAGTTTGAAAGAGGGATTCCAATCCATCATTAATAGAAGGAATTCAATCAGGTGTCTAGGGACAGATTAAATAATGGTAGTAAATCTTAGTTGTACAGGAATGTTGAAGTATTGTATCTTTGTTCAAGACAGTAGTAATTTTCATGAAAGATGAATTCAAATGTGGACTTTTATTCATGAAGTGTATTGTATTGTATATTTATATTACCAAAATAAATCCATATTTACACTACCTTACTTATGAAACTCATAGTCCTTTATAGAATTAAAAATGATTATGAATTCTTAATCTATAATAATAATCAGAGAATAATATCAAAGAACACATCATCATTAATCACATTGGAAAAGTTGTATGACCTCCATAAAAAATATAATTCTCTTTATATCACAACATACCACCAACCACAATATAATCCCAACAAACACTTTTCCACCTAATTGGATTGAATTTATCAATTCATTTATGGTAATAAAATACCTCAATCATAAATATAATATAATAGTGATATGAAGCACTAAATTTTCTAATATTTTTCACAAGTTTAAATTAACACCTTTAATAATTCTTATATATGGGATATCATCTCATTATTCAATAATATATTCATAATGTCAAATTATAATCAGATTTATATTCAAATTATGTATGAACAACAAAAAATAATCAATTGAAAGAAAATATATAGGAACAAATATAAAATTCTATCATTTTATGACATAGGAACAAACTTCATTTATTCATTCTACTAAATCACCTATGCAACACTAATCATAAAATATTAATTATGAAAAAAATTACACCTATCATTCTATGAAATTTTTTGAAGATTATTTTCTCAATAGATACACATATATTCATGATTATTGTTAGTGTCTTAAACTTTTTTTCATATTCATGTGAATTCCATACTATGGAAACAAGATTCAAAAAATGACAATCCAAACTATCTAAAAGGTAATAAAAAATAATATAATATAAACATCAAGAAAATCATCATTTGTTGAAACAGTGGATGAAGATGCAGTTGGTAGTGGACTCATATGAAGTTGGAATGAGTTTACATGTTATAGGTGGCATTGTATAGGTATAAGTGAGCGAGAGAGAGAAAGAGAGATGAGATGTTGGGATCATCATGGTTAAGAAATTCATAAAAATGAAAACCATAGAACCCAAAAAAATCAAACAATGTGAGAGGAAAAAGAGGAAATCACATACCTTGGATTCTAGCCTTGATTTTTCTAAGAGAACATAGAGGGGTAGCATCGACAGTATGGGAGTTCCACAATGGATTGAGAATCACGATTGAATGAGTCGTGGTTAGGGTTCTTTTAAATAGATTGAGGACACTTTTAGAAAGCTTTCAAAAATCACTGATAAAGAAATCCTTTATCAGCACTAAATTGATAAGCGCTGATAAAAAGAATCTTTATCAACATTTTTTAGCGCTTATAAAGGATTTGTGATTATATTTACATGTAAAAAAATCTAAAAATATTTATATATTTATATATTTGTTTATTATAATTTTATAATTATTTATGTATATAATTATTTATTTATAATTACAATAACACTTTTTCAAAAAAGAGTTATTTATAATTATAATTAAATAATTATATAAATATAGTAAATATATATTTATAATTATTTATTTATAATTATTTATTTATAATTATTTATTTATAATTATTTATTTATAATTATTTATTTATAACTATTTATTTATAATTATTTATTTATAATTATTTATCTATAATTATTTATTTATAATTATTTATCAATAATTATTTATTTATAATTATTTATGTACAATTATTTGCTTATAATTATTTATCTACAATTATTTATCTACAATTATTTATGTATAATTATTTATTTATAATTATTTATTTATAATTATTTATTTATAATTATTTATATATTTATATCATTATATATATTTATATATTTATATATTTATATATTTATATATTTATATATTTATATATTTATATATTTATATATTTATATATTTATATATTTATATATTTATATATTTATATATTTATATATTTATATATTTATATATTTATATATTTATATATTTATATATTTATATATTTATATATTTATATATTTATATATTTATATATTTATATATTTATATATTTATATATTTATATATTTATATATTTATATATTTATTTAATAAATATATATAAATATAAATTTAGGAAATATATTCATTATTTAAGTATATTTATTATAATTTTATAATTATAAATATATTTATATCATCTTATATATTTTTATTAAAGAAGGTAGTGTCTCAATCAAAGACCAAGACACAATTTATTAAATAGAAGAAAAGAAGTTACATGAGTCAGAAGTAAGGAATCTTATTACAATCATTATCATAGAGACAGAGAAGATCAACAGGCATGTCATCCCGCCAGGTTATATCCTAGTTGACTCCCTTGTTAGCAAGACCGTCTGCAAACATGTTCGCTTCACGAAAGGCATGAGTGACAATGTAGTTGATCTCCAGAAGTGAATCAAGACAGCTCGTCCAATGGATAGTAAGCGGTCAAGCAAGGCGCACCACACCATTCCAAATAGCATGGAAAATAGTGGTCAAATCACATTCAATCCAAATATTATTCTAACCCTTTTCTTAGAAAAATCAATGGCATGGATCATGCTCATCATTTCTGATTCCAGAGACGAGGTGGTACCGCAGCTGCCAAAAAATCATCCACGACACTGGCCAATAAAATCTATGAAAATGGCACCACAACCCATAGGTCCCGAGTTGCCTTTTGAAGAACCCTCAACATTCACTTTGATCCATCCTGGGAGCGGGGCTTGCCAGAACACCTCAAAAGTGCATCTCAGTTGTCTGTAGAGACCACTAATCTGAAGTCGACGAATAATCTCAAAGTCTCCAATGGTATTGTCACAATAAGCTTTTTGAATCAATGCAGAATCCCTCATGGAAATGAGAATCCTTGTCTAATCTGAATTAAGATTGAATGATTAATTTTTTTGGATAATAGTATTTCTATCATACCAGATCACATGAAGAAGACCAGCAACAGTCATTAAGAAGATATTCTTTATTTTTTGAGAGGTTTTGATATCCAAACAATGCTTTAATTGGGGGTTGATGGAGTCAAGGAATAACCATCTATATTCAAAAATGGAAGTAATATAATTCCAAAGGGCTGAAGCTATAGTATAAGACAAAAACATATGGTTAGTATCTTCTCTATACAGGTGAAAAAATGACACTTAGAGCAATGTTGGATCCCAACAGACTGAAGACAAACCTCAGTGGGAATGCGGTTGTGAGAAATACGCCAAACAAGATTAAATCTCAAGGGTTTAATCCATGGTTTATCAAAGGATTTCAACCAAGAAAAATTAAGATCAAAATTTGAAAAATTGTACTTGTAAAAACTTTTGGAAATAAAGATACCATTGTGACCAGGCTCCCAAATAAGGAATTCATCAGAATTAGAGTAGGAATAATTATCTATAATCTAAATGATGTTATCATGAAAGTAAGTTACAAAATTGAATAACATCCTTTATTGTATAGTCGGTGTTTTCTGGAAGATAAATATGAGGAAATATAGATATTAGAGGGGTACTAGTCCAGTTTTCCATCCAAAAATTCATGGAAGAGTCAGTGATAACCATCCATCTAGATTTATTCATGATGTTGGCAAAGGAATGTTTAATGGATGGCTAGATGGATGAGTTAATTTAATTCAAATTCCCCTTCTTTAACTTCATAAAGAATATCTTTTTAAGAAAATAAATATAGTCAGAGTTGTTATGAATTAACCTCAAAGTGAGTCTAGATTGAAGGGAATCATTGAAGAATTTAATATTTTTTATTCCAAGACCACACTTCTCTAAAGGTTTGCAATAAGTATCCTAGGGAATTGTGACAGGCTTCCTTTCCCAAATACTGCCAGTCCAACCAAATTTTTTAATGTAAACATTAATTTTATTAAGGAGACCTGGAGACCATTTGTAAACCATCAGTGAGTAGACCATTTTGGAGACAATAGAATATTTCACCATAAAAATCCTTCCATCCATAGAGAGAGATTTACCCTTCCAAGAGGATAGCTGATTGATGACCTGGTCAACCACTATTGAAAAGTAAATGGATTTAGGCCTTCCCCAAAAAATGTGAACTCCAAGATAGGTAAATGGAAGGAAATTTATTTGATACCTAAATTATTGATGATACTATTTTTTCTAGCAGAAGAAAAAAATTCCAAAGAAAACAAAGGATTTTATCCAGCTGATAGATTGACCAAATATTTCATCATAATGGGACAAAGTAGTTTTTAAATTTTGAATATTCCTTTTATCCCCTTGTAAAAATAGGATGATTTCATCATCATATAAAAGATAAGAAGGCACATTTAGATTTATAGCAGCCTGTATGGGTTTAAGTTTATTTTGATCAACAAGGAGAGTGAGAAATATACTTAAGTAATCATTTACAATAGTAAAAATAATGGAAGATAAGGGATCACCTTGTCTAACTCCCTTAGTTCATTTAAAATATCCCTTAGGGGAACCATTGATAAGGACAGAGATGGAAGCCAATTTAAATAAGGAGTTTATCCTACTGAAAAAATGTATTATTAAACCTAAAGGACTGAAGGACTTTGTAGATAAAGCTATAATCAATGGTATCAAAATCATTCCTAATAAAACGTTTAATGGATATATTTCGCCCTCTATTAGCTTTGTTTAAGGTTTGGGTAAATTCTGAGGTGAGGAAAATGTTGTTTTGAATAGACCTTCCCTTGATGAAACCGAATTGATTCCAATAAACAATTTTATTACATATAGAATCAAGTATATAAAAAAGAATCTTATTAATGATTCTATAAAGAGAATTAATAAGAGAAATAGGCCAAAAGTGGTGAATCTCAAAGGAATTTTCCACTTTAGGAATTAAAGTAAGAAATTGAGTGTTAAGACCATGGGGAATAACACCATTAGAAAAGAAAGATTTGACAAGTTTGCAAACATATATGTGAATGACCTCCCAGTGATGTTGGAATAAACCATTGTTAAAACCATCAGGACCTGGGGCACTATCAAGATTAAGGCTCAAAATAGTGTCTTTGATTTTATGATCAAGAGGGATGCTTAAGAGATAAGCATTTTCTTCCTCATTAACCATGACTGGAATGAATTTAGGTAGGAGGTCCTTATTGATAGTTGGGACATTTAAAATATTATCAATGTAAGAAACAACGTGACTAGAAATATCCTCCTTGGACTTAAATAGGGTTTATTCATCCTTAAAGAAAGAGATAGGTCGGCAAACTTTTCAGATTTTTTGTAAAGAATTATAGAACTTAGTGTTTTTATCACCATCTGAAATCCATTTAGTTTTAAAAAATTTCTTGTGTATGTTGTCTTTAAAACCAAGAAGAGAGTTAATTTATGTCAAGGTGTTGATTTCAGGTTGGGGATCTATAGAGAAATTAGAGTTAGTAATAGTATTTTGAATATGGAAAAGTTCATTCTCAAGAGTAGATATTTCCTTGTCAATTTTTTTATATTTATAACTACACCAACATTTAAGGCACTGTTTGAGGTGTTTTAACTTGGTGATACAGCAAAAGCATCATTGTAATGACTAGTAGACTCCCAAAAAAAATTTATAGTGTTTGATCATTCCAAATCAACAGACCAAGCATTATTAAATCTGAAGGCGAGAATGGTTGAAAATACTAACAAGGATGGGGTGATGATCTGAATTAAGTTTAGGTAAGGTTATTCTAGCGATAGTATCCTAATTTTCTAGAGCATGGTTTTTCGTGAAAGGTCTATCCAATTTAGTAGAAACTAACATGTTGTAGTGTTTTATATACTAAGTGAACTTACCAGCAGTGAGGTTAATTTTGACAAGATTACAATCTTCAATAGAAGCTCTAAATTCTCTTGAGGAGGCATTAGAGTGAGATGGGCCAATTTTCTCACTATAAGTAAGAATCACATTAAACTCACTGATCACAAACCAGGGGTCTTTAACTAAAACATAAATATCATTCCAAATAGATCTTTGATCTTGATATCTATTCTTAGCATAAATCATGGTACAAAAAATATTCATTCTATTAAGGTAAAATCACAAGAAAACATTTGTTCAGATATTTTAAAAGCATTAAAATTCAGAAACAAAGCATGGTAAAAACCCCAAAGCATTTAAACATCAATACCATCTTTACAATCACTTCAAAAATTATAACCATAAGAAAAAATATGCATAAATTTCAAAGAAAATTTGATTTTAGGTTCAGCAATAACAAAACATTTAGGCCTGTGAGTCATAAGAAATATTTTAAGAATAGTAAGTGTATCAGGGTTTTCAATGCCTAGACAACTCCAAAATAATATTTTCATTGGAACCTTTTTTTAGGGCTAGAACCCCTTTTTTTAACCACCCAAACCTTCCTTCCTCTTTGATCTTCTGACATTTTGTGAGGAGTTCAGATTGGGTTTCTTTCCCTGATTAATCATAGGAGAAACAGAATATTTGTTAGTAGTACCTATATTAGAAATAATCTGATTCTTTTCTGGTGTTTTAGCATTCAATGGGGTGTCCATGGGACTTACCCTTAAATCAATTAAAGTACTTATAACATGAGTGATATAATCAACAACAGGTGCAAACTGCAAACTCATTAATTTAACAGTCTCATTGGATAAATCCTTATTATTTTTTGGATCCATACCCAAGTTATTATATGAGGCAACCGAGGAGGTGACAGTGTTTGAATCCGAAGCTAGTTGTGTGCTCACTGCCACTGCAGTATCACAAGATAAAACCATCATAGTTTTTGTAGTGTTTCCTAGATTACCATCGATGGGAAACAAGACTTTAGGTTCCTTAGAGTAATGTCCAACTTCAGCCTTGTGCACCAAGGATATAGGGATTCTCTCCACAGAAAATTCATTACCAACTGATATACTTCTATCAGGTAAATGACCAAAACATGCAGGAAGATCCGGATGCATCTCTATAGGTGCACCATCTTTAATCTACAAATCAGTACCATGAGAACTCCTACTAGATGGATCTACAAGGCCTAAATTAATAAGACAAGAATCTGTGGCATTTATATCACATGATTCTTTAACAAAACTAGCATCTTTCGGCTTTTCACAAGAATCCATAACAAGCCCTTGAATTTCCTCAAGAATGCTTTGATCATAAGATTCCTTGTCTTCTTCTTCCACTAGATCAGCCCGAGTGGCACATGAAAAGAGTTATTCTATCCCTACAGTTTATTTAATCTTTCAGTAAGATACCCCATCTTAATGGTTTTTAAAGAACTATTGGTATATAGGGGTGAATATTTCTCCCCACCCACACTCCCCCATTCACTCGTCGGTCCACCCCCCCATAGGTCCCATTCCCTCCCGCAGCATTTCCTTCACCTGACAACCCTTCACCTCCTCCAATTGACCTACATCCCACATTCTCATCCTCCTCTAGTCAAAGAACTTCCCCCCTAATCCTCCTCCTCTAGTCGAGAATCCCCCCTAGGTCGTGCATCCCCCCCAGGTCAAGCAATGTTTCTGTAACCCGATGCACATCCCCCCTAGGACAAATAGTGTTTCACTCACTATATGACCGATTCTTCTACTGGTCTAGCATTCTCCATTGATTGGGTATTTTTTTGATTCATGCCTTCTTTGAAAGTGAGTCTGTAATCCTTATCCTAGTATGGTTAATTGATTTTAGTTTAGTTTGGGTTATGTTGATTCAATTTGTATCACTTCATATTTTTTCATTTATCTTTGATATCTGATTGATTTTGGTTTTCTTCAAATTGTTTATATTTAACGTAGTTTGGTTTGTATACATCATTTGGTTATATTTAACATGGTTTTGTTTAGTATACATGATTTTATGTTTAAATCTATTATAAATTTAGAGGATATATTTCTTATATTTTGAAGAAAACATTCTTTTTTAAAATTCTATTTATTTAGAACATGATTTGTTATATTTGGTCTCTTTGATCAATTAAAAATAGAGGGAGATTATTGTGGATTTATTTCAGTTTTTTAATTATAAAAAAGTGTGATTTTAGTGGAGTGTATTCTGAAAACTTTTTGATTTTTTTTTGGATAATTATATATTCCTCAATCTATTCTTGAGTTATTTATTCATTATTAATATTATTATTAATTTTTTTCCCATTCTATTTTGATGAATTTTTTCCAGGTATTTTGTATTACATAGGATTACTCTTATGTATTTAAAATACTACATATCTAAAAAAATTATGTATTAGATTTTTAATAGTGATAACTATCTAATTTATGATGAATCACTAACATATTGATGTTTTGAGATTTCTTTCCAAGGGAAAACAATTATGCATATTTTTAATTTCTTACTCATTGAATATATTTCTTATATATTGATTTTTTAGAAAAGGAAAATATATTATAAATTACTAGAAAATGTTACACTTAATGTATAATGTTTATATTAAATTATTAGCATATCAAAAAATATTTTATGTATTCACTAGATGCTAGAATTTGGAAAATTCAGAATATTATGCATTTCATTTTAGAGAAAATTATATTACGTATCTTCTTGCATTAAAGGGTCATGATGTGAACCTTTAGTTTACCATGAATTAATAGGAAGTTAGTTTATCTAATGATGTGATATATAGAGTATCATAAGTTACGATTATTATATTATCAAAAATTATAATCTTGGAGATCAAAAGTTACATTAACTATATATTTAAAAATCCTGGATATGAAACATGCTAGATTATTAGTCACTACTATAGAATTTATGATCAAATAAAACATGGATAACACTATATAAAGAATTATTATAAGGATACAAGAAGGAGAACATAGTATAAATTTATTGCAAAGATTAAATTAAATGTGAGAACACTATATGGAATAGATTCTTGGGATTATGATCATTAAAATACACGTCATATTTCAATATACAAGTAATAATCATATTTTCTTGTTTATATCTAAAAATTGTGAAAAAAGATTGTGAAGAGTGTTTTTAAAACACCCATAAGAAGAAGATTATAGATATTGTGTTGAAGTAATTAACCATTATAGGTATTCTGTAAATATATCCATAAGTAATCATATAATGAGAGGGAAATAATTTATATTCTAGATATAGAAGTGCTGCTATATGGGAATTCGGAATTGTTTCATCCACTACTAATTTGTATTTTTAAGGAATTAAAGTATAGTCTTTATCTAATTGATCTACACCAATACTCAATGATTGAAGTTTTTTATCTCCACACCAACAAACCATTTTCATATTTTACTAGTTTATATTTTTTATCTTTTCATTGTGTTGTCATTGTCTTTATTTTATAGTTAGTATCAACTTGTACTCATTTCTTACACATGGTTGTTCCTCCACTAAATGGAAGTGACTTGGTGATGCTAACCTAATCAAAAACAAATTTTTTCATAGATTTTTCATTTTACTTGAAAAATGGTATTGGCTAGGCTATGCGTCCAGGTTTAAAAGTGACATGAGGTTTGGTTTTTCCTTAGAGAAATATCGATGATGTTTGCAGTTGGTACATGGCTGAATTGATATTGTTTATTAAATATTCTATTAGTTTAGAGTGAAATTGATTTCATCCATGATTTGTTGTGTTTGGTAATGAACATAATTTATTGAATATTTGTATTGATATACAATACTTCATGCATTTGTTTTTAGTTTTTATATTAATGTTTTGTATTTCATTTAACTATTCAGTTTTTATGTTATAATAGTTTTATTTTTTATAGTACATATCCCTTTTTAAATTTTTTTTATACTGTGATATATTCTATTTTATTAAAAATTGTGTCCTCTAATAAACTTTTATTATCGAGTTGGATAAAAATTGAGTTTTATTTCATATTTAATACACTCAATCTTAATTTTATTGTTTGGTTATCTTTAATAATAACAATTTGTTTTATATCTTGCCTCTTTGATTTTATTTTTCTTATATATTTGATATTAATGATTCTTCACATTGGATAATTGAAGAATAATGATCTTAGTGTTTCACTATTGAATATCAAATATTCTTGAAACCAAAAGAATTATTAATTATGTATATTATTACATGTTACACATAATATTAGGGGAGTAAGAAATAGAAACGTAGTATTTTTCAAATCCATGATATTTTAATATCATATTTTAAAAACTGATATTCTCGACACAATTTATAGGTATTGTGTATTTTTTGAAAATAAATATTTGAGAAAAAAATTTATTTATATAATAAGATTCTGAATGATGCTAAAAAAATAACTAAAAGAAACAAACAAAATATAGCTTCAATTAAATCCATCCATTAAATTGCCAAATATGATTACCCAGCCTTAAACTTTTGAATCGAGGGCTACATATTGATTTTGTTCATTTCTTATAATAATATGTTATTTCTCTTATTCTTTTTTTTCCTAGTTACTAGTATGTTTTGATTAATTTAATAATAAAATTGATTGTAATGAATTTTTTAATTATTTTTCCATTGTTTATTGGATGAAAAAAAATTCCTTGTTATAGAATGGATAAAATATAGATGTATCATACTGATTGGATTTCTACCGAGTTTCAAAATAATTTAGAGGATTTTTTATATTTTGCGTTTAAAAATGCTTCATATGGAGGTTTTATATAGTTTCCATGCTATAAATGTGTTGGAAGACCATGGTTAATTCGGGAATAAGTTAGGTACTATATAATGAAATTTGGATTTCAAAAAAACTATTATGATTGGTATCACCATAGAGAGATGAGTCAATCTTCTACTTTTCATGAATGAAATAAAAGTAGTGGCATAGATAATTTTTTATTTTACGGTTTCCATTTGTGAATTATCCCGAGAGAGATGGTATTCCAATACAAGAAGGAATTGATATTAATACACATGAGGAAAATACTGAAGATGATGATGTTGGGGGAGTGAAAAATTCATTCAATGATGCCAGAACTCCAATATATCAGGAATGTACTAAAATGAAAAAATTGGAATTTTTAATTTAGTTATATCAAGGGAAAAAATGTATGAAATTTATAATACCCCCATATATTATATTCTTAATTTGTTTAGGGACTTTCTTCCTGATGGTGCAGATATTCTCACAAATCATTACAAGGCATAGAAATTAACTAAGAAGCTTGAATTTGCTACTAATAAAGTCCATGTTTTTTCAAAAGTTTGTAGTTTATTTTGGGAGGAAACAGTTGACAGTAATGACTGTAAAGAACGTGGTACATCTCGATGGAAGAAAATGTAGATGAAACACCATCGTGTGTGCCACAAAATGTCAAGTGAAACTTTCCATTGATTCCTAGATTTCAAAATCTATTTATTTCTGCATATATCACATATAATATTAGATGGAATGATGATGAGATAATTAAAGGTAATGATGATTTTTTTCATCATGAATATGGATTAGCATGGCATATATTTGATGCAAAACATCTTGATTTTTCAGGTGAGTTGTGTAATGTTGAGTTGGGTCTATCCTATGATGGTTTTAATCCATTTGGTTAGATTCTTACGGCTCATAGAATGTGGCCATTTTTTATTCATGTTTATAATATTCCTCCATAGATGTGTATAAAAAACCCATTCACTTTCTTTAGTATACTAATATTTGGACCTTCGGATCCGGGTAATGATATAGATGTCTACTTACAGCCTTTAAAAATATATTTGAACCAACTTTTGGATTTGGGTGTACATACATTCGATTATTCTTCAAATAATGTGTTTCAGATGTGTGTTTCCCTTCTATGGACCATAAATGATTTCCCTTATTATGCAATGATGTCTGAGTGGAGAAAAAAGGGAAAACTATCATGTCCCATTCGAATGAAGAATACACGATCGAGAAGACTTAAATATCATCATATTTTTAATTTCATGGGGTCATTGATGATTCTTTCTAATGAATCATTAATATAGGAATAATCGTCATATGTTTGAAAATACTGTAAACACTAAACAACCACCTCAAAATTTTTCCGGAAGTTATGTGCTTAATGAATTGAAATATTTTAGTTTTTTATTCGGGAAAGGTCGGATTAAATTAAAAGAGAAAGAATGTTTACATTGAATCCACTTACAATTAGAAAAATGGAAGTGTTTTTTTCAGATTCCATATTGTTATACCAATTTATTATGTCATTTTTTATACTTAATACATATTGAGAAAGTTTTATGTGAAATTTTTCTTTCAATTCTTATGAATTTCAACGGGAAGACCAAATATGACTTTTGATCTCATCGGAACTTTTTGGATTGGGATATTCGACCAGAACTGCATCCTATGTGTATTGGAAAAAATAAATGGAAATTTCCTTGTGATTCTTATGTGATAAAACCATCAGAGAAAGATCAATTTCTGGCAGTATTGTAGAATATCAATATTAATGATTTCTATCCCAACAACATATCTAAATGATTCATCTAAAGATATTTGAAACTAAAATCTCAAAAAACTCATGATTATCACATATTTCTTCATTAATTTATTCCAATATTAATTCGGAATTTTCTATCCAATAATGTAAGGGTGAAAGTGATTCATTTCTGCCATTTTTTAAAAACATTTTTCCTAAAAGGTTAACTAAGTTATTATTGATAAAAATGCATCAAGAGGAATAATTCATTCTGTGTGAGTTGGAAAAAAAATCCTGCATCCTTTTTCACCCGTATGCAGCATTTAATAGTTCATATTTCAACTGAGACACATCTTACGGTACCAGTTGCTTTTTTATGGATTTATCCCACTAAAATAAATATATTCACAATGAAATCATATGTTTGAAATAAAAATTATCCTAAAGGTTCCATTGTAAGGGGTTATCGAGACCAAGAATGTATAGATTTTTGTTTAATGTATTTTTTTGATGTGATAATAAGACATAATCGACCAATGAGAAATGAAGTTGAGAGTTTCTATCTCTTCCCCAAATAGGAGGAATTTCTGGGTCATATACCATAGTTACATTGAGCTTTAAAGAGCCGGATATGGAAATTCGCACAGTCTTGTTTAAATATAGTTTGTTCGATGAATATATCAAGTAAGCAATTTAGATATCTATATTTTATATCATACTATTTCATTTCACATATACCTAATACTTTTATTATCATTTTATGTAGGTAACATAAACAGGTTATAAGTAGAGTTAATCGATCTTTTCCTTTTAGAAGGAAATAGGATTTTCATATCCAAGAGTTTCCATCTTG
Source organism: Viscum album (assembly GCA_963277665.1). Lineage (NCBI taxonomy): Eukaryota > Viridiplantae > Streptophyta > Magnoliopsida > Santalales > Viscaceae > Viscum > Viscum album. The sequence continues at coordinate 1,196,724,353 of OY728140.1, forward strand.
GTTGAAATCAAGGGTATGGCCATTACTTTAATTAGTTTAAAATATATATCTATTTAACTTTATTACTCGTGTCTATTTCAGGTATTGATTTTACCTACTGACTCTGTTTCTCAAGAATTAAGAGTTTTAGTTTTGGCCCCAATTATTTGGTTCGTGAATGTAATTCTTTAATAATCAATTGATATAAATTTGTTACAACTGATAGAGTGGTGAAAATAAGAACACAACATGGTGTCATTATGTCAACTTCTCTAACATATTGTTATATCATTGCATCAAATATTCGAACTCAATATGAATATGTGTATTATTATAGATTGGTTGAGAAAATATTGTTATTGGAATACTACTCTCAAGATCAAGTCACTGTGATCAAATGTAAATGGTCTTATTCAATGCTGTGACATGGTAAAATTATTGATGATTTTGGATTTATAGTTATTAACATGAAACAATTTCTACGTACCAATGAACCATACATTTTGACATCAATGGAAAAACAAGTTTTTTATGTGAAAGATCATTTGAGACCTGATTACAATGTCATTAATGAATTAATACCAAGAAATATTTTTCATGATGTTGGGGATGAAATTTCCACCATTGATGCCCCTATTAGTGTTGACCAAAAATATTACATTTGATTACTAGAATTGTCTCAATGTTAGAGTTGATGTTGAACATGAGGTTGTGGTGGGTAATATATATAAGCAACCATATATGTTCAGAGTTCATTCAATTTGCCTTGACATGAGTTTCTCAGGTTAGTATTAATTTCATTACATTAATTTATATTTATTTTGGAATGATAGATTTATTTGATGTTGATCATGATAGACGCAAGTGCGGGTTGTCACTTATGGTTCCTTTAGTGATTATAATTATTTTAATATGTTTCTTCTGCATTAAATATAATGTCATGTTTATATTCTTTATCAAAATTTATTTTAGGCATATATAGCTCCACTATAGTTGAATCCTCATACCATCATGGGTCTGATTAGGGATCCTCCTAGAACTAGACGGAGAACTTATCTTACCACAACCCACACTGACCCATCAGTGGACACCCCATCTACTACACATGTCTATCCTCCACATGAGACTCCTGAGATGTTCCCATCCATGACCCTATCATCATCTCATTTATTCTCTTCTTCTCAATCATTTTCTATACTGACTCGACCGATGTTCCCACTGTAACCATTTCTATATCCATTCATGTATCCCCAAATCTATTACTCGTATTATGACATGTCTACACCACCTACTTTTCTTGTCATCCATCCTACATATAATGAGTATGTTCCTTTAACATCCACTACAGTGCATGAACATCATCCAGAGCATGTAGTAGAACAGATACTTCCATTAGATGATAATGATCCAATACAGTCCACAGATGCATCACCGCCTATTCAGGATCAAGCATGAGGTTTTATTATTATAACTATGTTAAATTATATCATTTAATTTTTTTCAGGTCATATCGTCACATAACTCTGATTTTTTTCCCTCTTATCTTATTCAGTGGGATATTCTAGTAGGTGACGTGGGAACACTCGTATGTGGGAAATTTGGAATTGTGAAACTTAGATTATGACAGATTATAATGATCAAAATAAAATGTTTCGTAAAAATGCTAGGCAGTCTATAAGTTTCATGGACACTTTAGTCAAATACCATGATATCATTCTGATGGAACTGAACTCATAGAGACATATCAGCAATGACATCAAGGATAGGGCATGGGCAAATATATGGGTAAGAAAATTTTATAAATTTATATCTATATTAGTAATGTATTTATATGAATTAAACATGTTCATTATAGAGTCAATTTAATGTTCCTAATGGTGAAGATTCCAAAACTACTAGGTTGATGGATCTTGGAGGGTTATGGAGTGAATACAAGTATGTGTTATATATTGGTTGGAGGAGAAAAGTGGGTACTGATTTAGAGGGTGTACCTACATACCTTGACTATCCAAAAACTCAATATCAAAAAATGATCTCACATTGGAAGACTGGATAGTTTAATGTACTAAAAATCTTCAAAGGTTTTCATATAAAATTTAATTATTATTACATTTATTGAATTTTTGTTTTTAAGAAGTGTTAGAGAAAAATAAAAAGAACAAATTTGGAATGACATATGTACAAACATTGGGGCACACTACAATACCCAATCATGAGAATCACTAGGTAATTTCATCTAAATTATAATAATGTCCTTGTTTATATTTTTAGTTAGTTACCTTTGCATGGACAATTGGACCAAATACAAGAGAACTCACTTCACTACGTAGAATAAACAACATCGACAAAGAACAACCACAAAATGTATTCATAAATGTTTTGTATTCGAACCATTTATGGATTTCCATTCACTAATTTATTTCATTGATAACACATCCTTATAAATTCATCATGGCTTCCCCTTGGTTGGTTCATATTTCCTAGAAATGACATCTTATAAAAGCAGGAGAATGCATTTCTATTTTTTTTAAAGTCTGAAACACCATTTATTAATTAAAGAAACAAAAGTTTACATGAGAAGAAAGGATGGGATTTTATTACAATCTCTTTCAAAGAGGTGAAGAAAATCAGCTGGCAGTGCATCCAGCCAAGTCATGTTCTGGTGGACACCTTTGTTGGCAAGGGCATCAGTAACAGCATTTGCTTTATGTAAGACATGTGTAGCAATGTAGTCGATCTCCTGAAGAGAATTCAAGCAGTTCATCCAACACGTATTAAGTGTCCAGGCGAGATGAATAACTCCGTTCCAAATGTCTTGAACAATGGTGGTAGAATCACTTTCAATACACAGTTTATGCCAACCTCTTTTCAGCGCAAAATCAACAGCATGTATGACTCCAAGCATCTTCTCTTCAATGGAAGAGGCAATCCCACACCCACCGTAAAAGAAACCATGGCAATGGTCATCAGAATCTTTGAAAATGGCCCCACAACTGGAAGGTCCAGAATTGCCTTTTGAGGCGCCGTCGACATTCACTTTAAACCAACCTGGCATCGGAGGTTTCCAGAAAACTTCAAAGGGTTGCTTGATCTTTGGGAAAATACCCGGGAAACGGATACGTCTGAGGATCTCAAAGTCTCCAATATGATTGTTGCAAAAATATTTTTGAATTGATGCAGCTTCATGTATCGCAATGAGAATTCAAGATTTTCCTGCATTGAGACTGAAAGAGTGATTATTATGGATAAGATCATTTCTTACATACCATATTTCATGTAGGAGTTCAGCCACTGCCGCAAGAAAAATGTTTTTGACTTGCTGAGAGGCTTCGTATTTAGTAAATTTATTCAAAAGTAAACAAATAGGGTCAGATAAGGACCATGAACAATTAAAAAGCTCAAAAATGTAGTTCCATAAAGTCGTGGCTGTAGCACAAGACAAGAAAAGATTATCAGAATCCTCTCTTTGCTGATTACATAAATGACATTTTGAGCAAAGTTGAATGCCAAAGGCTTGAAGATGATTTTCAGTGGGCAATCTATTGTGAGCAATACGCCAAATAAGGGTGAACCTGGAGGGTTTGATCCAAGTCTTATTGAAGGTACTCACCCATTTATAATTAGGTTCATTGTCAGAGAAGTTGTGCATGTAGAAGTTTTTTGATTCAAGTATGCCATTGGGAGCAGGTTCCCAAACAAGGAAGTCCCCAGAAATGGAGAAGGTATAATTTTCAATGATTTGAGCAATGCCATTGGGGAGATCATGCCTATAAAGTTGTATAACATCTTTAATTGTGTGGGTGGTGTTTATAGGAGTGTTATTAGGAGGTAGCATAGAAATTAAAGGATTACCTATCCAGTTGTCACACCAGAATTTAATGTTGGAGTCAGCGCTGACCATCCATCTAGAGTTAGCCATAATCTTCTGATAAGAGTTTCTAATAGAGGGACAGATTGAGGAGTTGGTGAAATTAAGATTTCCTTTTAAAATTTTATTTAAGAATCTATGTTTTAAACATTCATAGGCTTTAGAGTTACTATTAATAAGACGCCAAGTGAATCTCGCTTGCAGGGCATCATTGAACAAATTTAAATTTTTGATGTCAATGCCTCCATTATCAAGAGGTTTACAACAGGTCTTCCATGGGATGGTGACAAGTTTCCTTTCAAAGATATTTCCCGTCCAGATGAAATTTTTTATAAAAGTATTGATTTTCTTGAAAGTTCCTATGAGCCATTTATAAATCATGAGCGAGTAGACCAACTTAGAGACAATGGTAGATTTGACAAGACAAATTCTACCAGACATGGAAAGGGATTTCCCCTTCCAAGTATAGATTTGATTAATGATTTGATCAGTGATATTAGAGAAATAAGATGATTTAGGACGTCCCCAGAAAATCGGGACGCCCAAGTACGTGAAGGGAAAAAGCCTTCTTTAATTCCAGGGTTACTAGTGATAATAGATTTCCTTCTAACAGGGAAATTTTTTCCAAAGAAAATATGAGATTTGTTCCAGGAAATAGTTTGACCAGAAATGTTCTCGTAATGAGAGATAGTTTGTTTAAGACATTTAATATTTCTTTGATCTCCCTTTAGAAACAAAATAATATCATCAGCATAGAGGAGGTGAGTGGGGACAATAAGGTTTCTAGCGGCTTGAATGGGTTTAAGTTTATTTTGATCAACCAGATTATGAATGAGTCTACTAAATTAGTCCTCCGCAATAACAAATAGAATGGCCGAAAAGGGGATCACCTTGTCTAAAACCTTTAGAACATTTGAAAAAGCCACGAGGGGTGCCATTTATTAATATGGAAATGATAGCAGATTGAAATAAGGTCTTGATTCTCTTTATAAAAGTCTCATGAAAACCAAAAAAATTCAAGACTCTAAATCTAAACACCCAATAAATGGTATCAAAGGATTTTTTAATATCAATCTCGATGGCCACACAACCCACTCTATTATTTTTATTTAGGATGTTGGTACATTCTAAGGAAAGACAAATGCAGTCTTAAATGGATCTATTTTTGATGAAGCCAAACTGATTCCATGAAACAATTTTGTTGCAAATTGGAGCCAATCTGTTGGCAATGATTTTAGTAATGATCTTGTATAGAGTATTGATAAGAGCAATTGGTCTAAAATGATGAATTTCAGAAGCATTTTCAACCTTGGGAATTAAGGTGAGGAATTGAGCATTGATACCCTGAGGGACGAATCCGTGAGTGAAAAAATACCTAATCAGCTTACAAACATCTGAACGAAGAGTGTCCCAGTGATTTTGATAGAAACCATTGTTAAATCCATCTGATCCAGGAGCACTATCAGGTTTTAAACTAAAGATAGTGTCTTTAATTTCCTGATCTAAAGGAATAGCTAAGAGAGAGTCACTGTCTTTCTCATCCACCATTAAGGGAATAATATTGGGATCGAGATCAATGTTTCTCTTAGGGCCATTGAAAATGTCATTAAAGTAAGAGACAACATGATCCGAGATGGCCTCTCTAGTGTCAATGATCAAATCATTGTGAATCAGTTTATTGAGAGGACGATTAGCTTTTCTGGTTCTTTGAAGAGAGTTATAGAACTTAGTATTTCTATCTCCATCAACTATCCATTTGGTCTTAAACATTTGTTTCCGGATTTTATCTTTAAAGGTGAGTAAGGTGTTAAGATTAAGAGTTGTATTGACCTCCATTTGAGGGTCGAGGGTAAAATTAGAGTTGGAACTACGAGTTTGGATTTGATTGAGTTCGTCTTCAAGAGAGGTGATGTCAGAATCCAATTGTAAGTTCTTGGTTTTACACCAACCTTTGAGAGCTTGTTTTAAAATTTTCAATTTGAAGATACAGGCAAAAGAGTCATGAAGATGGCTCATAGAATTCCAAGTGTTATTAATCAAGTTGACACAGTCAAGGTCTAGAGACCAAGAATTATGGAATTTAAAAGGAAGGGGAGTTCTACGTTCATTAGAAAGGGAGCTGAGTAATATGGGATGATGGTCAGAGTTAAGTCTGGGAAGCGTTATACAAGAGACATTATCCCAGATGTCCAAGGCCTTCATGTTAACAAAGGCCCTGTCAAGCTTACTGGCAACAGTTTTGTTATAATGCCTTCTATACCAAGTGTATTTCGCCCCAGTAAGGTTAACTTCAGAAAGATTATAGTCATCAATAGCAGATCTAAAATCTCTTGTGGATATAGAGAGATGATAGGGTCCAATTTTTTCAGTGGGACTAAGAATAGCATTGAAGTCACCACTAATCACCCACGGATCTTGAATTGTGTTAGCCATGTCAAGAAGGTCTTTGTAAAGATTTCTTCTTTGTTGATACCTATTATTTGCATAGACCATCGTGCAATAGATGTGCTGATCATTCCAAATAAAATCACAAGTGAAATGTTGATCAGAAGTTTTGAAAACATTAATGTTTTGAAGGGAGGAGTGATAGAAGATCCACATAGAGTCCGTCAAAGGACCATTTTTGCAGGATCCTAAAAATTTGTAATGAAGAGATCCAAGTCTCATAAAATTAGAATTGAATTTGACCTTGGGTTCAGAGATGGAAAATAGCTGAGGTTTATGAGTGTTTAAAATCCTCCTAAGTGTCATGGAGGTGTCACTATTGGCAATGCCTTGGCAGTTCCAAAATAGGAGATTCATTGTTACCTATGTTTTTGGTTAGAGCCCCTTTTTTTGGACTTCTCAGAATTCTTCTTCCTCTTAGATATTCTAATAAGAGGGGGGAAGTAGATTCTGATTTGTTCTCAGTTGATTTGATATCGGAAATTGAGGATTTAATCTTAGAAGGCTCATTCAAATGAACCGAAACAGTAGAAGCAGAAGTTACAGGTTGAGAAGAACAAATCTAAGAGTGTTCTGGATCTGATTTTCCAGCAAGATCAGCATGAGGTTTTAGAGCTCTAGTAGAGTCCATAGCAGATTTGTGTTTTGGGTAGAGCTTAGATTTATCAGAAGAGAGGGAGTCAGGAGTATTCAAATCAGAGCTTAAAACAATAGAAGAAGAGTTGACATTTATCCCAATATGCATGCTTGAAACAGGATTTACATCATGTTCAATCATATTAGATTTTCTAGGGACAGTGGTAAGAGTTTTAGTAGCAGAATCATTAACATCAGTGAGAGTTTCAGTAGGGACATTTTTGTGGTTCTCATTGATGTGCATGTCGGCAACAGAGTTTTTGAGTATGGAAGACATATTAGAATTCACACAGGTAGTAATAATATTATTATCAGCATAATCAGAATCATGCAAATCAGAGTTTAAAACCATAGAAGAATTGTTGATATTTTTTCCAATATTCATTCTTGAAATAGGATTTACAACCTGATCAATCATACTAGATTTTTCAGGTACAGTGGTAAGAGTTTTAGCAGTAGAGTCATTAACATCAATGAGAGTTTCAGTAAGTACATTGTTGTTGTTCTCCTTGATGTGTGTGTCAGAAGTAGAGTTTGTGATCTTAACAGTCATATTATAGTTCACATAGTCAGTAATATTACTATTATCAGAAAAATCATGCGGAAATTTAACTGAGTTACCTCGTTGTGGGGATTTTTGCATGTTACCAGGAGAACCAGGGGGTCATCACTAGAGGAGGGATCCTCTTTCCAACTTCCTGGAACATTCAGATTATTTAGATCTGTCCCAGTCCCATCCAGGATAGATGCAGATCCAGAGATCTCAATGTTCCTACAAGAGGTCATCTTCGAAACAGGGGCAATATGTGCAGGGTCATTAGAGATCAAAGGGGGGGGAAGTGGAGGGCTTATTGCTGTCAAGAGTAGTTTTATTTACCTGCAAGGTGTTAGAAGATCCATCCACCATATTTTCTTCTTCTTCCACTAATTTTCCCCATGATTTCTCCTCAAGGGAGGCAAATTTATTATATTTCATGACCCATACATCATGTTTCTTATTAGGTGGGTCAGTTTTCTCCAACATAGCTTTACCTTTCTTATTCTGTTTGATTTCTTTCCAATCATTTGCAATAGGGGGTAAACTTTCTTTCTAACCACTCTACAGGTAGCAACATTGTGCCCTATCAATTTGAAAACCTCACAAAAAGGAGGTTTCCTTTCATATTCTACCATGATGGTCCTATTGGCAATGAAGGTGGTGGAAATAGAGTTGGTGGTGGTGAGGATGTTATAGATGTTGGTGGTGGTGATGAGGGTGCTGATTATGTTTTCGATGGTGTTGTTGGTGATGAGGTTACTGATGATATTGTTGATGATGATTATGGGTAAGGGGATGGGTATGGGGATGTTGTAGATGGGGGGATATTAACCCCCCCCCCCCCATTTTTGACTTAGTAGGGAGACTTGTGAAAGTACTTTAAGAACTTGAATTGACTACTTGTATGATTCTAATGTACATGTGGGTTTTATTTTATTTACAGGTGGATTGTGGTTTTTTTCTGTCGGAGCTACTATTTTTTAGACTATTAGATTAATTTTGAGATGTTAATTTCTTCATAAAATTAAATTCATTTTGATTATGTTTTCATTAGGGGCTTTAAATGGTAATTCTTTAGGTAATTTTACATATTTATAAGTCAATGAATTCACCTTTCCTAAGCACTTGACTTCAGTTTCCTTGAAAATATTCTCCACAACCATCACATTTAAAGGGATGCTATCAAGAATATGTCCATACATGTATTCTATAATAACAACAGTAATTTCCTTAATCTTATACATGAATTGCCTCTAATTCAACATATGCCTTTCTTACAATACTATATTTTAATTCATTTCAGTTCCATTCCTGTATATTTTTTGTAATTATAGAGGTTTGATCTTGATAAATCCAAAGAGATGTGGGCTACCATGATTCTGTGGAGAAAATAATTTGGTGCGGACAATATTTTGAATGTTATATTGGCTACCTATTTTCATTGTTGAAAAAAACCATTTATTCACGAGGGGTTTTCAGTGACAGAAGTGTCCCCCCAATATCATCTTGATATGTAGTTAAAGTTGAATCATGTGGGATTGATGGTTCATGTAAATCTTAGACTAAAACTACGTCCTTGAAGAAGAAATACCAGAAATATGAGGTAAAACTGATGATGGAAACTATAGACAACATAAAACATAGAAAATATGGGATTGAACCTTGGTAAGGGGGATTCAGTCAGTTTTCTTTTCATTTCAATGTTATTTAAATTCTTATATATATAGTTTATTTGTGTTGTGTAGGTATTCCAACCAAATATTTCTTTCTAACATGGAATGTGAGGTAAGGATTTATCACTATTGGAAACATGGTCCAACATAAAGGTATAAAGATTGAATTTAAATGATATTTTTTATAACAAATTAAAATTGGTTTCCATTGAGATTCAATTTTAAGAATAAAAACAGGGATGATTCATTTATAATCTCTTGGGTAGCTGATTGGGGTTCTATTTTTCTTGAGTATATTGAGAAGTTCATGGAGACATTTTTCAATAATGTAGATATAAAATATATTTAATTTCATTCTCATAGTATGGTGGTTTCTATAGGATGTTGTTTATCTGGAAGGCTCACAATGAGACCATACTTCTAGTTTCTCAAGTTAATACAGATTCCTTAAAAACTATAATTATTCTCTTATTTGTATATTTGGTGTCATTTTGTGACGGAATATTTCTCTATAAAAACTCATTGGTGGATTTAATTTTCCACTATCATGTTCATTTAGATAGTGTGGGTGGTTCGAAAGGATTATTGGTTGGTTGGGAAGCACAAAATGTTGAGATTCAGTTGAACTCTAGTTGTGATCTTATTAAGGTGGTATCATGTGAGGTGGATATATCATACATAACATATAGGGTATGGTGGTGATGGGTTTCAATTCTCCCTATGGTGAGGGTAACCCATTCATCCTAGAATATCAGGCTATATTAAGTGGAATTATCACTTTAAAATGCTACAATATCTCTTTATCAACCATAGAATCATAATCGATTATATTTTTGAATTATCTCTTAGGTCCCAACCCAGAACAATAAGACATTGTTTATATTTTTAGGGAATAGAGGAGTCATATTGATCATGAAGGGGTGATCCAATACACTTTTCATGATGGAAACATACCAACTAATAATTTGGATTCTAAATATGATACATATAGTATTCTTAAACTATTTTCAAACACTCAGTCTATTTCAATGGATTGTAACATAATTGTATAAGGATATTCTCTTAGGTGTCAAAATTTCAGACCCTCCTAAACTGAAGCATGGATTTTCTTTAGTAAAATTTTAATTTGTCGGTTAAAAAGAGAGATATTTACTACATTGGAAGTTGGAAATTATGATCAACATATCTCTAGTGGATAAATTATTTAATTATAAATATTTCATTATCTTCCTTACATAAAAAAAAATTTGTATCCTTTTTAAAAAGATGTGTTTTTCATTCATTATTAAGAACAATAGTTATTTGTATTTGATTTTCATTTGGTCCAAATAGCACGACATGACAATTGATGATTGGGTTATTTGAATATGACAAATGACTCTCTTTAAATGTGTAAAAAGATTGTTAGATTGTGCTTTAAGCTTTTTGAAAATGTTTGAACTGTTTCATTTATTTTCATGCATTTTTGTTGTAACAACGGGTGTGCAGATGCACAGGGTCACAATAGAAATTAAACTTTTTGTTCATTATTTTTTTTAACTAATAATAGTAAATGGATATGTTATAAAGTCATAATTCATAAAACTATTGTGGAAATTATGGTAATAAAATTGTCTTCGTGAAAGCTGGGAAAAGAAGACAATGCCCAAATGAGCTATCTAAGAGAAGAATTTACCCCCATGTTGATCCAGTGTGGTTATGCTAATTTCATTTCAATAAATATAAAATATATTACCAAATAAATTTATTATCATGGAATTAATCAATCCACTCATTTTCACTTTAGGTTGTCATCAAGTTAGTTGTTGACAAAGAAAATGATCATGCTTTTAAGTAGGAAATCATGGTTTATACCCCAGATGTGGAATTGCCCTGATGGTGTTTTAGAGGTACTCACATTAATATAATTCATTACTTTGTTCATGACTTGTGCACACTATTTGGTGTGAAATTATTGGTGTAAATGATTCAATTATACTCACAATCTACTCAAGCTTTTATCGAGATGAATTCGATTATTAACATAATATTTTTATAATATTAATACAGTATGTATCCTGGAAAAGAAAAATATATATCTACAAGACTTCTCTAGTTCAGTTTAATTGAGTTAAAGCTAGGGGATTTAAATTCTTGTTGGCGGGTCATGTTGGAGTCATGTCATTGGCTCACACGTAAACAAATATATCTGTAACAAACACATCATGTTTATTTAATGTGTCGGAAGATCCAGTCACGAAGACAACATGTTTACTCATTTAATATTATTATTGAACTGTTTCATTTTAAATAATATGAAATTATGACTTGAACCAACATGATGAAAATGAATATTCAAAAAATTAATGGGTTAAATGGGTCAAATTTTGACACTAGTCAATATGAAACATTTAATTAAAGGTTCAGTTTATGGCATGCTTCATTAAATTGGTCATTTCATGCTAAATTTGGTTGGCCAAATCAACCTGAACATGGAATTATTATTAATCATGTTAATATTAACATGACCTATTTATTAATTGAATTGGAAATTGAAACCTAAGCCCTCTAATTTTGTTTCATTTTCTGGTCGTGTTATCAAATTCTTCTTGTGGCTAAAGCTGGGTGGGACCCTTTTGGGTGGGGTAACTCTTCATCATATGTATTTATGGTGGATCCCTCATATATATATATATTCTTTTATTTCTTTTTCCTTCTATTACTTCTAGAATCAATCTTAATTGATCAAACTAAAATATCTTGATTTTAAAGTTGAGTTGAGTTCAAGCTTAAAAATCACTATTTAATTGAGTTCGAACCTGAGTAGTATACTACACTGAATTGACTTGAATCGATTACATATGGGATATCATTATTGTGTAATTTATTAATTTTTATTATATTCTATTTTTATATGTGTCATTGTATATGTATCTTAAACTAAATATGTTTCTTACCTTTTAGCCTAAAAGAAGCAAGGAGGAGGCAGTGAGGAGAGAAACATGGGAAGAGACTGGCATTAAAGTTGGGGAAATTGTTTATCATAGTTTATAGCCATGGTCTGTTATTATTTAATTTTTATTATGGAATGTGTATTATTTTTATGTTTCTTTTAACTAAAACCACAAAATCAAAGTTTCTTATTATCACACTTAGTTAAACAATGCACTGTTTGGATTGATATCCCTTTTTCTGAAACCTAATACTTGTAATATATTTTTATTTGATTTGAATTTGTTCCAAATATCATGCCATACCAATTTATGATTGGGTTATTTTCATATGTCAAACCACTCTATGTAAATGTGGACAAAGAAGATTTTGAAGGTGCTTTAAACTTTTTGAACAAGTTTGAACGGTTTCATTTATTTTAATATGCTTCATATTCTGATTTTAACATGAGATATAATATATATATATATAATGATATTAATATGTCCTTTCATTTATTTTTATTGATTTGTTAGTGGTTTTATTCCAGTTTTATTCATGTATATATTAGGTTATTTTTTATTCTATTAGTGCAGTGTGAGATCATATGAATACAATTTTGGTTATAAGAATCACCCCAACTTATCTGGGATACCCCATGGTGTCTTTAAACAACCTGTTTCTACCCCTGTTATTCTTGACCCACTAATAAATTAGTATCAAAATGTTTCTAGACCTTGAAATTATGAAACTAATTTAGAGGATATTTTTAGGAAATTTATTAAAAAAATTGAATCTGAGTAGACTTTTGTAGAAAATCTACATACAAAAATGGGATAAATTATTAGGTAATTGAGTTTTAGATACAAGGGAATGCTACCCTGCACAACTATTTTAAAACATAAAAGAAATTTGATGGTAGTTTCAATTATATTAGGATTAAAAACATGAAAACAAGATAGAGGGTAACTGGTAGATGGTATGATTGAGGATATAACTGAACTTGTGAACCCAAAATAGGAATATAAAATACCATGTACTGTGTTTGTAGTTTGTAACTGGTGTATATTTTTATTACTGGTCAAGGATGGTAGGAAGGAAGGCTGGTTCTTCCAGTTTGGGGAAAGTATCTATAAACACGGTTTAATGAACCCTGGGTATATTATGTCTGGTATGATAATCTATACCCATGGTTTTGTAAACCGTGGGTATAGATATATACCCACAGTTTAACTAAATCTATGGGTATTATGGAATTCTCTAGGGCTATACCCACATTTTCTAAAAAATTATAGGTATAGCATTATACTAAAGCCTTGGTAGCCCATGGTATATAGAACCATGCTTATAGCCTTTACCCATGGTTTTAGGGGCTATACCCATGGTTCCAAATTGGGGGTATAGGTTAGTTTTCTAGTGGTGAAATAATAAAGAATGATTATATTCAAAAATAAAATAAATATATATTAAAAATGAATAAATAATACCTAATTGTAATAATAATTAAATAAAATATAAAATAAACTAATTAAAATTATAATATATTAAATGTATAATGTTATAATAAAATTTTAAAATATACAAAAAAGTTGAATAAATTACATAAATAATAGATGTATCTATCTCTATATAAGATTTTATAAATTGCGTAAATATTTGTTCGTGTGCATTTTATATAAAAATGAATTAATTATGTATATGTATGTGAAATAAATGTAACACACATTTGATATATGTTAAATTAAAAAATCAAACAATATTAAAATAGAATAAGAAATTAATATGTTTTTATTTATTATATTTTATTCATTTTATATATATATATATAATATTATTATTTAATATTTATAATTAATATATATATATATATTATACTTATTATTTTTTATTAATAATTTTTTCATTAATAAATTTTTATATAATTTTTTAATTTATTCATTTTTATTTTTTTTGTTTAATTATTACAATTTATTCATTTTATATATCTATATTTAATATATACTATTAATTTATATTTATACTCTATATATATTTAAATTAAATTTATTCATTTTTTAAAATATTATTTAATTAATAAAATGGTCAATATTTGTCTTAATTTACTCTTTTTTAATTTTTATTTATTAATTTTATTTTATTCATTTGACATATCTACATATTTATTATATACTATTTATTAATTTTCAATAAGTTATATATATATATGTATATTCAATTGATTTATTTTTACCAATAAATATTTAATTAATAAAATAGATAATATTTTAAAAAAATAATTTGTTTAATTATTTTATTTTATTCTGGACCTTTATCGGTGCTAAAAATGAACTGATAAAGTCTATCTTTTATCAATGATAAAAATAAAGCACTGATAAAATATACCCTTTATCGGTGCTAAAAATAAAGCACTAATAAATGGTACCTTTTACCGATGCTATATAAAAGTACAGATAAACGATCCCCTTTATCAGTGCTAAAAACAAGTGCTGATAAAGACTACATTTTATCAGTTCTGATAAAAGTTAACCTTTATCAGTTCTAATAAATATGGCCTTTTCATCACTTTTTTCTAGTAGTGATAATGGCCAATGTTTTTAAAGGTTCGTCTTGTTGTAGTGACATCACAATTTAACACCTTCAATTCAATAAGCTTAATTCATCATCTTTTGTGAAATAGGCTTCGACTTTAATTCCAAACTTCACAAAAAAGTGGTTTCCGCTTCTCAAGGTAAGTACACAAATGCAGCATGGTGGTTCGAGTGTCGACTTGATGGGATTTCTTCAAGATTTGATCGTTAAATCTTTATCAAGTGGTGATTGGTTCTATTCAGATAGCTGGATCTCTATTGGGTGTTTGTAGATAAAAAACCTAAAAGACTTTTTGCATAAGGTTGTTGTAGATCGGTGAGGGTTAGCATCATCCTCCTATCATCGGTGGTTCCAGGATCGGTATCCGTTGACCATGGATTGGTCAATGACATATGTGACATTCGATGGTGGATCGGAGTGTTGTTTGGAAAGGATTTCTTGGGAATGATGGTTCTCTGTTCATCGTCTTCGAGTGCGGCTCATGTTGGAGCTTTGGTTGGTAGTGGCATTCATAATTGTCCATCATTGGTTTGATTTGGACTTATAATTCACCTTCAACTTGGTTGAACTTAGGCAAGGAACTCAACGAATACTTTAAACGGTGGCAGAAGATATGCAGGTGTTCGTTCATAAGAAATTGGTCATCCAAGCATGAAATTTTAGCTTGGAATATCCTCATCAGCACAGCTTGGGTGACCATCTTCAATAGTGGCATAAATGGTAATGGTTTCTAATGGTGGTTTTAGTGACATCAGACGGTGACAATGTCAGTCCATATCCAGAGTCAATGGTTTTTCACAAATGGTGGATGGATTGGCATGGGGAAGGTTAGGGGTGAATGATATGGTTGCATGAGAGATGGTACCATGGGTAAGGTAAGAATGATAGCAAAATGATCAAGTGGTAGCAAGGATTGGGGCGGTAGATGAAAGATCTGGGGAGTAGTAGTTGATGGTTGGTGGTAGCAGGTGATTCCTCACGGTAACAAAAAATTGGTTGTAGCATGATTTCTTCACATAGTAGCAGGTTCATAATGGTCACAAAAATGGATTGATAGTAGTTTGGTAGCTAGGTTGTAGTAGGTGAAAAAGTCACAGTAGTGGAATCTTGGACAGTAGTAAGGGCTGGTAGCACTACAACGGTAGCAGTAGGCCGATAGCAAGCTACATTTAAAAATATAAAATAAAAATAAATAACAATTAACATTATCAAAAATATTAAAACATAAAAAATATTAAAAATTAAAAACTCAATTCAATTAATTATTTTATACTCCAATTATAAGTTAAATTATAAAACGTTAAATCAATAAAATAAAAGATAAAATATAAAATACAAGTCCCTTAATTAATAATTAAACCCTAATTAATCATTCAAAATCTAAACTAGAATTCAAATATATTAAAATAAAAAAAATAAGAGATTTTAAATTAAATTAAAGTTCTATTTATTATAAATTAACAAAAAAACATTATAATTTTGAATAACTAAACACCAAAATATAAAAGAAACACTTTAAATTAATATTTTTTAAGATAATTAAAATTAAAATAAATAGAAAAACTAGTGAGACAAAATTAATTAATTAAATGTAATAATACAAAATTAAATATAAAAAAATGATAAATTAACAATTTTAACTACAAAACAACCAATGTAAAATTATTTAACAAAAAAGGAATAATTAATTAATTAAATCCTCAAAATATTAACGAAATTATGTGGGAAAACATTTGAATTTAAGGTTGCATCAAATTTCCCAACACATAATAATTTATTGTCCCCAAGTAATCATTTTAAAATATTTAATGGAAGAAAATAATTCTAATTCTTGAAAAGGTAAGTTTCCACAAAGATTCGGTTTTCAATAAAAAAATCTCCACTGAATCTTTCAAGAAAAACAATGAATTTTTTCTACGCAAAATAAAATGTTTCGTCAAAAGTTGGTTTTGGATTTAGAAAAATGATTGATATTGAAAATTTTGAAAAAAAATAAAAAAATCACCACTTTTTATTTAACTAAGACTTACAAAATTCTCTTTACCCCATGGTGAATAGACTTACAAAATCAAAAGGAAGTAATAATCAGGCATTCTATTTGGATGAGTGAGTTTAATAAATACAAACAAGATAAATAGCTCATCCAACAACTTAAAGAATTAAATAATGAAAGGATAAAAGAAAAGAGGCTCAACCAGGATTAGTATTTTCATTTAATAGCTAATGTAAATGCATATATTTGAAGTTTTAAACTCTATTAAAATATTCAAAACCAATTATGATTATAAATCTTACACCCAAAATTTTACCAAATTAAAAAATTTCAAGATACTAATAAATTGATGGACCAAATTAAATCTATAGGAAAGTGAAAAAAGGTAACCTCCTCAAATTGATAGTTGACCACAATCTATATTTTTTGTATTTTAAAAAGACACTCTTAATGGAAAAGTGTGAACCCAGTACAAGTCCAACCAGATGCCATCAGATAAACAAAACACCATATTCTGCAAATCCTGAACATACCGAAGACCAAACATCCACCAGATACAAAAAAATAAAATTTCAACATTCAAAAAACATCCCGTCAAGGTCAAAGAACCACCCTGCAACCCATTCTCACCAAATTTGATCACAGCTGCAAATTGCCATCCACAGAACATCGTTGTCACCAAAGAATAAAGAACCACACCAAGAAGTCCTCAAACCAAGGGCAAGCAAAACCTGTAAGAAACTGTAAAAATAAAACCTCGGAAAACAAGCCTCCTAAATCAGCCATACTGACGCGACCTTCTCTGTCAGCCCCAAGCAACAAAAACCATCGGCGACCTCATGATCCACCGGAACCCTCGAACAAACTGTGAAACGGAAACGCTCCATGAAGACTAGTGAACTATCGAGGAAACCTCTATCGGAGAATATCATGACCAAACAGACCCCAATCATCGCACTACCTTCGCCTCGGTCAACCTTACTTCACCACCGCCTCTAACATTTTCCATCACCATAGCCACACAAAACCGACGCTCCTCACCTGAACCATTAGGAACCCGTC
Source organism: Viscum album (assembly GCA_963277665.1). Lineage (NCBI taxonomy): Eukaryota > Viridiplantae > Streptophyta > Magnoliopsida > Santalales > Viscaceae > Viscum > Viscum album. Next base: position 1,196,742,046 of record OY728140.1, read on the forward strand.
ACCACAACGCACTGTACACCCAAATCCTCCTTCACACCATCACACCCGACTGACCTGGAAGGGGGAGGTGGTGCTAGAGTCCAGAGAGGGGTGAGTAGAGATACTTTCATAGCAATCCACTGATATCAAGCACTGTTACTTAAAACTTCGACAAAAAAGACAAACTGGCACCCACAAGATGCCCCAACAAAGCCTTAATGCAAGTCAAAATCATCATGAAAAAGGAGGGATAAATGATATTGGAACCCAAACAGATGTCAGTAATGAAAGAAATCGAGGGGGGGATGAAACCCTAGAATTAATGAAGAGAGAGAGAAAACAGGGGCCGTCACCCGAATTAAGGAAAGATGTGGCTCTGAGAAATCCACAACCACCAGTCCGTTAAACCCAAAACCTCAGATTCTCCTCATTCCAAATCCAACCAGGAATGGAGTGGTGGAGCTCAAGGTCAGAGTGTGAAGGATATGGCCTAGAAGAAAGCTGAAGCGCCACGAAGCAGAGGGAGGATAGGGGGATGAATCCCTAAACGGAACACGAGAGAAGAAGCTAGAGCCCAAAGAGAGGAAAAAGCGAGAGAGAGAGAGAAGGGTCATAATACAGTTCAAACAATATGTTTTCCATAATAAATATTTTAGAACAGATTAAATAAGCTCAAGAATTTTCATCAAAGAATAGTATAGAGAGTCTCAATAAAGTTAAAAATAGTAGCATGTTAAACATTGAGTATACATTACAGGGAGTCGGGAAGTTTGAAATTTAGTTTCAATTTGATTTTCAATATAATAGAAAATATTATTCTAATCATCAAATAAAGACAAGCACATCTATTTAAACAAATACACCATGGTCATTACTCCCCCACGCTTAATTTAACATTGTGAATAAATTTAAAAGCAATGAATCTCAAATTCCCACAGTAGCACAAAAACAAAAATGAAGAGAAAAATAGAAAAGAAAAAATTAAAATAAACACTCCCCTAATTAAAGAAAATTTTCCTTTGATTTTATCCAAAAATACCTTCCCTCTTGGATTTAAGTGAAATATTGAGGTTTCCAAACTTTCAATTAGTAAAAATAAGAAATATAAGAGTTATATTTCATCTTAATCTTAAATATAATAAACTTTCAGGTAGTGATTTGGGATGTTTTATTTAGTGAGGAATCATCATGTAGCTTCTACTTGACTTGAGAACAAATGGTAAATCTACTCTTCATTTGACAATACTAACCTTCTTAAAGAAAAATGCTCTGGAATACTAAGAATTTAAGTCTGATAGAAAAAAATAACAACAGATAGGGAACAGTGGAGTTTTATTCTTAATAAAACAAAATAAAAACACATAAAAAATCCATGGGTTGACTCCCATGAAGCACTAAATTTAAAGTCATCAATTATAATTTAGTGAAAACTCAGTTTTCAAGGAAAAATATGGTAGCCAAGCCCTTTGGGTACCCCTCAAAATATTTTTTGACTCTCTAAATATTTACCAAGATAGTTTTACTTTTTTCTCCAAAAATTTCAACAGCTCCATTTTTTATGAGTCTAAGAATAGTGAAAGGACCAAATAATATGGATTTCAATTTTCTTGGGAAGATCTTAAGTATGTTATTAAACAGAATAACATTTTTTCCAACCTTGAATTTTATATTTTTAATGAAACAATCATGAAATACATTGTCCCACTCTTTATAAATCCTATATTTATCATAGGACTCTCTCCTAATCTCATCTAGCTTACTCAATTCTAGCAGCCTCCACTCTCTTGTATTCTTAAAATCAATGTTTATAGCCTTTACATATTAATATGACTTGGGTTACAACTCCATGTGTAAATGAAATAAATTCCCAAACAATAAACAATATAGAAAATTTTCTATTGGGATTTTAAAATTAGTTCTATATGCCCATAAAGCCTCATCTAGTTTTAAGGGACAATCATTCCTTGAATTAAATACAGTTTTCTCTAAAATATACATTTGATCCCTATTTGAAATTTTTACTTGTCTAATATGGTAATAAGTTCTTTTTCTATGGGAATAAACATATTTTTTTAATAATTATTTTAATTTTAAATTTTTTAAACGGGTTTCATTATTAGTTATGAAGTCTCAAGGCACCCCAAACATTGATAAGATGTTTTTTTAATGAATTTTATCACACTACTTTCTTGATTATTGGGAAGTGTTACTACCTCAACCCATTTCAAAACAAAATCAATAGATACTAATATTTACTCATTCCCATGATAATATGTTAATGGACCCATAAAATCTAAGCCTCAAACATTAAAAATATCAACATAAAGAATAACATTTTGAGGAAGATCCTACTTTGTACCAGTATTTCCAAATCTCTGGTGCCTATCACAGCCCACAAAAAAAACTCTTAACATCCTTAAAAATGTGTTCCAGTAAAATATATATTAAAGTAATTTTTTTCTATTCTCTATCCACCATTATAACCTCCCCAATGTGAGGAGTGACAACTCTATAGAATACCCAACATTTCTTTCTCTAGCACACACCTCCTTAAAATTCTATCATCATAACCCCTAAAAAGTAAAGGTTCATCCCATAGATATTTCTTAAGATCTAAAATGCACTTATTCCTCTTATTATTTGAAAAATTCATAGGAATGACACTTATTACCAAGAAGTTAGAGAAATCTGTAAGCTAAGAAGACTAATTAATAGAGATAGTGAGTAACTGTTCATCAGGAAAGAAAGAGTTAATCTCCCTAAAATATTCACATTGAGTACTGGATAACCTATAAATATGTTCTACAACAAAATTCACAACCCCCTATTTTTATCTAATCTTAATATCAAATAAATATAATAATAGAATCCACCTAATGAGTCTAGGTTTGACCTCTTTTTTGACAACAGACACTTTAAGGTATAATTGTCTATAAAGACTCTGACTTTGTTTCCTAAAAGGTTCTTCCTAAACATATCTAGAGAAATAAAAATAGCTAATATCTATTTCTCAATAGTTCTGTAGTTCTTTTGATCATCATATATCATTATACTAGAATAACACACTACATGTAATCTATTATCTCTCCAATTTTCTAAAACAACTCTAATAGCCATAACACTATAATTATGCAAGAAGGTGGAACACATGCCAATGACCGGATGTTCGAAGAACCTGTGGCTGTTACAAGGTCCGTTGATTAGTATGGAGAATGGAAAATTAAATCTGAAGAGGTGATGTCGGCAATGGAGGATGATCTTTAGCAGCCTGTGGAAGGGCCTCTTATCGATTGGCAGTGCTTGGGGGATATTTATTTGGATAAAACAATGGATCTACTCATGCACTCAGGTGAGGAAATGAAGTAGGGAATCCTGGTGATTATGGAAATAAGGGAAAACATTGATCAAATGTTGAGTAGATTTCTCTAAGTGGAAGGTACAAATGAGAAAGGGGGTGGATTAACAAGCAACACCATATATTGGTTAGAGGATTCAACATGGGGAAAATTAACAAAGAATAGTACATGCAAGCCTAGGTGTACTTGGAAACCTGTTATGAAGCACTCCTTGAAGATGATCTAAACTGCCAGGTAAATTCCTTTCCCTGGAAACTGTTTAGGGAATTTGACTCCAATCATCTCAATATAGTGTTTAACTAGTTAGTAGTCACTTTTGATATTGGATATTCCGAACTATGAGGGTTCTCACTTTCCAACTTAAAAGTGTTGAAAAATAAAAAAAATGAAATTTGGATGGATAACACTATAATTACACATAATTTCAAAATGTAATTTCCAATCGGGTGTAGTTATGATGGGTGAAAAGGGGGATTTTACTTTGAAAAATTAATTGATTCCAAAAAAAATCAAATGGTAAGGGTGCATCTTTGACCAGTAAAGAATATAGGGGCTTTCTAATTTTTGAAAAACCCTTAATAAGCCTCCAGTAAAAATCAGCATTCCCTATGAAACTTCTAACCCCTTAAAATTTTTATTAGGAGAAAATTTAAGGATCGCCTCAATCTTACTTCTAAACCCCTCTTAGGCACTTTATGTCCTAGCATAATTCCATAAGTGACTAAAAACTGAAATTTCTCCAAGATTAAAACTAACTTGGTCACTAAATGTCTCTCTAAATCCAATTCTAGATTTCTAAAATAGCTCTCAAATGTGGTACCAATAATGGATAAGTAATCCATTAATATATTAATAATTATCTCTGTAATTTATGAAAATATAGTCATCATACATATATGAAAGATAGTAGGGGAACCAAATTATCCAAAGGGTATTCTCTAATAAGAAAATGCCCCAAAGGTTCATGTAGAGGTATTTTTATCCTAATATTATAAGGATACATGAAAATTTTTATACCCAAAATATCCATATAGAAAAAAATAACTCATTCCCATAAATACCCTTAGGAATATTATCTAAAAATGGCATAGGATAATGATCCTTCCTAGAGGCTGAATTGAGATTTCTGTAATCTATGCAAACAAAATTTAGCGAATTTTATCACTTGAATTTGATTATTATTTTCATTGTTCACTGATTATCCACTGAAATTTGAAAATATTCATTTATTATATTTTAATATTCATTTTTTCACGTCCATAAACATCAATTTTATTGCATTATATAAATCGAACTTCATTTCTCATCTCAAATGCAATTCGTGTTTAAAATGAAAATTTGATCCTAATAAATTATCTATTTGTGGAGAAAATAGTATTAATTTTTTGAAATTGATATTCTATTATATTATTGATAGCTCTATTTGGAACATTTTATATTTTAGGATTGATGCATGAATCACAAAGTAAAATGAATATTTTGGGCATGAATTCATAAATTTTCGGGAAAAAACATAATGGGCCTAAGGCCAATCAAACAAAAGTGGGCCCACAATATAGGCCCAATGAATCTGAAATTTTAATTTGAGAATGAAAAAAATATGGGGATCATTTCATTAAACTGTTTCTAGAGCTAATTCTGAATTTTTCATGGAGATAAATGGATCCCAATTTGACATTTAAATGGAGGGATAGATTTGAATGACCATAAATACCTTCCACTATATCAAGATAACTTCCAAATGTTGGGTTCAATTTTCCTAAAAATTTTAATTATATTATAGGAGACAAGTGATAAGATATTTTCCTTCCACATCCTCTTCGGATTATTCTATCTTTAGTTAAAAATCACTCTTCAACAAGGGGAATGAATCTGGATGGTTTTCCTGGTCAACTTTGAAACATCAAATTTTCCTTTATTTTATCACCCTCCATATAACTCTATCAATTAATGGGTAAGGAATGTATTGATAGTTGGTAGAACTAAGGCTCCATATATTACTATATAAGGATATGGTGGTGAAGATAATTGGAATCCATGTTTTTTCTTTCTATCGATGTCTTTTAATTTCAATTGTAATTTACTACTTTCATTTTGTAATCGCATCGTCAACTTTACTCATGTAAGTTTTTATTTCACCTTTGTTTATTAATAAATTTTATTCTTAATATTCTCTTATTTTATTCTTTTCAAGTTCAAATTGATACCGTTGAATCAAGGTGTGAACTTATTCACACCAGTACTTGTGAATTTTATCACACAATAGTGGAGTGATCATAATTCAGTTTTTCTTCTTCTTCTTCAATTCCACTCCATTCAATAACCAAGGATCAAATCATTATTTTTAAATTTAATTCAATTAAGTCTTCAAAAATATAATTTAATAATCCAATAAATTTAATCCCAAGTTAGAAACTTCATAGCAAAATGACCTCCATAGAATGTTTGTTTCTTTAGGTTTCATCTTTAGTCTATGAGGATTCAATTACCCATACCATGCTACAAGTAACCACTTTAACCATATTTCTTAGGTAAATTTGGGTAAAACCAAATTTTGTCTCCATTTATGGGGACCAAGTAAATCACCATAGAACCTATTTCTATTTTACCCCATTTCTATTTTCTCATACCAATTATCTTATCTTTTCCCTTTTATTTTTTTCTCTTTTCTTGGTGCATGTCCACCTACACCCACGACCATTCAAATCATCTAGTTAGGATGGATAGTCCTGGAGATGGGGAGTCAGGTACACATAGGGATCTATTTCCATTAGATCCTAATATTCCTAATACTCAAGATTCAAACATAGAGTTCAATACAATGGATAATTTTCAACAAAATAAAATCATAAACCAAGGAGGGAACCCAAATGGAAACCAAAATGAGAAAGACCATAACTTGAGAATTCTTATATACTAGACCATGAATGACTACCTCACACCAGCTTGGAACAATTCACCCTCATAGATTAGGCATGATAACATAGGATATTCTTAATATGTCTTCAAACACCATGTATTGAACCACCTTCCAAACTTTCATGGGATGGAGTCTGAGATGCCTTACCTTCCGGTTAAAGAATTCAATGACATTGTCGAAACTATGTGACCACCAAATAAAATTGAATCATATAAATTGATACTCTTTCATTTTTCACTCAAAGATCACACAAATAATTGGTTAAATAATTTCATACCATCATCCATTCACTCTTGGTACCAACTACAAAGATATTTCTACAAGAAATATTTCCTCCATCACAAAACAATTTCACTTAAAAAATGCATCCAAAAACTTTTTGAGAAAGATGGAGAAACATTCTATGAAACATGAAAAGGTTCAAAGTCACATTGAACATGGTACCACGTCATGGTTTTATAATCCTAGAACAAGTGATAATTTTCTATGAAGAGGTAGGTCCAGGAAACAAATAGTTTATTCACATGATGTGCAATGGAACATTAAAAAAGAAAGCCACAAATAAAGCTTACGAGTATCTTGAAAATCCTGATAAACAAAACCAAATATGGGTAACAACACCTTACTACATGAATCTATCTGAATCTAGTGGAATGAACAATATTGGATAAGAAGAAACCCATAGAGCAAAACTTGTTGCACTCACTAGGAAGGTCGAGGAGATCAACTGTTCGAAGGTCTATGAAATCCAAACTATTGAACCTATTTGTACAATATGTGATAAACATGACCACAAGACCAATAATTACCCTAAAATTCATTATATTAAGGTTGTTCTTTTAGTAGGGACACCAATAGATATTAATGAATTTAACAATAAAAATCCAAAGTACCAAAATACTTTCAATCTAAGGTATAATGACAATCCAGGCTTCTATTGGAAAAAAAATAAACAACCAACACAACAAAAATGTCTCAAACCCTACCCTCAACAAAATTTTCAAACACATAACAAGTTTCAAACAAAACTAGTCAACAACCTATCCAGCAACCAAATAAATATTCAATCCTACCTCCAAATTTTGGCTCCGTTTTTGGGGACACACATAAGTTGTCTTAGACACTAACCTTCTATTCTCACACATATTCTCTATTATCACCACCATTTATCTTATCTTTTCCTTTTTCTATTTGTGAGTGTCCTGAAAAACTAAAATCCAAATTTCATTCTACTCCAATGGAACATATTTTAAGTTACCCCACCACAAACCCATGTTAAAATCAAATGACAAATCAAAATTAGGAAGCCACTAACCTATGGAATTTCTCTGAACAAACCTTATATGATCACCCCACACCTGATGATATATAAAATCAATGGGATGATGAATGTTTAAAGGATAAAATTCCATTCAAATTTAGGATAATTGAATAGATAAAAATTAATGAATTCCATGATGTACAACATATTATCCAGAATAATACTAGAACAAATCTTGAAAAATTGTGTGAACAAATGGATAAAATGAATTCAGAAGTTTCATCATTGAGATTACTACTACAAGGAATGGAGAAAACTACATAACCCATTTTCATTCAGGTTGTACCTTACTCAACATTAATAGAAGAATATTTTTACATAAAACCCTCTCATGAAAAACTCCAAGATGTGACACTTTCCACGAGTGTGAGAGATAATGAAAAAATTGAACTGATTATTACCAAACCCTCAAAGGATTCAAAATTAGAGGAAAATGTAAAATAACCCACTATAGAATATGAAAAATCAGAGTTAGATAATGTGATCAATTTGTTAGGAAATATTGAGGGTTAACAAGAGGAACTATAGGTAATTGTTCAAGGGTGTCTAAATTATGATGAAATTTATTTTCTAAATTTACATGAGGGAAAGTTGTATCCATGGCTTGAATCTCTTTTAGATAGCTCTATTGATTATTTCTTCAGAAACAATAATCACTAAACCCTTTGTTGAAATCACAAACATCAAGTCCGTACCCATTCCTGATACTCATCTAGAAAATTTGTTGGTTGAAACATATATTCAAAGGGAACCAATGGGGTTGTAAAATTATGAAAATCATACTGAGTGAAATTCTAAGTCCCCATTTGTGTTTGAAAGTGCTATCCTACTAGATATCAAATTCAAAGTCAACGCATCCTCTCTAAATTATTCCATCATATGGGATAATCAAAAAAAAATATTTCATCATTTCATCTACTATTGAATCTAAAAAAAGAAAATTTTCCATGATTTCTTATGAAACAATAAGAAATCAATTGAATGGACCCATTTTGGTATTCATGGGATTATCCCTTTTACTCGAACCCATTTGATTTTTTTTAATCAATTTTAAATCCCTACGATCAATCCCAAGGGAGAATCAATCTCAATTTAGTATAAGTGTAGAGAAATGGGGTCCTAAAAATTTTAAAAGTTGGTATTGGATAAGTTGGGTGGTCCAAGTTGAGCTAAAGACTTTAAATTAAGCACTTTCCAGGAGGCAACCCGGTTTTTGCAGTTTTTTTTGTGTTTTTTTGTTAAGAGGGCCCCTTGGGGTTTCCAATAGGATCTATTTTTTTGTATATTTAATAGTCAAAGTAGTTCATTATTTTCAAATAGAATATATGCCTTCTATATTTCAAAATCAACCTTCAATCACCCCTAAGGATTCTACATGTTACATGAAGGCAAATTGATCAATTGCTTATTGAAGGGTCATAAACATCAAACCTGGTGGATTTTTCTATGATTACATTTCAAAATTGAATTATTATTTTCCTCTTTCCCAATTCATATCTCTCTATTATCTTCTCTTTCAAAACTGTGTGAAGTTTCACTCTATGTTGGGGGATTGAAAATCTGAGATTTCAAGAAAATTAGGATTTTATGATAAAAAAATTAAATTAAAAAAATCATTTCAATATACTTGATTGAATTAATGTACGTTTTGAAACATTAAAACTAATTTTCAAATGATTTTGAATGCCTTGATTATGATTTGAATGCATTTTTAAGTTCATGAGCATAGTTTTTGGAAAGTGTAGTTGTCCGATGTGATTTTTCAAAGATTTCATTTTCATCCTATTAATCAAAATTCCACAATGCACTTCCATTGGAACTTAGCTATAAATTTTAGTTTTGGGTCCCTTTCATCATATAATAGGTTTTTTAGGCCACTTTTATTTCAATTTGAGAATCAAAAAAATAACATCATAGAGCAAATTTTTGTCCAAATTTGTGGTGTCTGAAACATGAGGATTGTGACTCCATATATGTATTTCACAAAGTTAGACTTTATATATCTATTATAGAGCATGGAATTGACAATATGTAGGGTGTCTGGCACTTGGGGATCGTGACTCCACAGTTTTCTTTCCCATAGTTAGTCTTTTCATATCTATTGTGGTTCGATAAAAAAACAAAAAAAATGGATACTCATCTTAAGGTTTAATGTGATTCCCACCTATAGCTTCCATTTTTTCCCCTTGAATAAGAAGATAGACCCCATGTCTTTTGATATACACAACACATCATCATGCTTAATTAAAATTGGATAAATTGTGGAAATGAATTTTAACAAAGGAATGGTCTTGGGATTGGGATATGCTTTTGAACCTATATTGTGTGAAATTATTTTTTAATGGTTTCTTGATTGTTTGTAATGATGAATTTTTTGAGTAATGTATGTTAAAATGTTTTTGAAAAAGATCATTCAATATCATATTTTTGATATACATTTTGCTCGGGACTATAAAAACTCAAGTTGGGGTGTGATTTTCCACTGAAAGGGGATAATATTAATTTATTATATATTAATATTCATGTGTTTCAAGCCCATAAACATTAATTTAAGTGAATTATAGAAATTAAACTTCATTTCTAATCTCAAATTCATTTCATGTTTAAAATGAAAATTTGGTTCCAATCAATCAACTATTTGTGAAGAACATTTTATTCATTTTTTGAACTTGATATTTTGGGATATGATTGATCACTTTAATTATAACATTTTATCTTTTAGGATCTATTCAGGAATCCTAAGGAAAGATAAATATTTTTTGGCATTAATGCAGAAATTTTTGGGACAAAGCATAATGGGCCTAAGGCCCATCAAAAAAAAGTGGGCAAACAATCCAATCCCAATGAAGATAAAATTTTAACTATGGAAAGAATTATATATGGGTATCATTTCATTAAACTATATCTAGATCTAATTATTAATTTTTCAGGCAGATAAATGGATCCAATGTCAACATTTAAAAGGTGATCCAGAATGCAATGCCCATAAATACCTTCAACTAGATCGAGCATAAATTCTAAATGACTGGTCCAATTTTTTTTAAATTTATAAAAAAATTTATAAGATGCATAGATGATAATATTTTTTCTCCTAAAACCCCTTCAGATTATTTCATCATCATTTATTAATTTACACATTAACAACGGGTTGAATCTAGATGATTTTCCTACTTAACTTTGAAACATCAAATTTCTCTTGATATTCTCACCCTCTTTTTAACACTCTCAATTAATGGGGAAGGAATATATTGGTAAACCTAAGGCTCAAAATATTCCTATATAAAGATATGTTGGTGAAGGTAATTAGAATCCTTGTTTTTCCTTTCTATCTATGTCTTTTACTTTCAATTATAATTTCCCACTTTCATTTTGTAATTGCATCATCAATTTTTCTCATGTAAGTTTTTCATTAACTATAATTTATTAATAAAAGTTTTTATTCATCTTCTCTTATTGTATTCTTTTCAATAACACATTGATATCATTTAATCAAGGTGTGAACTTAGTCACACCAACACTTGTGAATTTTTTCACACAACGGTGGAGTGATTGTAGTTTAATTTTTATTATTTTCCTTCAATTCCACACCATGTGATAACCAAGGATAAACTCATTATTTTTAAATTTAATTCACTTAATTCTTTAAAATCTATTTAATAATCCAATAAATTCAAACCCACATTGGAAACTTCATATCCAAATCACCTCTATAGAGTGTTTGTTTCTTTAGGTTTCTTCTTTGGTCTTTGAGGATTCGATAACCTAATTTGTACTACAAGTGACCAATTACACCATTTAACTTGGGTAAATTTGGGTGAAACTAGTTGATATAGTTAATATTACCTTATTTGAGACTACTTATATTGGACTATACCAAGTACTATGAGAAATTGTGCATATAATACTAGTATCTCGAAACTCAATTAACTCTTGTCTCACAACTTCTTTCATATTTGGATTCAATCTTCTTTGAAATTATATTCTTGTTTTGAGGTATGGTTCCATAATAATTTTTTACATGCATAAATAATGGAAAATCCATTTGATATCAGCTATGGTCTATCCTATTATAGTTTTAAATTTCCTTAAAACATCCAGTAATTTTTTCTCTTGATTTTCTTTCAGTTTGGAAAAAATGATTAAAGGTAATGTCAAACTGTCTCCTAAAAATGAGTATTTTAGGTGTGTTGGGAGTATTTTTAACTTCAAAGTAGGTACTTCTTCAATTTATGGAAGGCTATTGCCCATAATAGGTCCAATATCTTCAATTTTTATACCGAGTTTGAAAAGTGGAAAGATTTTGAATTTTAGAACCAATTTAAAATTTTCTTTCACTATTGTCCAGAGTGGATAGATCACTCTCAAGAATTTCCATATTATAATTAAATAAATTTATCATGGTAAAATCATTAAAAAAATTATAATCTCTCCCTCAAATTTATCAATTTTTTTAATATTATTTGTAGAGGTATAATTAGGCATAATTTCTCTCACAAATTCTTTAAGTTTTGACACATAATATTTATTCTCGTCTTTTCTCTTGTCATCATGAATTTGATTGAAATATAGTTCTAAAAAAATTTATAGATTCTCACTGAGATTAAACTCAACAATGTGTGAAACAAAATTTTCAAGTTCCTAAAGAATTACTTCATCCAAATATTGTTTTCCAAATTCTTTAAATGGACCATGGGTATTTTTATATTTTAAGGGCTCCACTCTAGAGAAAATTTTGGCAAATGGTGGTTCCTCAAATTTTTTAAAATCATTTAATTCCATCTCATTATCACCCAACTTAATAATTAATTATCCCCTATACACATATATAACAGCTCTTCCAATGGCCAATAAAAGACTTTCTATAATAATGGGGACTTCTTGGTCACACTACATATCTAACATAAGAAAGTCAGTTAGAAGAAACATCTTTCCAAATACTACCAATAGATCATCTACTATTTTTATGGGATGTGTAAAGTAACAATCATACAACAATAGAATAATAGTGGTGGGTTTCAAGTCACCCAATCTCAACTATTGAAACAGTGATAATAGGAGGAATTTTATACTAGAAACTAGATCACATAGATAGTTTAGTTGACAATTATTCCCTAAGGTGTAATAAATTAAATAAATAAATGTAATTTTATGTTTTTTAGGGATTTTATTTTGAATAAAAATACTACATTATTTAGAGAGGCTATATGTGGAAAATTATTCCATGGTATTATTGTTTGGAATAATTTTTTAAGATATTTTAGATAAGAAGGAATCTTAATCAAGGCATGTATGAAAGGAATATTCACTTTGAGCATAGTTAAATTCTTAAGGAATATAATTATTTCATCCATGTAATTATTATTGGGTTTTAATTTTTTTGGGAGTGTAAGATCCCATCTTTTTTCAGGTCTATCTCTCTCCGATTATTTTTTTCATTTTTGCCTTGGTGGACAAGTCTTGTTTGAATATGGAGGGAATTTATTGAAAAAAATGACATAAGGTTTAGGGATATGTGATTTTTTGAATTAATTGGGTCCATGTGTGAATGGGTTAAGTGTTTCATGGGTTCTTGGTATGTTGAGAATCTTTAAAGGGGGTTCGTGTTGTTTAAAAGGAAAATGGGATGAAAATTCAACTATAGAATATTTAAACATCGTGTAAAGGTATTACACATAGTGTAATTATTTGAGGTTTTTAATAAAATAAATCTAAGGTGAAGGGTTTTTCATAGTATTCCATTAAAAACATTTACACGATATGTAAACACATTACATGACATGTAAATGCCTGGCCTGCTATTTTAAACATGTTTTATGGATGATTTTCACTCTAATATGACTCATATTCTCTTTTATCACCCTATGTAATTATCACAATGATTTTGGGGTACCAGATTCCCTTATGGGTGTCCCTTTTGTGTGATAAATCATTGGTAAGTCCTTTTGGTCAGGTTTCTTCCTTATCTTCCTTCTTCTTCAACCGTTGTAGTGAAATCCTTTAACCAATTGCATTATTGGTTTTTATCTTGATCAGTTTTTATCTGGGAACATATTTCAATCGTCCAACCCATCTCCATCATGGGATTTCTCCATTGGATGTGTTATTGGATCATTGGTTAAAGGTAGGGTGTTTAAATATAAACCCTATAGTTTAATAATTTTCAAGTTTATACAATATTGTGATTGCACCATCGTTTTGTAAACCCAATTTAATTATATAAAAAAATAGAATTATTCCTTGAAATAATTTGGTTTCAAATTGATTTATAATTAACTTATGGATACCCATGGAGTGAGAAAACAATGATTATAATTGAATTGGAAAACATCTTAAAGTATTTTTAGCTTGACATGTGACCTGGGGTGATTTATTTTTATATATTCCCTAAATTGTGTCTTATTTTTGATTGATATAATTATTAATCAATTGTGAATTAAATTACAAGTGGAAAATGAAATAATAAGGGCAATTTTCATAATTATCCAATGAAAATTGTGATGTGATATTATGATATCCATGTTGTGTGATAGGGAATGTGTTCTATGTTTTAATTCTTATATATCAGGCTCAGCCCCATAACTTACATACTTATATGTTGTAATGTTGATATTGAGAGGTCTCAGCCAAGTACCATACTCTAATGCTTATAGAGAGTAGGATATGCCTAGTCCCATGTTCTAATTCTTATAGATCTTTGACCTGAAATGTTGTAATTCTTATAAGGCTTTGACCAAGAATGTTGTAATTCTTATAGGTCTTTGACCCAAATTGTATGGCGTGGCTATACAATGGTTATATGGTTGTGGTTGGAATGTTCATAAGACATGCTCAGAGATATTCTAGCATGGCACTGAAATAGGTTATTTTACCATGGTTATATGGTTGTGGATGTCATAGTTATAAGGCATACTCAAATATATTTTATCAGGGTTCTAAATTAGGTTATTTTTCTTCATTATAGGGTTGTGGTTGTCATGGTTGTAATACATGCTTAGAGATATTTTGTTATGAGGCCAAAGTAGGTTGTTATTGTATTTTATTAATTGTTGAATTAATTAATACGTGTATTTATCTCTTTATTGCATAAATTTTTTTTCAGAATAATTTTGTTTGGATAGAGTGGTATTGACCTAATGAGTTATATTCACACAATATTTAGGCCTCTGTTAGTTACCTGAGCAGATTTCATAGATATAGGTTCGGAAAAGAGGAAAAGGACCATGTTATTGATTTTTTTTGTTGTTGGGATAAAGTTTGGAGATGGGAACAGCGTGTGGTTCGGGACCCAGAATTTTGAGTCTTTTCTGAGTCAACTATTATTTTTCTTGTATTGTTATAGCATTACATTTTGATACATTCCATCATGTCATTCTATTATTAATTATTAATTTATTGGTTTATTTAGTTGGCTTTTATTATTGTCTTCTGTAATGTATTTAATCAGATTATTTCCATTTTATTATGAATTTTTTTACTGCTATGGCACTTAATATTAAGGGTATAGTCTCACCACTATAAATTTCACAACCCCGCTGCTATCCAACAACCATTGGAATACGAGGAGGCACACTTGAGGGCTCATGGAAAACCCTTTCTGGCCACGTGAGAGACTTCCAGATTATGGGATGTTACAAAGTGGTATCATAAGATCTTATTTTCTTTTCTTTTTCTTTACTATTTAGGGAAAGGTAAGAAGGAGTCCATGATGTTTTAGGACATGGTAATGAAATTATGTATGGGAGTATCTAACCCCTGTATGGGGGGGAATCTAAGTACCCATGGATAGGATTTTTGCTTGTGTTGTGTGCTTGTTACGGTTGATGTTATTTCACCTTGGGTAATTTATATATTGTGTGAGGTTATTGTTTCATGATATTAATATTTCTTTAGATTTGTACTCATGGACCGGTATGCCATTAGATGTAAATACAAGCATCATAATAGAAAAATAGGGATATATTGACATGTATTGTTCATAATAGGGTCATATCTATTTTTTGCATGTGATATATACTTACCTCTAGAATTGTGATATGAGATATCTATTTCCTTGGATAAATTAAATGCATTATTATGTCATTATAAAATAATTTTAAGGATTTTTTAGAGAGACAAAGAGTTAATGTTTCTCTATTGCAGTCACCTATGGGGGTTGACATTGTTGCTATCCAGTTTTTTAAGGTGTATGTTTGTCTTTTAGAGAAAATATATCCTCGTTGTGTTTGAATGGGGTGTCAGGAGAGTGGAAATCTACACTCTACTAACACATATGAACTAAAGATTATTGTAGTTCCTAAGAAGTATATGGATGTTCAGCTTCACAATAGCTTCCTTATGATTATGTGATCCATGGAAAGTGAGACTTTTCATACCATTCCTTTGATGTCTAAGCTGAAAATAGAGTTACAGCTTCATAATTCACCTTCATTTACTAGGAAAGGGGGACCCCAAGTAGCCGAGTTATGGATTGAGTCATTTCAGAAAATCTTCAAGCATCTCGAGACACCCGTCGATAGAAGGGTGAAGCTTGTTGTATATAATATTCATGGACCTACCAAGCATTGGTGGGATATTCTGGAGGAAGATGGGTAGTAAGAAAAGCTATCTTGGAAGGACTTAGAGATAAAGTTCTTGAGCCATTTCAATCCTGATACCTTGAGAGGTGAAAAATCTCATGAGTTCATGCATCTGACATAGGATGGTTTGTTAGTTCTAGACTATGAAATATTTTTTACCAACCTACAGTGCTTTTCTCCATATTTGGAATATTTTGAGACCTCTAAGGATATATGGTTCCATGAAGGTCTTCATTATGAGATCAGGTCGCAAGTAAACATTTTCTATTTAAATGTCTTTAAAGATTTGATTAATCATGCACTCATCACGGAAGGGAATCTGAGAGTGGATCTGGGTAGTGTCCAAGCTATTTCAGCAGTGAAATCTGGGATTTCTTCTTACAGTAGTAATAATCCTTGTTATAATATTTTCTATAGAATAATTAGTGCAAAGAGCAGTCGGGGAAATAGACAACCATCTCAAGATCATGTTTCTTCTCAGTGCTATAAGTGTGGAAAGTTTTCCCACAAGCACCTGTAGTGTCCTTACCCCACATTTGAGTGTCTTATATGCAGTATACTAGGTCATATTTATAGGTTCTATAAAAACTTTCTATATTAGACTAGTGTTATAGGATTAGGACAGGCACCAAAATTGGAAAGGGGCTCAGCTACCCCTCAACAGGCCGGTATCTGGAGTTCCACAGGACATCCAGGCTGAGTTAGGGGACGTGGTATCCCAGTTCATGAGAAATAGTACCAAGAAATGAAAATTGATCAGGGTAGTCATACTTGATCCCTATTAATATGTATAAGTCATTTTCACATAATTAAGACTACCCCTGCTAACGTGGATGCAAGACTGTCTATCGTAAGAGGTTCGATTATTGTATCATATACCTTAGCTTGTGTTTTATTTGATATAGGAGAACTGCATTATTCTTTATCTTCACTTTTTACAAATTATTTAGTCTTGGATGTAGAAATATTAGACATTGTTTTAAACATAGACTCACCATAGGGAGTGTGGTCTCAAAATATCAAATGTAGCAAGGTGGGTGCTCTAGAGATTCATGGTTACTGTTTCTTTTGGTAAACATTCATCTTGGAAATGACAGGCTTAGACTTGATTCTTGGTATGGAATGTTTAGTTCTATATGAGGTTAATATCTACTATTACAGGAGGATAATTACTTTAAAATTTCTAAAAGGAAGCATCTATTCTCACCAGTGTGAGTGGGATCTTCATAATGGTCATGCGGGACCAATTCAGTGAAGATAGGATTGTCCCATAGATTAGATCACTAGTCATGCTCTGGATAATGGTGGAATTTAGTAGGATTATTTTATTCCAGTGGTATACTTTTTCAAGTTTTTTTCCCTAATAATTTATATGGTGTACTTCCTAAGTGAAATATTGAGTTCATGGTCGAGTTGGTGCTAGGAGCAGATCCAGTTTCTATCCCACATTACCGAATGGAACCAGTAGAGCTTCAGGAATTGAAAGTTCAATTGTAATAGCTAGATTCTAAAGGCTTCATATAGTCGAGTATATATCCTTGGGGTTCTTTAGTTCTATTAACTAAAAATTCTAATGGATATTTGGGATTATTTTTGGATTATCGAAGGTTGAACTAGTTGGTGATCAAGAACCGATATCCTTTTCCACACATTGATGATATTTTTGATCAGTTGATAGGTGATAAAGGCTTCTCCAAGATTGAATTAAGATTAGGATATCATCAGTTAAGGGTGATACTATTAGACAAACCTCATACTTTTTTTAGGAGCAGGTATGGCTTGTATGAATTTTTACTCATGTTGTTTGGGTTGACTAATTAAAATTCAGTATTCATGGACTTAATGAATAGGATCATTCACCCTTTTCTAGATCAGTTTTTGGTAGTTTTCACTATTGAAATCATAGTGTACTTCCAATAAAAAAATTATCATGCCAAATATCTTGACATCATTCTTAGTACATTGAGAGAGCATTGGATTTGCGCCAAGCTCACCAAATAGAGTTTCTAGATAAATAAAGTATACTTCTTGGTCCATGTCATCTTAGAGGTAGGAATTTCATTGGACCTAGAGAAATTTGTAGTCATGATATCTTGGGAACAACCCAATAACATCTTTTAAATTCGAAGCTTTTTTAGTTTAGCAGGTTATTACTAGTGTTTTGTCTAAGATTTATCTCATTCGGCAACACCAATGTCTAGGATGAACAAGAAAGGGGAGAAGTTTGTCTAGTATGATGATTGCGAGAGATCATTTCAAGAGTTGAAAGGTAAGCTGACCTCATATCCTATCCTTGCTTTACCTTTTTTGGGTAAATCATATATCATATACTATAATTCATACAAAGTAGGACTCAAAACATTTCTAATTGAGGAGTATCATGTGGTTGCTTTTGGATCTAGGTAGCTGAGACTGCATGAGAGGAATTACCCTACTCACGATATGGAGTTAGCAGCAGTTTTACATGCCCTGATATATTGGAGACATTATCTCATGGGTGAGAGGTTTTTGGTATACAAGAATCACAAAATACTCAAGTAAATCTTTTCCCAATAGGACCTTGAACTTTAATAGAGGTGGTGGTTCAAGTATCTATAGTCCTTCGAATTTGAATTGGCTTATACACCATGAAATGGAAACATCATTGCTGAATATTTGAGTTTAAAGACATAGACAGAGGTAGTACAAAAGTCTTGTGGTTAGTGATGGATAATAGACCTCTTTACAAACATGCATCTAGTTGTTTAGGAATCTCGAGGGAAATTAGCTATGACTTGGACATCAATTATACCCATGCTTTTGAATTGGATTAAGAATGAGTATTTTTATAATTTGGAGAGCTCAGTTCTAAGATAAAATTTATATGGTGGAGAGATTCCATTGACATGGCCTCTCGGAAATGGAAATTATCTTCTTTTTTATAGCCAAGTATGGGTTCATGCATGCTTTCACAAGGAGATGATGAGGGATTTTCATGCTTTTAGTTGGGTGGTGCATCCTAGTTTAATAAAGATGTATCATGATCTCCATATACAGTATAGGTGGTCAGGAATAAAGAAGGAGGTGGTAGGTATTGTGGCTAGATGCTTCACTTATTAGCTGGTGAAAGCTGAGAATCGATGGATAGTTGGGATTTTTCAGCCTTTACCCATTCCAAAGTTCAAATGGGATGATTTTATGATGGATTTTGTGATAGGACTTACTAGAATGACTAGGAGGAATTTTGTTGTATGGGTTGTTTTCGATCAAATGACTAAGGTATCCCACTTCTTACCTATTAGGTAAACCTTCACAGTTGATGATCTAGGAAATATTTATGCGCATGAGGTGGTTCAGTTTCATGGTGTTCTAAGGTGTATAATTTTATAAAATTATCCTCATTTCACATCATGTTTATGGAAGGATCTTCAGAAATCCCTGGGATCATGAGTTCTTTTAAGCACATACTATTGTGCACAAACTGTTCAATCTGAGAAGGATATTAATGTTGTGGTAGATATGTAATGAGCCTATGTTTTGGATTTAGGTTGTTTATGAGAGAAACATATGGAACTCATGGAATTTTCATATAATAATAGCTTCTAGAAATTGATCCAAATGGAACCTTTTGAGGCTTTGTATGGAAATTCGTTATGTTCATCTATTTGTTGGTTGGAGGTAGGTGATTCAAAACTTGTTGTGACTAGTCTCATGCAAGATACATATGTGCAAGTTCATTTTGATAAGGCAGGGTTTTTTGACCATGCAGATCATGCAAAAATCATATGTTGATCATCATAGATGACCTATAATATTCAACGTTGGTCATCATGTTTTCCTTCGGTTGTTTCCTGGGTTGGGTTAGCGTCGTATAAAGAAACAGGGAAAGCTAGCACCCAGGTTTATCAGGTCATTTGAAATAGTGTCAGGGGTTAGTTTGGTAGCATACTGTTTATCCCATCCACAATTCTATTGTGTCATGCGCAACAAGTTCCACATGTATGTTTCCCTCGAAGGTGTGTTCAGACTAGGAATCACAATTTTCAAATGGTTTCCAATGGGTTTTTTCATGGAATCGAAAACAATCAATAGTTCTATATCCATGAGGTACCTTCTTTTCAAAGGTAGGCACACGTCGGTAGGTTTGGGAAAATATTCTTAAAAACTCACATTGGTTGAGAGGATGGGAGGTTAGACTCATCACTCATATTTGGGGGGAATTATTGTCTACTCTGAGACTCTCTTATACATTTAAGATATGATCATGAATCCATTATTTATTCCCAAGTATGATGTGGTTCACCCTAGAGTTAACAATCAATTATTGGAATGTATGGAATTTAGATTCATCCGTGTGTATCTGAGGTTCTTCATTAATGGAGATATCAATATGAATCCAAGGTTATCCATCAATGGTATCCTATTATGTACTTATTAGATATTCTTTGTTCAATATAATAACACTGGTTTTCTAGCCACACAGTGAGGTGCTCTGGAGTGTATCGTCATCTAGGGAGATGGGATTTTTTTATGTTTGTATTGGACTCATGAAATGGGATTCCTAGAAATCCTTGTAAGAGGGATCAAAACCCATGTAGTTTGGTGTCGCTTAAAGGGACACATCATATATTTTAAGATCATGTGATAAGGACCCATCCATATAATTTAATTTCATGTGGCAAGGACGTCTATGCAAGAGGTGTCTTGTAAAAGTTGGTGTGGGACTTATATAGAGGTAGCCCAGTGATTTTGGAAGAAGTATGGATTTACAAGATGAATTAGACCCTACTAGGAATTTTTCCTAGAGAGAATAGGATTGATTTAATGTGTTGGGTTTGGATCTCATGGAGGCTTCCTACATCTCTAATTTGGACCAGAATCAAATCCCATGTAGTTTAGTTGGTCTCGTAGGGGAGTATGTCCCTTTGGGAGGATTAAATTGGGGATTACTCCAGAAAAGGATTCCCTGTAAAGGGATCATTTGGTATGTATCAACGCCTGGTGGTTTAATGTCGTAATTTGGGTCTTACTTATAGCATCCCTCCTTTTTATAACATAAACTTTCATTACATTACACAAAACTGAGGATCTTTAAGGTTTAGTGTCTTGGAAACCAGGAACATAATACATGAAAACAACATAAAACATTCTTCTTAAACACTTGAAAGACTTCTCCTTAAGTTCATCCTAGGTTCAGTACTTCATATCATAACCTGGGGACATACATAAAAAGAAAGGGTGAGCAGAAGGCCCAGTAAGGGAACAAGAGAAACATTTAACATGTGAACTTGAGATACATCAACTATGTCATGAAAAGAACTTTAAGGCATGAGAAAGAAATCATGAGATATATCATAATAAAAATAACATTTTTCATAACGTGAAGATGTGTCTACATCATTTAACATAGACAATCATGAACATATCACCAAGGTCCATCCCCAAGGTGTCATTTGAAAATTACCAAGGTTATTCACCAAGATATCGTGAAAATTGTAATCTCTAGTGGTTACATCATTACCCAATGCATTGGAGCGCTATCAGGGCGCACCCTTAAATTTTCCTTTATTATCATGTGATCCAAATATATCATCATAAATCATTTCATAAAAAACCCATATAGCATAAAAGAAATGGGTTTCATTTCATAATCATAACATTTTAAAAACTGCTTTAAAGACGTGATCTTTACGTCACTTTAAACCCACGGAAGGGGAGAGCGGGTCTCATGTATGTAAATCCCAGAATTTAAAATAAAACATTTTGGTATATATGTGAATACCCCTTTTGAAGAAAGATCTTTGAGTATTCACTTAATAAAATAAAAGTAATTTAGAAAAACAGAGAGACATTTTGAGACGGAAATTCTGCAGCATAACGGCTATGTTTTGGGGTTTTAGAAATCATTGAAAAGAGAGGGGACATGGGTCAAACACTCATAAATGACCCATAAAACAGTATAGGGACAGAATATAAAGGATTTGAGAACATGGTAATGAAATTTGAAATATATACCATATTAAATGAAGAACATGAAAGGAAGACAAAAATAAGATTTCTCTTATGAAAATCCGGCAGCCCAACGACGTCACTTAAACTTCAACAAAAATGAATTGACGAGATCAAATAGGGTCTCTCATCATATGGAAATAAAATATTAGTATGATAGATATAGAGACCATACCCCAACATAATACAAAAGGAACTTTAAATACTTGACATGAAAGTAGATCTTGGAAAAATGAGAAAGGCGAACGAATCCCTTAAAAATTCGGCAGCCTAACGGCGTCACTTAAACTTCAACAAAAAATGAATTGACAAGATCAAAATAGGTTCTCTCATCATATGAAAATAAGGTTTCAGTATGATATATATATAGATCATACTCAAATATAATAAAAAGTAACTTGAAAGACTTGACATGAAAATAGATCTTGAAAACGAGAAGGGTGAAAGAATCCCTTAAAAATTCGGCAGCCTAACGGCGCCACTTAAAACTTAAAAATACTGAATTGAAGAGATAAAATGGGTTATCTCATAATATGATCATAAAAGATAAGTATGATAGATATAGAGATCATACCCAAACATAATAAAAAGGAACTTGAAAGACTTGACAAGAAAATAGAACTTGAAAATGAGAAGGGTGAAAGAATCTGTTACAAATATTTCGGCAGCCTAACGGCGCCACTTAAACTTTCATAAAATGAAAATATGAGATTAAGAGGGGGTATATCATAATATTAACATAAAAAGGATGGTATAATGAATATAAAAGAACATCATCCAACATAATAACATGGAGCATAAAAGGAATGACATAAAAGAGATTACTTGAAAAGAAAGAGAGAGGTTGGATCCCTTACCTTAAAACGTAACTCTTAAAACTCAAAGGTTGGGACCTTGAGAGGATTGAGGGCACCTTGGGAGGACTCATTGGGAGGTAAGGAGATCAGAACTTCGTTTATAATGATTTTGGAGTCCAAAGGATGAGAGAATGGCTTGGTATTTATAGGAAAAGTGAGGGGACAAGGCATTAATGGCCAAGGGACACCTCATAAGTTGGTTTCTCAAAACCATGTGCTCTCCAAAGATATTTCCCATGAAGTTAGGCCACATGGGGCCCCCAATACAATAATTCATCACCTTTGGTCGGCCAACCCATAAAATATCTCATGACATCATCATGACACAGTTATGATGTCATTAAACATACTGAAACCCTAAAACTGTATTTTTACTATTCACTGAAAATTCAAATCTTAGAAAAACCCCAAAATTTCACCTTAACAAAATATCAATGCTCTGATTTCAAAAATGAACTCCATTTTATAAAAATAATTTTCTAAATATTTTTAATTTATTTTTTAAATAAATACACTATTCACCGAAAATTCATTTTTTTCAGAAAAAAATCCCCAAAAATTACCTTAACATAATATCGATGCTCTGAGTTCAAAAATGAAATCCATTTTATAAAAATAATTTTCTAAATATTTTTAATTTAATTTTTAAGTAAAAAACACTATTCACCTGAAAAAACTAATACTTGAATAATAATTTATGAAACCGTTATTTAACCATTTTATTGAATCACATTACTTAATCAAGGTGCCTAGATTATATTAATACTTTCTTTAAGTGAGATTACTAATCCATTTGGTCACATTACTAATACTAAGCATAAAATCACTATTCATAATTTACTATTCATCAAAAATTAAGTTGATCTTATTAGACTCTAAATTTCGTACTTAACATAATTTTAGAAGACCATTTTTTGAAAATCATTACACATTTTTAATTATTTAAGGTTTAAATAAACATTTTTTTAAAATATCCTTTCTCTAAAATTCACCAAAAATATGCATACTATATTTATCCGGACATTTAAAAAGTCATAAACATCATCATAAGAAGAAATCCCAATTTTTATTTAAAACAAAGGATTACACAAGGCAGTTACGGTCTCCTTGCATAGCCCCTTATCACACCAGCATAGGACCTAAGTGTAAGGTGTGTTAAGGTGAGAGAATTTGAGGGAGGCTCGGCCAACATCGCACGATTAGTAATTTCTATCAGTTTGAACTTCTCGCGAAGGCGATCCCGTTCTAGCTTCACACGATGAAGTTCAGCTTGGGTTTAGTCCAGAGCAAAGCCCAGTGGTGCTACCTCCTTCCCAAGCTCTGTTAGATGGGCTTCGATCGGTCCAAGACTACTGGGTGAGGCCATCGAATCTTCTTTCTATATTAATTAAACAAGATCAATTGTATTTATAGACAAAAGTCTCAACATTCAGTTTTCAACGGTCATACTGACTAACGGTCATATAATAGTCAAAACCCAATGGTCTCATTTTAATTATACTCATGCTATCAAATGAAACATTTTTGTTGAGTATAAAAATAAAATAAAATAACATATAAAATTAGGAAACAAGATTTATTCAAAATTCCAGGTCGTTACAATCTTCCCCCCTTAAGAAATTGCGTCCTCGCAATTTTTAAAATTGGGTTTTGAAATTTCATTGAAAGTCCCACATTGGAAAAGGAGTCAGTAAAACTATTACTTTCAAAGAAAGAAAGGGAAGTACAAAGGTCACCCGAGTTAACCCACACTAGGATTCCATGTAGGAAATCATGGACATGGAGGAGAAAACAAAGGGTCAAGTTCTGAGGGAGAGTGATAGAAAACATGATTAGGAGAAATTTAACCATAATAAAATCCCAAACTTATGATGTGTGTAAACGGTCTTTGATTACCTAGTAGGAAACGTAAACCAACAACGTTTTTTCTTTAATTTCCTTTTCATAATTTTGAGGAATTCATTTACTACATAGAACGGAAACATAAGAAAATATACCTACCTTCAAGTAGAGTTTCATCCTTTAATAAGTCTCTACCAAAACTAATCTTTTCTCCAAACGATGAGAATTCAAAAACACTTGGTCTCATCAAAAGCACAAGAATCATCTTCTAGAGAGTCACATAATCCAAAAAAGATTAACTATCATTTTCTTCTACCTTTAAACATTATCCTAAAAACAGAAAAGGTAAGATAAAACAACACTACAAAAAAGAAATAATCCCATAGGAAGGGAAAATACTTTTAAATCTTCAAAGATCCAAGGTACTACCCAAAGTTCATCATAGACCATTCCATAACTAACAGTCCTTAAAATTCCTCAAAATAAACCAAACTAAGATTGAAACCCAAATACAAGAAGGATTTGATAACATAGTCTTACAAAATAAACTTCATTGTTCATCTCCAAACATCATCAACAACGCCTAACATCTTATAACAAAAGTAGCTAACCTATACATATTTTACCCAAGATTGGTTAATCATTTACATAAGTAACCTAAATTACTATAAGTCCACCTTAAATTCATCAATTATTCAAAATATAAGTCAACCTTACTCTTCAATGAAAATACCATAGCAATCTATTTACCTCGATCATATAGGGTCCCCAAAATAGTGAACGTCTTCCAAAATAATAATCATCTTTTAATCCCCTAATCATCTATATCATATTAATATGGAAATCATCGCATTTCCTATCACATTGGTTTTTGGGACATGTTCTTCCATTTCCCGCCATTAACTAAGAAAAGAAACTATAATTATGGGCTTAAATACTTAACCAATAATCATGAAAAGGAGCTTAAAGCATATAAGGATAACTTGTAGAAGAAAAGTATACCCTAACTTGTGATCCCATAGGTTTCAAACTAGGTTATCCATGATCATATATTCTTATGTGAATCTTTATTTTGTTTTATCCTTATTCCTTTAATAATGGTTCATACTAAGCTTATGAATTTACCAAAGCATATCCCCCGGGAGTGTCGTAACCAAGAGTGCAGCAAGGCCCGTTGTTGTGTACCAGTTCCCATTCGAGTCTAGCTCAAAGCGGTTTTTTCAGGTTTTACCCCTTTGTACATCTATGCTAGAGCCACCTCTACCTGCTCGTATCCAGACAGGGATGTATTTGCTTGGCAACCCATTACTCAATACTCACCAAAATACCAGGAAGATTTCCTATATATAAACTTTTCTATAGGCATCTTCCTAAAGTTTTCATATCCTAATTTCCACAAATAACTAAACCTCCCTTTGATACCAACTATAGCATCCCGCCTTTTTATAACATAAACTTTCATTACATTACACAAAACTGGGGATCTTTAAGGTTTAGTGTCTTGGAAACTAGGAACATAATACATGAAAACAACATAAAACATTCTTCTTAAACACTTGAAAGAATTCTCCTTAAGTTCATCCTAGGTTTAGTACTTCATCTCATAACCTGGGAACATACATCAAAAGAAAGGGTGAGCAGAAGGCCCAGTAAGGGAACAAGAGAAACATTTAATATGTGAACTTGAGATACATCAACTATGTCATGAAAAAAAACTTTAAGGCATGAGAAAGAAATCATGAGATATATCATAATAAAAATAACATTTTTCATAACTTGAAGATGTGGCTACATCATTTAACATAGAAAACCATGAACATATCACCAAGGTCCATCCCCAAGGTGTCATTTGAAAATTACCAAGGTTATTCACCAAGATATCGTGAAAATTGTAATCTCTAGTGGTTACATCATTACCCAATGCATTGGAGCGCTATCAGGGCACACCCTTAAATTTGCCTTTATTATCATGTGAGCCACATATATCATCATAAATAATTTCATAAAAAACCCATATAGCATAAAATAAACGGGTTTCATTTCATAATCATAACATTTTAAAAACTGCTTTAAAGACATGATCTTTACGTCACTTTAAACCCACGGAAGGGGAGAGCGGGTTTCATGTATGTAAATCCCAGAATTTAAAATAAAACATTTTGGTATATATGTGAATACCCCTTTTGAAGAAATATCTTTGATTATTCACTTAATAAAATAAAATTACTTTAGAAAAAGAGAGAGACATTTTGAGATGGAAATTATGCAGCATAACGGCTATGTTTCGGGGTTTTAGAAAACATTGAAAAGAGAGGGGACATGGGTAAAACACTCAGAAATGACCCATAAAACAGTAGAGGGACAGAATATAAAGGATTTGAGAAAATGGTAATTAAATTTGAAATATATACCATATGAAATGAAGAACATTAAATGAAGATAAAAATAAGATTTCTCTTATGAAAATTCGGCAGCCAACGACGTCACTTAAACTTCAACAAAAATGAATTAACGAGATCAAATAGGGTCTCTCATAATATGAACATAAAAGATAAGTATGATAGATATAGAGACCATACCCCAACATAATACAAAAGTAACTTGAAATACTTGACATGAAAGTAGATCTTTGAAAAATGAGAAAGGCGAACGAATCCCTTAAAAATTTGGCAGCCTAACAGCGTCACTTAAACTTCAACCAAAAATGAATTGACAAGATAAAAATAGGTTCTCTAATCATATGAACATAAGGGTTAAGTATGATATATATAGAGATAATACCCCAACATAATAAAAAGGAACTTGAAAGACTTGACATGAAAATAGATCTTGAAAACGAGAAGGGTGAAAGAATCCCTTAATAATTTGGCAGCCTAACGGCGCCACTTAAAACTTAAAAATACTAAATTGAAGAGATAAAATGGGGTATCTAATAATATTATAATAAAAGATCAGTATGATAGATATAGATATCATACCCCAACATAATAAAAAGGAACTTGAAAGACTTGACAAGAAAATAAAACTTGAAAATGAGAAGGGTGAAAGAATTCGTTACAAATATTTCAGCAGCCTAACGGCGCCACTTAAACTTTCATAAAATGAAAAGATGAGAGTAAGAGGGGGTCTCTCATAATATGAACATAAAAAGGAAGGTATAATTAATATAAAAGAACATCATCCAACATAATAACATGGAGCATAAAAGGAATGACATAAAAGAGATTACTTGAAAAGAAAGAGAGAGGTCGGATCCCTTACCTTAAAACGTAACTCTCAAAACTCAAAGGTTGGGACCTTGAGAGGCTTGAGGGAACCTTGGGAGGACTCCTTGGGAGGTAAGGAGACCATAAATTTGTTGAGAATGATTTTTGAGTCCAAAGGATGAGAGAATGTCTTAGTATTTATAGGGAAAGTGAGGGGACAAGGCATTAATGGCCAAGGGACACCTCATAAGTGGGTTTCTCAAAACCATGTGCTCTCCCAAGATATTTCCCATGAAGTTAGGCCACATGGGGCCCCCAATACAATAATTCATCACCTTTGGTCGGCCAACCCATAAAATATCTCATGACATCATCATGACACAGTTATGATGTCATTAAACATACTGAAACCCTAAAACTGTATTTTTACTATTCACTGAAAATTCAACTTTCTTAGAAAAATCCCAAAATTTCACCTTAACCAAATATCAATGCTCTGATTTCAAAAATTAACTCCATTTTATAAAAATAATTTTCTAAATATTTTTAATTTATTTTTTAAATAAATACACTATTCACCGAAAATTCATTTTTTTCAGAAAAAAATCCCCAAAAATTAGCTTAACATAATATCAATGATCTGAGTTCAAAAATAAAATCCATTTTATAAAAATAATTTTCTAAATATTTTTAATTTAATTTTTAATTTAAAAACACTATTCGCCCGAAAAAACTAATACTTGAATAATAATTTATGAAACCATTATTTAACCATTTTATTGAATCACATTACTTAATCAAGGTGCCTAGATTATATTAATACTTTATTTAATTGAGATTACTAATCCATTTGGTCAAATTACTAATACTAAGCATAAAATCACTATTCATAATTTACTATTCATCAAAAATTAAGTTGATCTTATTATACTCTAAATTTCGTAATGAACATTATTTTGGAAGACCATTTTTTGAAAATCATTACACATTTTTAATTATTTAAGGTTTACATAAACATTTTTTTTAAAATATCCTTTCTCTAAAATTCACCAAAAATATGCATACTATATTTATCCGAACATTTAAAAAGTCATAAACATCATTATAAGAAGAAATCAAAATTTTTATTTAAAACAAAGGATTACACAAGGCAGTTACGGTCTCCTTACATAGCCCCTTATCACACCAGCATAGGACCTAAGTGTAAGGTGTGCTAAGGTGAGAGAATCTGAGGGAGGCTCGGCCAACATCGTACGAGTAGTAATTTCTATCAGTTTGAACTTCTCGCGAAGGTGATCCCGTTCTAGCTTCACACGATGAAGTTCAGCTTGGGTTTGGTCCAGAGCAAAGCCCAGTGGTGCTACCTCCTTCCCAAGTTCTATTAGATGGGCTTCGATCGGTCCAAGACTACTAGGTGAGGCCATCGAATCTTCTTTCTATATTAATTAACCAAGATCACTTGTATTTAGAGACAAAAGTCGCAACATTCAGTTTTCAACGGTCATACTGACTAACGGTCATATAATAGTCAAAACCCAACGGTCTCATTTTAATTATACTCATGCTATCAAATGAAACATTTTTGTTGAGTATAAAAAAAATAACACATAAAATTGGGAAACAAGATTTATTCAAAATTTCGGGTCGTTACATTACTAGTGAGGAGGATACCTATATTGGTCTGATTATGATTGGGAATTATTCCTGAGGAGGATACCCATTGAACTCAAGCCCTAGGTGGGCATCCTATTTTTCATGATTATATCAGGAATTAGAGTTCTCTTAGTTAAATTTTTTTCATGGATCATGTAGATCTCATTATCACCATTAACCTCTAATCTCATGTGAGTCATGCTCAGTGTGAGAAATTAGAGGAATAGGAATATCTATCAAACCACACTATCTGGTTTTGTCTACTGGTGGAAATGATGACAAATACCAATGGGAGAGGGATGGTGTAACACCCCAAGATTTCATAGTGTGTTATATCTTCAAAATAATTCAATAACTTTCACTACACGCAACACTGAGTTCAATCACACCATGACTTACAAAAAAAAAGCCATTAAAAGAGGTCATGAATAGTATTAACTAAATTTTAAACTTTATATAATCCTTATAATTTTAGAATCCATATTATGAGTTTCTTAGTCATAATGCAAGAACAGATTCATTTTCAGTATTGCACTTTTATCAACTTTTAATAGTAAAACCTTTTTAAATACAATATTTTAAACTTTTTGACTAAATGGGTACATCAAAAAAATTTAAAATGAAACATCCCAAGCTTTCACGGTACGTTTTCCTTTGAATAAAACAGTAGCGTGTGTTGTACGCAACTTCGTGTTTTAACACACACCACAACCGATCAAACTAGCCGTTATGAATAGTAATACCTAATTTTTGAAATTATATATATTTTATTTTTAAAAATGGACTTCATTTTTGGATTCGGAATATCAAATTTATCCTAAGGTGAAATTTTGGTACTTTTCGGATAACTTTAATATTTTGATGAATAGTGAAAATTACTAAATTTTAATTAAAAACAACTTTTTTAATCAAAATAATTAATAGTGATAAATTATGAATTTTAGTGGTTTTAAAGTATATTTAGAATATATTTTTACCATTTAATATAATGTTGGTCATTGGACATAATTTTACAATTAAACCGAACATAAACAAGTGTCAATCTTTTGATAGTTATTATCTCTTAAAAACACGCTTTTTGTTTTGACAGCGGGAATTAATTTTAAATTAATTTCTGCCACTTCTGTGTTTTGAATTTAGGAAAATGGATTCCATATTTGGAATCAGGATGTTCAAATTGTGTAAATAGGTAACTTTTATTTTTAGACATTTTGAATAATTACTGCGGTAAATATTTTATTTACCATGGTTAAGGGTAAATTCGGTAAATAAGGGTTAAAAAAATTATATTATAATAATACTAAATTACCCTAAAACGTGTCTTAACCCTATTGGTTGATACATGGTCGACCATGGGCATCTTTGTGTCAATTTTGGGACCCCATGGATCCACTTGTAAGTGATAATGACACTTTATTTTAATTTAGTTAAAATGAATACAAAAATGACACAAGCATATATCTTTTAGAACAACAATTTTTACATAGGGTTATATATGTTGGATTTTAGATTATAAATATTCATTAGAAAGATAAAAAGATTTCCTACATAATGATATTTTATTTATAATTTTTATACATTGAATAATTTATTTTATGTATGACACAATGATGACGCAGTAATTACTATAATAGTGAAAAATTAAAATAATTGATATTATAAATACCCAAATAATTATAATATGAAACTTTTAATGAATTAAACTAATTTTATATGATAATATGATATATTAGGATTGATTTAATTGACTTTGTTCGAAGTAATCAATCTGTTAGGAGTTTCAAAAAAATCAACTATTGAATAGTGTCAAAATTGACATAAAAGAGTTCTTAAAACAAATATTATATTATTAATTGATATTAAATTCCTAAAAATCTAAGGTTCAGCCAAGAGACTTATATTATGATAGGTTCCTTATTAATGAACCACTTGGGGGTCGCTTGGATGTATATAGTAAGTTTATTAACCATATTATATAAAAATACAAAGAGACATTGTAAAAGTGAAACTAATTAACTTAGAGTTAATACTTAAAGATAAGGTTAATATAAGTACCCAAACCTGTCTAAATTCTATTGGATGAGTTGTTTTCGACCTATCCCCGCCTCATCATTTGAATAGTCAACTTTGGAGCCTTTAGAAACCGAAAATGAATTTATTATAAATTAATATTTCTAGCTTTTCCAAAGGTGCCCCTCACCCCTCTTATAAAAGGGAACTCCTCCTTCTCATTTCTTCACACCTCTCAAGCCACTTGGCTCGTCCAAACTCTGCCCAACTAAGCTCCCCACATCCCTCTCCTCCTCCTTGAAGCTTCCCCTTAGGCAGAAAGCATTTCAAGAAGTCCTTTGGTTCCAACCAAAGTGAGTTACCTAAATTAAAGGTAACAATTTCTCTTAAAGTATTTTCATTTATTTTGCTTCTCCAACCCCAAAAATCTTTTTATTTCCTTTCTTTTGTAACAACACCAGTATCCTAAATATACTAGGATGTTGTTATAAGAAGTATTCAAACTACACATACACACAACTCCATCTAATGGATGATGAACATAATGTTTCTGTGGATGGCAAACTAACGCCTCACGAAACGATGATTGTTCAAATACATCTTACCACCTCTCATGGTGGCCATTATGAT
The DNA here is from genome assembly GCA_963277665.1 of Viscum album. Taxonomy (NCBI): domain Eukaryota; kingdom Viridiplantae; phylum Streptophyta; class Magnoliopsida; order Santalales; family Viscaceae; genus Viscum; species Viscum album. The sequence continues at coordinate 1,196,774,384 of OY728140.1, forward strand.
GGCAATGTAATTAAATATGATATTAATGATATATATTTTATATATAAGCTTCTGTAATTCCATTTTATTTCATATCATTATTCGTTTCATGTTGTATATACATACGATAATTTCATTTGAGGAAGTGCGGACTACCGCCCCCTTAAAATGATATGACTCGTTCATACCACACATGGAACGTATAAAGGATGGTGTTAATGAACTTAAGTAACATATATAAAATATTATATTATACTGGAATAGTAATATACCTATGTATCATTTGGATTTGATTCTTTTAAAATAAAAATTAAATGGAAGTAGCGTTCGTGCGTACGTACGGACTACCGTCTCCACGAACGCGATGAGATTCATTCTCCATCGTATCCATTCAAGTATAATTACCATTTAATGATTTAAAAATGATGTTTAAGGACTTGATATCATTCTGGATATGAATAAGATACAACAAACATGACTTAAGTAACAAAACATATAAAAGAAAATGAGTAAGTTAACACCCGAAACGACGATAATTCTAAGATATTATTAACAAATCAATGTTAAAAGATCATATATGATATCATATTATTATATATGATTCTTGTATAATTTAATAACAACTATTTCACCATTATACAGGAGGTTAACCTACCCCAACCAAGGAAAAGTACAAGGTAAGGGGTTTTCATCTCACTCCTTATTCCCGTGAGATTCATGCCATATTGCCACCATCACCTTTTGTGTGGTGTATATACTGCCCATAATTATATTCTTTGTGTAATACACTCTAATTTATGTGTATTGACATATTCATTGTATGATACCTCTTTCATGGGTTGTATGTTTCATAAGTTACCAAATTGGTAAGGGTTATTTCACAATCTCTTCATTATCCGAGGTTGTTTATATGTAATAATCTACTGGGATCTCTTTATCATCCACATCCATGTTTCTTAAAAATGTATTTCAAAACATTTTTACTATTTACAAGAATATGGGTTAAAGTCATTTATACCCTTTTTGACTTTTTATAAGAGGTTTATAAAGGAATCTTTCCGTCGTTTTCAAAACAAGGTCCTTTTTAACCTTTTCGACAGAATTGAGGTAAGAATGTTTTTTTTAACTTATACGGCGGGTGGGTTATTTTACGCCGTTATAAAATCTTCAAAGCTTTCCTTACAATCTTATAAGAATATTTTCAAAGAAAATGTTTTATTTTATATGGATATTAAATGATTTCAAAATAAAAGGAGATATTTCTTTAAAAAGAATTTTGATTTCATCTATGTCAACATCCTTTGATGGATTTTAAGATTATTTGAAGTTGATTTATTATGATACAAAACTTCTATATTGTATTGAAGGTTTTGTGATATGTTTGACTGTGGATGTGCTATTTTTATACCATTCATAGTTTATTGTGAAAGTATTGACATTTCGTATGCTAGTTTTAATACGAATGTTTATGTTATGTTTAAACCTTTTCATATGGGAATGCATTGGACTTAATAAGTGACGGGTGGAGCCCGCTATAGCTCCTCGATGCATCGGTAGGTCTCATGAGACAAACTAGTGTCTTGGCACAAGGCCTTGACAAAATCTTATTTGTAGTCTTGGCACGAGGCCTTGACTATGTGGTTATGATAGTCTGGCATTATGCATTCCAACATTATGAAAGTGGTTATTGATTTTTGCATGTGATTATTCGATTAGTAGAATATCCATGTGATTAAGTAAATGGCATTATTTCATTTTATTTATGTCATACCATGTTGAAAGTTAATATTTAAAAGGCTTTTGTTTTAGTTATACATTTCCTTAAATGTTTATTCTTATTTATAAAAGTTTCCGCTATATTGTTATCCTTACTGGGCATTTGAGCTCACCCCTTTTCTATGTTTTATTTTTCCCAGGATGTGAAGAAGTAAGTTATGAATGACCTGCTGGGATTTTATGAGGGGTTAATAGTGTGGATTGTGGAAACATTATGTTGTTGTAGTAGTTTTTCATTTTATGATGTAATGTAAAACTTATGAATATATCTAGTGTTTCCAAGGCTACTAAACCAATCGGTCTTTCGAGATTTGATCTTTCTCATGATCATGCCAATGTTATGAAGTAATGCACCGACTCTGGGTAGCTGGGGTCGGGGCGTTACAGTTGGTATCAGAGGAAGTTTAGTACAAACCTTGGAAGCTAGATTTAGATAAACTATGATTAGAGCACGTAGACCTAAGATGAACTTTGAGGATTAGTATAGAAGAACTTCCTATAATTTTGGTATTGTAGAGATTTTGTGAGTTTTCCGAGCAATACATCCCTGTCTGGATACGAGCAGGTAGAGGCGGCTCTGGCACAGATGTACCTAGGGGTAAAACCCGAAAACACCGCTTTGATCTAGACTCGAACGGGAACTGGTGCACGACAACAGGCCTTGCTGCACTCTTGGTTACGACACTCCCGGGGGATATGCTTAGGATAACTCTCATTTTCTTTACAAATCATTATGAAGGGTCTATGAGTATATACTTCCTCAAAGAAAACATTTTTATGATTATGGATTATATCCATAAATAGTTCAATTTATGTTAAGTGTTTTATAAGTATGGGATTATGTATTTTGATTCATAAACTGATCTAGTTTATGCCATTGTTTAGAAATGGCGCCCAATAGAAGGAATGAGAACTCTAGCAATGCACATGATACAAAGAGAAAGAAGGATCATATATTTTATGGTCTTAAGCCAGAATTTACAAGAGAAATAGTCTCGCATGTATTATCATCATATGAAGAAATAATATCATGTGTTGATAAGATAAGTAAAGAGTTTTCTGAGTCCTATGGCTTTGAAGGGAAGCAAGAGAAGAAAAGGATGGAAGAGAGAAATATGGATAAAGGGAAGAGGGAAAAGAAGAATTTTCCCATATGTGGTAACTGTGGAAAGAAACACCCTGGAACTTTCCTGAAAGGAATGGGAGTTTGTTATAAGTGTGGAGGAAAAGGTCACAAAGTACATGACTGCAAGGGTAAGAAAATGGTTTCAAATGTACAATGCTTCATTTGCAAGGAGTTTGGACACTACGCGAACCTATGTCCCAGTCATCAGACTATGACGCAAATGATGCTATTGGATAATAATCAAGTTATGATACTACCACAGATGAAGAGGAATGATTAGAGTTCTTATGTTGATTATGTCAATTGAGTGTTGTATCAACAATGTACTTGTTACAATAATCATGGAGTATATAAGGATTGTACTGCAGTACTATTTCATTAAGGACTTGAGATTGTGTGGAACAAAGAAAAGTGACTCAATAGCAAGATAAATTTTTGGAAAATATATGGTTGAGAGAATGATAAACCATAATATGGTTCTGATACCGAGTTAGTGATTTTAGAATAATACATGATTGATTTGGATAAATTATATTGGATATTCTTGACTACCTTGGAACTGATTAATGATTTGTATATTCCATCATTGTTGGGGTTTAAAACATTTTTGTATTGATGAAGTATATCCAGCATTCTATATGGAATAAGGGAGAATGATTGTAATCAATAAGGAATATGGTAATTCAGGATGTTTCAGTGTACTAAAAGAATACATGATGAAGGTATTCACATGCTATTACGGGGTAAAAAGTATCTACATTATGTTTACCTTCCTTATAAATGTTGGACTGTGAGTTTGGATAGATGTATTTTGGATAGTTCTAGTTTGGATTATTTTGGATTTCCATAAAAGGACAACCCGAAGGTCGGGCGGCAACTCGTCGCGTCCGGCGAGGCTGCGAGACTTGAACCCACAACCGAAGGGCGACAAGGGTGTATCACCTACCACTGGCCCACGAGATGTCCTGGATTAAATAATTTAGTTTTTATTAAAAGATCTTGTAGATGAATTATAAATTCGATTATTTTGGAACCCTATACGAATAGTGTAAATAGAATTTTTTTTTACGTTCTATTATCTTTTAGAGTGAAAGATGAGTTTGTGGTAGAAATTTATTAATATATAAAACTCTAATTATAATGTTAGTATATCTCCTTATGATCTTAGCCAATCTCATAAATAAATTCCACAACATTCAGAAAAGGAACTTAGAACAAAAATGTTGTCCTAGATGGTACCTTAAATCATCACTAATTTATGGCTTCGGGATTGTTGGCCTTTTCATAGCCATGTTCTCTACCACTCTCCATCAGATAATTGATGGTTAGATTTCTCCTCCATGTCCATATTTTCCTACATGGAACCCTAGTATGTTGTTATTTTCGGTAATCTTCATACTTTCCACTCTTTATTTTAAAAAGAGGCCTCATTAATTCATTTTTCGATGTGGGATTTCAACTAAGATATTTTGAAACGTCAAAAATGTGTTATCCCAATACCCTATATTTTGTTGAACCGATGGTACTTCAAATCATCATAGATTGATGAGTTTAAGGACCTCAATTTTATACTTGTTTGTGATTGATGACCTCAATCACTACCTATAAATATTTACGTTTTTCCTCCAATTATATGTCTCTAATTGCCACCGATGTTCTCCTAATCGAGATCATAATTTGGTGGTGACCATTTCATTTCTCTTTTCCACATATTAAGACTAAATTTTAGTAACCCAATTTCCGATGTGGGTTTTCCCACAAATATATTATCTATTTTCAACCTTTTACTTTTGAAGAACAATTTCAAATTGCGAGGACGCAATTTATTGAAGGAGAGGAGAATGTAACACCCCAAGATTTCATAATGTGTTATATCTTCAAAATAATTCAATAACTTTCACTACACGCAACACTGAGTTCAATCACACCATGACTTACAAAAAAAAAGCCATTAAAAGAGGTCATGAATAGTATTAACTAAATTTTAAACTTTATATAATCCTTATAATTTTAGAATCCATATTATGAGTTTCTTAGTCATAATGCAAGAACAGATTCATTTTCAGTATTGCACTTTTATCAACTTTTAATAGTAAAACCTTTTTAAATACAATATTTTAAACTTTTTGACTAAATGGGGACATCAAAAAAATTTAAAATGAAACATCCCAAGCTTTCACGGTACGCTTTCCTTTGAATAAAACAGTAGCGTGTGTTGTACGCAACTTCGTGTTTTAACACACACCACAACCGATCAAACTAGCCGTTATGAATAGTAATACCTAATTTTTGAAATTATATATATTTTATTTTTAAAAATGGACTTCATTTTTGGATTCGGAATATCAAATTTATCCTAAGGTGAAATTTTGGTACTTTTCGGATAACTTTAATATTTTGATGAATAGTGAAAATTACTAAATTTTAATTAAAAACAACTTTTTTAATCAAAATAATTAATAGTGATAAATTATGAATTTTAGTGGTTTTAAAGTATATTTAGAATATATTTTTACCATTTAATATAATGTTGGTCATTGGACATAATTTTACAATTAAACCGAACATAAACAAGTGTCAATCTTTTGATAGTTATTATCTCTTAAAAACACGCTTTTTGTTTTGACAGCGGGAATTAATTTTAAATTAATTTCTGCCACTTCTGTGTTTTGAATTTAGGAAAATGGATTCCATATTTGGAATTAGGATGTTCAAATTGTGTAAATAGGTAACTTTTATTTTTAGACATTTTGAATAATTACTGCGGTAAATATTTTATTTACCATGGTTAAGGGTAAATTCGGTAAATAAGGGTTAAAAAAAATAATATTATAATAATACTAAATTACCCTAAAACGTGTCTTAACCCTATTGGTTGATACATGGTCGACCATGGGCATCTTTGTGTCAATTTTGGGACCCCATGGATCCACTTGTAAGTGATAATGACACTTTATTTTAATTTAGTTAAAATGAATACAAAAATGACACAAGCATATATCTTTTAGAACAACACTTTTTACATAGGGTTATATATGTTGGATTTTAGATTATAAATATTCATTAGAAATCTAAAAAGATTTCCTACATAATGATATTTTATTTATAATTTTTAGACATTGAATAATTTATTTTATGTATGACACAATGATGATGCAGTAATTACTATAATAGTGAAAAATTAAAATAATTGATATTATAAATACCCAAATAATTATAATATGAAACTTTTAATGAATTAAACTAATTTTATATGATAATATGATATATTAGGATTGATTTAATTGACTTTGTTCGAAGTAATCAATCTGTTAGGAGTTTCAAAAAAATCAACTATTGAATAGTGTCAAAATTGACATAAAAGAGTTCTTAAAACAAATATTATATTATTAATTGATATTAAATTCCTAAAAATCTAAGGTTCAGCCAAGAGACTTATATTATGATAGGTTCCTTATTAATGAACCACTTGGGGGTCGCTTGGATGTATATAGTAAGTTTATTAACCATATTATATAAAAATACAAAGAGACATTGTAAAAGTGAAACTAATTAACTTAGAGTTAATACTTAAAGATAAGGTTAATATAAGTACCCAAACCTGTCTAAATTCTATTGGATGAGTTGTTTTCGACCTATCCCCACCTCATCCTTTGAATAGTCAACTTTGGAGCCTTTAGAAACCGAAAATGAATTTATTATAAATTAATATTTCTAGCTTTTCCAAAGGTGCCCCTCACCCCTCTTATAAAAGGGCACTCCTCCTTCTCATTTCTTCACACCTCTCAAGCCACTTGGCTCGTCCAAACTCTGCCCAACTAAGCTCCCCACATCCCTCTCCTCCTCCTTGAAGCTTCCCCTTAGGCAGAAAGCATTTCAAGAAGTCCTTTGGTTCCAACCAAAGTGAGTTACCTAAATTAAAGGTAACAATTTCTCTTAAAGTATTTTCATTTATTTTGCTTCTCCAACCCCAAAAATCTTTTTATTTCCTTTCTTTTGTAACAACACCAGTATCCTAAATATACTAGGATGTTGTTATAAGAAGTATTCAAACTACACATACACACAACTCCATCTAATGGATGATGAACATAATGTTTCTGTGGATGGCAAACTAACGCCTCACGAAACGATGATTGTTCAAATACATCTTACCACCTCTCATGGTGGCCATTATGATGGAAATGTAATTAAATATGATATTAATGATATATATTTTATATATAAGCTTCTGTAATTCCATTTTATTTCATACCATTATTCGTTTCATGTTGTATATACATACGATAATTTCATTTGAGGAAGTGCGGACTACCGCCCCCTTAAAATGATATGACTCGTTCATACCACACATGGAACGTATAAAGGATGGTGTTAATGAACTTAAGTAACATATATAAAATATTATATTATACTGGAATAGTAATATACCTATGTATCATTTGGATTTGATTCTTTTAAAATAAAAATTAAATGGAAGTAGCGTTCGTGCGTACGTACGGACTACCGTCTCCACGAACGCGATGAGATTCATTCTCCATCGTATCCATTCAAGTATAATTACCATTTAATGATTTAAAAATGATGTTTAAGGACTTGATATCATTCTGGATATGAATAAGATACAACAAACATGACTTAAGTAACAAAACATATAAAAGCAAATGAGTAAGTTAACACCCGAAACGACGATAATTCTAAGATATTATTAACAAATCAATGTTAAAAGATCATATATGATATCATATTATTATATATGATTCTTGTATAATTTAATAACAACTATTTCACCATTATACAGGAGGTTAACCTACCCCAACCAAGGAAAAGTACAAGGTAAGGGGTTTTCATCTCACTCCTTATTCCCGTGAGATTCATGCCATATTGCCACCATCACCTTTTGTGTGGTGTATATACTGCCCATAATTATATTCTTTGTGTAATACACTCTAATTTATGTGTATTGACATATTCATTGTATGATACCTCTTTCATGGGTTGTATGTTTCATAAGTTACCAAATTGGTAAGGGTTATTTCACAATCTCTTCATTATCCGAGGTTGTTTATATGTAATAATCTACTGGGATCTCTTTATCATCCACATCCATGTTTCTTAAAAATGTATTTCAAAACATTTTTACTATTTACAAGAATATGGGTTAAAGTCATTTATACCCTTTTTGACTTTTTATAAGAGGTTTATAAAGGAATCTTTCCGTCGTTTTCAAAACAAGGTCCTTTTTAACCTTTTCGACAGAATTGAGGTAAGAATGTTTTTTTTAACTTATACGGCGGGTGGGTTATTTTACGCCGTTATAAAATCTTCAAAGCTTTCCTTACAATATTATAAGAATATTTTCAAAGAAAATGTTTTATTTTATATGGATATTAAATGATTTCAAAATAAAAGGAGATATTTCTTTAAAAAGAATTTTGATTTCATCTATGTCAACATCCTTTGATGGATTTTAAGATTATTTGAAGTTGATTTATTATGATACAAAACTTCTATATTGTATTGAAGGTTTTGTGATATGTTTGACTGTGGATGTGCTATTTTTATACCATTCATAGTTTATTGTGAAAGTATTGACATTTCGTATGCTATTTTTAATACGAATGTTTATGTTATGTTTAAACCTTTTCATATGGGAATGCATTGGACTTAATAAGTGACGGGTGGAGCCCGCTATAGCTCCTCGATGCATCGGTAGGTCTCATGAGACAAACTAGTGTCTTGGCACAAGGCCTTGACAAAATCTTATTTGTAGTCTTGGCACGAGGCCTTGACTATGTGGTTATGATAGTCTGGCATTATGCATTCCAACATTATGAAAGTGGTTATTGATTTTTTCATGTGATTATTCGATTAGTAGAATATCCATGTGATTAAGTAAATGGCATTATTTCATTTTATTTATGCCATACCATGTTGAAAGTTAATATTTAAAAGGCTTTTGTTTTAGTTATACATTTCCTTAAATGTTTATTCTTATTTATAAAAGTTTCCGCTATATTGTTATCCTTACTGGGCATTTGAGCTCACCCCTTTTCTATGTTTTATTTTTCCCAGGATGTGAAGAAGTAAGTTATGAATGACCTGCTGGGATTTTATGAGGGGTTAATAGTGTGGATTGTGGAAACATTATGTTGTTGTAGTAGTTTTTCATTTTATGATGTAATGTAAAACTTATGAATATATCTAGTGTTTCCAAGGCTACTAAACCAATCGGTCTTTCGAGATTTGATCTTTCTCATGATCATGCCAATGTTATGAAGTAATGCACCGACTCTGGGTAGCTGGGGTCGGGGCGTTACAGATGGTGTGTTGAGTGTTCACATCCCCTCTCTGACCCAATGTCCAAGAGGCATATAAGATAAAATGTGAAACCATCTACAAGAATGGATAGGGGTCACTCTATAAGGGATTCCATAAAATCGGTTCTATAGGGAGGGAGGAGGATCTCATTCCATGTTTAATGGAAAAGCAAGCATAATCTATACCCACGCCACCTAGAACTGTATGCTCCATTTCTCATTAATGAGAATGGGATGACATGGTATTAACCCTAGTATCTAAGACTGGTAACTCCCAGACATTGTCCCTGGGGTAGGGATCCTTGTGACTGTAGGGATATACACTCACATGAACCCTGAGGACCCTAACCGGGAAACCAGATAAGTGTGGAAAACCTCTGACCATTGGAATACACACCCAAATGGAAGACATGCTGGTGTACCACTCACCATGGTTGTTCAAGTCCAAAGGATTTGGTGGAGGTTAAAACTTGGACCCTCTTAGATAAGGGAGCCAAAGGAAAAGGGTCCCTTCCATGGATGTCTTTGAAAAAGGCATGATGAGTGGCTCCTAGAGGCTAGAGGATAGGGAGAAATCTGGGAGGCTCACGCAGGGGTGATTCGCACTCATATGCCTAGGCGAGGGAGGATCATGTAGGGGGTCTCCATACAAGTAGGCCTAAGCGAGTTGGTTGTGACATGGGTGACAAACCAACTACACTTGGGCAAGACCTTGCTCAATATTTCAAGGGACTCCACAAGTATTCTTGAAAATGGCTCGCATAGGTCCCTTGTTAAGAAATGGGGCATCTTGATAATGTTCATCAATCATGAGGTGAGTGAGTTCCTCACAAAAGTGTTATTAAATTTAAATATTGTGAGGACCTTAGTTTCACTATCCCCCTTTAATTCCCTCTTCCTAAGGTTTTATAAAGTTACCTGGAAGATTTTGGAGGGCATGAGCAAAGGACTATGGTGAGTAGATCTTCAAGAGGTCTTTAGGAAATGTATTCTATCCAAATGAAGACCCTAGGATTCTATTTATAAGAAAATATAATACCTTGTATGAAAGGACTATCTCACATATGTGTCTCGCACAATCCAATCATGCAGGATGTTTATACAAGTACCCTGAGTGGTGACGGTGCTTTGGGGTACCATGGTGAATAGCCTTTGGGGGCCTTTATAATTCTTGGAATTCTTCATTTCTCTCCCCATTTTCTTCCTAACTTATTTTCCTTTGTCTCCTTTTCACCCAAGTGACAAAATAGAGTGTCAAAAAAATCCCCCCACCTCAGGATTGGATCCGATCGAAAGAAGAGGGTATGATCCTGAGGTAAAGGAATGAAAAGGGTGGATGGATCACATATGTAATCCTCATAGGTATTATGTACTAGTAGTCTCAAAATGTCTACCAAGTTGAAGGGATGCATATGTAGGTCACACAAGGGACCTTCCTCATTTATATTAGGTTCCTCGTTTCAACGGTCATCACCTACAACTTCGTCCATTCAGGACTCACCGCACTAATCTTCCGTATAGACCCTTTGCTGAAGATTTTTCATTGAAAGTGTCATTATCACATTCATAGTATGTATCTATCTGTGTGATGCAGTCACCTAGGAGAGTTTCTTGCACAAGGACCATGGTCAATGGCCCCTTGTAAGGAACCTGAGCGAGGATCCTATGTAAGGCGCTAGAGTGAGGAACCTGCACAGGTTCATGCATTTGATAACTTTTCTACATTTCAGAAATTTTTTTGAAATGTAAACTTATATAATCCTAAAAAAATGATTCATCTTTTCAGGTTACATGGCTACACCAAAGACCATAGTTTCTAGTTAACAAGATGGAAAGTCTCTTTAAGTGATTATAAAATTTTTAGGCCATAATTACAATGATGCTAGCGATATAAATTTACCTTATCTGGTGGGACATATGAAGAAATTCCACTGATACTTTCCTAAGAGTAATTATATACTGATTTATATCCACAGATACCTGAATGATGTCCTAATACCAGCTTCAAATAATTATACTTCTATTTCCCGGTTTCATGATTATAGAAATTTCACTATTGCTAACATATCCATCACTGGTGCATATATTAATGTCAGGACATCATCCACAACTTGTGTCATGAACCATATCTAGTGTGCTAAATATTTGAATCTACACACACCCTAATTGAAGCCTCAATAGTATCCATTTGTATTCCATGATTCCCATACCGATAAAGGTTTGAAAGGAAGAATGATATCTATGTTTGGGATGGGGTGTTAAACCTACGTGGATGTGGGCATACTGGGTACCCCAAACTTGTATGGAATTTAAAAAAGATCTAAAAGACCAAAAAAATCTATTAGGCCATATGGGAAGGGAAATAATATGTATATAAGAACACATTATTTATTCCTAAGATGATCAGCCGGTGGATTTCATAGAAAAACTCTTTCTACTTGATGCATGGAGAAGTTTGTATTAGCTTTTGGGATGTCTACTAGATATTTAGGGCCCTGATCCTTAGGGATATGTATGATGATTTCATCCTTCCAAGGGTGATGTGGGATGATTATAAGATGATTCCACCTCTATCGCATGATTTTATCAAAATAGCTTAGGATATCACGAAGGAAGACCCTTGCTTGAAGAGGGGTATCCATCTCGAGGCATGGATGAGTTCCTTCCTGGAGCTAGAGGGGAAAGGTCCCACATACAAATATCTAAATAGATGTCATAATATGGAAAAGATAAGTGTTCCTGGTATACTCTACCTGAATTTAGAGAAAATGGAGTATGAAAAATGGGGGTATAAACCCAAATCTATTGTTCCTACAAAGACATGCCTCAAGGGATTTTTAGCAATGTGGCTAAGCACGTACCGGCTGTATGTCCACAATTCTAAAGGTAGTATAAGGTTAGGTACGTTTTTTGTGGTAGCCAAGGTGGAAAAGAAGATGAATGTGTGGTTAGAAATACCCATCTTGGAGAAACTTTATCAAATCCTGCTGCATGTTCATTTGGGGAAGGCCCTGTTCCAAATTGTAGAACCCTTCCAGGTACTTCGGGGATAGCTAGTGGTTCACTTTAGATCATAAACACTATTAAGCAGGGTCAAGATTCTTGGGATACCATTTTGGCCATATTTTCAATATATTTATAGTATTTCATCCTTATCTCTAATGCCCAGTGAGATCCTATTGAGGCTAATCCTATTTAAGGAATTCAAATTCTTCCCATTTGGGGTCCTGCCTACCGGAAAATTTACTGATGATGGGAAGAACAACAATGAGTTGAGATCATATATGATTATCTTTAGGGATGATGAGTTGGGGACTCATATCTATGATGAAGTTATATGTGAGGCCTATTCTCCATACAGGTTCACACACTAATTCAAATGTATATAACAAATAATTGTATATTTCCCAGTGCAATTTTGATCAAAAAGTCATATAAAGGTACCCCGAAAAGTATGTATTCTTACAATCATGGAGTTGACTCAAGTGGTGATCAAACTACCTATAGAATATGTGACCAATGGATTTTCCACTAGGTATTTGGAGGCCTGGATTTCATCGTACCCTGAAGGGGTGCTGGTCAAAGTTGTTCCTTGAATCGTGACTGGACTATCCACTGAGAATATAAAGTGAGGCATAAGGGTTTCTGCTCTAACAGAAAGTGTTTCTTATCCCTTAGAGTATGCTTCATCCTCTTTATAGGATGATTCATCCTCTTTATAGGATGTGGGTGATGAGTTCCAAAGTTTTCCCAAACAACATCATGTGAGGTTTAGTCCACTAGTCATAATCAAATGGTCCACACCAACTAAAATTTCACCCATACAGTCCAGTCATCATCACCAAGAAGAGACCTGAGTTCTGTTTTATCATGCTTCATCTATGATGAATAGGGTTAGTAAGACTATGAAATCTATGGTTGTTGAATCATCTTCACGATAGTCCCAGAGGACCTCAGAATTCGTTTGACAAAGGGCAACACAACTTTTGCAGGACATGTCCTCTGGTGTTGAAATCATATGGGCACTCTTTCATACGGGGCTATGGATTAAAGGGATAAGAGATTCTCAATCCCCACCTGATATTCTCCTCAAAAAAAATCCCATTGAGGTTAGGATTTATATCCAGGATCTAGAGATTCTCATTTATGAAACTAACAGCTGAATCCCTACCACAAGATAGGTGGAGGACATGACAAGATGGGGCATTGCTGAAGGAATCGATCACTCGTCTTCTGAGTAATGGTTTGCTTATACCAATCCCGAGGATATAAGTTATATTTCTTCCTTTACTTTCAAAAAAGTATTATTATTGAGGTGTAATGATTTTTTAATTTGTAGTGGGATAAGAGTAAGTCAGTGGAGATTTGATCACCAAAATATGGCCCACAAGGAACCCCACTCATAATCGATGAATCATCACCCGAACCTGGAGATCTCTCCCCAGGGAAGAAAATAATGGAGGGTGGGAGGGTGGGAGAACTCCCATTATCACCCACAATACCTATCTTTGGGGAGGTTTATTCTATCCCTCCTTCGTCAAAAAATATGAAAACAAAGGAATGTTGAAAGGTGAAATATTTGGATAAACGTCTCATTAGTAGTTGTAAGATATCACAGTGTAATTAATCTCTACAATATACAAAACAAGTTTTTAATCCTTTTTACGATTGTGGGAACTCCTTTCATATCCTTTCACAAGGGGCTTACAAATTATACTCCAGCAATAGAAGACAAATTTCTAAACCAAGCCCCAATCCCTACTAGTGAATCAGCTCCCTCAATAGAAGAAATGTCATGGGTTGAGGAAATGCCATATAATCTCATCACCATTATAGCCACTTTAGAAAGGGAAGAATATTTTGGTAATATCAAAGGAAAATTATAAGGTATTATAGGATAATTATTGACTTTTTTCCTTATGATATTTTAGGCTAATATCATGCTCTAGAGAACCCTACAATGACTGATGTTGACCATGTGGTCGTCACCGAGAAAGTTTTAACATCTTGAGTTTTTTAAAGGAAACACTTTGTTTGATAGTGTACATGATATCTCACATAAAGAATAAACAAAAAACTAGATATTATTATTTAATTATTATCATTATAACCTAGCCATTAGAATAGAGGGTATGAATAGTATTAACTAAATTTTGAAAATATGGTTTATACATGTGTTGGTCGGAGTGAGTAACGCAAGAGGTGGTGAATTGAGTTCCCAATAAAAAAATTGTTCAAGATTAGGTTAAAGTAAAATCCCTTTAATAAGAAAAAATTATCTAATTAACCAAAATAGAATATCGATATAAGATTTATCCTTTTGAATGATTTATTAAATAATGATTAAGTCTCTATTAAAATATTGTTTAAAAATACCTTAACTTTTGAAATCAATTTACTTAGAAAAAAACAAATATCAACACAAGTTAAGATTAATTATCAAATTAATAGAATTATTTATAGATATAACAATAATATATGATATAATAGTAAACAAAATATAAAGACATAGTTGAATAAGAAAGAGTTTTGCTCTCAAGGTGAGACTTAATCACCTCCACTAGGCAATCACCTACTGCCAATAAGATTATAATTATAATAAAATGAATCCACAACAAAGATCAATTAAACATTCAACAGAAACAATCTATCCAGGCTAAAAAATATCTTCCATAGTTATTTGTTGTATGAAATAAATATACAGATCACACAGGGACCTCTTCCACATAAACAGTGGAAAAATGTAAAGAGAAGAGAATAAAAAATATTCTCTAGGAAGGTGTAGAAGATTTTATGTGTAGGATAATTGTATAGAAACACACTACATAACATAAAATAGATAGAACAATAAGAAGATAGAAAAGATTGGTCTAATGTGTTCTCAGTGTTCATAGTCCTTCGATCAAAACTAGTGTCGAGTTTGAGCTTTGTTCTCTAAGTTTTTATCAGATAGAGGATCATAAAGAATCTACAAATATGTTCCCGTTTGATCTTTATCAGCATATCAGTTGATCACAGTAAGGTATTTTTTTCTCATGTGTCATTGGATATTTATAGAATGTGAATCAGAAAGTTCGCAGATTTGGTTGTTCACTTCTATAGTATTTTTATTAAACAACAATGTAGTGTATAATTCCGGTTGGTTGGGTTGCGTTTGGTTGCATCAGATGCTGGGAGAGAGAGGTCCTTCACATTTAAATAGGTGCATCATATCCACAATAAATGGATCTTAATTTGAAAAAGTCATGAATACTCGGTTGAAAATATCTTCATAATGAAGTATTCATTGATCCATTCATGCCAATATCCTCAAACAGTAATGGTAACAAGATGCTGGTGGTGGCTCAGCATCTGTTGGTAACTTTCCTCTGGTAGTAACTACTCTGGAAAGAGATCCTCTGGAAATAACTCTTATTTAGGTAGCTCTTCTAGTGGTAACAATGAATCAAGTTTGGCAGTAGCTCACCCATAGTGGTAACAGTGACTTCCGCCTAATGGTGAATCACCATAAGAATTAGAAAAATTATCACAGAAAATTTCTGATAATATAAATATCAATAAAAAACATATGAAAAATTAGTACTAAAAGAATCATGGTTTGTGATCATTAAAATAAGAGTGCCAATCATACTCCACACAAAGAGGTTCTAACATTATCCCCCTTTTTTATGATCACAAAACATGGAATTTTATAATATATATACTAAATGAGCAACCATAAATGATTAGAGATGTATTTGAGTTTAAAGAAATCTTATTATCATTAAAAAACTAAATTCCCATTATAATATCCCCCTTTTAGATTGTCAAAAAGTAGAAAAACAAGATTAAAGTAAATATATAAATTGGAAGAACACAAAGAAATTGAATTTCATTAGGTGCCAAAAAATTTGATATAGTACAATAACACAAGGATAAAAAAAATAAAGACATGATCCCTATCAAAAAGACATTACCTAAATAGATTCACTGATTAGATGGTGTTGGCTTATCAACCTTGTCTTTCCCTTTGTCTTTTTCTTTGTCTATGTCTTGTTCTTGGTATGATACTCTATAGGTGTAGGTTGGATCATATGTTGTAATCTAAGTAAAAGTGGTAGTAAGAGGAAGTGGTTGTTTCTCAATAAAAGATCTAAGGCATATACAACATCTACTAGAGATAAATCCATAGGTTGACATTATGAAGGCATAAGAGAATCTAATGTATTGATCACTATTTACCTAAAACAATTTGGTTCTATTGAAGTTGATGAAATAATTGTAGTCACAAGAATATATTCTATGGCTATAACAGTTTTACTATTCATATGTAGGAATGTTTTCATTAGACTGATAAATTACTTGATTATATTACTTCCTATTTCCATAGCATTAAATAAATCTCCTTCCTCATCTATAAACCTCTCTAGAGTTGGAGTGAGAAATTTTAATTGACTAACTTGTTCTTTGAAAACCTTTTTCACTGAATATAGCCTCAAATTCTTTGTAAGAAATTTCAAATTGTTTGACATGTAAGGCTTGGTATAGATTTGGGACAAATAATACTTGATGTAATTATTGATAACTTCCTTATCATTCCTTCATTCATGAGAATATTCCTTTATCATCTCATAGACATGTTCTCCATGATGATGTATTTGTTAAATCTGATCCTCATGAGTAGTTACATCACCTAGAGAGTTTCCGAGATATTATCTGATAAGCTATTGAAGCAGAGTTGTATCAATTTGCATTGTAGTTGGAGGAGTTGTAGTTGATGTAGATGCAACTACATTCATATTGTCCAACTTCTAAGACATATAAGCCATACACTCTAAAAGATTGGTTGACAATCCCTCTACTTTAATTCTCAGACTTTGAACTTATTTTTTCAAGGTCTTATTTGAAACTTACATTTCCTGAATATGAAATCTTATTTGAGGTTGGATATGAGATATTACTATCTCAACCAAATATCTGGTGATTTCTTGACTAATCTTGGATATTGGAGATGGTTAAGATCTCAAGACACATGTAAAATCTGAAACTAAGTTCCTTCTCAAGGAGTCTAGATATTAATTCACATTTATTTGAAAACAAATCAAATAATCTTGGGTCATTATATTTGGAGGTAGAAAAAGCTGATCAGGAGGAGTATCTTGATGCTATGGAGGCACTTCAACCTCATCTTCTCTATTTGTATCCATTAGAGTAGAAATTTGTAACTCCCCAGATTGATTTACCTGATCTTCTAATGATCCTTCTATTATTAAAAAATCATTCTCATCATCTGAGTCACTATAAGAAATTCCAAGCCTAAAAAATCATGGGTAATTATCCCATTCTTCAAAATAACTGACTGATGGTCTAACATAAGGTAGTAATAGTGAATCTCTAGGGATATGAGAACTTTGATCAATTTCAGTTGTTAAGGGTACAGGTAATATCTGTTGAGACTGACCCATTGAAACTAACTGACTAACCAAAATGGTAGTCATCTCCCCCACAATTATTGTAGGTATTTCTTTTGATAGAGAAATTGAGAGATTATATATTAGAGTAACTTTTGGTTTAATTTTTTATCTTTTAGAACTTGATATCGTTGTAGAAGGAGTTTTGACTGTCACTTTTTCATTTTCAAGAAATGTAGGAGCATTCCAAAACTCAACTTTGATAGAATCAGAACTACTATCATTATCTTAATCGTTCCCATGATCAGATCCACCATAATTATTTCCATTATTATGATCCTCATCATCTCTGTATTGATCATCTTTTCTTAATATTTTACTTTATCTATCAGGATCCACAAACTTATCATTTAATTTTTTAGAATCATTATCATTAATTCCATTTCCATTTCCACTTGGGTAATCTAAGGTTTTATAGGAAGATAATTTAAAATGAAATTCTGCTAAAACTATATTATCTTCATCATCATAATTTTCAACTAATAGAGAATCTATGGTATGCAAACTAACTAATAAACTAACAGGATTAATAGTAATTTTAGCAGGAGATTTGGGAATCTCTGGATCACTTTTTTCCTATACTGATAAGGCTTCTTCTTCTTCCACTATAAGTTTAACCCTTTCAACATCATCATTAGAGCACTCAGGCACTTCATATGACTCTAGACCAGGATCTTTCAATTCCTTTGGTATTTTAGGATGATCAATTGGATTGAACCCATCATATAATTTTTCATTACCTATTACCCAACATCCCTTTTAGGTGTTCCAACTTACTTTTACCCCCTTATAAATTGTTTTTGAAAAAAAAACACCAGTTTTATCTTCAAATTATTCTCCATCTTTAACATATCCCTTTGCATATAATATGGATTAAATCATTTTGGGATATATTAGAGAGTTTGACTTGGATCTATTTTTACATATCACATGCATATGAACCATCAAAAATATATGCAGGTTAATTCTTTTCTATTTCTTCACCATATATAAAAAATACACATCCTGGTATCATATTGTATTAAAATCTACTTTCTGTGTACATAATCCATGTTGAACAAAATTAAACAATAGATTTAACTTTCCATCAAGTTATATATCTATTGGTCTTCTCTTGGTTAGATCTCCAGAAAATTCTAGGAGGGTCTATTCTAATTTATCATTAGGTATAATTCCTTGAAAATCCTCATATACTTATTTATGAGGAACTTTTAAAAATTTTTCCCATTCCCTTAAAGAGAAAGAAATTTCCCCTCCATCAATACTGCTTCTTACTATATCCACTCTATTTCCAAAAAAATCAAAATTCTGATAAAATTCAAATACCAACCTCAGATAGTAAATTAGATGATTCGAGGTGAACTAGTTCATCCCCTTTTACTTTTCTATAACTTTCAGTACCAATGTACTATTGGTAGGCAGCCACAAAGCATTAATTTTTGTTTGTCTTCAACAACCTGTTTTTTCATATGTAGGTTTCGATAGACAACATCCAAGATAATTATAGAAACATTTTTCTTCTTTGATTGTCTTATCTTGTCTGGACTCGATTCGGAAACATGCTTCACTCGAGCCATTTGGATCGGTAGAAAGATATGGTGAAACAAGGGAGAAGGTGATCAGTTTGAGAGGAAGGCAAGGAGGTCTTGAGAGAGTAAGGTTTTAAGGTGAGGGGAATCAATTTAGATGTATCCCTATATTTATATCATTTATGGATTCTAAATAAATAGAAAAAAAAGGTTAATCGGAATTAAAATTGTAATTGTGAAATATAAATTTAACAGTAATAAAACAATGGTATCATAAAAAAGAAACAGTGACTCGTTCAATAGGGACTCATCAACAGGGACTCAACAATGGTGAATCATCATCGGTGACTCATCAATGGTGAATTATAAATAGTGACTCATCAACGGTGACTCATCAATGCTAACTCGTCAATAGTGACTCGTCAATGGTTACTTATCAATGGTGACTCATCAATGGAAACTCATCGATGGTGACATATCAATGGTGACTTATCAACCAAATTTTATCATTCCTAATTCATGTTTGAGGTAGTTTAATCTCTAATAATTCAAAGGATTTGTGAAGATATCAGCTAGATGGTGTTTAGTTCCAATAAATTCTAAAGTTATATCACCCTTTTGATAAAAAAGTGATTTCTTACATCAATGTGGTTTGTTATAGAGTGAGAAACTATAATTTTGGAAAAATTTATCGCACCTTTGTTATCACAATTTATAGGTACATGTCTAAATTCGTATCCAAATTCTAGTAAAGTGTGTTTCATCCACAAGATTTGTGTACAACAACTTCTTGAAGCTATATATTCAGCTTCAACAGTAGATAGTGAAACAGAATTTTGTTTCTTACTACACCATGATGATATATATTTTCCTAAAAGATGACATGTTCCTAGTGTGATTTTCCTATCTAACTTAAAACCACCAAAATCATCATCTGAATAGCTTAATAAATCAAAAACATGTCCTCTTGGGTAAAACAATACTAAATTAGTTGTATATTTGAGTTAATTAAAAATTATTTTGACAGCTAATAAGTGTGACTCTTTTGGATTTTCTTGAAAGTGAGCACACATACACCCACTAAACATAATATCAAGACAACTGGTAGGTATGTACATAAGACTTCCAGTCATACCTTTGTAACTAGTTTGATCTGCAAACTTCCTAGCTTCATCAAGATATAGTTTACAGGTGGTACTCATAGAAGTATCACTATTTTTTGGTACTATCTAGTCCAAAATATTTTAAAATGTATTTAGTATATTTATTTTATTTAAGATAATTCCATCTTTATTTTGAAAAATATGAAATCCAAGATAGAATTTGAGTTCACCAATTAAACTCATTTCAAATTAATTTTGCATTTCTTTTGAAAAATTAGTACATAGGGAATATTTAGTTGGTCCAAAAATAATATCATCTATATATATTTTTACTATTAAAACATCTTTTGAAATTATTTTAAAAAAATATTTGGATCAGCTATACCTTTTGAAAAACTTTTTTAAATAGGAAAATAGTTAGGTAATCCTATCATACCAATCTCAAGGAGCCTATTATAAACCATATAAATATTTTGTTAATTAAAAAACATGATTTGGAAAATGAGGATTTTGAAATATAAGGGGTTGTTCAATAAAAACATCCTAGATTATAATTCCATTTAAGAATGAACTTTTTACATCCAATTGATATAGTTTTAAATCCAGATTTGTTGCATACGAAAGAAAAATCCTAATGTCTTCAAGTCTTTCTATAGGTGTATAAGTTTCTTCATAATCACTAGCTTTTTCTTGATTATAACCTTGGGAAACTATAAAATATTTATTTCAAACTATTTTTCTAGACTCATCAACCTTGTTTCTAAACACCCACTTAGTTCCAATAGTTAAGGTGTCTATATTTCTTTCAATAAGCTTCCATACATTGTTTATTTCTAATTGATTATGTTCTTCTTGCATGGCTATTACCCAGAATTCATCATTGATGAAATCATTAATGTTATTAGGTTTATGCTTTGATAAGAAATCTTGGTATTCAATTTGATTTATAAGGGAAACTCTGTTTTGTGTACCTCTATCTAGATTTACCATTACAACATCTAATGTTTGATTTCTATAAGACATAATGGGTCTTTGAGAAGAGGGACTGGTAGAGTCATTATCTTCTTCTTGTATAGGTTCTTGCATATTACTGGATTAAAAAACAATTTTATTTAAAAGAATTTTCCAAATGTATATAATTTATATTTATAGTTGAAAGATCATCATCAAGGTTCTCTAAGTTAGTCTTAGTTTCATTGGGATCATTTTGACCAAATTTAATGTGAAAAGATTATTCCATTTTTTTGGATCTTTTATAAAACACTATATATTATTTAATGGAAGTTTAATAACCTAGAGAAAATCCTTCATCACTTTTTGGAAGAAATTTTTTCCAAATTATCCTTTTTATTTAGAATAAAAACTTTTCATCCAAAAACTCTAAAGTAATTTACCTTTGGATTTATGTTATTAAATAATTCATATAGATTTCTCTTTAAGAGATCTCTTATTAATACTCTGTTTATAGTTAAATTGGATATATTAATAGATTTAGCACAAAATTACACAGGTATTTCATATTTGTTTAGTATAGTCTGAGCTATCTCTTGAAGAGTTCTATTTTATCTTTCTATCACACCATTTTTTTGTGGTTCCCTAAGTGTAGAAAATTTGTGATTATAATCTTTTTGTAAACAAAATAATTCAAAGTATTGATTTTCAAATTCTCAACCATGATCACTTCTTAAGGTTTTAATCTGATGTCCACTATAATTTTCTACCGATTTGGAATATTTAATAAAGTAAGAACAATATTCACCCATGTGTATCTAGAGAAGTCATCTACAAGGATATATACATAATGTTTTCCATTTAGACTAAAGGATCTAGAAGGTCCAAAAAGGTCCATATAGATTAAATTTAAAGGATGATAGGTTGAAATATATTTCTTTTATTTAAAATAAATCTTGTAAAGTTTTCCTTTTTGATAGGGATTACAAATTCTATCATTTGAGAATTCAAGATTTGGTAGGTCCCTAAATAACCCTTTCCTGGTTAGATTTTTAAAATAATGAATATTGCAATGTCCTAGTCTCCTATAACAAATCCAAGATTCTTTGCAAAAGGCACTTAATCAATAAATACTTTCAGAATATAAATAATTTAAATCAATATAATAAATATTATCATTTCTTAAGGCAATAAAAATTAAAACATTTTTATCATTAAAACAATACATGTATTATTTTCAAATTTTACATAAAATCCATCATCACATAGTTTATATATTCTAATAAAATTTTATATTCAACCATCTACATATAAAATATTAGAAATTAATTTTGAATTAGAATTACCAATTTTGACAAGGACGATGATTTCCCCTTTTTCATTTTCACCAAAAGTGACATGTCCACCATCAACTTTGATCAAATTTTTTAAGTTTAAATACTCACCAAACATATTTCTAGAACATCTACTATCTAGATACAATAATTTTTTTCTGGTGGGTTTCAAACATGTTTCCTACAAAAAAAATTATACCAAAAATGATTTTGGAACCCAAATTATCTTGGGTCCCGATATGTTAGTAATAAGAGATTTTGGCATTCATACTTTCCGAATGGGTTTCTTATAAACTATTTATAAGTTTCTATAAATAAAAAATTTATTTGGCCTAGTTGAATAGGTATTGGATGTATATGGATTCTCAGGACTGGTACTTGATGTGAATCTTCTTTTTGTAATTTTTCTCTATCCTGGTTAGTAACTTATTTCAATTATATACTTGGGAGAAACTTTATTACCTGGTATTTGAGTTAATATTTTCTTAAAAGTGGTAAAATTTTATATGTCTTTATTCAATTGTTCATTTGATAGTTTTAACTCTTTGTTTTCATTCAATAGTTGATAATTTTTCTATTTTTAAATAGCGAGGTTGGTATTACATTTACTACTAAAGAATTTTGTTTCTTAAGTGACTTATATTTGTCTTTCATCTCATTAAAAGTGTCTTACAACATGTTATAGTAATAATAAATATCTTTTTTGTTCATTTTTTCTTAATTATAATTAATTTATTATTTTTTAGAAATTTATTAAATATTGGTAGAAGATATGGGTAGAACTTTTTTACCTCTGATGTGCTTGCTATAAAGAACATATTTTCCTTGTCATACTTATCTTCTTGATTAGTGTATGAATCACTTGAGCTATCTTCTAATGCACTCAATTTTTCTTTCTTGTATTTCTTGTATCTTTTATCCTTATCTTTATACTTCTTTTTATATTTCAATTTTGGACAATCAGCTTTAATGTGTCCTTTACTCTTACATTCATAACAGGTGATTTCATTTTGGGTGTTATCCTTTTTCAAATCCTTTTTCCATTTTCCTTTATTATCATAATTTCATTTGAAATTTTACTTTTTTAAGAACTTATTTTACCTATAAAATTTCTTGAATCTTCTGGTTATATGTGCCATTTATTCATCACTATCATTAAGTGATTCTTTTTCACTAGTAGCTTTTAGTTTTGTCTTTTCTCTTTTTATGGAGGTAGTAGTCTTAATGGATACTAATTTTTTCGGTTTATATTCATCAATCTATTTGATAACATTAAGATCTTCTTCATACATCATCATCTTTCCTATCAATTCCTTGATAGTAAGTTTAATTACATCCCATGATTCTATAATTGACACATATGTTCCTCTCAATCTATCTGGTAAGCATCTAAGAAGTCTCATCTATTTATCTTTTTATCTCACTTACTTTATAAGTGAGTGTATGGTGTTGGATATCTCATTTAGCATGAGATAAATATCATAAAAAGGTTCATCATATTTCATTTTAAAAGTGTCATATTTAATTTTTTATATATTTAATCTCATTTATTTGACATTTTATGTTCCTTTATGTGAGACGGATAAGGTATCCCACATCTCATAAAAAGATTTTCAAGTAGATATTCTATTAAATTCATCATCAAATAAAGCAAAAAAAAAGAATTCATAGATTTAGAATTATTATTGTAAGTAGGTTTTGTATCATCATTCTAAGTACTTCTATAATCTCATGGTATTTCATATTGATCTTCTATTACAATCCATATGTCAAAACCCATATTTTCTAAATGCATTTTCATCTTGATTTTCCATTGAGCATAATTTATACCATTAAAATAAAGAGGTCCATTGGTAGTATATCCTTAATGTTTATTATCCATAAAGAACTAAAATTTAGAAATGAAAGAAAATTTTGATATTCAGAATACTACCAAAATTACAGTTAAAAAGGTAATAATATATATAAAAGAAACTATCCTTTGACACCAAATGTTGTCCAGAGTGAGTAACTCAAGAGGTAGTTAATTGAGTTCCCAATAAAAAAATTATTCAATATTAGGTTAAAGTAAAATCCCTTTAATAAATGGAATTGGGTTTGGAATACTAAGTAGTATGTCCATTGATCTCAGGCCCTAGGTGAAGTCTTCGTACGTATCCCAGTTATGGTGGGAATCTAAGTTCTCATAGTTCATTCCTTCAAGTTGATTTTGTAGATTTTTTTATCATTACAAACCTATAATCCCATGTGATTCATGCTCTGTGTGAGAAACAAGAGGATGTTAAAGATTCAACAAACCACACGCACTTTTACTCCTTTATTGGTGAAATAGTTCGGTCCTATGATATAAGAGTTCATGGATACAATGCTTCCCTTTCATCAATTTACATTGAACAAGGATCCAATGTAATGAAGGAGTGAAGGTGAAGGGTGTAGAGAGGAGCGGTACTACAACTTCCAATGTGAAAGGCTATGGGATTACACCAGTATGGCTACCCTTTGATTGGTCCTAGAAGGGGAGGAGACTTGTCCTTTATCAAAGTGAAAATAAAGTGTGATCTCTATCCTCCCTACTAGGAACCGGAGGCTCCAGGTCTTATACATGAGAAGGGGAGGACAGAGTCTTATCCTCGGAGTACAAGATTGGGAACTCCTCAATACTATCCCTGGGGTAAGGGTCTATGTGACCATAGATATCAAAATCTATGAAAAAACCAAGGACCCTTACCCTCTAGTAAGAAAAGTGTGGGAAAACTCTAACCATAGATATCCAAATCCAAATGGGAGACATGAATATGTTCCTTTCGATAAGATTTGGTAAATCATAAGGTCTTGGTGGAGGTTTCAACATGGTCACTTTTAGACAAGAGATCCAGAGAAGAAAATTCATTTCCATAAGTGGCTTTAAGAGGGGCCTAATAGAAGGCTTGAGAAAGCTGAAAGTTCGGGTGAACATTAAGGAAGGGTACTCAATTAAGTGGCATGTAGGTATGGGATGCACATGTAGGCTTGGGATAACTGATATCACCTTATGTGATGAACAAACTAGATTACTAGACTTGTGTGAGACTTGGTTAATGCCTTCAAGAGTCTTTACAGGTATTCTTAGAAGTGAGGCATGCAACTTCCAGCTTAGGGAAGGGTGGTCATGTAAGTGTTCTTAAATTAGGTGGGTTGGTAGAATGATTCATGCAAGTGTTGTTAATTTTTAACACTTAGAGAACCTAAGTCTCATTATCCCCCCTTTAATTCCATATCTTTAGGTGTTATGAAACTACCTTGGAGGTTTTATAGGACATAGGATAAGCACTAGGGAAATCAGAGCAGAAATTGGCCTTTAAGAAAATTCATCTATACAAATGAAGGCCCCAAGGGTCTATTTATAGAAAAATATGGTACCCTGAGAGATGGAGACTTTGTGTGAAAGTGATGGGGTGGCGCATAAGTGAGAGGTGTTAAAGTACGTGTGTGTTGCCAGTGATTCGAGCTACCTTGGGAGAACTCAAATTTGAGCCTATGCAAATCTTGAACTTCTCCAACTATTTTATCCTTCTTTTTCTAAGGCATTTCCCTTTTTCACTTTTTCAACCATGTGATGGAACAGATTTTCAACAAAATCCACCTCTCTATATTGGATCTGAATGAAAAGAGGGTATAATGTTGAGGTAAATGGGATGAAAAAAGGAAATAGGTCACCAAAGTTTTGGGTTTTCGTGCAAGATGGTGGTGCACAAGTAAGCTTCCACATCTATATAAAGGGGATTCACTTCAGAGAAAATCAAAAAGGATTTGGAAAACTCGGCTCTCTGTGTGCAAGTCCAATATGATGATGTTTGTTTTTTTCTAAATATTTTATTATTCGTGCAAGTAAATTAGGTGTGACACTTACTCTCCCAACCATGAGAAACATACTTTCAAACCATAGTTTCACTTGCACGCCTTAATACCTTTGTCAACTTTTCTTGATTTTAGAAATTTTCTCAAAAAGAACCTACTATGAAATGAATTTGATATTTCTTTTTAGGTTCAAATGGCTCCCAAGATAATTGAAACTACCGATGAATTGTCTAGTAAGAAGACCGAATACATGATAGAGATCATAGGGCATGATAACTACAATTTCTATGACATTACTCTTCCTAATTTGGAGAAGTATTTGAAGAAGTATCACCGAGACTTTATAAAGAGTAATTATCTACCAATTTATGGTTATCGTCATCTATGTGAACCCAACATATCGGATCCGAAGAGATATCTCTCAATCTCTTGGTTTCAAGACTATAATAACTTTTCATTTTCCAACATTTCTTGTGCAGGAACATATATCAATGTTGGAATGGTGGCCAAAGCATATGTTATGCATCACAAATAGTGTGATATATATTTGAAACCACATGTAGCCCAAATGAATCCATGCTATTATTCGTTTATCTTCTGAGATTCTCAGACAGATCAGTCAAAGTGATGGAAGAAAAGTTTGTACTTTTCCCCTATAGAGTGTGTTAATCCCACATGGATGTGGGCGTACTGGGTGTGAGAAACTCATGCAGAGTTTAAATATGATCTAAAAGGCTCTAGAATTTATAAAGAAATGTGGGTAGGGAAAACCTATGGATATAGGAATGATGATTTTTTTCCAGAGTTGCTGATCTAATGGAGTCCAGAGATGAATTCCTTCCATCTAAAACATAGACAAGTGGGCATCAGCTTGTGGGGTGTTTATAAGATCTTTAGAGCTCCGATCCTTGGAAAAATATATGATGAATTCATTCCACTAAAGGAAACATAAAGTGAGTTAGAAAAGACACCAGCCTTGGCAGATGAGCTATTAAATATAACTCATAAGATCAAGAATGAAAATCCCCACGCAAGAGGGGATATTCATCTTAAGGAGTGGATGGAAGTATTTATAAGGATGAATAAGGATAAAGGTTCTACCTACACACGTCCGACAAGCTATGACAAGGAGGAATAGAGTGGTAATCCTGGAACTTTATAGCCAATACTAGAGAATGGAGAGTTTTAAATGTGGGGGTATAAAGTCAACTTCAAAATTCCTACCAAGATGTGTCATGCCGGTTTACTAGACATGTGGATCTGTCTATATCTATTTCCTATCTACGATTCCAATGGAGTTGTAAGGCCTAGAACTTTTTTTATAGTGGATAAATTGGTAGAGAGGAAAATAGTGGGGTTGTATACCCCTATTCTAGAAAATATCCATAAAATTTTATTTCATATACATGGAGGGAAGTATCATTTCAGAATAGTCATACCATTATAAGTTTTGTGGGGATGGATCATGACTCATTTCAGAACCTATGTTGTGGAGAGTGGTATCTAGGTCCTAGGGAGTTCATTTCGACCATTTTTTCTAGATTTCTCTGGTAGTATTCCCCTGTCCTTGACACCTATTGACATTAAGACATGTTTGAGTATGTTTAAGGAATTACACTTATTTCCTTAAGGTAATCTTCCTATGGGAATATTGTTTGATGATGGGATAGAAAATTTAGAGATGAGGGCGTATATGCTAGATTTTAGAGATGGTGTATTGGATACCAGGATTGATAGTGAAATCATATGTGAGGCCTATGATCCTTATATATTTTCATGCCAATTAAAATGTCTGCAAAAGATTATTGTATCTCCTTTAGTGCATGTTATACTGAAACAACATATAATAGTGGATTGATATTTATGGTTACTGACAACCATAGATAAGATAGGGGTAGTGTTTAATTTACCTACTATTGATGAAAAGAGTAGATTGAATATATAGTATAATAAATCTTGGATTTCATCATACCTTGAAGGAGTGATAAAAAATGTTGTCCCTCATTTTAAATAAAATATAGGGAGTAGGAATTAATCCTCTGGTTTGGAATATGCTTCCTTGCCTCCAGAGGATGATTCCTTAGAGTCAGATGGTGAGGATGACGAGGATCCTATCTCACCAAAGTGAACTCAAGAAAGATATAATATTCCCATCATAATAAATCAGGCTATACTAGCATCACTAACTGATGTTTCACCTAAGTGGTTCGGTCATCATCACCCAAAATAGATCTAGGTTCATTTTTCTCATCCAATGTCTATGAAGGTAGGGATTGGGAATCTTTTCAGGTCTAAGGTTGTAGGATCGTCTTCACTACAATATGGAATGTATTATGAATATGTACGAACAAATGTGGTTCAAGCATGGAAAATTTTGTTTTGATATGTTGAAACAATGTGGGAGCCTTTACATGAGGGGTTTTATATTCCAGGAATAGGAGATCTTTGATCCTCTTCTAATATTCATTTTTAGAATAATCCAGAGGAATTAATAATTCTTATCCAGGAGCTAGATATGCTTATATATGAAACTGAAAATTCAATCCCCACTACAAAATGAGTGAAGGAAATGATAGATCATGTCGCCATTGAAGGGATTGACCCTTCATCTCTTTAGTTGTGGAACAATTTTTTTGATCCAATTTCCTTCTTCTCATATTAATTTTTTTTCTTTCACTTGAATTTAGTCAATGAATTATTACTCCGGGAAAATACCATCTTAAATTACAGCTGACAAAGATAAAATTGACTAAAGTTTCATCGCCATGGTGTAGCCCTGTTGGTACCATGATTGGGGTTTCTGAGTCACCCCATGAATCCAGATAGATATCTCCCAAACAAAAGGCCATAGAGGATGAGGTGGAAGGAGGCTTGTGGTCTCTAATACCTATTTTTAGAGTTGATGATGCTAGTCCCTCCAAGAAGGTAAAGAAGCAGATACACATAAGAAATAAAGATGTGGCTAAATTCTTTATCTGTAGTAGTAAGTCTTCCAGTCAATATTAATTTCAAACTCATCCAAATAAAGTCTTTAAACTTCTTATAATTGTAGTAACTTCTTCTATTTATTCACTTAGGAAAGTTACGAATGAGCCTTTGGGAACCGTAGAGGGAACTTCCTATCAAGTGCAGATTCCTTCCAATAAAGAGGATCTTTTGACTAAAGAGGAATCTAGGCCAAAGGAAGGCACAACTCCTGTCCTTGCTGCTATGAGAGAGGAGGTATTTACTATGTCATAATTTCTTTATGAGAAGATATTTGTAACAACAACTGACTTCCATTTTGTAATATTTCAGGTCTGTCACATGCACCAGAAAATTTTGCGATGACTGATGCTAACCCGACAGTTGTCATTGAGGAGGCTATTTGAGGTCTAAAGTCGATGAAGGAGGGTCCTGAACCAACCTCTCTAAGTGATCCCACGATTAAGACTAACATGGGTCTTGGGATGTCATTATATGCTATGATTAATCTTGTCATGTCTTTTGAAGAATTATTAGAACATGTTAATATGCCTACTACTCTAGGAGAAATTGATGTTATTTATATGTAAAAAAATGGACATGAGTTTTTATTGTCCATCCAATCAATCTTATTATACATGATTTCCTAACCATAATAGGATGGAATGTGCATATCTATCTATAAAATATGCTACAGTGATGGTTTTTGGAAGATACATTGATATTACTATCAATCCCAAAGTTGAGGAGAAGATAGCTTAGGTAAACCTTGAAATGGAAAATCTTCCTCAGGTTCATCTTGAGAATCCTGAATATGTTCAAGAAAGTATCCCCCACCTAAAGGTTCCAACCAAAACTATTGAGGCTAGAAATGTTGGGAAGGAGTCTTCTCGGGATACTAACCTGTTGTTAGGTAAGGGTTACCAACCATTGTGAGTATGCCCAGTCATTCCTTTATTTTGAAGAAAACCATGATTTTGATTTATCATGTTGGATTATCCGTTTCTATAGCTAGGTCTTAAGGCGAAGCTTCCATGTCATCTCAACCAGTATCAGGAAGTAAAGCAACCACTATTAGAGAGGGAGCAGATCATGGAACTTCTTTAAGTGCATTGATTTTATAGTACATCCCCCCTTATGATATTGATTCTCAATCGGATCCAGAGTTTCAGAATTCTCTCTGCATTGTATGTTGTAATGCTTGGTGAGACATATGGAAGTTTATTTTTTAGACACCCTATGAGGAATTACCTTTTCGAATCTCATGGAATTCAATGTTATTTGGCATGTTGGGATTCTGTGGTTTTTATTACCGTATAATCCATACTACGGTGAAAGATACCATTTGAAGGTGGGTTCAAGAGAAAAAACTTCGGAAAGAACTAATAAAATCCAGAATTCTTATTAACAATGATGAATTTTGAGCAGTGGTATCTCAAGCAGGGGATATTAATAACACAAAGTGGGAAACATTCAGGTATCACGCTAAAGAGAAGACTATTCAAGTGTTTTATCTTCAGTAAGAGTTATAAACTGCTACAAAATAACTTGAACAGCATCATTACTTGATATAAGAAGCCCAAAAATAAGGGGAAATCTATTGAAGAGGATAAGGAAGCACTTCGTCAGGCCGAGGAGACTAAGGATGGTTGACTGATAAAACCTCAACAGGTAGATGATGGGCCTCAGGAGGCCATTAAACAACTGAAAATCTATATCGACGACATCTAATGATTTATAATAGAGAGACTCCAATTTTTGGACATTTCTCTAGAGACTTTCTGTTTTCTCATAAATGAACAGAATTTTTTTTCTAATCATCAATGTATTTATTCCTATTTTTTAAAAAATTGTAATGTTGAAACTGATTTCCATTACATGACATTTTTATACTGTATAATCATAATTACAATGATAAGGATGGAATTATCTCTAATTTTTTACCTAATCCAATGGGCCTTGTGAGCGTAGTTTGACTATTTCTAGGGTCATATGGACAAGCCTACAAACTTTGTGTCTTTTATGTTATTACCCTAACTTTTTCCTAATCCCAATATGGAAGGGACTTAGAGGGTGATAACATGGATTTTGATTAGGATTCCCATTTTAGGTTTTAAACCAAAAAAATTTTTCCTTTTAAATTTTTATCACTTGATATTTCCTAAACCATATGAAGTGTAGGTCTAGCGAGCTGAGAGTCTACTTTTTTCTAGAGTACCCATTGCAAGTTTTCAGCATGGTGAATACTATGTCTCTTTTTGTTGGAAGTTTAAAGTCATGCATGTTGGACTAATAAATCTAGTGTTTTAGGTTCAACATCTTTGAAAATGAATTTTTAAATTAGAACCCAAACAACGTTTGATGGCTAAAAAGGTCCCGATATATTTTCTTTAGATACATCCAAGGGGAATTTTGAGTGATGATTTTTATGGTCGCCAAATCTAAAATTTGAAATATGTGAATAGAGGAGGAATATTATAAGAACAAAGTTACCTCTATTTGATAAACCCTTTATGGGGGTTGTATTATATAGGGTCAACTAGGGAATATACTACATAGTCAAACATTGGCATCCTTAGGCTGATAGGCCTGTTATGTATGAAAATTTTATGTGAGGCCAACTGGGGAACATACTTTATAGTTAGGTAAAGGAGTTCCTATGAATTCTAACATTCTACTGCTAATAAACAAATGCGTTCAAGATTTGGATGTCTTGAGACCAGAGTGGGTGGATTTTCCAAGGAAAGGTATCTGAAAATAAAGGGGGTCATCTGTGCTTATATAAACCAGGAATGAGGAACCACTCCTACATGAATTTAGTGTATAAAGGAGGGTATATTTGTTAGAAAAGAGATATCTGATATTTTGATACGTATTTTAAAGTCATGCAGCAAAGACATTATGTTGTGCAGTTTCAAGTCATGCAGTAAGGACATTAAGATATTTTGGATAATATTATATGAAGTCTAAATTCATGCACCAAGGACATTGGGGGCTATGAATTTTAAAGTCATGTAGCAAGGACATTATGTCGTGTAGTTCAAAGTCATGCAGAAAGGACATTATTGGGTTGTGTAGTTTATATTCATGAATCAAGGCTATTGTGGGGATTTAATTTAAGGTCTTTAGCTCTAACAAAAAATTTGATAGTTTTCCAATTCTTGGTAATTTTTATGGGAATGTGCTGCCATATTCAAGTATAGAAAGGGATAATTGTAGGCTGTGATTTCGGGATTTTTTAATCTAAAGAATGACATGGGAAAAGGGATGATGAAATTTAAATGAGGTATCTTCCAAGAATGAAGTTACTGCTATTTGAAAAAACCATTATGGGGGACCTATTGTGTAGGGATAACTAGGGCATGTGCTATATATCCAAATAGTGGAATCTTTAGGCTGAAAGTCCCATTATGTAGGATAATTTTATGCAAGGCCAACTGGGGTACATACTTCATAGTCAAGTAAAGGATCTCTCAATAATTATGACATTCTATTTCTCAAAGAGGATGAATGTTTATGGAGATACAGATCTTCCCAAGTATAGAGTCTCATTTATGGAGAAAAGTAATTGAATACAGAAGGGGTATTTCCATTTGTGATTTCCAAAGAATCGGATAAATAGGCTCTCTATGAAGGTTTGACACAAATGTAGGTACTATGGTTCCTATAGTTATAGGTCATACGACTAAGACCATAATATTAAAGAAAAAATGGATGATATGTAGTTGAATGGACCAAGGTCATTCCAATATGCTTTGAACATATGGAGATGGAAAATTTAAACCACAATCTCAGAGACTTTCAGGTCAGGAGAAAGGATATGAGATGAATACACAAAGAATGATCGCTTTATATTGTCGGGCTCCTGTATACCATCTTTAAATATTAAAGGGACAGAATAGGATTCTCCCAAGAAAAAAGTTACCACTATTTAACAATCCTTTTATGAGTTATATATTATGCAGGGCCAACTAGGGCATGTCTACATAGCCAACTAGTGGCATCCTTTGGCTGACATTCCTATTATGTTGGTGAATTTTATTCAAGTCCAACTAAGGCATGTAGTGCATATTAAGGAAAAACATCTCTCAGGTATCAGACATTTCATTACCAGAAACTAAATAAATATTATAAAGATCTGAAATTATTTCAAGATTAGGAGTATGATGATAAAAAGCGGCATTTTCCAATGCATAAAGGAAGTTTTTGGACCAATACTGGTCATGAATTTAGAGTCCCTTACAAATATCTAACTCATATCTATAAAATCAAACATCTCTTGTTTCCTTGATGGGTTCTCTGAGGAGAGGGAGAAAAATAAAATATCCTTTCTATATTTTGATCATATACAGAATAGAGGGAATTTTTATTTATCCAATGGCTAGGACTAGGATTTGAGGCCCAATTTTCACTATGTATCTCAAATAGGATGAAAATCAAGCCATGTGTAGTTCTTTGGATACCATTCATTTTAACATCATGCGGTGAGGACTTTATCCATGCATTTTAACATCTTACGGTGAGGATGATGAATTAAACAACTTAAAAAGGAAAAGGAATTGTGCATTTGTGCGGTTTTATTTCAAGTAGTAAGAACATTAGGTGTCTTGACATGAAATGTCAAAAGATAATGTGTTTGAACCATAAGAGTATATTATTTTTCATGTTGTGATGCGTCTAGTCTTAATATTGAAAAATTAGATGTCACTATGTATCACACAAGGGTGAGAATCAAGACACACATAGTTCTTAAATGAAGTTCCATATAGTTAATCATTATACGATGAGGACATATAGTGTGCCTCTTAGGGTCTTAAAACTGGGACCATTGATATCCCCAATTGTAATTGATACACCTTATTTATGCATAGAATCTCTTTACCTAATGTCTAATCCCACGTGATCTGTGCTCTATGTGAGAAACAAGGAGTGGGAAAGGTTTCTTCTACAACACAAAGGTAACATAAGTGAAGGATAGGGGTATGATTATTAAATAGTGGTTGATCCAAAAGTTATAGGACCCAGGTATCACTATGTATCTTTTTGGAGCAAGAATCAAGCCACATGTAGTTCTTGAATTTTTTCCCCGTATTGATCATGTTTTGATGTGGGGAAGAGGGATTTTTATAATTTTCAGGATGATGGTTAGGCCTAAACAAAGAAGTCTAGGAATCACATTGTATCTCATTATAATAATAATCAAATCAGATGTCTTGGAGGAGATCCCTATCTAGATCTGACTCATGCATGGGGAAAATGAAGGGGGTTTCTCTTCCAAAATCACAATTGGGCCCAGGTTTGGAGATCTAAGCATCACAACGTATCTCATTGGGATGAGAATCAACCCACACGTAGTTATTGAAATGTTTCCTATCTAAGTTTGATTCATACACACAATAAATGAAGGAGATTTTTTATTTTATTTATTTGGACCCAATATTTTAGATTTGGGCTTCAATACATATCTTATTATGATGGGAATCAAGTCATACATAGTTCTTGAATATTTTTCCCTATACCAACTAGATTTTTATGTGGGGAAGGGGGGTTTTTAGTCATGGTTGGGCCTGATATTGGAGATCTAGATGTCTCTATGTATCTCATTGGAATGAGAATCAAGCCATATATAGTTCTTTCTGTGTAGTTTATCATCATGCGAAAAGGACGTGGGTGACCTGACATGAACGAAATATTGCGGTTGAATGAGGGGATAAGACCCAGGTGTCACTAAGTATCTTGTTAGGGGAAATAATCAAGCCACACAAAGTTCCTGATGGGTTCGCCGTGTATATCTAAATCGTACATAGGAAGTAAAGGGGATTAATGATTAATCATGAATAGACCTAGGATTGGAGATCTTGGCGTCACTATGTATCTTCCTGAGGAAAGAATCAAACCACACATAGTTCTTAAAGGTTCTCCCTATGCAAGTTTGATTAGTATATATAGGGGTAAAGGAAATTTTTCAACATTGCGGTTGGACCAAAGATAAGATATATGGGTGTAACTACGTATCTTGTAGTGGTAAGAATCAATACACATGTATTTATTGAAAATGTTCCATGTAGTTTAACATCATGCAGTATGGATGAAGATAAATCGATGTGAAAAGATGGAAATATTGTAGTTGGACAAGGGGATAGGACCTAGGTGTCACTACGTATCTCATTAGAATGAGAATCAATCTAAAATTAGTTCTTTAGGATATTTCCCCACACTAATTGAGTGTTGATGTGAGAAACGGGGGATTTAATACTTTCTAGAATAATGGTTGGGCCCAAAATACAAGATGGTATGAGAATCAAGACACATTTTCTGGAATAGTTCCAAGTATATAATTAACTCATATACGAGAAAAGGGGAAATTATTTCTTTTATGGTTGTGGTTGGGCCCAAGATAGGAGATCTATATGTCACTGTGTATCTTATTTAAATGTGAATCAAGCCATGTGTAGTTCTTGAAAAGGGGTCCCTATGTAGATCTGATTCAAACATAGGGAAAAATGAGGTTCATGTGCCACTAGGGAGTGGAAATGATGTGAGTAATTACTATTCATGAATGATACTCATATTGTAAGGGACCAAAAAGAATGTCAATTTGTGGCATCTTGGTAGATTTATTAACATCAAATAAAGGAGATGTTAACTGTATAGTTTAATTTCATGTGGTGAGGAAAAAATGGTGTTTTTCAGTTTCAGGTCATGATACTAGGACCTCATGCCATGCAGTTTAACTTCGTGTGAAAAGGACTAAGATGCTATGAAATTTAACATCATATTGTATGGATGTATATGGTGCTACATAGTTTAACATCATGAAAATAGTATGTTGTTTATTATGCAGTTTAACATCTTGTAACAAGGACGTACTCTTTATGATTACATAGAGTATTTCTTTAGGAACCTTGCATTGGTTAGAGTTGTAGTGATTTCTCCATCAATTGAGATTGTGGAATAAGATCTATTGGAGTAGACCTTATTTATAGATTAAGTTCCTTCCCATTTTGTCTCAAGCATCGAATGTTTCTTTCCTAGTATCATTGGAGTCATAAGGACGAATACCAATTCTCCTTGGAGGAATGAACATAGGAAAACATTCTTGTTGAAAGCTCATTATATTTGGTTCAGATAGAATTCCAAGTGATACAAGGTATAAAATACCTTTTCATCCAATTGATCCAGCTTATCTAGTCGCTTTTGAGACCACTCATCTGAAGATAACTGATCACAAACAGCAACTCAAAGTGAAGGGAACTGAACTTCAATGGGAAAGACAGCTTTTGTTCCTTATAACAATGAGTAAGGAATTTACCGTGTTCTAGTACAGTTAGTAGTCCTATAAGCCCATAAGGTATGCAAGAGTTTATCATGAAAAGACTTTTTATCTTTATCTACCATCTTTTGGAGTATATTGGACAAGGTTTTGTTGAAATCCTCAATCTGTGCATTTTTTTGTTACATGATAGCGGGATGAATGGTTGGATTTGATATTGTATTCCTGATGTAACTTCCTTACCTCAATAAAACATAAATTGGTGGCTTATTCCATCAATATGGTATTAGGGACACCAAATCTGGTAAAAATATTGGCTTTGAAAAGGCTAATAATACTTTTGGATACGATTTCATTGATTTGTATTTCCTCAACCCATTTAGAGAAGAAATTAGTAATGGTAAGGATATACTTGAACTACCTGTCTCAAGCTGGAGGAAAATGTCCTACTACATCTATTCCCCATATATAAAATGGCCAGGAGTACTTAGTTGCATGTAGCAACTCTTGGCGTTGATAAATGAAGTTGGAATGAACTTGGTAGGGATGACACTTCTTAGTGAAATTTTTAAAATCCTGTGACATTTAATTTATGATCATTCTTACTTTTTACTTCCTTCCATTCGTTTTCCTCATATGGATCGGTAGTAGTAACATATACTACCTGAACTGGTGAATTTTTAAGCTTTACTTTCCCAAATTCCACCATCTTTTTTAGGAAGTCCTTAAAAAAACACTACTGTATAGGGTGCCCCAAGATTTTATGGAAGGGGAAATAGTTTTGGAGGTCCTCGTCTCCTTATTTCTTAGTTTTCTTTGGCCTTGGTAGCTGATCTATGTTTTTTCTAAAGTTGAGGTGAAGTAGTTGGGGACTTGGTCATTTCAAAAATAATATAACTTGTTTTTAAACTCCTTAAATTTTATCCATCTTTGATATTTTTTATCATCTTGATGATTCGGTCGTTTCTTCTGATGATCAGGAGGTGGATACCTATGGTATGATGAGGGATTTGAAGTAGGAGTGGATACAGGGGCCTAATTAAGTGTGACTTTAGTGGATTTTTCATTTCCTACTCTTCTTATCAAAGCTGATGGAATTACTCATGATTTGGATCTATTCTCTATTATGGAGTTTTCCACCTGCTGAGCAATCGAGGATAGATCCCAAAACCCTCATCTGTATTTCAAAGGGATTAATGGTGTGCACAACTCATCCTAGAGATTTTCAGCACAAATGGGCAGAAAATATTCTTGAGGGAGTGGTATATTAAAGGTGTATGTTAATCCTTTCCATCGATCAAATAAATCTGAAACTCTTTCACTCTCCCCTTTCTTTCATTTTGTGAGATCAGGTACTTTTCTCTTCTACATCATTGAGCTAAACTAGAAAATAAATTTATGATGGTGACCGTCCCATCCAGTAAGTGATCGAGACTGAAATCTTGTGTACCATACAAAGTTTTTCCCCTAAAATGATTGTACAAATCATCTAAGTTTCACTACATCATGTTGCTTGTGGATCCCCGTCATAGGATAACAATGAGACACGAAATGCATCAATTGATGCTATGAATATCCTGATCCATTGAATATTGGAAATGTGAGATTTCTAAAGTTTTTCAGAGGAGATCTTGGATCCACCCATTGGGGATAAACATTATTTTTTGGTTGTATTAGTGCACATCATCCTTCTATAGATTCCAAGGTATTCATCAGTGATTCAATGGTGTTAATGAGCATTTGAGGAATATCTAGATGATTTGGGACCTTAATAGGTGTGGTGCTTGGAGCCTGAATAAGTATTATGAGTTGCAAGACCACTGGTGGTGTAACTACTGGTATTTTCCTTACATAACCAATAAGGACAATCCTGTAAGGATGTGCTTGACCCTGTTCTAAAAATTTATTCAATGGATGGAATTCATTATTTTCATCAGTAGTTGTAACAAACCCTCTTTGATGAGGTTCTCTTACTAGAAGTTTAAGCTGGGGATCTGCTTGTGGAGCATGTCTGGCTGGAGTTCTGCTTCAAAGTAACTTTGCATTGAGTCTTCTCAACTCCTTTATCTCCTCCTCTTATGGAGAAAATATTTATTCCAGTTAAAGGGATTGACCTTCTCTATAGGAAAGGTGATACATGGTCTGACCTTTACCTTTTTCCTTATTAGGATTATTTCAAAGAGGTGGAAGTTGATTATTCGAGGGGGTACCTAAATTTTGGGTAAGCTTCTGATTTCTGGCATGCACACCTTCTTCATTTTCTTCGATATAGATTGTATTATGAACACGAAATTCACCCTCTAACTCCCCTAAAATGGACTCATTTTATGGAGGATCTTCCATGATGGAATTAATGACATTCACTGATTCATAATGCATTGCTATAATTTTGTCAGTATCTTGGTGAGATTGCCTTATTCTTCTTCCTATGCAAGACTTTGTTCTCCTATTTTATGGTTCCTTTG
This sequence comes from Viscum album, assembly GCA_963277665.1. NCBI lineage: Eukaryota > Viridiplantae > Streptophyta > Magnoliopsida > Santalales > Viscaceae > Viscum > Viscum album. The sequence goes on from OY728140.1 coordinate 1,196,813,491, forward strand.
GAACTATTTGATGGATAGTAACCTGAAGGGAATCCTCAGATACTTCATTTGTGTGTTTATTTTTTATCTTCTTCCCTAATCGGGGGAAAACTGACTTCCACTAAGGAGGGGATTATGAATATGAAAAGGCCCCTAGCCCTATAGGCTAGGGTTGTTCCTATTCTTCTTTATCAACCCTTTGGAATCTATTTGTTGACTATGAGGGTTGGGTTAAAAAATCTTCCAACCCTAAGGGTTGGGGGGCTCCTGAACTACTACGGCTGATATCAGCGCAGCTGCTCTTCTGATTTTATGAATTATGGTCTGAATTTTGGTTGGGGGAATTATTAGGAAATCACTTAAATCGCCTTCTTTGGAAGACCATTGTGCTATTTCATACATTTTTTCAATCTAATGGATGAAATACTCTAATAGGGAGGACTCATTGATGTTTTCATATGCTTGATGAAAAAGTATCTCAATAGACTTCTCTCTTTGAGCCTGACTTTGCTGGAAGCTGGTCGAGACCTATTCTTACTAAGTATCTCTTCAGTCATGAACATAATTTTCTTATTGAATTTTCCCTAGGGTAATAACATTTTATGAGACCACTTTCGGTGGGCTTTTCTATCTTTAGATCATAGTGAAATTCAATGCTCCATGTGTACCCCATCTAGATGGGATTTTTTATGAGTCTTTGTAACCTCATTAATGCATTAAGGCATGCACATTGAAGGGCTCCTTATTGCTTCTCAAATTTTGGATATCAGAAATATAGGGGAGATTCCAAGACAATTTGACACTGCAACCTTTCTATTACCTTGAAATGATTTTGATATTAATCATATAGTAATACTTTGGCTTTTAAATGGAGAAGAGTCTTCCATATGTTGAGGTGGATATCATGAATACAATCTTCTACCAACATCTCTGTAATGTTTTATTAATAGGTATCCAAAGGCTAGAAAATGAATGGTATTTCACCCTTATCTAGTTGTTTCCTTATGTTCACCATATCATCTTTGTCTTTTTCCATAGGTTTCTCTACTTGATCAGATCAAAGTTGGTGTTTTCCCGCCGCTTTATCAAAATTATCAAGATCGGCAGAGAGTTACTCAGTTTCATTGGAAGATAAATGGCCCAAGGGTGGTTTAGAGAATGAATGTGTCCTAAGGATGTCTTCCATTTGAGAAAAAATTTCACCCACCAGTGAAAATGGATCAGACATGACTGGCCTTGTATTTATAAGGGCCTCAACATAAGAGGGATTTCTTATCACTACATTTTCAATTAGAGAATTCTCTTGAAAATGTGAATCACTTCAGTGGAGATAACTTTCACAAATAATTCCACCACTGGGAGGACCACCATGGTGGATTACAGCAAGGGATAAATCATCTTGCTCTTTGGTCTTCTAGCCAGGTGGAGGGATGTCGTGACTCTCATCCAGAGATAGGTTCTCAAGATTGACCGAATTGTCCTAAAGCAAGACTTTATGAGGAAGCTTTTGATGAGGACCTTTAGTGTTACTACTACTACTCCCATCATTTGGTAATGGGAGGGTAGGATATTGAGCTGCAATAGATAAATGTCTTATGGATTCAAGAACTCCAGCATTAAGCGGAGCCAGATCACAGATCGGCTCTTGATTCTTCAACTATGTTTGATGATAATTTTTTGTGGATGTATTCTTACTAGAAGTTAGGGCCACTTGTTGGGAGAAGTTTTTATCATGAGAAGGTGTATGTTCCTTCTTGGTAGTGGCCATTAGAATAGGCAGATTATCTTCAATTGGAATGGGTGTATATTCCCAATCTGTTTTTCTGTATGATATGAGGAAGTATGCCCCATAACCCTCCTGGATTGGAACAGAGGTGTGTATCTACTCTAGGATGGAATGATGATGAGTCATCCCAGTTTTGGAGATAGAATTATATGCCCATCCCTCTGGTACTGTTGAAGTTTTCATTATGATATTCTACAAGCTTCCAAGATATGGGTTGGAATTTGCATCTTTTCTTTCACCATTTCCAAGATGTACTTGGTGAATTCAGTGGTTGGAATGGGAATATATGTCCATTACATATTCTAATTAGGTGTATGTACCTACTTCTATCCTCCCTTTCCTATTAATGGATACGGATAGTACTCATGTTTCGGGGTAGAGAGTTGAGTTTGCCCCAGGTTTGTCATTGGAGCTTTCCGACTGACCTCTCTGGATGCTTCCAAACAAGACTGTTGGTAGGCTTGATGGATACTGGCAGGTGTATTTTTCTACTATTTTTTTTCACCAAATCATTATTAGTGGACTTCTTTAAGTGAATCCAGGAGAGAGTGATGGTAGGCTTGATGAGTGCAGGTAGGTGTATGTTCCTACTTAAAAGTTGTCACCGCATTTGGTTGGTGGGATTATTTGAATGCAACCAGACGATTTTAATGGTTGGATACAAAATTTTAAGTAGTTTTATGTGCCTAATCATAGAAATCCACCATATTTTTATGGTAGTATTAGTTGGGTTCTTCTAGATGAGTCTATTGGCTGACAGAATTCAGGCATACGGGTGTGTGTGCCTGGTCACCGTTTTCCATCAAATTGGGTTAGTGGAATTTTCTAGAGGGTGAAAAGGTAAGAACCTAATCTTTGTTAGCCAATTTTCTTCCTCGATGGTTCATATTGTGTGCCTGATTCTAAGGGACCTAGGCCAGGTAGCTGAAAATAACACCCTTGTCATGTTGATGGTTTGCTATCGCACGGTGTTGGCGGTGGTGATTGTTGGTAGAAGACTTTGGGAAGAACCCCTGTGTCTTTGGGATGAGGGCATAAATGGAATCTTAGTCAACTACCCTGGAATATGGGATGGGTTTTTTATTGCATTCCAGGGATAAGCTCCTAAAATGGTTGAAGATTGTGGTTGGAACTGTTTGCTTCTAGACCACCGGTCATCGCTGACCAGATGATCGAGGATTGTTCTTGATTTGTAGGGCCTCTTGGGCAGTCTCCAAAGTTAGAATAGTACTGTATTGATGGTACTCTAGAACCAATGCATTAGAGACCTATTGTTGAAGATGATAATTTGGTGATGATATCCTTCGAGAAAATGAGAATCTAGCTTGAGCAGCAGTTGGGGCGTTCATGGGTGTAAACTTGAAGGATGCCATTTGGAATGAAGGGAGTTCTTGAAATAAAGTGTTTGTATATATGACAAACACAAACAATGAAATCCATAAAATCAGTATCTTTTTGGATGAAAATATGCATGAGTGATTTACCTATCTTACACTCCTTTATCAATTAATAGGGTCCTAACATATGGGTAAATCTATCACCTTGGTTAAGGATTCACGTCGGGTTCACTATTTTTTTTGTTTTGCATATGGGTGAAAAAAATTGTCCAATGGAGAATAACCAATCACCATTTTTTATAGAGGGTTTTTCATCAGGGTAACCCACCACCTTGGTTAAGGATTCACATATTGTTCATCATTTTTTTGTTTCCCTCGAAATGTGTGTTTGGGTTAAGAATCACTATTTTTGAATGGTTTCTAATGGGTTTGTTTATAGAACCTAAAACACCCAATGGTTCTGTATCCAAAGGGGACTGATTTCCAAAGGTAGGAGTTTGTTAGGTTTATTGACCCAGGATTCTTAAGAACTCACATTAGTCAAGAGGATGGGAAGTCGGTCTCATTGCACCCTTTTTAGGGGAATTATTGCCTACATGGAGACCCTCTTATAGATTTAATATATGTTTATGAATACTTATTAATTTAAAAAGCATAATGTAGATTTCAATTAAAATGTGAAATCAATTATTAACATGTGTGGAATTTAGAATCATCCATATGTATTCAAGGTTCTTCATCAATGGAGATATCTATGTGTATATGAAGTTCTCCATTGATGGTATCCTCTTATATACTACTTAGAGATTCTTTGGTCATTATCACGACGATACTGGTTTTTAAGCACATTAGTGGGGCACTCTATAATTTTATGTTGATCCAAGTAGATAGAGGTTACTCTGGAGTTTATCATCATCCAGGGAGACGAAATTTGTTTTGATGTTGGGATTGAACCCATAGATGGGAAACCTACATATCCTCATGAAATGAATCAGAACCCACATTGTTTGGTGCCGCTTAATGGGGACCATCGTACCTTTTAAGTTCATGTGATAAGGACCCAACTATATAGTTTAATTTCATGTGGTAAGGACATCTTGGTAGAATATTCCTAGTCAAATCTTAGTGTGGGACTTATGCCTAAGTAGTCTGAGGAACTTGGATGGAATATGAGCTCCCAAGTTGAATTAGACCCTCTTGAGGATATGACCAAAACATGTTTGATTTTCAATATTTGGTTTTAACCTCAGGTAGGAGTCCTATATATCCCATTTTTATGGGAATCAAATCTTACATAGTTCGGTAAGTCTCGCAGGGGAGTACAACCCTTTGAGAGAAATAGGTTGGAGCTTACTCCTAAATAGGATTCCCTTATAACAGGGTCTAAAAGAGATGTCTTAACTCATAGAGATTTAAGGAGGTTTTAATTCTGGTATTACTCTTAAATAGGATTCCTGGATTAAGGGAATTAGGATTGTAATATGAGTAGGACTTCTATTGATCTTAGGCCCTTGGTGAAGGCTTCCTACCTATCCCATTTATGGTGAGAATCATAGTTCTCGTAGTTCATTCCTTCAGGTGGATTTTATGGATGTTATGATCATTACAAACCTTTTATACCATATGAATCATACTTAGTGTGAGAAACAATAGGATGTGAAATATTCAACAAGCCACACACACTTTTCCTCCTTTACTGGTGGAAGAGGTCAGGCCTACGGCAGAAGAGGTTATGGCTACAGCGCTTCCCTTTCTTCAATTTACATTGTACATGGGTCCAATGTAAGGAAGGAGTGAAGGTTAACGGTATAGAGAGGAGCAAGACTACAACATCCTATATGCAATACTAGGGGATTATACCAGTATGGCTTCCCTTTGATTGGTCCTAGAAGGGGAGGGATACTTCTACTTTGTCAAAGGGAAAAGCAAGTGTGATCCATATCCTCCCTACCAAGAACCAGAGGCTCCAGATCTTATAGATGAGAAGGGGGTACAGAGTCCTATCCTTAAAATCCAAGACCTAGAACTCATCAACATTGTCCCTAGGGTAAAGTTCCATGTGACCATATATATATAAATCTACGGACACCTTGTGGACCCTTACCCTCTGGTAGGATAAGTGTGGGAAACCTCTAACCATATATATCAAAATCCAAATGGGACACACACAAATGTTCATTTCCATAATATTGGGTAAATTAGGAGGTCTTAGTGGAGGTTTCAGCATGGTCTCATTCAGACAAGAGATCCATAGAAAAAAAGGTCTTTCCATAAGTGGCTTTGAGAGAGGTCTAATGGAAGGATCGAGCAACCAAAAAAGGTATGGGGAACATAAAGAAATGGAGCTCAAGTAAGTGGTGTGCAGGTTTGGGGCACTCAAGTTATCTTGGGAAAAATGATGTCACTATAAGTGACTAAAAACCTATATTACTAGACTTTAGAGATACTTGGTTGAATCCTTCAAGAGTCTTCACAGGTATTCCCAGAAGTGAGGCGTGCAACTTCATGCTTGAGGAAGGGTGGTCGCACAAGTGTTCCTAAATTAGGGGGTTGAGTGAATGATTCACGCAATTATTTTTAATTTTTAACACTTGTATAACCTTAGTATTACTATACCCCTTTAATTACCTCACTTTAGGTGTTATGAAACTACCTTGGAGGTTTTAGAAGACTTGGGCGAAGCACTAGGTCAATCAGAGCAGCAATCGGACTTCAGTGAAATTATCCCATACAAATGAAGGCACCAGGTGTCTATTTATAGGAAAATATGGTACCCTAATGATGGTTACTTGGAATGAAAGAGATGATATGGTGCGCAAGTGAGGGGTGCACCAGTACTTGCACATTGTCGGCGATTTGGGCTACCTTAGGCAAACTCAAATTTGAGCCTTTTCAAATCTTGAAATTCTCCATATATTTTCTCCTCCTTTTTCTATGGAATTTTCCATTCTCACTTTTTCATCCATGTGATGGAATGGATTTTCAACAAAAACACTATAGCATATAATTCTGGTTGGTTGGGTTGCATTTGGTCACATTAGATACTAATAGAGAGAAAGAGAGAGAGAGATCCTTCTCGTTTAAATAGGTGCATATGATTCACAGTACTCAGATCAGACTTTGTCAAAGTCCTGAAGACTCGGTCAAAAATATCTTCATAATGAAGTAGGAATTCATCCATTCATTCTGAGATCCTCGAACAACAACGGTAACAAGATTCTAGCGATGAATCAATATATGGTGGTGACTCACCTCTTGCGGTAACTGCTCTGGAGGTAGCTCCTCTGGTGGTAACACTTATGGCGGTAGCCCTTCTAGTGGTAATGGTGACTCAAGTTTAGTTGTAGCTCACCCTTAGCGATAACGATGACTCCTCACTAATTCTAACTCACCATAAGACTTATCAGAATTATCACAGAAACTCTCTAATCAAATAAATAGCTATCAAACAACATGTGAAACATTAGTACTAAAAGAATCATGGTTTGTAATCATTAAAATAAGAGTGTCAAGCATACTCCACACAACAAGTTTCCAAAAACATGTATATATAATTAATTCTTTGGTGACCAATTAATTATATATTAATGTAAATCCCTTTTTAAAATAAAAAGAAATTTTTTTCTAAAAAAATACTAAAATGTGCACAAGTGTGTTTTATACCAATAAATTAATAAATCGCCCTTACTGGATTATACTAGTGAAATATATATATTATATATTTAATTTATTTATTAATATTCATATTATGTTTTTTCTATACAATATATAAGAACAAATATAATTTTATACATCAAATGATTATTTTTCAAAAAATGTAGTTTTGCCGACTTTTGATAGCGCACCCCTTTTAAATTTAGTTTTTGACACTTTTATAAGTTATAATTAATAAAATAAACTTATTATTTAAAATTAGAGTATAAAAAATTAATTTTACTGTATTGTTTTTATTTTCTTATAAGTTTCATGTTTTTATGAAGAGTGAAAAAAAATAATGTATTTTAATTGAAAACTACTTTTTCATCAAATTTATTTATAGTTTTAAGTAATATATTTTAATGGTTTTAAAGTGTAATTAAATCATGTTTTTATTAGTTAATCTAATTTATGTCATCGTAATCAATTTCACGTCGATATTGGATGTAAAAACTTTATGGACTTTTGAACGCTTTGACTTAAAAAACATTTTCACGATCCTTCAGTGAGATTAATTTTTAATTAATTTATGAAAATTATATATTTTAAATTTAAAAAAATAGATTCCATATTAGGAATTAGATAATAAAAATTTATTAAATAGGCCCGTTTTATTTTTTGACATCATGAATAGTAACTTTAGTAATATTTTTTATTACCACGGTTAAGGGTAAATCAGGTAATTAAAGGTAAATAATAATATAACTAATATAAAATCACCCTAACACATGTCATAATTTAATTGTATGAGTTTTTTTTGAAAAAAATAATCCTTGGGCTAAGATTATAACCTTTGGAAGCCACTTGGGTGTGATTATGACATTTATATAATTATATTTAAAAGAAAAGTCAATTTTATCACACTCTTGTTTTTAACAAGTAAAACATTTTAAATATGGGGTTATATTAGGGTTATGTTTGAATATAAATATTTTTAGAAAGATAAAATCCTTTTATTCACCATGGTAATTTATTTATAATTTTTAGGAGATAAATAATTAAACTAAATGCTGACACAGTGATGATACAATAAGTGGTTAATTAATTAAAGAATCAAATAAATTATATTAAAAATATTAAAATAAATATATTTTGATATAATTTAGGTCATTGAAAACAAATCAATGACTATGACATATTAGTGATGAGTTAAATGATTTCGTTCAAACTTATCTTATTTTTATGATATTTTTTAAAAAATCAAATAATAAATAGTGTCAAAATTGACATTACTAATATTTTAAAATAAATATTATTTTATTAAATGATATAAAATTAATAAAAAATACAAAATTAGACCAACTAATTGGAATAATTATTAAAATTTCATCAATGGATCAATCACTAGTCTTTTGGCATTTTATAGTAATTATATTATCTCAGAAAGTGTAAATTACATGATATAACGGTAAGAGTTAAAAGGCTAAAATAAGGGTTAAAACAAAAATATAAGGGATAAAAAATAATAAAAACATGTATATTTTTTATTTTATGAATTTATTTTGACTAATAATCATCTTATCTTATAAATAACTATATTTTTAGCCTTTTGGAATTGAATATTAATTTATATTTATTTAAAATTTTGAATAATTCCAACAGTACCCCTCTCCTCTCTTATAATGGGGAAATAATTATTCTCTTTATTCACACATAAAAACATTTTTTTCATCCAATATCCACCCAATCCCTTCTTATAATCCCTCCTGGCATACTAGAGGCCTTAGTTTAGGTAGAAAACCCTCCTTAGAGGTGTTAAGGTGTTAATCAAAGGAGATCATTTGAAGAAGAGGTATCGTTTTTAATTTAGTGTTTCTATTTTATTTCTTCTTCCTCTTCATTCAAATATTCTTAAAACATGATGAAATAATAACTCCAGTATCCTAAATATACTATGATTTTTTTATGTTAATATCATAACCAATATTCATCTTCTTTTCCATCAAATGGGAAAAGAATTAATCGTTTGTGCATACGTGTGAGCTGTCGCATCTATGAACTGATATAATTCATTTTCCATCATCGTCTATAAAGAATGGTTATAATGATGGAATTAATGTCTATATATTATATTGATGAAATATTTATCATTATAATAGAATAATATATCAATTATGTTCTTACCTTCCATGCACATAAAAATGATAATGTTGTTCTTGCGAACTATCACCTCCACGAAGCGATGTGATTCATTTTTAATCACCACGTCATATCGATAATATATATAATTATATTTAAATTATTAATATTATATTAATGATATTATGATAATTATTTAAATATATAAAATATACTTACCTTATTTCCACAATGATCATTGAAAAAAGTAAATGTTACTCATGTGTATGTACGACTTATCTTCTCCATGATTGTAACAAAGTTCATTTTTCATATCCATATGTAATGGAAGGATTTAAAAGTATAATTAATGTATAAAATTGATTATTTTTTCATTAATATTATTCTTTATATGATGTACTAATGACCAATTTGACTATATACATCATACCAAAGTCATTTTGGACTCATGTAACGAATATTGACAAAATGTCTAACATAAACTTAAATAATTAACTAATTGTCTTAACATGATAATAAGTGATATAAAAGGAAATATAAACTTGAAAAATGTTCTAAATAAATTAAATAATTAACATAAGTTTATCATTCTGTAATACAAAGAACATACGTGATGAATCAGTCTCAAGGTAAGGGAATTCATCTCAATATCCTTTCATTGAGACATTTCTTGATGATATGCACATTTATTCTTTTATAAAGTTTATATACAGACACTTTGACATTCCATATCCATATTATATCTATTATCATGTTATTTAATGTTTTTCTAAATTTTATTCTTTCATTTGGATAATGATTTAAATATTCAAATTGGAATGGGACGCTTTGAATGTTTAAAGATTTAATTTTCATAAATTTTTCTCCATGTCAATATTCTTGATATTATTTTACATATTTTTTAAATGGATATAAAACTATTTTAGATTAAATTTTATTTATATTTTAAATTTCATTAAAAAAAATTCAAAAGTAATCTTTTTACGTGTTATATATGGAATTTTTTGACAAAAGACAAAAGTAATGTTCTTTTTAACATATAAAGAGACAAAAACTTCTATGTCGTTGTGACTACTATTTGATATTTGGATTCCTATAAAATAATTAATGTTTTTAGAATAAAAATACAACCCTTATTCCATTTTCTATTTATTTTGGAATTGAAATTTTTTTTAAAAATGGATTGATTATTTCAAAATGATTTCTTATGATTGCAAATGAAATTTATGATTGAAATTCTAAAAATTGAAATCTTTTATGTGTTATGATTATATTATGGTACTACAACATTTTAGGTATGGTTGAATGATAAACCAAGGATGGTTGGTTCTGTGATAAACCATGGACGGGTGGTTAGGTTATAACCTTCAATGCATTGTGTATGAAAGTCAGTCATAAGGCTATTCCATTTATAAGAGTGACATATATAGAAGTTGACCGCATGGTTATTAAATTTAAAAGAGTAACAAGTATAATTTTGTCCCAAAGTACCTTTATGTGTTATCTATTATTGTTATGGGTTTTATGGTATTATTTTTATTTCAAAAAAGGTAAACAATGAGATTACTTTTAAAGGAATGTATTTACTACTTCTTAAGGGGGAAAGTATTACTTTAGGATAAAGTATTCATGGTTTTTCAAGTTTCTATAAGACTAAAAATTTTCTTTCTTTATTTATCCATTACTAAGAATTTTATTCTCATCCAAAGTTTTTAAATGTTTTTCATATGACCTAAGTATGAGTAAGGATTGGGTGATGTCATGTGGAATGTCATGAAGAGAATTCATAAAAGTGATCGTTCCTCATTTTAGGTGTTTTAGATTGTGAAAAAAAATAGATATTGTTTAAAAGTATCCACTTTATTTTTTTTATGGTATTTTTATGTATATTTTATGGCCTAATTATCTAAATATATAAACCTAAAAATATCTTCAATGTGAAATAAAGTAAAATTATGGACTTAACTCAGGGTTACGTAATTTTTAAGGTTGGGTCCTTACAGTTACTATCAAAGGAAAGGTTTAGATAGATTTAGAGGTTAAGATAGTGTTAATAGAATTTCCTTATAATATTTTACTTTATGGTTAAGTTGAAATAATGTACCATTTTAAGATTAACTTGTTTCTTTGTCTATGATATGTCTGTTCAGAATAGTTTTCTGTTGATGAAACAGGTCAGCTATGGTGGGAAGGCATAGAGAGGAAAACATCCTACCAAATATGCATCATGAGATGGTTGGAATTGGAATAGAATAGATTTTTGTATTGATGGATCATTTGAAGCAAGATATAAAGGGTGGTGGTATCCATGCTAGAGAGGAACCCAATGTACCATGATGGAACATGTCTATAGTGGAACATTTCATGAGGCAACATCCCCCATAATTCATAGGATCATCTAAACTCGTTTTATTTGAAGGATGGATTAAATCCCTAGAAACGATATTTGATTTCATGGGTTATTCGAATCACCAAAATTTAACTCTTTCAATTTATAATTTTGAAGGTGAAGCTGACTAATGGTGGTCAATGATTAAGAATATCATAAAAAGTGAAGAGATCGATTCCTTAGAATGTGATAAATTTAAGTAATATCAATATTTCAATTAGCAGAAACTTTCATTATATTTGATGAAATGATTTTCAAATAACGACGATATCCCACGACCATATGCCAACTATAATGACAAATCGATATTATATGAGTCTTAGTATGATGTAAATTCATTATATCATAAGCGCATGTGTTTGGATGAAAATAGTTTGTTCAGACATAAAAAAACTTGCATCAAGAAAAACACATAGTGAATTTAGTGTAATAATCCTAACAGTTGTTTAGGATGTTACATAAATCCCTATGATAGAAGAGTAGGTAGTCGAGAAATAGACTACACTTCTATATAAGGGTTTACATCTCTATTAGAGATAGTGGGAGCTATATGGACTTGTGTTTAATCAATGATCAAAATGCACAAGTATTAGGCATAGTAACTAGTTCTATAAGCACATATAAAACAGAGTATGTTCTAGAGGCACATACTATGTAGGAAGGATAAAACCTTGGTGATGGTTTTTATATTCACCACGGTCGGTGATCTTTTATTCAATGTGAATAATATTTCCTACAATTAAGCAGTATATGGAAATTAGCTAAAATTGATAAAACCAACTAAAATTCAATCAATGGATTCCATGTATCAAAGTGAAAGGGGGCTATTATTTTGAATACTGTGGTGGGTATTCGAGTGAGTTGACACATGGATGGAATGAGCTTCGTACCAATAAGGCTTGACTGATTTGACCAAGTTGTTATGCCTAAATCCATTAGAATTTTACTTATCATAACTAATATCTATGATCAATTTATTTATCATTGGATGTCATGGCCACCAATCATGTATGGTGTCTATATGGCACAACCACAAAGGGATGGTCACATCACAGAATACTAATAAAGGTTGTAAGTTACTGAAATTCGGTTTAGGATTAAATTAAGCAACATGATCATAGAATATACATTTAAAACGAATTTTTTCCATGTGTCTAATAGAGGTTAGTGGGAGCTCTAAGGTTTTCCAATAAGAAATATGTTCAGCAACATATGGAAAACAGACATTGGTCTCATAGTTAGTTAAGACCAAAATGAAATATATTCTCCTATGATTGACTTAAAGTAGCAACCTAACTTCTACGGAACATGATATATTGAGGTAGATCTATAGGTTGCTTGGTCCTAGTCAATCGTACGTATAGTGAAATTGTATTGAAAAATAAAAGTTGGAACAATTCAAGATATGGATTGTTTCCTATGTCACAGGGCATAATCTCTCCATGTTGACATGTCCATGATATGGGAAGAGATAAACGTGGTGAGTTAAAATATATACATTAGAACTATGGATCAATCACGCATTCCATAATATGTACAAGAACCGATATTTCCAAGGTATTTTTTATAGTAGGTAAATATCAGTTATATCCAGGAGCACTGTAAGGGATGTAGTCAGAACAATCTAATTGTACTTTGGAAAGTAAAAAAAGATATGTACCTGGTAAGTGGAGAAGAAATGATACTAGTTTTTGGGGATACAAACTAGTATTACATAGATCAATGTGATCTAGTATTGCAGTTAGGCTAAAGGCGATGAGCAATTCAAGCTCATATCAGCCAGTGGTGGCCATACTTAAAGACTATGTACATTGAAGCTTCTAAGATATCTAAGAAGTAGTTAAATGCAATGATTTGTTCTAGTTCATGGAATCGGACCTCATAAGAAAAGTATTATCATAATGTAAATTATGATATTCTTACTAGCCAAGATGTCAAGTTATGGAAGTGTACAAAAAGGAACATACTCGGGATACCATCACTTGAGAAGTTTTACTCAATGAGATAAGGTCGCAAAAGAAGAAAATCCATGCGGCAGAACCATGGCGGACCCAGTAGCTAAAGTCGTCACTCAACATAAACATGATGTTCACCATGTGAGTAGCTAACAAGTTTGGTTAGAAAGTTGGCTCTAGTGCAAGTGGCAGTGTTGAAATAGTGGGTGCCCTAGACCTAACTATTCAATGATTTTGATTACCATGTCATGTATATAGTTAGCTATACATGATGTCATCTTACCATTATAGTGTAGAATTTTCTGCATCCACTATAGAAATAGTAATGTCCAAAGATTAATTGTTGTATCGCAAGGTTATATCAGATCCCTGGCTATAATGAGAACCTCTAGATACTTTGACATTAATCCTAAATATATGTTCTATAGTCAAGATACATCTTACTGATTGGACACAATAGATGTTTCACTATTAGGTGTTGGGGGCTCATAAGAATTGAGACTTCTTCTCATGAAGTTTGCACTTGGTGATCTCTAGTAGTGAGATCATGAGGACTGACCCGCCAATAGAAACACCACATGTTTCAGGTGTCATTGGATGTTCCTATCTATGATCATGTGTAATGGTCTTTTGACTTGATATCATTATCAATTTATGTCATTTGATTGCATACTTTGATGGAAGATGAAAACCATGGCAATGAAGTCGTGATGAGGTAGTTTGTGTTGGATGTGTCATTGGTGGCATGGAATTTGTTGAACGGTCAAGAAAGGATTTGTCGCTTCTGAGTTATGGAAGTAATATATCTCAAGCCATGTTGATATGGATGGAAGTACCTTTATAAGACCATAGTCATGGCAGTTATGGGTAAATCCTTCTAGTTAAATCAACAAACAATAAATCAAGATAAGGGTGATGACACGTGAGTGCGTCATGATTTATGAGATATTACTGACAAAGAGATTATATTAAATAGTGAGTGTTCATAGGTTGGTTGTCACTTCTGTGACAATCCTTACTTCTTCAGGGTCGATGATGGGTTGCTAGATCCCGCTCTTGGTATGTGAATACTATTCACAACTGTCCAAATAAGGGCCTAGAGGGTCACACACAATAGCGTTTTCAAAAATCTTCCATATTCAGTTGAATAGGAGTTTTGGACATAGTGGGCCCCGCCACAGGGGTCTGTGATTTTTCCAAAGTTAAATGATCACCAATGCAATAAATGAATTCATATTATTCGAGTTTAGAATAATGTGTATTGAATTTATTTATTAAATGTATTTGTGAGTTTTAGTAAATACATGAAAAATATTAATTGATGAATATTAAATTATTCAAGGTTCAGTTAATATTTATGGGAGAGGCGATTCGAGTTAATGACTCAATTATTATCACATAATATATTTTAATACATTACAAGTGAAAGATAATAATATTTATGATTCATTTTAGTAGTCATAAAATGTTATTGAGAGTGTGTTAATTATTCGGGGTCAGTGAGGGGATACCGGGTATTTTAATTAACCACTAAAAATAGAAGAGGAGGGGCTTTTTCCAAATACTATTCATGGAACTTCTCTCTCCTCTCCTCTCTCCCAAGATCTAGAGAGAGAGGCTCTAGATCCAACGAGCTCGGATAGAGCTCTCTCTCTCAGGCATCGCTAGTGAATTGATGTGGTGATCGTTGGAGCATCAAAGGCATCGTCGCAATTCCATGCTAGAACCCAGATTATGAAGAACGGAACTCCTGCGGATTCCTTGAAGCACGTGTGGATGATCTAGAGGAATTTGGCTTCAGATTTTTCGAGAAGCGATCGCCAACGACAAGAAGATGTCATGCATGTCTTTGGATATAAACCAGGTACTTTTACAGTTTATTTTTTTCTTAAAATACTTCACATGGGATCCTCGGCTTTGACCGGGCTGTCCTTCACTGACCTCGAGAAGTTTACGTCAATTGTCGGAAGAAAAATTTAAAAACCCACCTATTTGGGGCTTCCGCTGCACACTCGGTTCCAACAAGTGGTATCAAAGGGACGCATGTCGTTTTTAAGAAAAAATAATTAAATTTGCATTAAAATATAAATATGACATCATTACAGTCCCAACGCCACAGACCGCGTTTGAATCCGATATCAGATGACCCATCTGTAGTCATCCGAAGTTAAAAATCAGAATTAAACCGGTTTTTTTTTATCACCGGGTGGACATCCGATTATTGGAATAGTGTTTTTTGGGGAACCTTGATAATTATTATTGTTATAATAATTTTTTTATAATAATAGTTTGATTATAACAATAATTTTATTATTATAATATTATATTATAATAAAATTTTATTATTATAATGTTTTAAATTTTCTAGTCTAAATATAGACTTTAGAAAAAAAATTAAAGAGAGGGGAGACTAGATTTACAGGTCTCCATTTTTTTAAAAAAAATAAATAAATAAGGGGAGAAGAAAGACTTGCAAAATCAAGTCTAAAATCAAAAAAAGGAAGAGGGGGCGACGACCTGCATGTACAAGTCATGATTTTTTTTTTGAAGAAAGTTGGGAGGAGAAGCAGGTTAAGAGAAAAAAACCGTTTTGTGTGGGGGCCGAGCGGCCCCCCATCTCCAGCACGTGGCAGGCCCAGAGGCCGCCGCCTCCCTCTTTCGTAGCGGCAGCGTGCCACTGCCGACCCGGATGGCCAGGCCGCATCCAGAGACACCTCTGCATAGCCTCATGCAAGCGCCAGCACTCCCCTGCAGTAGGCATCGTGACTCCTCAGCACCGCCCTTCGCATGCCAGTGCCCAGCTGCAGAGAGCCCTGCTGAGCTATCTCCCTCCACCCGGCCTCCTGCAGCGCACCTGAAGGCCTCCTTCGGCTCTTGCTCCAGCCATACAGTGCCCAACATCCGAGCACCCAACAGATCATCTCCAAGCACGGTGCTTCATGCAGACCGTCTGCTCCGCCCTCCTCCCCACGCACTAGATCACCCCATGCAGCAGATGTGCAGGCCATCCGCGGTAGTCCGCAGTAGTGCAGTGCACCCAGGGACCCTGGTGCCTCCCTTCCCTAGTCGAACCCAGCCAACCTCTCTACCTCGTTGTCCTCTCATGCGGAGCCGCGCTGTAGCTGCCAGCCAGCAGGCAGCGCACCGCTAGCTAGCCCAGGCCACCGGACCACTTGGTAGGAGTCGTCCCGGCCAACCCCTTTCCCATTGCATCAGCACCTTACACCAAGGCCGCTCCTTCTCCCGAAGCCTGTACCATCCAACACTCCGCCCCACAGTGCACCCGCCCCGCAGCAGCGCGCTGCTCCACCACGCACCATGCGCAAGCCTCGCCTAGGGTAACCTGGTCTCCACTATAAGGTAACCCCTACTGCGAGTGTGGGTGAGGGTTCTGTTTGATTTACCTCGCTTGGTGACCGGGTGGGTTTTCCCATCCAGGAACGAGTGTGGGAGGGCCTGATTGGTCTCGAACAAACCCGAATGGGGTTGGCACAGCTTGGGATGGGACTGTGTAGGTTCTCCCTGACCCGCACAGGCCCTGCCCCGGGTTTATGGGGATCGAGTAGTTTTATTTGAATAAAAAGTTAATTAATTTAATTAATTTAATTTCAGTTCAGAATTAAATTAATTAAGTATTAACTTTGGTTTATAATTAAAGCGGCATAATTAATTTAATTGGTGATAAATTAAATTAGTTAATTAATTTAATTTTAGTTTTAAAATTAAATTAATTAAATTGGGACTGAACGACATTAATATTGGATTAAAAATTAGAGAAAAATTTTTAATTCAATTAAAATGCCCTCAAGTTTAATTTTAATGAAAGTTTAATTTTATTCTATTTTTATTTTTATACGCGAGTTAATGTTTATGCTGATCATGAGCTTAGCCCAACCAATGTAGTTTGGTGTGTTTTATTTAATTATTTATTTAAATATTGCATGGTTTTGTAATAATTAGTTTAATTAAATAAAAGACGATTTGTGTGTCATCTCAAGTTGTTACATGTATAAGGAAATGCACCCCCATTCTCAGAGTTGTATATTTAAACCCCGAGACCCCCTTGCCTACGTGCGAGTACAGTTGTATAATGACGATATGACATATGATGCACTTCGTGCCTAGTGATAGTGACACACCAAACAGGAGTTGGTTGCATTGGATGAGCAGATGTTGTTGTTCATGTTTCAAGACATGTAACCAAAGGTACTTACCTCTAAGGTTTTGTTTGGTCCATTATTCACTCAATGGATCAACCAATAGTACTGGCTCATGATCATGTGTTCATTTTATTTTTTCATAGTTTATTATTTTTGTGCATGTGTAATTTAGAATGTGATCACATAGAATAATAATAAACAATCATGCAATATAAAATGAACATGTGATGAGATGATTTCTCTATTTCATGCATGGTCATCTATGAGTGATGTCACATAGTATGTGCTTATAAAAATAGAAAAATGATTTCTTTCATCACATTAAAAATAATAAAACCCTCAAAAATATATTAATTCATGACCGCCTTCCGTCATTCAAGTTTGGACAAAACCAGCTGTTTGAGGTGTCAGTCATACCATAGTTGAGGGTGCCTCTTACTACCAGGGAGTCCTTATAAGAATGATGGGTTGACTTAACTAAAATTGTAGCAAAGAAATATCCATATCTAGCTTGTTATAATTTTAGAGTCAATTGTTGAGTAAATCAAGTATTGGTTTTAAGAAGTTGGGACTTCACTCAACAGATCAAGGAACCGAAAGTTAAATCGGTTGACCATCCAAAAGCCCACCTAAAACCCTCAAAGTAGTGGCCTAGCCATATCTTGTAGACTATGAGGAGTGGTTCCAAGATCCTTTCCACTAGAATACTCTAGCGACAGATTATTCGGATTCTAGCACAGAGGGTTCCAAGAATCTGATAAAATAGTGGGAGACAATAAATTATTTAAGTAATTAATCAAAAATGTATAAACTGGTAATTAAGATAAAAGGAACTCATCTGCAAAAATTGATTTTTGTAGAAAAATGTCAAGTTACACCACAATTTTAAACTGCGATAAATGTTGGAAAAAGTAAATGTCCACACTGACACGAGTATCCATGAATAGTACAGGTGTGTGTGCATAGTACTATGATATAGGAAACTCAAGGTGTCAGTGTCCCCAACACTGTTAAACTACCTCTGGAAGCGAGAATGAAAATTGCTTACAGGAGACTAATGTACAAATCATATGATAGTTATATCATTATGCTTTCTCCAACGTCCGGTGTCAGTTGCGGTCACTACACCAGTACATAGATGATATATAATAAAGTCTCATCTCCGAGAAGTTTGCAAGGAGAGAGAAAAGTAATGATATGAATAAGGCGAAGTTTACACCGGCATGTGTAAATTTAAATATTGATCATGATCTTTAAATATCACTTTCACCGCATTACTCAAGTCTCTTTTTATGTTACAAAACGAACAAGTATTGAGTAAACTCTTCATTACCTATCTAGGTATGGTTCACCAAGTGAATAAGGATAATAGACAATTAATATTTAATTCTTATGGCTGATAAAATGAAAGAAAATGTGAAAAGGTCAAAGGAATTTAATGCCAATGACACATTCACGACGTCCTTCAATTAATGAGGTATTAAAAAATATTACTTGCATTGCATATAATAAAATAATACTATTTAAGTTAAAAAGCAATAACCTGATTTAAAGGAGAAATTTTTCACTTCTACATCAGGCGTATTCATCAATGTAATGTTTCTTTTTACTACTTGGGAATTTAATACTATATTTTTTTTTATATATGTGTGTTTAAATACAATAACCAAGTAAGTTTAGAAACATTACTAGAAGCCAGGTGTATTCTCCAAGTGGGTGCAAAAGGGTGATACCTAGGACAGTGGTGATAAGTACACGAGTTATTTAATTACCAAGTGAAATATTTGTGTTGAACTATTATTGATTATAACCACAAACATTAATCTCATGTGTCCTTGGACATAAGGAGACATTCTTTCAGGTTTTGGAATGAATGTTGTTTTTGGTAAAATCAACCATTACTTCAGTGATACATGAATCATAGGCAATTAGTGGTGAATATAAATGTAAGACTTATACCCAATTGTAAAAAGATAATTATTTGTCAAGTAATAATAAAAATGGATGTCATGAATATAACAAGTATGGTATTTAGGCTCGGCACAGCTAAATAACTTTTGGTATTATCGATGTCTTTAGTTTGGACAAAGGATCCTTTAGAAATAAAGGTACATCCCAAAGCTTTTGGAAATAGTTCAACACGTAGGCGTGAACTATTCCAAGTATAATCTAGAGGTATATATGCTTCATAAGATTCATTTAATAAATTAATAAATAATAAAGTGAAGTATTTTCATGGTCAGGAAATATGAGTTGCTTCGGGTCGGGATACCGAAGAATATCTTGACCAAGCAATCATCAATCATGATAATGTAGCGTAGAGTAATTCCAAAACGGACATTTTCTTATCGAAATCACAACATTGATGTTAATGAGGAGGATTGATGATCAAGTATTAAATATCAACATTGATCAATAAACATATAGCATGGAGAAATTCCTAAATGCATATGTTACACATCAAAATTTTGATGTAAGTAATATCAATGTTGCAATTAGCAGAAACTTCCATTATATTTTATGAAATGCTTTGAAAATAACGACGATATCCCATGACTATATGCCAACTATAATGACAAATGGACATCATAAAAGTCTTAGTATGATATAAATTAATTATTTCATAAGAACATGTGTTTGGATGAAAATAGTTTGTTCAGACATAAAAAAACTTGCGTCAAGACAAAAACATTGTTCATTTAGTGTAATAATCCTAACAGTTTTTTAGGATGTTACATAAATCCCTATGATATAAGAGTAGGTAGTCAATAAATAGACTACACTTCTATATAAGGGTACACAACTCTATTAGAGATAGTGGGAGCTATATCGACTTGTTTTTAGTCAATGATCAAAATGCACAAGTAGTTGGCATAGGAACTAGTTCCATAAGCACATGTGGAACAGAGTATGTTCCAGAGACACATACTGCGTAGGAAGGATAAAACCATGGTGATGGTCTTTATATTCACCACGGTCGGTGATCTAATATTCAATGTTAATAATATTTCCTACAATTAAGCAGTATATGGAAATTAGCTAAAATTGATAAGACCAACTAAAATTCAATTAATGGATTCCATGAATCAAAGAGAAAAGGGGCTATTATTTTGAATATTGTGGTGGGTATTCAAGTGAGTTGATACATGGATGCTACGAGCTTGGTATCAATAAGTCTTGACCGATTTGACCAAGTCGTTATGCCTAAATCCATTAGAATTTTAATTATCATAACTAATATCTATGATCGATTTATTTAGCAATGGATGTCATGGTCAGAAATCGTGGATGGTGTCTATACGACAAAACCACAAAGGGATGGTCACATCACAGAATAGTAATAAAGGTTGTAAGTTAATAAAACTCGGTTTAGGATTAAAGTAAGCAACATGATCATAAAATATACATTTAAAACAAATTTTTTCCATGTGTCTACAAGAGGTTAGTGGGAGCGCTAAGGTTTTCCAATAAGAAATATGTTCAAAAACATATGGAAAACAAACATTGGTCTCAGATTTAGTTAAGACCAAAATGAAATTTATTCTCCTATGATTGAATTAAAGAAGAAACCTAAGTTCTAGGGAACATGATCTACTGAGGTAGATCTATAGGTTTCTTGGTCCTATTCAATCATACGTATAGTGAAATTGTATTGAAAAATACAAGTTGGAACAATTCAAGAGATTGTTTCCTATTTCACAGGGCATAATCTCTCCATGTTGACTTGTCCATGATATGGGAAGAGATAAATGTGGTGAGTTACAATCCATACGTCGTAACTACGAATCAATCACGCATTCCATAATATATAAAAGAACCGATATTTCCAAGGTATATTTTACAGTAGGTAATTATCCGTTATATCCAAGAGCACTGCAAGGGATATAGTCAGAACTATCTAATTGTACTTTGGAAAGTACAAAAGATATGTACCTGGTAAGTGGAGAATAAAGGATACTAGTTTTTGGGGATACGAACAAGTATTACATAGATCAATGTGATCTAGTATTTCAGTTAGGCTAAAGGCGATGAGTGAGTCAAGCTCATATCAGCCGGTGGCAGCCATACTTACAAGACTGAGTACATTGCAGCTTCTAAGAAATATAAGAAGTAGTTAAATTCAAAGATTTGTTCCAGTTCATGGAATCACACATCGTAAGAAAAGCATTATCATAATGTAAATTATGATATTCTTACTAGCCAAGATGTCAAGTTATGACAGTGGAAAAAATGGTATATACTTGGGATACCATCTCTTGAGATGTTTTACTCAATGAGATAAGGTTGAAAAAGCAGAATAGCCATGCGGTGGAACCATGGCGGACCCAGTAGCTAAAGTCATCGCTCAGCAGAAACATGATGTTCATCATGTGAGTAGCTAAAAAGTTTGGTTATAAAGTTGGCTCTAGTGCAAGTGGGAGTGTAGACATAGTGGGTGACCTAGAACCAACTATTCAGTGATTTTAATTACCATATCGTGTATACAGTTAGTTATACATGATGTCATATTACCATTATAGTGAAGACTTTTCTATGTCCACTATTGAAATGGTAATTTCCAAAGATTAATTGTCGTATCGGAAGGTTATTGTAGATCCCATGATATAATGAGAACCTCTAGATACTATGACATTAATCATAAATATAGGTTATATAGTCAAGATACATCTTACTGATTGGACACAATAGATGTTTGACTATCCGGTGCTGGGGGCTCACAATCATTGAGACATATTCTCATGAAGTTCTCACTTGGTGGTCTCTAGTAGTGAGATCATGAGGACTGACCCACCAATAGAAACACCACATGTTTCAGGTGTCATTGGATGTTCCTATCTAGGATCATGTGTAATGGTCTCCAGACTTGATATCATTATCAATGTATGTCATTTGATTGCATACTTTGATGCAAGATGAAAACCATGGCAATGAAGTCGTGGTGAGGTAGTTTGTGTCGGGTGTGTCATTGGTGGAATGTCATTTGTTTAATGCTCAAGAAAGTATTTGTTGCTTTTGAGTTATGGAAGTAATATATCTCAGGCCATGTTGATATGGATGGCATTACCTTTATATGACCATGGGCATGGAAGTTAAGGGTAAATCCGTCCAGTTAAATCAAAAAAAAATAAAGTAAGATAAGTTTGATGACACGTGAGTGCGTCATGCTTTATGAGATATTGCTGACAATGAGATTATATTACACAGTTCATGTTCGTAGGTTGGTTGTCGCTGCTATGACAATCCTTATTTCTTCAGGGGCCAGAATGGGTTGCTAGATCCTGCTCTTGGTCTGTGAATACTATTCACAACTATTGAAATAAGGGCCTAGAGGGTCACACACAATAGTGTATTCAAGAATCTTCCCTATTCAGTTGAATAGGAGTTTTGGACATAGTGGGCCCCGCCACAGGGGTTCGGGATTTGTCCAAAGTTAAACGATCACCAATGAAATAAATGAATTCATATTATTCAAGTTTAGAATAATGAGTATTGAATTTATTTATTAAATGTGTTTATGAATTTTAATAAATACATGAAAAATATTAATTGATGAATATTAAATTATTCAAGGTTCAATTAATATTTATGGGAGTGACGATTCGAGTTAATGACTCAATTATTATCGCATAATATATTTTAATATATTACAAGTGAAAGATAATAATATTTATGACTCAGTTTAGTAGTTATAAAATGTCGTTGAGAGTACGTTAATTATTCGGGGTCAGCGATGCGATACTGGGTATTTTAATTAACCACTATAAATAGAAGAGGAGGGGATTTTTTCAAATACTATTCAAGGAACTTATCTCTCATCTCCTCTATCCCATGATCTAGAGAGAGAGGCTCTGGATCCAAGGAGGTCGGATCCAGCTCTCTCTCTCAGGGATCGCTAGGGAAGTGATGCAGTGATCGTTGGAGCGTCGAAGGCGTCGTCAAAATTACGTGCTAGCACCCAGATTACGACGAACGGTGCTCCCATGGATTACTTGAATTGTTTGTGAATGATCTGGAGGAATTCGGCTTCGGATTCTTCGATCATTGATCACCAACGACAAGCAGACATCATGAACATCTTCAGATTTAAACTAGGTATTTTTATATTTTATTTTGTGCTTAAAATCCTTCACGTGGGATCCTCAGCTTTGACCAGGCTGTCTTTCACTGACGTCGACAAGTTTACATCAATCGTCGAAAGAAAAATTTAAAAACCCACCTGTTTGGGGCTTCCGCTGCACACCCGGTTCTAACAATAATAAGGTGTGGGAAAATCTTTTCCAACTACTACAGTTGATTTTGAGACATCTAGTGAAGCTATGGGAGCTCTAGGGAGCTTGGTATTTTTTGAAGGTTTTCCCTATGTTCAAGGTTTTTGACACTCCTGAGATTTTAAGTGATGTGATATAAAGTGGTTAAGGACCTTTCTGGGAGATGTTTGTTTGTTTTATGTTTAAGTAAGGATTTATTTTAATTATAATTATGCCTTTTCCTTTGTACATGAATTTTAAGGAATTAATAAACTTTATGGTTTATATAATCTTTGGTAATTAAGGTTATTTTTAGGGATTTTCATCATGTGAGGATCAAATGGTTCTTATGAAATGTAAATATGTAAATTAAGTATATTTCCTTATATTTATAGATAGTAAAATAATTCATCAACTCTATGAAAACATTCTTACAACAAAAATGTTATTCGTTTACTTTTCTTACTGAGGAATCAATGACCTTTTAATCCATCAAGGATTTATTGTTTTATGATTGTTAACTTTCTCCTAACCATGTTTTTTATCACTCTCCATCAGAACTTAATGGTTATTTTTCTCTTCTATATCCATGTTTTTCAATATGTAACCTAAGTATGTGTCATCTCAGGTAACCTTCATACTTCCTTTTCTTTTCTATAAAGTGGTAGTGTTATTAATCATTTTTCAAATGTGGGATTTCAATAAAGGTATTTTGAAAATTAAAATCCCTAGTTTCGATCCCAAGTTCAAATTGCAAGGATGAAATTTATTAAATGGGGTAGAATGTAACATCCCATGTTTTTAAAAGGAAACACTATGTTTGATTTCATACATGATACGCCACATCAAGCTTAAACGAACAACTAGATATTATTATTTAATTGTTATCATCATAACATAGCCATTAGAATGGAGGGTATAAACAGTATTAACTGAATTATGAAAATATGGTTTACATGTTTATATATAATTAATTCTTTGGTTACCAATTAATTATAAATGAATGTAAAATCCTTTTTAAAATAAAAGGAAATGTTTTTCTAAAAAACTAATTAAATGTGCACATGTGTGTTTTATACTAATAAATTAATAAATCAATTTTATTGGACTATATTAATGATATATATATATATATATATATATATATATAATTTTTAACATTCATATTATGTTTTTTAAAGACAAGATATAAGAACAAATATAATTTTATACACAAAAGAAGAATTTTTCAAAAAAGCGGTTTTTTACCATTTGATGGAATGCATATTTTAAATTTAGTTTTCAACCCTTTTATAAGTTTTATTAGAAAGAATAAAAATTTTCTTTGAAATTGGATTATAAAAATTTACTTTGGCATAATTTTTGGTATTTTTCTTATAAGTTTCATGCTTTGATGAATAGTGAAAAAATAATGTATTTTAATTGAATACTAATTTTTCATAAAATTTATTTACAATGATAAATAATATATATTAATGGTTTAAAAGTATAATTAAATAATATTTTTATCCGTTAATTCAATTTAAATTATTTTAATTACTTTTACATTAAAATTGGATATAAAAAACATTGTGGACTTTTGAGCATTTTTAATTTAAAACTTATTT
Organism: Viscum album; assembly: GCA_963277665.1. Lineage (NCBI taxonomy): Eukaryota > Viridiplantae > Streptophyta > Magnoliopsida > Santalales > Viscaceae > Viscum > Viscum album. The sequence goes on from OY728140.1 coordinate 1,196,838,727, forward strand.
TCACGGTCTATTAGTGAGATTAATTTTTAATTAATATGTGCCAATTATGTGTTTTGAATTTTGGAAAATTTAATTCCATATTTGGAATAAAAATTTCCAAGTTTATTAAATAGGTACCTTTAATTTTTTGACATTATGAATAGTAACTTTAGTAATATTTTTTATTACGACAATTAAGGGTAAATCATGTAACTAAAGGAAAAAATTATATTATGACTAAAATAAAATCACCCTAACACTTTCACTAATTTAATTAGATGGGTTTTTTTACCAAAAAACATCTTTGGGCCAAGATTGTAACCTTTTTAAGCCACTTGGGGTGAGTATGACATTTATATTATTTTATTTTAAGAAAAGTCAATTATGTCACACTCTTGTTTTTATTAATTAAAATATTTTAATATGGGGCTATATAAGGGATATTTTTTACTATAAATATTATTTAAAAAATATAAAATATTTTCTGACATAATGGTAATTTATTTATAATTTTTAAGAAAGAAATAATTAAATTAAATAGTGACACATTAATGATGTATTAATTGCTTAATTAATGAAGGAATCAAATAAATGATATTAGAAATATTAAAATAAATGTATTTTTATATAATAGATATCTAATTTTTTTGGATTACTTTGACATGTTAGTGATGATTTAAAGTATTTGTTTTGAAATTATCTGGTTGTTATTATATTTTTAAAAATTTAAATAATGAATAGTGTCAAAATTGACAATAATTATATTTTAGAATAAATAATATTTTGTTAAAATATATAAAAAACGTAAAAATAAAAAATGTGTTTAACTAATTGGGATAATTATTAAAATGTGATAAATGTATCATTAATTGTTCATTTTTTCATTTTATAGCAATTATATTATCCCAAAAAATTTAAATTACATAATATAATGGTAAGAGTTAAAAGGGTAAAATAAGGGTTAAAATAAAAAAATAAGGATTAAAAAATTATCAAAACATGTATAATTTTTATTATATGATTTTATTTCGACCCATAATCATCCTATATTATAAATAACTAAATTTTGATCCATTTTTAATTGAATATTAACTTATATTAATATAATATTTTTAATAATTCTCTGAGTTCTCCTCTCCTCCCTTATAAAAGGGAACCCATTCTTCTCTTTTATTCACAATTAAAAACCATTTTTTCATCTAATATCTACCCAACCCCTTCTTATAATCCCTCCCTATATTCTTGAGTCCTTATTTTAGGCATAAATCCCTCCTTAGAGGTGTTAAGGTGTTAATCAAAGAAGATCATTCGAAGAAGAGGTATCATTTTTAATTAAGTGTCTCAATTTTATTTATTCTTCATCTTACTTAAAATATTATTAGACCATGATTAAATAATAAATATAGTATCCTAAATATAATTATATTTTATTATGTTAATATCATCACCAATATTCATCTCCTTTTCCATCAAATGGAAAACAGTTAATCATTCGTGCGTACATGTGAACTATCACCTCCACGAACTGATATAATCCATTTTCCATCATAGTCTATCAAGACTAGTTATAAGGATGGAATTAATATTTATATATTATATTAATGACATATTTTTCATTATAATATAATAATATATCAATTAAATTCTTTCATTTCATTAACATAAAAACGATATCGTCTTTCGTGCGTACGTGTGAACTATCACCTCCACGAAGCGATGTGATCCGCTTTTAATCACCACATCACATGGATAATATATATAAGTATATTTAAAGTATTAATATTATATTAATTATATTATTATCATTATCTATAGACAAAAAAATACTTACCTACTTTCCATAATGATCATTTAAAAATGGAAATGTTACCCAAGTGTACGTACGGCTTCCTATCTTCATGATTGTAACGTATTTACTTTTTCATATCCATATATAATGTATGGATTTAAAAGTATAATTATTGGTTAAAAGTGATTATTATGTCATGAATATTATTCTGTAGATTATATAATAATGATCTCTTTGACTATAGATATCATACCTAGGTCATTTTGGACCCATGTACCTAATATCAATAAAATGTATAACATGAACATAAATAATTAATTTGTTTTTATAACATGATAATATGTGATATAAAAGGAATAATAAATTTAAAAGGTTATAAATCAGGTAAATAAATAATATAATTTTATTATTCAATAAGATAAAGAACATATGTGATGAATCGGACTCAAGGTAAGGGACTTTGTCTCAATCTCCTTTCATTGAGGCATTTTTTGATGATATAAACCTTTATTATTTTGTAAATTGTATATATAGTCACCTTGAAATTTGATATCCATATTATATAAGTTATCATGTTATTTAATGTTTTTTAAAATTTTCTTCTTTCATGTGGCTTATGATTTAAATGTTCAAAGTTGTATGGGGCGTTTTGAATGTTTAAAGAATTTATTTTCATAACTTTTTCTTCATGTCAATATTCTTGATATTATTTTACATATTTGTTAAATGGATATAAAATTATTTTATATGAAATTTAAACTATATTTTAAATTTTATTCAAAGGTTTTCAAATGTAATATTTTTATGTGTTTTATACGGAACGTTTTGACAAATGATAAAAGGAATGCTCTTTTTAATGTATATAGCAACAAAAACTTCTCCGCTGTCATGACCATTATTTGATATTTGGATTCTTATACAAGCCTTAATATTTTTAAAAGAAAAATACATCTCTTATTCCATTTTATAGGTATTTTGGTGTTGAAAATGGTTTTGAAAATGGAGTGATTTTTTCAAATTGATTTCTTATGATTGCAAATGAAATTTATGCGTGAAATTCTGAAAATTGAGATCTTTTATGTATTATGATTATATAATGGTACTTGAAAATTTGATGGGTGGTTACGTTATAACCTCCAATGCATTGGGTATGAAATTCAGGTGTGTGGTTATTCCATTTATAAGAGTGACATATAGGGAATTCGACCGCATGGTTATTTCATTTAAAAGAGTGAAAAGTATAATTATATCTCAAGGTACCTTTACGTGTTATTTATGATTACTGTGGGTTTTATGGTAATATTTTCATTTCCAAAAAAGGTAATCAATGAGATTACTTTCATAATAATGTATTTACTACTTCTTAAGGGTGAATTTATATCTTTATGATAAAGTATTCATGGGTTTTCATGTTTCCATAAGACTAACAGTTTCCCTTATTTATGTATCCCTTACTGAACTTTTTATGCTCATCCTAATTTTTTTAATTTTTTTCACAACACTTATGGATGAGTAAGGATTGGTTGATTTCATGTTAAATTTCATGAAGATTTTTTATAAAATTGATCGTTCCTTATTTTAAGTGTTTTATATTATGAAAAAAATGGATATTATTCAGAAATGTCCACTTTGTTTTTTTATGGTATTGTTATGTATATGTTTTGGCCTAATTCGATAAATATGTAAACCTAAAAATATAATCAATGTAAAATAATGTAAAATTATTAACATAACTCAAGATTATGTAATGTTTAAGTCCATTTCATTATATAAGTTGTTTGGGGTCCCAAGTCATCTGAGGTGGGTGATGTGCCGGGTCCTGAGCAAAATTTGTTGAGTGTCTCCATGGGTGATATTACCACATGGCTTTGGAATTCAATATATTCCATGAGAAATATTGTCTTGAACTTTGAAAAAATACTAGAACATATTAATCTTCCTACTACTTTATCAAAATTTGAGGCACTTAATAGGGAATTCAATGGACGTGAGTATTGATTTTCTATGTAAATGATATTTCATGCCTAGTATTTTAATCATGGATGGTTGAACTGTGTAGCTCCATATACAGAGAATATCATAGTGGCAGTGCATGGACAAGACATCGAGGTCAATCCCAGTCCCACTATTGATGGGGGACGAGCTCAGGTAAACCTTGAAATTGGGAGTCTTCCTAAGCCTCATATGGTGAACCCTGGGTAGACCCAGAAGAGTGCCCCTCATTAAGAGGTTCCCATTCAAAATACCAAGGTCAGGGATTCTAAGTAGAAATCCACCCAAGCTGTTGACCCATTACTGGGTGAATTTAAATGACTACTTTAATCATCTCTATTATTTTTTATCACTTTTGAGGTTAATAATGAGTCATTCTAATTGTTAAGTGATGTTAACTTCCTCAGTTGGGTTTGAAGGTGGAGCTTTTGTGCCAATGTATTCAGTATCTAAAGAAGAATCCATTATTGATCAGGAGGTAATGGGGTAGGGTGATTCAATAAGTGAACTAATACTAGACTATGTTTCTCCATCTAATAGTAGCTCTGAGTCGGGTTCATAATTGCAGAATGATCTTCACATCACCCGCTATGGGGCTTGGTAAGATATGTGGAAAATAATATTTGAGACACCTATTGAAGACCTGTCTTCACAAATCCAATTAATTTCATTATTGTTTGATATGATGGTATATGGAGGATTTTATTACCGCATGATTCATACTTCTGTGAAGGAGATAATTTTAAAACAAGATCAAGATCATGAGCTTCAATAGGACCTTATAAAGTTGTAGCTTCTCATCAATGATGATGATCTCGAGGATGCATTATCCTAGGTGGAGGCAAACCATAACATGAATCTAGTGGAATTTATACAATGGATTAACAAGAAAACCATTCAAATGTCACGCCTTTAGAAGGAGTTGGTTGCTGCTCAGGGGGAGCTCATACAACTCCACCAATAGTTAGAAGAATCAGAAACTAAAGGGTCAACTTCTATTAAGACCACAACAGAATCACTTTTTTAGTCCAAGCAGACTAAATCCATTTGATTGACTAGGATTTAATGGTAATATGATGGGGCTCAAAAGGACATTTAATATATAAAGAGTTATGTTAATGATTTTTTGTAAAGTATTGTAATGGCATGGACCTCTCTGATCCATTAATTTTTGAAAATATAGTGTTTGAAGTGTTCTGGGAGGTCAAGGAGACATACTTCAACACTTTTCAAAAAAAAGTCCTATTTTTTCAAGTTCTCCAATAGGGATTCATGGTGGTGACTCCTAGTAGTGATTCGTTGGTGTAGAGTTATTGGCGGTGAGTCGCTAGCAGTGACTTGTTGGCAGTCACTTGTCTAGCGGTGACTCACTAAACGGTCACTTGTCAAGCAGTGAATCACTGAATGGTGACTCACTGAATGGTCACTTGTTCAGCGGTGAATCGTCAAATGGTGACTCACAAAATTGTCACTCGTACAGTGGTGACCCGTCGAATGGTGACTCACTGAACGGTCACCTGTCTAGCAGTGACTCGCTGAACGATGACTCACCGAACGGTCATTTATCCAGTAGTGACTCATTGAAAGGAGACTCACCAATTGGTCACTCATCCAGTAGGGACTCACTTAATGGTGACTCGCCTAACAGTCACTCATCCAGTAACGAATCGCTGAATGGTGACTCACCGAAAGGTGAATGGCCCAGTAGTGAGTCATGAGTAGTGTTTCCAGCTTCCAATAGTTTCACTCCTTTGACATTTTCATTGATGTAAAATGCCTTTGAATCCTTGTTTGAATGTATTTGAGACAAAAAATCCATAAATCCTAACTTTATATTTTCTTAAGGGTTTGGGGTATTTTATTTGTTAAAAATGTGTCATCTTGACTGCATCTCCCATTAATGTAAAATCCAAAACATATCTAAATCATTTCTTCATTTAGATTCTTTAAAGTTTGAGATATCTTCTTCCCTTGTTCTTCCTTCTTGTTTCCCCCTGGTTTGATATGCCTTGAACCTTTCTTCCCCTATGAGTTGTGTGGTTGTGTTCTATCCTTTGGATTTCGTTATCCCTTGAGGCTTTTTCTTGCTGCATGTTCACCCCCTACTTTGGAACAATAAGAAAGTGTTGATCATCTCTTCTTCCAGGTAGGTTTTCCCTTGTATTTCTTAATTTTTCATCATGCAGGGTGGGTATACAAATATTCTCCTTATAAATATTGTTTAACATGTATTAATAAATATAATTGGACTAGTTTAAGATCAATATATAGGGGCTTGGAAAAGTGATTCATGATCTTGTATTGTTATTCAATTTCAAATGATATTTTGATTTTTATGGGCTAATTAACCACTGAAAATCATGGCCATTGAGGGTCCTTGTTTGTACAAAGTATGTTTTTTGTACTGTGTGTAATTTGTTTCCTATTGAATGTATTTTTATGAAAACTATTAACCACATACATTTGGCTAATAAATGGATATCCCAGGGTCAAACTATTTATGAGGTAACCCCTGAAATAACAAGTGGAAGTAAAGAAGGAACACCTTGTTCAATCCGAATATGTTTTACACTGGTTCATGTGGTTATGTGGTTATGATAACGTTTGTGCACTGGGGGTTGGTTTTGTTGAAATGGTGATCTGGTCATGGTATGATTGTGCAATGGGGCTGTGAAAATGGATGTGGTTGTAAAGAGATGTGAATGTGGAAATTAGATTGTGGTGTTGTGTTTGTGAGTTGGGGGTTGGTTCTGCTGATATGTAACTTAAGAGAATGAGTTTAAATAATGATAGTAGTGGTTGGTAGGGGTGATTTCTCATTGATATCATGTAGAAATATTTCCTTATTTCTAGAAAAATTTTGGGGGAGATGTGCCTTTACTGTTAAGTTGGTTAATTTACCATGGCTCTTCATCTCCTATTTGGATGTCGTTGTGTTACCTATTAGTGTTGTTTATATTAGTTTTATGGAAGTAATGAGATGAATAAATGAGTTTTTTTATAATGTATGGAATGGTTTTGGATGGTTTGGCTAACATAATGTAAGTAGTAAAAATGACAACATGAATGGGTGTTAAACGTGGAATAAATGTGAATCTGCATTTGTTTTATTAGGCTCTTCACCTTCTGATATGTTTTGTGTGTGTTGTTGTGAATTTTAGAGGTAGTATCAAAAGGTGATTGTGGGTTGGTTTATTTTTCCGTGAACCCATAGGATGGGCTGGAGTATTTGGTATCATGTATGTATATAATTTTATTTTCCTTGAGATTTATATGCGCACCCCACTTTACTTAAGCACTATGTGTAGAAAACCCCCATAATCATGGGGGAGGGTGCCTTTCCCCAATATCTCAGTGGGAGGATGGATGGATGGCCACCCTCTCTTCTCTACTCCCTCTTCTAAGTGGTGATAGCCCAAGATTCTTTAGGCGGGTTGTGGTTTGTGAGGATCAAGTGTGTGCGGGTGAGTTGTGCTTTCATTGTGTGTTCAGGATGAGGTGTGGTTTGTGGCTCAGGTGTTTGTAGGTGGGCTGAGGTGTGGTCTGTGGCCTGGGTTTCTGTGGGTGGGGTGAGGTGTGGCTTCTGGCCCAGGTGTCTACGGGCAGGATGTGATGTGGTTTGTGGACCGAGTGTTTTCGGGTGTGATGTGATGTGTCTTAGGGCCCATGTGATGGGATGAGATGTGGTTTTTTGGGCCCATATGTATCTGGTCGGTTTATGATGTAGTTATTTTGGAAGATGTGGGAGTGCGAGGATGTTTTCCATTAGGAAAAAGTGGATAAACTAGTGGGAAGTGTTTCAAGGAACCCAAATCATCAATGTGATTACTATATTAATTTACTTGACTTGCATTACTTGGTGAGAATTCTTTAGTGAGGTTAGGATGGCTAGTATACCTTATTAGGTGTTTTTGGTTATGTTTTTTTCTCACTTGAGTATTAGTATTCTTCTCTTTCTTGTACATGAGAGACTTTGGTTGTACTATAGAGTATACTTATATGATCACCCTACGTATATAAAACTTCTTTCAATTTTTTGGGAGGACTATGAGGATTGTGCTGGACCTTACTAGCTCATAATTTGAGATAGTTGTCATGTCACTGATTAGCCTTAATTTTGATACTTACTTTGCAGTTTTTATTGTAATTGTAAAAGTTTTATTTTAAACGTGCATGTGGGATGGATTCATATTTCTATTTATATATATATATATATATCTTGGATTTGTTTTGGGATGAACCATCTTATCTCATTATCTTGTTTAATTAGAAAAGGGAACTGCCTCCCATTTTTTGAGACTTGTATACCCTTGGTGTGGGTTTCCACCTAAGAGATTATTGGAGGTGGGACTTAGGGGTCATTATCTCCCTTTATTCATTACTATACCAGGAGGGGAATCTTTGGAGGGAGGGGGTCATGATAGAATGGTATCAGAGCTGATGGTTCAAAGATAGGATAGAGTTTGGAGTTAGACATAGTGAGGATTTCATGGCATGGTAGGGAAACACTTTCATGTGATCTTTTTGTGTGACATAGGCTAGGGAAGATTGGCTAGGACACTATATTTTAGGGCCCCCCATGATCTAATGCAAGGAATATAATCCTACCTAATGATCAAGTGAGGATACATAATTTTTAAGGTAGATACCCTAGGAAAGGTATATATATCATAATGACTTGTGTTCTTGTTTGAATTGGTATGTCTTGGGAAATTTGAAATGGATAATGAAATAATTTAAATAAGTTAAAATGAATCTTAATTAAAATTTCATACTACTCGGGCTTAGGAATTCCTTTTTTACCTTTCATCTATGGCACATGGTCATCATCCACGTGTGGCTCGGGAAGTTCAAGTCCAACAAGCTGATCTGTTTGATTAATGGAGGGTTGATTTAGTGGCGGGGGATGACCAGTGGTAGAGGATGTTACGTTCTTTCCAGTGGAAGGCCTCAAAAAAGTATGAGGTTAGTGTTTCAGACATGGTGATGCAGATCTGGCTCAAGGATCTTGAGATCACCTTAATTTTGATCTGGGCTCTGACAGAGTACTGGGCTCCTTTGGCAGTGTGTCAAATGTGAGGGTTTTCACTTCAGTAGTGGACGTTGTACCTAGGGGAGATGAATGATGGTGATGTTTTGTGGGTTGACTTCAAGAAGGAGTTCTGATCAGAATTTCTTTCATCGACCATTAAGTCTTAAAACATGCAGAAGCTACTCTCCCTCTAGTAGGGGAGTATGTCGGTACAGGATATGGGGATCAAGTTTAAGGATCTCCTTTGTCCCCATGATCTTTTTTAGGATAAGTATTCTCATGTGATATGTCTAGAGGAGGCACTTCATCCTTCTATCCAGTACGCGGTTACTCCCTTTACATTGCCGATGTACTTAGAGGTTCAGAAGAATATGGAGTTGAATGAGCAGATGCACTCAAGAGGAGGTATATTGTGATAGGGGAGATAGAATAGTTCTTAAAATAGAAATGTCTCCAACAATAAGTCTTAGGCATTAGGGCCTTTGAGGTTTTGACTGGTAGGGAGTCGACCTCAGCAGCATCATTTCTGACCTTCTAGCACTAGCGGTTCTCGTTCCTTTCTCATGAATTTGGGACTAAGGTGTTTCATCTATTGAGTCCATGTCCATCTTTATAATTAGTTTCCAATAGCCATTCGAGCTCAATATGGTGGAGTTGGACAAGTTCAGTGCCAGCCTCAGTGGAAATTTCCATCTATTCTATTTTAGCAGTAGGGATAGTAGGCTCATGCTCCACCAAGGGGAGATGGAGTAGGTAGAGGTCAAACTCAGGATGTTCCTTTGGGATATCGACCCGATAATGATCCTGGAGGTAGTCATCAATAAAGGGCTATAGGATATGGTTGTGGTAATTTGCACGTAGTAGAGGTAGTAGTTCCAGTAGGACCATAGATCGTTGGAGGTATTATCATCTTGTTTAGTACCCTTACTTGTTCTTTGTTTGATTCAGGATCTTTTCACTCCATTGTTTCACCTGCTCTATCCCATGCTCTGGGACTAGACATAGAGAGGTTTATCGTGCCCCTGGTGTTGAGTACGCTAGTCTAAGGTTAGACCATCTTGTTTGATGTGTTCTGGGGATTTAGACTAATGATGGGACCACATCAGTCTAGTGGGGATATTTTCTTGCTATATATATAGCCATACGATGTCATCCTCAGCATCAATTGGTTGTATTTCATGCATGCTATTATCAACTACGTCTGAATGAGAGTCATGTTATCATATATGGATAGCTAGTGTGTGGCTTATGTTGGTGAGTGGAGTTGTTAGGTGGGTAGTCGGTGTATAGAGCCTCTTCTTTCCTTATTGGCTAATTTTTCAGTGGAATCAGTAGATATTGGGAAGGTGTAGGTTCCCAAATTTCTTGGGGGGTTCCTAGGTGTTTTCCCAAAGAAGGTTGTTGTGATACCCCCTCGACATGATGTTGAGTTTGGGATAGACCTACAACCCAGTGCTTCTCCAATGTTGAAGGATCCTTATTGGATGGAACCTTTAGAGTTGTGGGATTTGTGGATTCAGATAGACGATCTGATGAAGAAGGGTTTTAATGGCTCAGTGTGTCATTGTGGGGTGCTCTAGTCTTGTTCTAAAAGAAGGCGTATGGTGGTATGAGGTTGTACCTAGACTACCATATGTTGAATCAAGTAATAGTCAATAACCATTACCCTCTTCCAAGGATAGATGATCTTTTCAACCAGCTGAGAGGGGAAATTTGGTTTTCTAAGATTGATATGTGGTCTGGATATCACTAGTTGAGGGTGAAGGAGATTGATGTCCCAAAGACTTCTTTTAGATGAAAGTATGGGCACTTCAAGTTTTTGGTCATGTCATTTGGTGTAACGAATGCACCAGTTGTGTTCATGGGACTTATTAACTTTGTGTTCTATAATTTATTAGAATGGTTTGACATCGTTTTTATCGACAACATCTTGGTCTAGTCAAGGTCATAGGAGGAGCATGACAAGCATCTCAGGACTATCTTGTAGGTTCATCGATGCTACCATATCTATGTAATGTTTTCCAAATGTATGTTTTGGAAAGGGGGTACACTTCCTTGGGAATTTTGGTGTCTCTGCAGGGTGTGGCAGTGGAATTTTTGAAGGTTGGAGCAATTGTTTCTTTGGTAGAACCCAAGAATGTTGCAGAGGTTTGTAGTTTTCTTAGTTTTGTAGGAAATTATCAAAGTTTTTACCTGATTTATCTTGATTTGTAGCCTTGTCGATATCTTTGACTAGGAAGGACCAAACGTTAGTATGTATTGAGAAGTGCTAGGAAATGTTCAGCTATCTGAAGGGGAAGTTGGTCGATGGTCTAGTGCTCTGGTTTCCTGAGGAAGGAGTGATTTTTGAATTGTTTTGTGATGCTTCACATATGGTCTTGGGATGCATGTTGATGCAGTTTCCAAGCATAACTATTACACCCATGATTTGGATCTAGTAGCGGTCATGTTTGTACCAAAGTTGTGGAAACATTAACTCATTGGGTAGCGTTTTGTGGTCTTCATAGATCATAAGAGTTTGACTTATATCTTTTTCCAGCAAGATATAAACTTGATATAGTGAAGTTAGATGTATTTTCTTTAGTATTACAGTTTCAAGATATTTTACAACATAGGAAAGAGAAATATCATAGCTGATGCTTTAAGAAGAAATTCATAGAAGGAAGTTGTTTGAGAATCTATGGATGCCTGGAAAGTGATGGAGGAGTTGTAAGACTTGCACTTAGATACAGGAATAAATGGTGATAGAGGATATTTGTTCCAGATGGTAGTATAGTCTTCTTTGATGCAGTAGGTGGATGTGTCTTAGTGGGGAGACTCGAAGGTAGAGGTGTTTCATGATCATGTTGGACATGGTGATGCTTCAGAGGGATAGTTAGAGGATGGTCAGAATTATATGTTGTTCTGTGAGAAGTTTTTTGTTTAGGTAGAAGTGCATGGGGGAGTTCTTCATTAGTTTCATAACTTGACTTTAGTTTTACACCCAAGAATTTATAAGATGTATCATGGCTTGAGGATGCAGTTTGGGTGGCCTGAGATAAAGTGGGAAATAGTAGAGTTTGTGGCAAGATGCTTGTTGTGCCAGTAGGTAAAGTTCAAGCACTATGTTCCCAATGGTCTATTGCATCCCTTGGATGTCCCTAAGTGGAAGTGGGATGACATATCGATGGACTTCATCATACGGTTACCCAGAGCTCAGGGAGGCTATGATGTAATCTTGGTAGTAATGGATTGGCTGACAAAATAAGCTCACTTGTTAGAGATGAAGGAGTCAGGTGTAGTGGATGCCTTGGAAAAAAGGTATGTGGATGAGGTTGTGCAGTTTCATAGAGTTATGAGATACATTTTCTTAGATCGTGATATAAGTTTTATCTCGTGAGTCTGGAGGGGATTGTAGCATGCTTTTGTCACATGGTTATTCCTCAACACTTCCTTCCACCCTCAAATAGATGGGAAGATGGAATAGACTATCCAAAAATTTGAGGACATGTTACCATCATGTGTCTAGGAATTTAGTGGATCTTGGGTGTGACACTTACCCTTGGGATAGTTTTCTTACAATAATAGTTATCACTCATCCATTGTAATGGCTCTGTTTAAAGTCTTTTATAGAAGATTTTGTTGTTCACCTTTTTGTTGGACATAGTTTGGGGAGATAGTTGTTCTTGGTCCTAAGGTAGTGCAGATCTTGACATAGAAGTTTCATCTTGTTTGTGAAAGTATGAAAGTGGAACAGGATTAGAATAAGTCTTATGTCAATCATAGGAGGAGGCCCTTGGGGTTTGAGATCGGGGACTAGGTTTTCCTGAAGGTTTCCCCTCATCATGGTCAGTGAAGGTTTAGAAGAGAGAGAAATATTTATCCTTTGTTTTTTGGACCCTTTAAAGTGTTGGGGTGAGTTCGAGAAGTGTCATACCGGTTGGAATTTCTACCATTGTTGGAGAGGATCCATGGAATCTTCCACATCTCTTATCTTCTTTGGTATCTTCACAGTGAATCCCATATCCTAGACTGGGGTAAGTAAGATATCGAGGATAGCGTGATGTTCATGGAGTGTCCAGAAAAGATTTAGGGTCATTGGGAGTAGGTGTTGTGTGGATAGATCATTCCTTTGGTTTGTGGTTGTGGAGGCCTGGTGGCCTAGAGAAGAGTACTTGGGAGTGAGAAGCGCAGATGTGTGCCCAGTACCCAGAGTTGTTTTGAGTTTTTCCTTACTATGTTTTGCCTTTTGATGTAATGTTTGAACCTTGTTTTTTGAAATGAGTTTTTTTCCCTTGGGTTGAGATGTGTTTGATGCAATGTGTGATAAAGTCCTAACATGTGAAAAGGGGAAGACAAGATTCGTAATCGAGACGCATTAATTGTGATGCGATTAAACTCATATGGGTGAGTCAGTACCACCCAAAATAGATAGTATCTTGGCATGTAAGATAGAATTCTCTGATTCGTGTGTTTAGGATGGCATGTTTTTTGTGCTTATGTGGTGTGTTTTTTGATCATTTAGGTTGGTATGTTTAGCTAGTGGTAGTTCTTCAGGAGTGACGAGAGCCATGATAGGTATCTCACAGGGTGGTTGTTCTAACGCCTTTTTCCTTTTTGGGTTTGGTTTTTAATTATTGAGGGATATAATAGTTTTATAGGTATCTGATGTAATGGACTGGACCTCTCTAGTCCATTACTTTGTGAAAACCCAGTGTTTGAAGTGTTCTAGGAGGTCAAAGAGACTTAGTCCAACACTTTTTAAAAAAAACTCCCAGTTTTTCAATTCCTATGATGGTGACTCCTAGTGGTGACTCCTGGTAGTGATTTGTTGGTGGTGAGTCATAGGTGGTGACTCATTGGTGGTCACTTGTCCATTGGTGACTTTTTGAATGGTGACTCACTAAATGGTCACTTGTCCAATGGTCACTCACCAAATGGTGACTCACTAAATGGTCACTTGTCCAAAGGTGACTCACCAAACAATCACTCATCCGAAGGTGGCCAGCCAAACAGTGACTCACTAAACTGTCACTTGTCTAATGGTGACTCATCGAACGATGACTCACCGAATGGTCACTCATTCAGTGGTGACTCGCCAAATGGTAAATTGTTGAACGGTCACTCGTACAGTGATGAATCTATGAATGGTGAATCATAGAATGGTCACTAATCTGGTGGTGACTCACAGAACGGTAACCCTTTGAATGGTGAATCGTCCAGTGGTGAGTCGTGAGCTATGTTTCCAACTTCATACATTTTCTCCCCTTTGACATTTTCTTTAACGTAAAATGCCTTTGAAGCCTTATTGAAGGTATTTGAGACCAATTAAATGGTCATAAATCCTATCTTTATTTTTTCCTAAGGGTCCGGGGGATTTTTTTTCGTCAAAATGTGTTACCTTGACCGGATCTGCCTTTAATGGAGAATCCAAAACATATCTAAACTTCTACTCTATTTATATTTTCCAAAGACCGAGATATCTTCCACACTTATTCTTCCTTATTTTTTCCTAGGTACAATATTCCCTAAATCTTTCTTCCCCAATGATTCATTTGATTATTTTATATCATTTGGATCATGTTTTCCCTGAAGTATTTTTCTTGCTACATGTGCACCCCCTATTTTTGCGTAATAAGAAAGTGATGATCATCTCTTTTTTCAAGTAGGTTTTCATTCATGTTTATTAACTGTGTATCATGAAGGGTGGGTATACGAATGTTATTTTTTTGAAGATATTTGAACTCATATTAATAAATATAATTGAACCATTTTAACATTAATATATATGTGATGGTAAAAGTGATGCACAATCTTGACTTTTTATTTATTTTTGGATGATACTGTGATTTTTATGGGCTAATTAACCACTAAAAATCATGGTTGTTGGGGTCCTTGTTTTCACATGTTATGTTTTTTGGACTGCATGTTGTTTTTTTCCTACTGAATGGAAATTTATGAAAACTTCTATCCACATACACTTGGATAATAAATGGATTCCCTAGGATTAAACTATTTCTATGGTAACCCCTAAAATAACAAGTGGAATTAAAGAAGGAAAACCTTGTTAAATATGAATATTTTTTACTTTGGTTTGTGTGGTGAGGTGGTTATGGGTACAGTCATGCAGAGGGGGTTGGTTTTGTTAAAATGGTGATCTGGGCATGGTATGATTGTGTAACACCCCCAAATGATAAAGGGTTAAATTACTAAATGATATGACTCATGTCAACAATGTGCTCCTTTCTTTTCGGAAGACTACCTGATTAGAACTCTATAGCTAAGTGTGTTTTTTCCTGGATTAGTGATCAGGATAGGTGACCTTTTGGAAAGTTTCCTATGGTGTCTGTGAGTGGGGACAAATCACATTGGAAAGGACATGTGTTGGCCTATGGGGACTGTCATTAGTCAGATGACCCGTTTGGGCACGTGGGTGAGCCCTAGGGTGGGGACCACATGTCTGTGGGGAAAATGATGGTACTTGGTGGGCTAGGACCCAACGACCATGTTAAGGCGGGGTGTTTGTGCTGTCACTGGGGCCCAATTGTCACATTTGGTATCAAAGGTGGTACCCAGCCTTAAGTGCGGTGCACTTCCTGGGTTGAGATTTAGGGACCACAATGAGGACATTGTGCTCTAAAGGGAGGTGAATGTAATTCCCATGAATGATAAATGGTTAAATGACTAAATTATATCACTCATGTCAACAAGGTCCACCTTCCTTTTTGGGAGGCTACCTTTTTAGAACTCCACAGTTAAACGTGTTTCTCCTGGAGTAGTGATCAGGATCAATGACCTTCTGGAAATTTTATCAGGGTGTGTGTGAGGAAAAAGAACATTGGAAAGGACATGTGTTGGCTTGTGGGGACTGTCATTAGTCAGATGGCCTGTTTGGGCATCTGGGTGGGCACCAGGGTAGGGACCATGTGTCTGTGGGGAAACTGGTGTTGCTTGGCGGTCCAGGACCTGACTGTCATGTTAAGGCAGGGTGTCATGTGGGGACTATCATTAGTCAGATGACCTGTTAGGGCATGTGGGTGGGCACCAGGGTGGGGACCATGTATCTGCGAGGCCACTGGTGTTACCTAGCAGTCCAGGACCTGATGGTCATGTTAATTCGGGGTGTATGTGTTGTCACTGGGGCCCAGTAGTCATAGATTGTGCAGTGGGGTTATGAAACTAGATGTGTCTGTAAAGATATATGGATGTGGAAATTTGGATTTGGTGTTGTGCTTGTGAGTTGGGGGGTTGGTTCTTTTGATATGTAACTTAAACGTATGAATTTGAAGAATGATGGTATTGGTTGGTATGGGTGCTTTCCCATTGATAGCATACAGATATATTTACCCATTTCTAGAAAAATCATGGGGGGTATGTTACTTTACTATTAAGTGGGTTTATTTATCATGTCTCTTCATCTTCTATTTGGATGTTACTGTGTTACCTGCAAGTGTTGTGCATGTTAGTTGCCTAGGTAGTAATTTGATGAATAAATGAGTTGTTTAATAAAGTATGGAACAATTTGATTTGGTTTGTATAATGGAATATAAGTAGTAAAAATGAAAACATGAATGGGTGTTAAATGTGGAATAAATGTGAAACTACATTATTTTATCAGGTTCTTCACCTTTTGAAATGTTTGGTTTGTGTGTTGTGCATTTTATAGGTAGTATCAAAAAGGTAGTTGTGAGTTGGTTTTTTTGTCCTGAACCCATAGTATGGTCTTTAATTTTTGTAATCATATATGTATATACTTGTATTTTCACTGATATTTCTATATGAACCATATCCTAGTTGATAACTATGTGTTTAATACCACCATCGTCATAGGGGATGGTGTCTTTCCCAAATATCTCAGTGATAGGATGGATAGTTGGCCACCCGCTCTTCCTTGCTCCTTCTTCTAGGCAGTGATAGCACAAGATTCTTTAGGTAGGTTGGGGTCTGTGAGGCCTAGGTGTTTGCGGGAAAGTTGTACTTCCCAGGTCTCTTTGGGATGAGATATGTTGTACTTCCCAAGTGTCTTCGGGATGAGGTGTGGTTTGTAGCCCAGGTGTATACAGACAGGATGAGGTGTGGTTTGTGGCCCAGGTGTTTGTGGGTGGGATGATGTGTGGTTTGTGGACTAAGTGTATATTGGTGGGATGTGATGTGGTCTATATCCCAAGTGTTTGTGGGTGGGATGTGATGTGGCTCGGGGACTAGCTAACATGAAAAGATGTAGTTTGTGGGGACCAGGTGTGTGTGGGTGGGTTATGACATGGTTCTTTCAGAAGAGGTGAGAGTGTGAGGATGTTTATTATTAGGAAAGAGTGGCTAAACAAATGGGAAGTGGTGTAGGGTACCCAAATCATTGATGTTCTTACTATATTACTTTATTTGACTCGTGTTACTTGGTGATCATACCTTGGTGAGGTTATGATGGCTAGTATACCTTGTTAGGTGCTATTTGGTTCTGTTGTTTTCTCATAGGATAATTAGTATGCTTCTCTCTCTTATACATGTGAGACTTTGGTTTTCCTACTGATTATACTTTTATGATCACCCTATGCATATAAAACTACTTTCAGGTTTCTAGGAGGACTATATACATCGTACTAGACATTAGTAGCTCAAACTTTGAGATAGTTGATATGTTGTTTCTTAGCCTTACTTTTGGTACTTACTTTGGAGTTTTTATTGTAATTGTAATGGTTCTATTTTAAACATGCATATGGTATTTATTTTTATTTCTTTTATATATATATCTTAGAGTTTTTTTGTGATGAACCATCTTATCTCCTGATCTTGTTTCTTTAAAAAGGTAAATGGATCCTATTTTGTGAGACTTGTATACACTTGGTGTTGGTTTCCACCCTAGGCCTTGGGGGTCATTATCTCCCATTATTCATTTCCATCCTAGGAGGGTCATCTTTGGAGGGAGGGGTTCATGACCAGTATGATGGAGAGACTTCATCTTGGGGATGCTCCTATGGTTTTTTTTTCTCATAAATGAAAATAATTGTGTTTCTAATCATCAATGTCTTCATCCCTTCCCTACTCCTACGATCATAATATATCATTGAAACTAATTTTTATAGAAAAATGGATATTTGTATCATCTAGTTTTAACCACAGTGATGGGATGGTTAAATTCTCAAAAACAAATTCTTAAACCATTGAGCCTAGCAACCATAGTTTGATTGTTTCTAGGGTCATATGGACAACCCTACAAATTTTTTGTCTTTTTTGTCATCACCATAGTTTTTTTATAAACTCCATATGTAGGAGACGTAGTAGGAGAGACTTGGATTTTTCTTAGGCTTCCCCTTTTGGGTTTTCAACCTAACAAGTTTAGTGCCTTTTATATTTTTATCACTTGATATTTTTCCTAAACCATGAAGAGCACAGGTCTAGAGAGCTAAGATTTTTATTTTTTGTTTAGAGTTCCCTTTTTGGGTTTTCAATCAGGTGAGTAATGTATCTCTTTTCATGGGAAGTTTAATATCATGCAAGTCAGACTAATAAGGCTAGTGTTTTAGGTCGAGCATCTTTAACCATAATTTTTGAGATGATGGACCAAACAAGGCTTGTTATCCAAGAAAGTTCTGAAATTCTTCAGATACCTGATGTGGAATCTTGATCCATGATTTCTTGGTTCCCAAATCTAGAACATGATATTCAAGAATATAATAAGTCTCTCTTATGGACGAAGTTACCATTGGTTGAAAAACCCGTTTTGTGGGCTACTTTATGTAAATTCACCTGGGGAATGTTACTACAAAGTCAAATAATGTCATCCTTTGGTTGACATACCCTGAAATTTGTGGGCAACTTATGCAAAGCCAACTAGGGAATATTACAGCATAATAAGAAAAATAAGTTCCCAGGAATTCTGACATTCTATTGATGATGGTCAAAGGGAGTTTATGGAGATTCGAATTTCATAAGACCATGATGGGTGGTTTTTTTAAAGGAAGGTGTCTAATAATGAAGAGAACATTTGTATTGGCATTGGCCATGAATGGGAAACCAATCTTATATGAATTTATCTTGAGTGAAGCAGGGTACATTTTTGTTAGATGCTTAATGTTAGGGGGAGTCCCCTTTCTGAAAAGGGTAAAAGTATCATGCAATTTAATTTCTTGTGACAAGAAAAATTATTGTGTGGTTTAACATCTTATGACAAGGAAATTGTTATATTATTTTACTTCATGTGGCCAGGACGTTATGATATGTAATTTAAAGTCGTGAAATAAGGAAATTATTCTATGCAGTTTAAATTCATATAGTGAGGACATTATGTTATGTAGTTTAAAGTTGTACAGTTAAGAAATTACGTGGATATAATTTATGTTCTTTACCTTTGACCCAAAGGTTTATGGTTCTCCCATTCTTGGAAATTTTTCAGAAAATGTGATACCTTGTTTTGGTGTGAGAGGTGAAAGTTATAATCTATGATTTTGGGGATTCTTGGATCTGAATAGTTGTATAGGGAATTGGAATTATGGTGTTACAGGAGGTTTCTCCTAATAATGAATTTACCGCTGATTGGAAAACCCGTTTATGGTATATTTTACGTAAATAAAACTGGGGTGTGTACCGGATAGTCAAATAGTGGTATCCTTTGGCTAACGATCCCATTATGAGGGTCATTTTATGTAAGGCCAATTGGGGCATGTACTGCATAGTCAATCAAAGAAGTCCTTAGGAATTCTTACATTCTATCACTAAAATTTGATGGAGTTTTATGAATATTAGAATTTTACCAGGCATAGAGTTTGGATTATGAAGGTAAATTATCTAAAAAAGGAAGGGTATTTTCAAGTCAAAATTTCACAAGAATGGGGAAAATATTTTCTATGTAGGTATGACTAGGGCGCAGGGAGAGAAGGTGCCTATAGTTTTATGTCATACGCCTAGGACCATAACATCATGGAAATAACAGGTGACATGTGGCCTATCAAACCAAGGTTTTTCAAACATGATTCGAGCATGAGGGATAAAATTGTAAAGCATTGTATTAGAGGATCTTGGATCAGGAGAAAGGATACAGGAAATATATGTGAGGGAGTACCCTAAATTGTTTCAAATCATAGGTTTCAGTATATTATCATCAATTCTCATGAGGATAGAGGAGGATTCTCCCAAGGGAAAAGTTATCACTGGTTGAAAAACTCATTTTGTGGGATAATTTATGTAGAGTTATCTAGGGTGTGTTATTTCATAGTAAAATAGTGGTATCCTTTGTATAATAGGCCTTAAAATTTTTTGGGAAACTTATGTAAGGCCAACTGGGGAGCTTACTTCATAGTCTGTAAAAGAAGCCTCCAAGTATTGTACCTTTTGTCGCCAAAAGATGGAGCAGGATTATGAAAATCCAAAAGTATCCAAAACTAGGAGTATGATATGTGGAAAGGGAAGGTCTGAGCATAAAGGAAGTGTTTGAAACAATATTTTCCATGAATTTTTGGGTCTCTTTCATAGATATAGCTCATATATAGTAGAGGGGTATTTTTATTCACCTATTGATTGGGACTATGAATTAAGTCCTAGGCATCACTATGTATCTAAATTGGGTGAGAATCAAACCATATGTAGTTATTTTGGTATCATGCATTTTAACATCATGTGGCAAGGATATGAGCCATGAAGTTTAATGGCATGCAATAAGGACGAATTTGTCTCGACATGATGATCAATAGAATATTTCGGTTAGACTATGGAAAAGGATTCGAGCATCACTATATATCTTGTCGGAGTAAGAATAAATATATACATAGTTATAAAATATATATCCCCCACACTAATTAAATTCATATGTAGAGAAAATGGCTTTTTTAATATCAACTCATGTATAGGGTGAGAACCCGTATTGGATCCCCTCATGTAGATCTGACTCATACATGAGAGATTAGGGGAAATTTCCCATATTATGTTGCAACTGGTTCAACGATTGAAGATTTGGACATCACTAAATATCTCATTAGAATGGGAATCAAGAAAAACTTAGTTATCAAGGAAATATCATGGTTTATTATCATGTGATGAGATTATATGGTGTGCCTTTTAAGGTCTTGCATCTAGGACCATGATAATCCTAAAAAAATGATATACCTTACTTTTTTAAGGAACTCCTTTACCAAAACTCCTAAGCCCACATGAGCTATACTGGATGTGAGAAGCAAGAAGAGGTAAAATCTTCTTCCACAGCATGAAGGTGACATAAGTGAAGGATATGGGCAATTAGATTTTATGATATCTGGTATAGGAAGTATGATTCAAGCATCTCTACATAACTCATTGTGATGAGAATCAAGTCATACATAGTACTTGAATTACATGTAGTTTAATTTCATGTGGTAAGGATAAAGATGAACTGATGTTAAAGAGGGGAAATTTTGTGGCTAGTCTAGGGTATAGTACTTGAGAGTCGCTACATAACTTATTGGGGTTAGAATCAAGACCCATGTAGTTCTAAAAAAATTATAACCTATAAAGGTTTTAATCCGTATACAGGGAGTAAAGGGGATTTTGTGGTTTAATTACAGATGGGCCCAAAATAAGAGGCTTTTTCATAACTATGTATCTTATTGGAGTGATAATAAATTCACACATAGTTCTTGAAAGGTTCTCTATACAGTTCTAATCCATACACAGGGTGTGGGGGGTTTTTTGGTTGAGGTTGGACTGAGATTCGAGATCTGGGTGTCACAAAATATCTTTTTGAAGAAATAATCAAGCCATATGTAGTTCTTGAAAATTTTTCTCCATACCAATAAGGATTTGATGTGGGTAAAGAGGATTTATTATTTTTGGGACTGATGTTTGAGCCCAAAACATGAGGTCTAGGTGTTACTACACATATCAATGTTTTGAGAATAAAACCATATGTTTTGGAAAAAAGTTACCTTTATAGATCTGGTTTGTACAGGGGGAAAAGTGGTCTATATAATATTTTCATAGTAGATAGGCATGAGGATGGAAATATGGGTGTCACTACGTATCCCATTAGAAATGAGAATCAATACGCACATAGTTCTTAGATATATCATTCAGTTTACTGCCATACGATGAGGATGTTGTCCATGCAATTTATCATCTTGCAGTAAGAATGTGAAAATTCTAGGGCTTATACCTATAAATGGGTCCCAAATTCCACTGTGAAGTGGCAATGATGTAAGTAGAGCTTATTCATGGGATTTATCCAAAATTTATTCCTCATGTCTAGCCTAGAAGGCATCTCGACCCACTAAGGGGTCAAAGGGATGTGATTGGGACCTACATGTGAGATGAAGGCCCGTTTTTAAGGGACCATGATGAATATCTCAACTCATCGTACTTTGGGGGTTTCTTAACGTTGAATGATAGGGATTCTAACCATGAAGTTTAAAGTCATGCGGTGAGGATGAAGGGTGTCTTGAAATTTCAGGTCATACAACTAGGACCTCATGTTGTTTGATTTATCATCATGTGACAAGGATGATGATTCCATACAGTTTAACATCGTACTATATAGATGTTATTTCATTCCTTTTAAGGTTGTGCGAAAATGACCAAAAACACATTTTAACATCTTGTAGCTGGGACGTATGTGGTTTTATGTAGTATAACATCCTATGGCTAGGATAAACTTTGTGTGATTACAAAAAATACTTCTTCAGGAACCTTGCATTGGTTGGAGTCATAATGAGATCTCTATCCATTGATATTAATGATTAATCTCCATTAGAGTGAACATTTTGTATGGAGTAAGGTCCCTCCCACTCTAGTCAAGATTTGGAGGATTCTTTCCTGGTATTATTAGAGTCATAAGGACCGGTACTGATTCTACTTGGAGGAATGAATGAATGTGGACATTCTTATTAAAGTCTCGTGCTCTACGATTTTGATAGACTTCCAAGTTATTTAAGGTATGAAAACTTTTTTCATCCAATATCTCTAATTAATTTAATTTTTTGGGACTTCTCATCTACATATAGATGATCATAGATGGAAACATGGAGTGATAGAAACTAAACCTCAATGGGAAGGACTGTTTCTATTCAATATATCAATGAGTATAGGGTTTCCCATGTGGTAGTACGGGTTGTGGTCTGATATGACCATAAGGGATGAAATATTTTTTCAGTCTAATACTTTTTATCTTTTTCCACCATCTTCTAAATTATATTTGATAGGGTCTTGTTTAAGGCCTCTATCTACCCATTAGTCAATGTATGATATGGGGAGAATGGTTTCATTTGATATTTTACTTCTGATATAGATTCTCTACCACAAAAGAATAGAAATTGGTTTAATTTTCCATCAGTATGGTATGAGGGACACCAAATCTGGTAATGATGTTGGGTTTTATGAATATGACAATGCTCTTGTCCCTAAATTCTTTGAGTAATATTACATCAAACCATTTAGAGAAGAAATAGGAAGAAATTAATATATATTTAAACTTCTTGGCCATAGTTGGGGGGAGTGGTCCCACAAAATCCATTCTGCACATGGAGAATGGATATGGGTGCTTGGTTATATATAGAAACTCTAGGGGTTGATGGATGAAGTTATAATTCACTTGGAAGGAATGGCATTTTTTGGTGAATTATATTCAATCTTGTGTCATCATGGGACATTAATACCCAAGCCTTTGAATGTGGTTAGAAATATTGTATATATATCGGTGATATCCACAGTCTCTAGAATGAACTTCATCCATAATGGCTGCAATCTCTTCTTCATCGGTACATCAGAGAAGGACTCCATAGAATTCCTAATTGTTGAGGAATTTCTTGTAGTTTGGGGAATCATAAAGAGTGAATTTGGTTTCTCTCCATTGGATTTGTTCTTTCCCATATCTATCTGGTGGGAGCACTCCATTTTTAAGGTAATCCATGATAATAATCATTCATCCCATGGTAGGTCCATTTGGATTAGGTATGGGACTAATCTCGTTAATCTCTTCTATTCTTATTTGAAAAAAAGGTGAAATCATTCCACAGTGGGAAATGTTGATGATTGTTCTATCCCGACTTGGATCTACCAGAGCTATAGCTGCATTTTCCAATGCATAAACCTAGGCGTTCTATGACCGTAGGACATGATTCAATGTTGGATCTAAGGGGAACTCTTCCATTAACCCTCAAACATTATCAAAAGGCAAAATTATCTCCTCTTTTCAAATCTTGTAATCCTCCTTGATCTGTTTGATTACCAACTTTGAGTCACCTTTCACCTCTAGGTGGTTCACTAGTACTTGGATTTCCAATTCCATGAAAGAAATGAGGACTTGATATTCCACCTCATTGTTGGTACAACCATCTAATAATAGGAATTATTATTTCAACACTTCCTTCTCTGGGGAGATAAGCACAACCCCTAACCCAACTTTTTTGAGCTTAGGGTATTCCATTATCTTCCATATTGGGCTCCTGTATCCACCATCAAAGTATATTTCCCACATTTGGGGGAAATCTTGAATATATAATATCTCATAATCTATAAATTAAATATTTAATTATTTTTCTTCTACAAATGGGTGTTTGGTAAGGAAATATTCCAAGGCCTAACCTTTCACTTCTTTCTATGGCATGAACTATATATCGAACTATTGAAAAATAACAACCCACTATGTCAAAATTCATGTTATCATAGTACAGATTAAGATATATTTGAATGGATTATTACTAGAGACCAACTAAACCTCATGGTTCTATAGGTAGTGCCCTAATTTCTAAATAGTGAATATTAACATTAGGCAGCTCCTCTCGATATATAAATAGCGAGTCTCAACATCAATCATAGTTCTAATAAGATAATAAAGGTTGTTTTAATTCCAATTATCATTATTTTGTGCAAGGAAGGAGCCGAGTGATCATTCCAAGGTCAACACATATAGAATTAGTGGCTTTACCTCTATAGGTGGAATTAATGTCAGTGGAATCAAGAGGTATTTCATGAGGTTATAAAATGCTTCCTAAAAGTCATCAGTCCATTAATATGTTTCCCCATATTTCATCAATTTGGTGAAGGGAAAACACTTTACTATAAGGTCGATTAAAGCTCCATATGTGGATTAGGTTTCCTTGAAGTCCTATCAAATATTTTAGGTTTCAAGGAGGCGACATTCCAAGGATATGTTTTGTTTTCTAATGATCAACTTCAATGCCGTGATGGTGTACAATGAAGTTGAGAAACTTTCTTGAGGTTACCCCGAAATCACATTTTAAGGGGTTATCCTTCAATCTATATTGTCGAAGATCATTGAATATGGTATCCAGGTTATCTCAGAGATTATAATGTTGTTGGTAATTGACCACTAGAGAATCAATGTATAATTCAAAAAACTCCCCCAAAAAAGGTTTATAGATATGATTCAAGCATGTTGGTATGTGGCGTTAGCATTCTTCAAGCCAAAGGGCATTACCCCAGAGTAGAATACAACCTGAGGGGCCCTAAATGTGATGGATTATTCATATTCTAGGGCCATATGAATATGATTTTATCTGGAGTATCCATCCATGAATATAAGGGATTAATAACTAGTTGTTGTATTAATTTGGAGTTATGTGAATGGAACCGGGAAGTCATCTTTGGGAAAATTCCAGTTGAGATCCTTGAAATCGATGCAAACTCTAATTTTACCATTCTTATTTTTCACAGGGATGATATTGGATAGCCATTTTGGATATTGTACCTCTCGGATGAAGTTTTCCTTAATGAGATTATCCACTTTAGCCTCACTTTTGGAGGCATGAGTTGGGTGTGTCTGTCTGGATGCATGTTTGTACCCTCAATGATCTTATAGAAAACCCAACTGATGGGTTGAAACCAAGGGGTTGAGGCCGGAAATATTTATTTAATTCTAATAAAACACATCATGGTGTCACTTCAGAAAGGAAATATACACCTCTTGTTCTTCGGGAGTCATGGCCACACTAATCCGAGTGGGTCATAGATCTTTTTTTGTAACCATATTTATCTCTCCAAGTTCATCCACAGTGGTGGAGACACCTTCCTCAATTGTTGTAGGGGCATCCATGAGGTCTTCCTTTTCTTCTTCTTCCTTGGGATTTACTTATTTTACCTCTACCTAGGAGATAGTTTATGAAGCAAGAATCTCTGAGTTAGGGGAGTAATCATCATTTGGACATCCAGAATACGAAGCAATCATTTTTGGCTCAATCAATGGTGTGCGGACTTTTTGGGGCTCTAAAGGGGAGATGAGAGACTGAGAATGAGAATATATATCTCCTCCCAATAATGTGATAACTTCTTCTAAAATTTCTGATGAAATGTGTATTTTTTGAAGCTTGGGGGTGGAATTAAGACATTTTCATCCAAGATTTCATCACTGCTATGAGATTTGAAAACTTATCTTATGCTATTGGGTTCAGTTGACATGACAGACATTACAGAAGTAATTGAATGAGTGCTTTAATTTGATCCCACCTCCTCTATTTGATTGATAGTAACTATATATTTTGTATTGAGTTTCTTTAAAGTATTAGTCAGAATCATATCTAGACCATTTAGAGCATTAATAAGAGCAACATCATCAGTCATGGACAATTTTCTTTACTTTTGGTAGAACCTTGCATCAATTTACTATGAATAATTGGATTTTAAGGGGTACTTCTCACTATGAAATGTCCCAATTTTACCATTGATACAATATTTGAGACATTGGTGGTATGATTAAGGAATGGTCTCAGGATGATATAACCAAGGTCTTCCTAGTATGACACTGAATATTGTATCTAGTCAAACCATAATTAATTCTGAGTCAGAAACAAGATCCCCAAACTAATTTATGAGTGTGATATTTCCAAGAGGATCTTTCTCATTATTTTCATAACCCTGTAACATCAGAGTAAAGGGGGAAAAGTTAGATTCTTTTATACCTAGGTTTCAAAGTGTCCAAACCAGAATGAGGTTGACTCTTCATCCATTATCAATAAAGGAACTTCCTATATCAATGTCATTTACACTTCCGGGTATATATAAGGATCTAATGTGTCCTTGTATGATAACATCCCCATCTTGGTCTGTGAAAGAGATAACTGCATGGAATTCTACAGGATCATTCTCTGCACGATATACTTCAGAAGTAGCAACCTCGACTTAAAACTCCTAAGAGATCGACAAGAACTATATAAGTGCTTCCCAGAGGACTTTTGATAGACTCAAAGCATCAATGATTATAGCTTGGCTGGAACTTGGTCCAGTTTCTCCAAGACATCATACTTTTGATCCATAGTTATACACTTACCATCATGGTGGTTTTCTTCCATAGGTTATTTGGGAGTTGATGTTCTAGATGTAGATAGATCATCCCTTGAAATAGGAGTCAATTTTTATTTTGCTCGGGGTGGATAAGGTCGGCAGGGTTTTCCTACACACCGATATTAGTTAGGTAGTGGCACACCCTCCAGTCAATCATCTAAGATGATTGTGTCAGGTTAGGTCCTTTCATATGTGGGGGGTTCCCTTGTTCCTACTAATATCACTGAAGATCTCTCCCATGATTTTCAGCTGCATAGACGGTTTGAGCGGGGGCATGGTTGAAGTAGTGGCTCTTAGCATGACTGTGTCTTCCCCTATACCCTAAACACTAACAGCCTCTTCCCATAGTTTCCCAATAAAGAATATGTAATTTGGGTTCACAAAAATTCTCATAATTTTCAATGTGATCTATTAAGTGAATGAAATTAATGAAACCGAAGATCAGCTCTTCATCTGATGAAGATTTTGTCTGATGAGTCGAATATTATTGTATCATCTAGTGGGGTGGTTTCCATGCCTTTGGGACTCTTGGCATGAATTCCACTAAATTTAATTCTAAATTCGGACTTTAAATGATCTCATCTTCTTGTGATTACTTCTTACACTTCTGACCATGTAACTTTTTGGAGGAACGAATTTCTAGGGACTGTGATATTGATGAAGCTGGCTATATTATAGCAGGAGTGGTTAGAGGTATAGTCATATACTATAACTAATTTCGGAGGATGGTATAGGTCTGATTTATATTTTTCCTGACCATACAATTATAAAACCTATATGCACTATTACTATTTACTTCTTTCCATTCATTTTCCTCCTCCGGTTTGGTGGTAGAAACACATGCTACTTGGGCATGAAAATTTTTCAACTTGACCCACCTAGATTCCACCATATTTTTTAGAAGTTACTTGAAAAAAAATCATTTATGTGGTGCCCCAGCATTTGATGAAAGTGTAAATAGTTTGGGAGAGCTTCGTCACATTCTTTGTTGGGCTTCCTAGGCTTTGGAAACTTGACCAAGTTTTTTTCTAATGTTGAGATGAAGTAGCTTGGGACTTGGTCATTTAAAAAAGAATAAGACTTATTTTTCATTTCCTAATATTGTTTCTGCCTCTGGTCTATTTGATCATCCGGTTGAGGTGGGCATTTTTTCTGATGGTCAGAAGGTGGAGCCACATAGTATGGTGTAGGATTTGAAGTAGGATCAGGTATAGGGGATTGTTTAAGTGTAATTGTAGGGGCCCCTACTTTTCATGTTCTACTTCCCTAATTTTATGAAATTACTTGGTACTTTTACTTTTTCCCTTTGATGGGGTCCTCTACTCTCTAACCAATTACAGAAAGGTCCTAAAACCCCTTGTGTATTTCATAGGGATAAGTGGTGTGTGTAACTTGTTGTGAAGATTCATTGTACAGATAGGTAGAAACTATCCTTGTGGAAGTGGTAGTTTCAAGGAGTATTGCAATACTTTCCAACAATCAATTAAATCCAAGACTCTTTCATTCTCTTATTGATTACAGTTTGAGAGATCATATATTGTTGTCTTCTTTAGCATTAAGATGAACTAAAATATAAACTTCTAATGAATGTCTTACCATCGCATGATTTACCGAGACTACAGGCTAGTGTACCATACAAAAGTCAGTCCCTGGAGTGATTTCATGAAGCACCTAATTTTCACCAGTTCCTATTGTTCAGGGGTACCCATCATGGGGTCATAAGGAGAGACAAAATTCTTCAAATTCTGATCTGGGTCTCTTGATCCATTGAAAATTAAAAAATTTGGGTTCCCAAAATTCAGTGGGGGAAGGGTCGGATATACCCATTTAGGGTAAGGATTCTTTTCTGGATGTATCGATCTAAGATGCTCCTTTGTGGCTTTCAATCAAGTCGTTGGTGACTAAATAGTATCCATGATTATATAAGGAATGTATAGATGAGATGGATCCTAAACAAGTGCGGCAACGGGTAGATCCATTGTTAGTGGCACTACAGATATCTATTGTAGGTAACCCATTGGGGAGGGTCAGTAAGGAAGTGTCTAACCTTGTTTTGGTTGTGCACCCAATGGAGGAAAATCTTGATCTACTACTATGGGATCCATAGATATTGGTGGTTGGAATCCCACATTGAGAGGATGTTCCAAATATGCTCCTGTTGCTATAGAAAACCCTCTTTATTGATGTGCTTTAGCTGTAAATGGGATTTGAGGATCTTCTTGTAGAGTATATATAGCAGGAAGGCTGCCTTGGAGTAGTTCTGCATTGAGTCTTATCAATTATTTCATCTCTTCCTCTACCTAAACATAGTTTTCTTCTAGATAAAGGGGTTTAACCTCTCCGAGAGGTGGGTGAGGTATAATAAGACCCTTTCTCTCATCCTCATTGGATTCCTTTCAATGGGGTAAGGCTGTATTGTTTGAGGGAGTTCCCAAATTCAAGGAAATCCACTGGTTCTGAGTAAGAACACCTCCTTCGTTTGTTTCGGTGTGAACCCCATTATGAACTAGAACTTCTTATTATGCCTTATATGAATTGGCATCATGTTCTATAGAATCTGGGAGGGAAGTTTTGATGATGTTTACTAATATGAAATGAACTTTAGGTATTCAATCGGTGTCTTTGAGAGACTTTATTCTTCTTCTCCCTCCACGAGGCATTGTCCACTCATTTGTTGATTTTCTGGGAACCATTTAGAGAATGTTAATCCAAAGGGAATCTCTTGATAATTTATTCGTGCGTGTTCCAATTGATTGTATTGGATCACTAGATGGGATGAACTGGGATGATCTATTTTTTCGAATTTTCCCTAATTAGGTGAAGACCGATTCTTGTTGAGGAAGGGATTTTTGAGGTGAAAAAACCCCTAGCCCTGAGGGTTGGGGCTATTCCCATTATGCATTCACAACCCTTTTATTATAGTTTTCTAAACTTAAGGGTTGGGTTAAAAAAAAACCCAGCCTTATAGGATGGGGTTGATCCCAAACTGTTGTGGTTGATACTACTATTGATGATCTTCTGATTTTACATATTTTTGTCTGGACATGGGATGGGTTCATCATTTAGTATGAACTTGGATCAACTATTTCTGAATATCATTGTGTTGTTTCTGAAATTTATGCTATCTGACATTTAACAGCTTCTAAGTGGAAGGATTTCTTGATATTCTCAAATTTTTAACACAAAATTCAATCAATAGTCTGCTCTCTTTTGGACCTATGTTAGTGAGAGTCATTAGAGGCCTGTTTTTTGTTGAGAAAATCTTCATTCATGGACAGAGTCTATTAGGTGGATCTGGATTGGGGCTATGAAATTGTATGCTACCACTTTTAGTGGGCTTTTCTGGTTAGGGAGAGTAGTGAAGTGTAACGCTCCATGTGTACCCCATCCTCTGATATGAACACTATATGAGGTATCGATGATTATCTATCATAATCTCATTAATTTGATGAGGCATGCACATTAAATAGATCCTTGTTGTTTCTCAATATTTGGGTTTCATGAATTCAGGAGAGATTCCAAGTAAATTTGGAATTGAAACCCTTTTATTACCTTGACATGGATTTGATACTCATCTTAAGGTAATACTTTTTCTTTTAAGTGATGAATATTTTTCCATATTTTGAGGTGGATGTTGTACACACAATCTTCTGACAGTGCCTATGGAATATGGTATTGAACGATGTATAAAGGACAAAACATGACTAGTATGTCATCCTTAGAAATCTATTGTCTCATGTTTAGAATATCTTCTTAGTATTTTTCCAAATACTCCTCTACCTAGTCTGACTAGAGTGGACGCTTCCTGGATGTTTTATCATAAACAATGGGATTGGTTTGGATTTACTCTACTATGTTGGAAGTCATATGATTCAAAGGAGGTTCGTATAATGACCTTCATTTTGGGTTGTGTTATGGTTGATAAGTTATTTAACCATCCTATTACAAGGCATCAGACATTACTATCCTTTTTTCACAAGTTACTCGCAATATGATGGATTTCTCATCATTATGTTTCCAATCATAGAACTCTCTTGAAAACATGAAACACTACTATGGAGAGAACTTTCACAATGAATACCATAATGGGGAGGACTACCATGGTGGATTATATCAAGGGGAAGACCCTCTTGGTCCTTGATCTTGTGGTCATGTGGAGGGCTACTGCAGCTCTCGTTGGGAGATAGGCTCTCGAGATTGATCAGATTATACACATGAAGAAATCCTTCATGGTGAAGTTTCTAAGGAGGACTTTTGGAATTACTACAACAACTCCCATAATTTGGAAACAAGAGAGTAGGATCTTTAGATACCATAGATAAGCATCTAAAGGCTTTAAGAACTCCAGTATTGAGTAGTTTGGGATTATAAATTGTATCTTTGATTTCTAGCTTTCATTGGTGAGGATTCTTTTTGGATGCCTTCTTGTGATATACTAGGGTCACTTGTTGGGAGAAGTGGTCTTCATGGGCAGGAGTTTGTGCCTACCTTGGAGTGGCCATTACGATAGGTCGTTTAACTCTATCTAGAGTGAGTGTATGTTCCTGATCAAGTTTTTTATATATTATAGGAAATTTTTTCCCATGGATCTTCTAGATGGGAGCAGAAGTATGTGTTTTCTCTCGGGTGACTTGTTGATGAGCCACCTCACTTATGAGGATAGAGTTACGTGTTATTCCCTTAAGAACTTCTATCATCACCATTATGATGTCCTAGAAATCCTGTAGGATGTGGGTAGGGATTTTTATCTAACCTTACACCATTTTCAGGATATACTTTATGAATTCGGTTATTAAAATGGAGATATATGCCCATTCTGTATCTAGAACAGGTGTATGTGCCTACTTCTATCCTATATTTCCTATTATTGGATACTAACAATACTCATGTGTGGGGTTAGAGAGTTGATTCTTCCCCTTACTTGTCATCTGAACTTTCCGACTTACTTCTCCAGGTGTTGCTAGACAAGGCTGCTAATAGCCTTGGTGAATACAAGCAGGTGTGTGTGCCTTGTAACACCCCGAGATTTTATAAAATATATTATTTTTAATTTATTTCATGACTTGTGTTGTATGATAGACCAAGATAATATTGCGCTATATGAAACACCGTATTAGCTTGCAGTATACGCAACACTATGCTTGGATCGTGTTAAACAAAATTTCAAGTTCGTTTGATAGAAGTTATTATACGCAACATTGAGTGTATATATATATATATATATATATTCAATGTACAAATGAAATATGGTTGGATTATATTATACATAACAACAAAGGAATATTTCCCTACACGCAACCCTGACTTGGCTAGCATTACACACAATCGCAACCTTCCTCGACAGCGTGTGTTGTACGCAATACCGAGTTTCACTAAACAACGATATGTTATTAAAATATTATATAAACTAGCCGTTATGAATAGTAATACCCACTTTTAAAAATTTTATAAATTTTATCTTTTAAAATGGACTTCATTTTTGGATTTGGAATATCTAAATTAGCCTAGGGTGAATTTTTGGTATTTTTATGAAAACTTTCAATTCTTAATGAATAGTGAAAACACTAGGTTACTATTTAAAAACCGAATTTTTATTTAAATAATTATTTATTTTATTTAAATTTATTTTAGGTCAAAATTGATACATAATACCTATATAAGTTCAATTTAATTCATTGGAGTTATTTTATAATAATTTTAGATATATAAAAATTTTATTGAACTTTTCACCGTCTTTTACCCACCTCCTATGAGAATTCGATAATTTACGTAAAACTTAATTTTACCACTTCTGAGAGTGTAATTTCAAAAATCAGAGAGACACGGTTAATATCAAAGAGTAAAATGTGGTTCAATAAGATAAAAATAATTTTTGGTGAATAGTAACTTTTTACTTTTTTTACCACTTTTAAAAGTAAATAGGGTAATTAAGGGTAAAAATGATATTATTATTACCCTAACACATGTTCTAATTCTATTGGATAAGTGTAATTCAACCAAAAACAACCTTAGGATTAAAATATTACCCTTTAGGTCCACTTGGATTAGATTAGGACACTTATTATTATTTTATTTAAAGAAGAGTTAAAAGAGTTAAAATCAAAGTTTAATAACTAAAAAAAATTTAATATAGGGTTATACATAAGATAAATTCTACTATAAATATTCATTAGAAAGATAAAAATATTTCCTACATAATGGTATTTTATTTATAATTTTTATACATAAAATAATTTAATTTATTTATGACACAATGATGATGCAGTAATTACCTTATTAATGAAATATTAACAT
Source organism: Viscum album (assembly GCA_963277665.1). Classification (NCBI taxonomy): domain Eukaryota; kingdom Viridiplantae; phylum Streptophyta; class Magnoliopsida; order Santalales; family Viscaceae; genus Viscum; species Viscum album. The sequence continues at coordinate 1,196,872,047 of OY728140.1, forward strand.
AATTGATGTTATAAATACCCAAATAAATGAAATTTGTGACTTTTTATAAATTACACTAATTTTTCAGGTTAATATTCCATGTTATTATTGATTCAATTAATGTTTTTCGAACTAATCATGCTGTTATGATTTTCACAAAAATCAATTATCAAATAGTGTCAAAATTGACATAAAATAGTTTTTAAAACAAATATTATATTATTAATTATTATTTTATTCATAAGAATATAAGGTTCATCCAAATGACCTATATAAGGTTACATATCTTAATAATTAACCACTTGGGGTTCTTTTGTCTTGTTGTGGTAATTTTATTAACCATATAGTATAAGAAAACAAGAAGACACGGTAAAAGTTAAATTATTTAACTTAGAGTTAAATCTAAATGATAGGAATAAAATAGTTACCTAAACTTGTCTAAAATCTATTGGTTGAGAGGATTTCGACCCATACCCACTTTAGCTTCTAAATAAATCAATTTGGAGCTATTATAAACCGAATATGACTTTATTATAAAATAATATTTTAAGTTCTTCCTAAGGTGCCCCTCTCCTCCCTTATAAAAGGGCACCTCCTCCCTCTCCTCCTGACACCCTTTTGAGACTTGGAGATCGTCCAACCCCTGCCCATTTCCCTTATAAAATTCCATAGAAACATTATAGAGGTTCTGGTCTCCTCAAAATATCATCTCTAGTGCCTTAAGAGGAGGTTAAGAAGAGGCACGTCAAAGAAGAGGTAATATCCTTTACCGATTCTTTCCAATTTATTTCTTCTTCTACTTATTCTTCTTTATTTTTTTCATCATAAATTAATAACATCAGTATCACTCATACACTTATATGTTATTATAAATATAAAATAACCATATTTCATCTTCTATCCATCCTATGGAAAACGAAATCACTGCGCGTGCGTACGTACGGAATACCGTCTCCACGTCGTGGTGTAATCTGTTTTCCACCACCACCTTACTTAGATGGGTATAATTGTGTAAAGAATAACTATATATGATTATTGTAAAGTTATATTGATTCTGAAATATCATACATACACTTCAATACAATTCCACTATCATGGGAACGATATCATCGCTTGTGCGTACGTACGGATTACCGTCTCCACGACACGATGAGATTCATTCTCCATGTTAACCACTCAAGAATGATTATAAAGTATATATAATGAATAATAATGAAATATATGACATGATAAAGCTACTGTATTTATTTATATATATATATATATGTCATCTACTTACTTTCATTCAAGTCAATAAGGAAAGGAAAACAGCGTTCATTCATACGTACGGCCTACCGTCTCCATAAACGATGTATTACATTTCATTTATCTATCTATTATATATATATATATATATACTGAATATATATGATATATAAATCATTATTTACATTCTATAAGTAATTAAATCATGATATAAGTAATAATAATATCAATAACAACAAGTCCAAACACGTACGATAAATAAAACGATTTTACCCAAAACGCTGTTTTAACATGGAATTTACAAAAGAACGGGTAATATAAAGTCATAAGTGAACCATATATGATATAATAACAATGAATATGATTCTTTAATAAGTCAATGGAATTATTTAAATCATTATACAGGAGTTTCGGATACGCACGAAGCATATCGGACCTAAGGTAAGGGATAACTTTTCCAATCTCGTTTTTATCCGAGATTGTTTATTCGTAAGTATTTACTGGGGTTATATTTATCATTCATGTCGCTATTTTATAAAAATTGTTTCATGTATGTTTAAAGTCCTTTTTACCCATTTTTGAATTTTACCACATGTTATGTAAGGAATCTTTCTTTTATTTACCATACAAGGGACTTTTTGACTTTTTCGACAAAAGTACGAGGAGAATTTTTTTTTAACTTATACAGCATGAATGGATTTTTACGGTTTCATAATGCCTTATTTTCAAGAATCTTACTCTACAATATTTCATGATTATTTTCAACAAAATCCTTTTCTTTTAAAATTGAATTTCATTTTGTGAAAATAAAATGATTTTGAAGAAGAAAGGATATTTTCCTCAAGAATTCATTTCAAGTGTTTTGTCAAAACTATTTTCCATCTATGATGACATTAGTTAGTATGATTATGTTTCAAGTATAATGTCTCTATTATTTACATGGTTTCAATTTTCTTATGATGAAATGATATCCATTTGTTTTATATGGATTATGTTATGATGGCATTATGTTTATGAATCCCATTTTTATTACATGGGTTATGCTATGATGTATGATTAATGATTTTGTGGCACACATAAAAATGGTTTCATTTTGAGATGGGTGGGACCTATATCTCCCTCCATTGCATTGGGTAAATATTTATATCTCATTAGATAGACATGGCTGGAATGGTAAGTTAATCTGGTTCAGTATTACAGGAGTGGAACGAGGAGTGAACTCAATTCAGAAAGGGACTTTGTCCACTAAGATGGTATTGGCATCAATGCCTTGGCTACTATGGAAGTCATATCATGTGCTTAATGGTTTTCCAAAATTAAATGTCTTATTCTCATGAAATTTTATCATTGTTAATGTTTCTTTATGGTTTATGCCTTACGTACTGCCATGTTTTATGTCATTGCTCAATATTTTGATGTTTAAATATTTGGTCCATGTTTTGAAGTTCAAATGTATATGGTTTGTTTTATTTTCTCCATGCTTACCCTTAATGAGAATTTGATCTCACCCTTTATATGTTTTATTTTGCCCAAGATATAAAGAAAGGTTTTAGGTAAGAAAAAAAAGATTTCTATAGGAGATGTTGAAGATCTTTTAAGAAGATTAGAAGATTATGTTCTGAGTTTCCAAAGACACTAAACTATTACGGTCCTTTGGTGTTTGTTGTTGTTATGTATTAAGTATTCCGCAAAAGTAATGTAATGTCCATGTACGTCAAGATTTGGGTATCTACAGTTGGTATCAGAGGAAAGGTTCAGTTAACCTTTGGAAACTAGGATGCAAAAACTTTAGTGAGATCCCTAGAGATATTTCTAAGGTATGTCTAGGGATGTCCCTAAGGTTAAGTATAAGTATAGGTTATAGTTATAGAATTACGGTAATGATATTAGAATTAAACCTAAGATGTTATATGTTGAAGGTACTCCCCCTTTATTATGATTTTTTCCTCTCACACTATTCTTTTTGGGTTTTAGAAAATGGCTAGAAACAGGAAGATTCATGATAATGGAGGATATGATGGACAATGGAATGATATTTTTCATGAGAAACCAAATGAAATTGGATATGGAAGTCCACATATTGTTATTATTCCTAATCATAAATCTCATAATATGATCAATAATCTCAACTTTGGTAAGTTTCCTGACTCAGCTAATAAGAGAAAGATGGAGTTTCATAATGATCATAGAGGAAAGAAAGTTCAATTTCCATCAAGTAAAACATGTGGTAAGAGGCATCAGAGAGAATGTTTCAAAAGAACTAGAAGATGCTTTGGGTGTGGAAAAGAAGGACACAAAGCCAGTAATTGTAAAGGAAAAGGTTTAGTTAACACCATGGACAAGGATAATGGTATTGCTAAGACATCAACAATGGTTAAATGTTTTAAATGTGGAATGTACGGGCATTATGCAAACCAATGCTCTAAGGGAAAATTTCATTAAGAGAATAAGCATGGTCGTATGGGTAGTATTTATGTTGATGATGATGAAGAGACTAAAAATGATATATGAGATGAAAGAAATGATGAAGCTCAGTCAGTGGTTCAAGAAGGTAGTGGAATGATTTTATGTTTATAAAGAATAATGTATGGTACTATAGAATAAAGAAAAATCTAAGGATTGTTACATTGTTGTATTTCTTTAGTTTTTTAATTATATGATGAATGGTACCGGTAACCATGAAAGGTTATTCAAATATTTTTGGAAGGTATATGATATGTTCATAATTAAAGGATAAGGAGATAATGAGATGTTTGATGGTATTCATGAGCTCATGATTGATATAAGGACTAAGTGATATCATGGTTTGAGTATATAGAATTTTTGGGATTTTGGTATATGGAAACAATTAACTTTTGACATCATTCATGTTTTCACTAAGTTTATATGGGTATTCATTTTTCAAGAGAATACATGGTTAAGGTATTCACATGTTTGGAATGTGACCAACAAGATATATCGTATGATATATGGGGGATAAATGATGGTATTCACGTGCTTGTTATGTGACCTTTCAAGTAATCGTTTTCTTTATACTATGAGATTGGACATATGTATTTTGGATAAGCCTAAAGATTTGAAATAGATTATGTTGGACATCAGATAGTATTGTTTAAGGATAGAACTTTTTTTGGAATGTTCTAATAGTATAGTTTTAGAAAAAGGACAACCTATAGGATGGGTGACCACCCATCGCGTCGGACAAGGCTGTGGGAATAGAACCCACAACCGAAGGGCGACAGGCCTTTATCACCTACCACTAGCCAACAGGAAGTCCCTGGTTAGTATAAATTAGTTTAAATTTATTATGTGGTATGATATACAAAGTATACGTTCATTTTAGGAACCATATACGATTAATCTCGCCATAGATGGACTTATGTATATAACTTTTTCTAACCTTATGTTTGAGACAGATGGAATGACCTATTATTCAATCGCATGATCTGCTAACACTTCACGGAAGACAAATTAAACTTCATTTCTTTAAGAGATGAAGTTGAAGTTGTTCAAGGCACAAACAACAGTGAGATTGTAACAAAATCAAGTAAGTATTTCTTCAAATTCAAATTTTTCAACTTTAGGGAAATGATATTGAAAACCAAAAATGTTGTCCTAGTGATCTTATATCTGATGAATCAGATGGTACCTTAGATCATCAAAAATTTATGTCTTTGTGATTAATGGATTTTTCATAGCCATGTTCTCTACCACTCTCTATCAGAACTTGATGGTTAGATTTCTCTTTCATATCCATATTTTCACCTATGTTCTCCTATGTGGAAACCCAGTGATTAGTTAATTTGGGTGACCATTACGTTTCATACTTTAGTTTTTAAAGTTAATTTTTGGTATTCCTTTTTACGATGTGGGTTTCTATGAAAGAAACTCTCATGTAATAAACCATTTATAACCCTGACGAATTTTGAGGGCAAAATTCATTTTAAGGGGGGTAGAATGTAACACCCCGAGATTTTATAAAATATATTCATTTTAATTTATTTCATGTCTTGTGTTATATGCAAAACCAATATTATCTTGCACTATACGCAACACTGTATTATCTTGCAGTATACGCAACACTATTCTTGGATCGTGTTACACAAAATTTCAAGTTCGTTTGATAGAAGTTATTCTATGCAACATTGAGTGTATATATATATATATATATTAAATGTACAAATGAAATATGATTGGATTATATTATACATAACAAAAAAGGAATCTTTCCCTACACGCAACCCTGACTTCGCTTTCATTACACACAATCGTGACCTTCCTTGATAGCATGTGTTGTACGCAATACCGAGTTTCACTAAACAACGATATGTTATTAAAATATTATATAAACTAGTCGTTATGAATAGTAATACCCACTTTTTGAAATTTTATAAATTTTATCTTTCAAAATTGACTTAATTTTTGGATTTAGAATATCGAAATTATCCTAGGGTGAATTTTTGGTATTTTTCTGAAAACTTTCAATTCTTGATGAATAGTGAAAACACTGGGTTACTATTTAAAAACCGAATTTTTATTTAAATAATTATTTATTTTATTTAAATTTATTTTAGGTCAAAATTTATACATAATACCTATATAAGTTCAATGTAATTCATTGGAGTCATTTTATAATAATTTTAGATATATAAAAAAATTATTGAACTTTTCACCGTCTTTTACCCACCTCCTAGGAGAATTTTATAATTTACATAAAACTTAATTTTTCCACTTTTGTGAGTGGAATTTTGAAAATCCGAGAGACACGGTTAATTTCAAGGAGTAAAATGTGGTTCAATAAGATAAAAATAATTTTTGGTGAATAGTAACTTTTAACTTTTTTACCACGGTTAAAAGTAAATAGGGTAATTAAGGGTAAAAATGATATTATTATTACCCTAACACATGTCCTAATTCTCTTGGATAAGTGTAATTCGACCAAAAACAACCTTAGGATTAAAATATGACACTTTAGGTCCACTTGGATTAGATTAGGACACTTATTATTATTTTATTTAAAGAAGAGTTAAAAGAGATAAAATCAAAGTTTAATAACTAAAACATTTTTAATATAGGGTTATACATAAGATAAATTTGACTATAAATATTAATTACAAATATAAAACTATTTCCTACATGATGGTATTTTATTTATAATTTTTAGAAATAAAATAATTTAATTTATTTATGACACAATGATGATGCAGTAATTACCTTATTAATGAAATATTAACATAATTGATGTTATAAATACCCAAATAAATGTAATTTGAGACTTTTTATAAATTCCACTAATTTTTTAGGTTAATATGACATGTTATTATTGATTCAATTAACTTTTTTAGAAATAATCATGCTGTTATGATTTTCAAAAAAATCAATTATCAAATAGTGTCAAAATTGACATAAAATAGTTTTTAAAACAAATATTATATTATTAATTGTTATTTTATTTCTAAAAATCTAAGGTTCAGCCAAATGACTTATATAAGGTTACATATATTAATAATGAACCACTGGGGGTTCGTTTTTCTTGTTATAGTAATTTTATTAACCATATAGTGTAAGAAAACAAGAAGAAACGGTAAAAGTTAAATTATTTAACTTAGAGTTAAATCTAAATGATAAGGATAAAATAGTAACCTAAACTTGTCTAAAATATATTGTTTGAGAGGATTTCGACCCATACCCACTTTAGCTTCGAAATAAATTAATTTGGAGCTATTATAAACCGAATATTACTTTATTATAAAATAATATTTTAAGTTCTTCCTAAGGTGCCCCTCTCCTCCCTTATAAAAGGGCACCTCCTCCCTCTCCTCCTCACACCCTTTTGAGCCTTGAATCTCGGTCAACCCCTGGACATTTCCCTTCTCAACTTCCCTATAAACATTATAGAGGTTCTTTTCTCTTCAAAAGATCATCTCTAGTGCCTTAAGAGAAGGTTAAGAAGAGGCGCGTCAAAGAAGAGGTAATATCCTTTACCGATTCTTTCCAATTTATTTCTTATTCTACTTATTCTTCTTTATCTGTTTCATCATAAATTAATAACATAAGTATCACTCATATACTGATATGTTATTATAAATATGAAACAACCCTATTTCATCTTCTATCCATCCTATGGAAACCGAAATCACTGCGCGTGCGTAAGTACGGAATACCGTCTCCACGCCGTGGTGTAATCTGTTTTCCACCACCACCTTACTTGGATGGGTATAATGGTGTAAAGAATAAATATATATGATTATTGTAAAGTGATATTTATTCTGATATAGTATAAATACACTTCAATACAATTCCACGATCATGGTAATGATATCATCGCTCATGCGTACGTACAAATTACCGTCTCCACGACGCGATGAGATTCATTCTCCATGATAACCACTCAAGAATGATTATAAAGTATATATAATGAATAATAATGAAATAAATGACATGATAAAGCTACTGTATTTATGTATGTATATATATATATGTCATCTACTTACTTCCATTCAAGTCAATAAGGAAAGGAAAACAGCGTTCATGTGTACGTATGGCCTACCGTCTCCATGAACGGTGTATTTCATTTCATTTATATATCTATTATATATATATATATACTTAATATATATGATATATAAATAATGATTTAAATTCTGGAGGTAATTAAATCATGATATAATTAATAATAATATCAAGAATAACAATTCCAAACACGTATGATAAATAAAACGATTTTACCCAAAACGCTGCTTTAACATGGAATTTACAAAAGAACGGGTAATATAAAGTCCAAAGTGAACCATATATGATATCATAAAAATGAATATGATTATTTAATAAGTCAATGACATTATTTAAATCATTATATAGGAGGTTCGGATACGTATGAAGCATATCGGACCTAAGGTAACGGATAACTTTTCCAATCTTATTTTTATCCGAGAATGTTTATTCGTAAGTATTTACAGGGGTTATATTTATCATTCATGTCCATGTTTTATAAAAATGGTTTCATGTATGTTTAAAGTCATTTTTACCCATTTTTGACTTTTACCACATGTTATGGAAGGAATATTTCTTTTGTTTACCATACAAGGAACTTTTTGACTTTTTCGACAAAAGTATGAGGAGAATGTTTTTTTAACTTATATGGCATGAACGGATTTTTACGGTTTCATAACGCCTTATTTTCAAGAATCTTAATATACAATATTTCATGATTATTTTCAAAAAAATCCTTTTATTTTTAAATTTCATGGAATTTTGTGAAAAGAAAATGATTTTGAAGAAGAAAGGATATTTTCCTCAAAAATTCATTTCAAGTGTTTTGTCAAAACTATTTTCCATATATGATGACATTAGTTAGTATGATTATGTTTCAAGTATAATGTATCTATGATTTAAATGGTTTCACTTTTCTTATGATGAAATGATATCCATTTGTTTTATATGGATTATGTTATGATGGCATGATGTTTATGAATCCCATTTTTTATTACATGGGTAATGCTATGATGTATGATTAATGTTTTTATGGAACACATAAGAATGGTTTCATTATGAGATGGGTGGGACCTATATATCCCTCCAATTCATTGGGTAAAGATTTATATCTCATGAGATAGACATGGCTGGAACGGTAAGTTAATCTGGTTCAGTATTACAGGACCGGAAGGAGAAGTGAACTCGATTCAGAAAGGGACTTTGTCCACTAAGATGGTATTGGAAGCAATGACTTGGCTACTATGGAACTCATATCATGTGATTAATGGTTTTCCACAATTACATGTTTTATTACCATGCTATTTTATTATGGTTAATGTTTCTTTATGGTCAACGCCTTACATACTGCCATGTTTTATGTCATTGCTCAAGATTTTGATGTTTAAATATTTTGTTCATGTTTTGAAGTTCAAATGTATATGATTTGTTTTATTTTCTACATGATTACCCTTACTGAGGATTTGATCTAACCCTTTATATATTTTCTTTTCCCCAGGATATAAAGAAAGGTTTTAGGTAAGAAAAAAAAAGAAGAATATTTCTATGGGAGATGTTGAAGATCTTTCACCAAGATTTGAAGATTATGTTTCGAGTTTCCAAAGACACTAAACTATTACGGTACTTTGGTGTCTATTTTTGTTATGTATTAAGTATTCTGAAAAAGTAATGTATTGTCCATGTACGTCAAGATTTGGGTCTCTACATGCCTACTCATGGCTTATCGTCAAACTTGGTTGGTGGGACTCTTTAAATGCTACTATATGAGTCTATTGATGGTATTGGTGGGTGTAGGTATGTGTATATTCCTTCTTGAAGTATGCCATTTTATTTGGTTGTTGGGATTCATTGAATACCTCTAGAAGATTATACTAGATGGTTGAATAAAGGTGGATGGGTGTATGTGTCCATTAATGGTATGCCACCAAATTGGGTTGGTGGACTTCTATAGAGGGGATATGGGTGTGTCCCTACTCCTTGGTGACCGATCACTACCCCTGGCAGGCCTTATTTTATGCCTAGGTCTAGATGACATGGTCTAGTAGGCTGAGGATGGCACCCTCATCATGTTGAGGGATCACTACTGTGCAGTGTTGGAAGTGGTGATTTCTTGAAGGATCCCTTGAGAAGGACCCTTGTGTCTTTGGTATGAGGATTTATGTAACCTATTTCTCTAACTCCCTAAAATATGGGAGGTACGGGTTATCACATTCCCAGTATAAGATCACCAAATGGTTGAAGATGGGGGTCGGTTCCATCTATGTCAAGACCATTGATCATCACTAAAGGGATGATTGGTGGGGCTTCGCTAGCCGAAGGGCCTGTTGGTTTGCATCTAGGGTCAGGATCATACTCTTCTGATGGTACTTCTAGACTAGTGAGTTAGAGACCTAGTGTATAATACATTGGGTTGGTGATGGCATCCTCTGTGTGGACAAAGACTCGGCCTGAGCAGTAAATAGGGCATGCATTGGTGAAAGCTAGAAGGACGTCATTGGATCTAAGGGATCTCTGAGAGTAAGTGGCTAGAGGATTGAAAAACCCAAACAAGAAAACTCCTTCTAATAAGTATCTCATTTTAATGCACACATGAATGATTTATTATATTTTCTTTCCCTCTTTTATCAAGTGAAAGGGTCCTAACAGATGGATAGCATCATCATCTTGGTTAATGATTCATGTTGGGTTCACCATTTTTTTGATTCCCTCAAAAGTGTGTTCTGGCTAGGAATCACTATTTCTAAATGGTTTACAATGAGTTTTTTCTTGGTACTGGAAACATCCAATGGTTATATATCCATGAGGGGCCTTTTTTCTAAAGGCATGAGCATGTTGGGAAGTTTGGCCAACAATGCTTAAGAAATCAAATTGGTTAAGAGGATGGCAGGTCGGGCTCATATCACCCTTTTGGGGGGAATTATTTCCTACTTCAAGACTATCTTATAGATCTAATATATGTTCATGAATCCTTGATTTATTTCCAAGTATGATTTGGGTCACCCTAGAATTAACAATCAATTATTGGCATGTATGGAATTTAGAATCATTTGTATGTATCTAAGGTTATTCATCAATGGAGATATCAGTATGTATATGAGGTTATCCATCAATGGTATCCTCTTATGTACTGCTTAGAGATTTTTTGTTCATTATGATAATGCTAGTTTTCTAGCCACATAGTGGGGAACTCTATAGTGTGTCATTATCCTATGATATGGGAGATGTTTTAATGTTGGGATCAAACTCATGAAATGGGATTCCTACGTATCCTCGCGAGATGGATCAGAACCCACATAGTTTGATGCCTCTTAATGGGATACATCATACCTTTTAAGGTCATGTGATAAGGACTTGGCCATATATTTTAACATCATGTGACAAGGACGCCTAGGAAAGAGGTTCCTAGTCAAAGTTTGGTGTGGGACTTATGTCGAGGAAGCCCAGTGATCTTGGAAGAATTATGGATTTCCAAGATGAATTAGACCCTACTAGGAATGTGGCCTAGAGAGAATATGGTTGGTTTGAAGTGTTGGGTTGGACATCATGGAGGCTTCTTATATATCCCAGTTGGATGGGAATCATAGCCCACATATTTCATTTGGTCTTGCAGGGGATTATGACCCTTTGAAAGGATTCAATTGGATGAAAAGGATGTCTTGCAAAGGGACCAATAGGGATGTCTCGGCTCATAGTGGTTTGGAGTCCTACTTTCGGGATTACTTCTAAGGAGGATTCTTAGATTGGTTTCATTATTATTGGTGTTTATTCCTGAGGAGGATTATCATTGATCTTTGTCCCTGTGTGGGCATCCTGCAAATCCTGATTATAGTAAGAATCAAAGCTCTTGAAGTTTAATGTTTTTCATGGATCGTGTGGATTTCATGATCACCATTAACCTCTAATCCCACATGATTCGTTTTCAGTGTGAGAAACAATAGGAATCTAAAGATCTAAAAAACCACACTATCTTCTTTTTTCTGCTAGTGGACATGATGACAAAGCCCAAAGGGATAGAGATGGGGTATCGAGTATTCCCATCACTTATCTAACCCAGTGTCTAGGAGGCAGAGAGGATCAAGAGTGAAACCTTCTGTAATAAAAGATATGGGCTTACTCTAGGAGTGATTCCCTAAAATCAGTTCTATAGTGAGGGAGGAGGATCACATTTCATGTTGAATGGAAAATAAATCATAATCATCTCCCTCCTTTCCTAGAACAGAAGGATCTAGTTCTAAAAAATTATAAGGGGAGGACATGGTCCTAACCCTAGTATCTAAGACTAGGAACTCCCTGACACTATCCCTAGTGTAGGGGTCTTTTGACCATAGGTATATAGACTCACATTCACCCTAAGAACCCTAACCGTCCAACCGGAAAAGTGTGGGGAACCTATGATTGTAGGAATACACACCCAATTGGGGGATATGTTAGTGTGCCACTCTCCATGGTTGTTCATTTTTGGAAGATTTTGTGGAGGTTTCAACTTGTTCTCTCTCTGAAAAGGGAGTCAAAGGAAAATAGGACTTGCTATGGATAGCTTTGGAGAAGGCCTGATGAGTGGATCCCCCGGGCTGGAGGTGAGGGTGAACCAATGGAGGCTTGCGTAGGGGTGATCCATGCAGTTATGCCTGGGTGAGGGAGGATTGTGTAGGGGTGCTCTGCATAGGTATGCCTATGCGAGCTGGTGGTGCCTAGAGAAATAGACCACTTGGGAAAATACACTAGGGAGATGCATTTCTCAAAACATCAAGGGTCTCCACAAGTATTCTTGGAAATGGATCATGAAAGTCCCTTGTTAAGAAATGGGGCATCAATCTAGTGTTCATAAATCATGGGTTGAGTGAGTGCCTCATTCATGTGTTGTTAATTTTAAACCCTAGGAGGACCTTAGTTTCATTATCCCCCTTTAATTCCCTATTCTTTAGGTCTTAAAAAGATACCTAGACACTTTCAGAGGGATTAAGTGAGAAACAAGGGTTATAAGAGCTTCAGGAGTCCGTGAAATTTCATCCATCCAAATAAAGACCCCAAGGTTCTATTTATAGAAAAATATAGTACCTTGGGATAAATGACTATCTTGGTCAGGTGTCTCATGTAGGTCGATCGAACAGGATGATCGTAGAGTTACCCTGAGCGATGATGGTGCTTTGGGGTACCTGGCCGAATTGTCTTTGGGGGAATTGATGATTCTTAGCCTTCTTAATTTATATTCTTATTTTGTTCATAAGTTATTTCTATTTGTTTCTTTTTCATCCATGTGAGAAAATAGAGTTTTCAAAATGTCACAGCTATAGAGATATCACCAAAACCCTTCCCATGTGATAGAAAAAGTAGACGTTGAGATTTTTTTTGATACATCCTTTGAGGAGAATCTGATACCGGTTGTGGATCATATTGAGAAATATATTTGAGGTGGGAATATACCGTTGGTTTTAGAGTAGTGGTAGCATGGGCTAGTTCAAGAGGACACTTTGGAGAGGGATCATGATATGTGAACCCAATGTCCAAAATTGTTTGTAGAGACCTCATAGTGATACTTTTAGAAGCTTGGGGATGAGCTGTTATAAGGTGGGGAGGTTGTAAGATCCTATAATTTTCTAGGTATGTCTCTCTATATGTTTTTTTTTTAATTTTAGCCTTGGTGGTTGAGTCTTGTTTGGAGATGGAGATCCTTTTTGGAGAAAATGAACTAAAGTTCAGGTATTTATGCTTGTTTGGATTAATGGAGTCTAGGTATGAATGGGTTAAGTGTTTCAAGGGTTCTTAGTAAGTTGAGAAGATTTAAAAGGGGTTTGAGTTGTTTAAAAGGAAAATGGGGTGAAAAATAAAATGAAAAACATTTACACATTGGGTTAAGGGATTACACGTTATATAATTGTTCGAGGGATTTAATAAAATAAGTCTGAGGCAATGGTTTTTTTTTGACGTATTCCCTTAAAAACATTTACACTGTGTTTAATCACATTACACGATGTGTAAATGTTTGGCCTGCTATTTTAAACATTCTATGTGGCTGATTTTCATTATAATCCACCACATCTTCTCTCCTCTCAAACCTAGGTCATTCTCTATGTGATTTTTGGGTGAAAACTTCCCTAATAGACATTCCATTTGTGTGATAAATCCATGGTAAGTCCTTTTGGTCATATTCCATCCTTCTCTTCCTTCTTCTCTAATTGTTGCGGTGAAATCCTTTGACTAATTGTGATGTTCATTTTGATCTTGATCAGTTTTGATCTAGGAATCTATTACAATCATCGGTACTTTCTTCCTCATGGGAATTTTCCATTGGAAGTGATTTTGGATTGTCAGTTAAAGATAGGGGGTCTAAATCTTAATCCTATGGTTTGATAATTACCAAGTTTATGAAATATTGTGATTGCACCAACATTATATGTGACCAAATAAATTAAATAAATAAATGTAATTATTACATGAAGTCATTTACTTTCAAATGGATTTTAAATTGGCTTATGTCTACCCATGGTATGAGTGAACCATGATTATAATTGAATTGTAAAATAACTAAAAGTATGTTTAGCATGACATGTGACCTAAGATGATTTCTTCTTATAGAATCCCTAAATTGTGAATTATTTCTTATTAATATCATTTTTATCAATTGTGAATTAAATTACAAGTGGAGTGTGAAATAATAATGATAAATCACATAATTAACCATTTAAAATTGGGATGTGATACTGTGATATCCATGTTGTATGATAGGGAATGTATTACATACTATAATGCTTATATATCGGACTAAACCCAGGTACTTACACACTTATATGACGTAATGCTGATATTAAGTGGGCTCATCCTAGTCCCATATTGTAATTATTATAGATAGTGTATTATTCCCATTCCCATGATGTAACACTTATAGGGATTTGACTTAGAATATTGTAATGCTTATAAGGATTTGACCCAGATTGTTGTAATGCTTATAGGTCTTTAACCAAGATTTTTTTTTGTGACTATACCATTGTTATATAATGGTTGTTGGAATGGTCATAAGACATGCTCATAGATATTCCAAAATGGAACCGAATTAAGTTATTTTACCGTGGTTATATAGTTGTGGTTGGCATGGTCGTTATACATGCTTAGAGATATTCCATCATGGTACTGAAGTAGTTTACTTACCTTATTTATATAGTTGTAGTTGTCATGGTTGTAATATGGGATCAGAGTTATTCTAGTATGAGACCAAATCATGTTGTTGTTGTATTTTATTAATTGTTGAATTAATTAATACACTTTTTTATCACTTTATTTCATACACTTTTATCAAACTAGTTTTGTTTAGACATGGTTGGGTCGAACTACTTAGTTATAATGATACCCAATTCAGGCCGACATTTGGTACCTGGGTAGATTTTTTGGATGTAGGTTTGGAAAAGGTTAAAGGACCTTGTTGTTTATTTATTGTTTGTTTTTGGGATGGATTTTGAAGATGGGACCAACGTAGGGTTCGGGACCCAGGACTTTGTGTCTTTTATTTTAGTCTCCTAGTCTTTTTCTTGTATTATTCTAGCATGGAATTTAGATACATTCTAGCATGTCATTACATTATTCTATATTTATTATTATATTATTCTTTTGGATTCTATTATTTTGCTTTGAAATGTATTTAATCTAGTTATTTCCATTTTATTATGAATTATTTATAATGTTATGAAAATTCATACCAGGGGTATAGTCTCCCCACTATACATTTCATAGATCCACTGCTATAGTGGGTAGCCTCTAACATATAGGGAGGCGCTCTTGACATCTTGTGACCAACCCTTTCTAGCCACGTGAGAGATTTCCAGATTGGGGGATGTTATATAAGGGGATTGGTGGGGCATAGTTCTTTAAACTAGGATTCATCTCCCCATATTATTCAACAATATTCTCCTTTATTCATTTCAGGTTAATAATAATTTTCATCTCAATTTTCAGGTGAAACATTGTGATTTTCTTCATTTTCAATATTTTTTATCTCATTTACAAATTGTGTGTTATCCAGTTTTTGATTTCCAGATTCACCCAGTTTTCTAGTTTGGGAACTCCTATGGTCTTTTCTAGTTTCTATTTGAGTTTTTAAACCACTTCTAATGGCCAAAACCATAAAATTTTACCTATGGTTGGTTTAATATATGATAGGTAGCTTACAATTATCTCTAATAATCAAGTCTCTTACTAGTAGACCCATTTCTAATTCCAGATTCTGCATTCTATCTTCAGATCTAGGATTATCAAATTCATTTTTTCCTCTTGAGAGTCAAATTTATCATCCTGTGGGTAAAATATTTTTAAAATATAATCCATTATATTAATCATTTTTCTCTCAAAATTACATTGGGAATTGGATGGTTCTTCCATATATTTATTTTGAAATTGTTGTGTGGAATGATTTTGATAAACTGGGGTAGCATGTTTTCTAAGCATTCCTTGTTCTTTCCAAGATATATTAGGATAGTGCATATAGCATTGACTGTAATTATTTGAAAATGGATCCTCTTTATTGGTAATTCTATAACTATATCCTTCAAAATTAACATTTTTATGTTGTTGGGATAGCTTATCAAAATTTGGGCAAAAGTTTTTTAGTGTTCCCAAACATAATACATTTATCACACTACTCTTTAAGAGATAGGTTCTGGTTTTGACATCCTAATTTATTAACACTTTGTTTATCATTTTGGTTCATTAATGATTGAATTTGATCTTTTATTTCAACTAGTTGATAATTTTCTTCTATCCCTCAGCCAATGTTATTACCACCTCTGTTCACTCTTTTCCTCCTATAGTTTTTTTTGTAAATTAAATGCAATATTATTGATGATATATCTGAACTCCTAATAATTTTTATCATTATAATCTCTCCCAACTGACAGATTGACCAAATTTTGTCCTGAGGAGGACAATCATTCATAGAAGGTATCCATGAGTACATGGTATGGAAGATGGTGATGAGGAAACTATCTAAGAAGGTCCCTAAATTTTTCCACAGCCTCACGAAAGGCTCCTCTATACTCTTGATAAAAACTTGTGTTTTTTGTTCTCAATTATCCCCTAAGTCTTTGAGGATAAAATTTCATCATGATAGAATTACAAAATTAATCCCATTTTTCAAAAAAAAACTCATCTAAACATAAAACCCAGTTTCAAGCATTGCCTTTAAGAAAAAAGGGTAACACTCTCATTCTAAGTTCATTTTCATTAAGCCTTATCATAGGAAATAGTTGCATTGTATTATAAAAGTCTCGAATGAAGGCCAGTGAGTCTTCATTAGAAAACACATTAAATGCTTGCAATAGTGACATATTTGATTGTTTTATCTCATAATTTCAATATTTAGGAGACAATATAATATAAAAAAGGTTTCTTGAAACTTGAGGGGGTTGAAACTCCCTCATCCTAGAACTTTAATTTTCCTCTAGAATGAATTCAGTTTGAAAATTTTACTCATCATTAATAGGAACTCTCTCTACTAAGTTTTCCATTTTATATTTGATTTTCTTTTTTAAGCCGCCTAGATGTCTATCTATATCAGGTATGTATGGATCTATACTATGAGAGTATATTATCACGCACATAAAATAAGCACTAATAGGAAAAAAAATTGCATAAATATCACACTGCAACAAACAACCAAATAAGAAGATTTATATAACAAAACAATTTACACAAAATTTCATATTTTTTTAATGAATTATATATGTGTGTGTGTGTGTGTGTTTGTGTGTGTGTGTGTGTTTTCAAAATTTGTCGTATGAAGCCCTTCTTAAGAAACAGCAAAAAAACTTGATATATACTTCACTGAATACATGAAAATTTAATTAATTATATCCCATATTTACTGTTTTATAAGAGTGCATATGGTGTTGAACCCATAGGGAAGGGAATATGTGATCAATCAGACCAAAGATTGAAAACAAAACTACTTTCAAATATTGAATACAAAACTACTAAAAAGTGGTGCATGTAATTTTATTTTTATTATTTTTATTATAGAAAACAGGTGATAAAGGAAATGGTGATTTTGTTTTAAGATTAAGTAGAAATAATGATCCATAAGAAAGAGTGGTATATGAGAACAATAAGTGAGGTAGGAGAAAGGGAATTATTACTATATGGTTTAAATTGATTTCTTTATTCCCAAAAGTTTTGATTGATTTTTCATCCTTGAAAATTGATTCGATTAATCTCTCTCATCAAGTGATAAATCTTTCAAAATAATAATTTTTGTAGTTTGTCACTTTAAGAATCATCAAACAATAATGAATTTTGAAAAATTGTTGTAAGAATATATCTCATTGAAATATTCTGATGTTTTGAAAATTATAATTAAATAAATGCATTCAAAATCAATCTTGTTTATTGATTGTAAAATTTTCAAAATTAAATTTCAGAGGTGCATGTAATTTTTAGGAAAATAATTATGAATAATTGGGATATAAAATTAGAAGAATAAAAATTCCCCGAACATAAATATTATCCAAAAATCATCTCAAAATAAATAATAAATGAGAACTATAAAAAATTACAATCGAAATAAAATAATAAAATTAGGAGAAAGAAATATTCTGTGAACCTAGCTTCGACCTCAGTTCCAAAGTTAGAAAAAAGTTCATGCTGACTTCATAGGGGCAGTGCTCAAAGGTAGTGCAGTTGATCAGGTTTCAAGTTAGTGGGATTTCATAAAGCTTCAACTATGACATATTCATCAAGAAACCACCATTTTTGTTTTCATAATGATCACGGAAATGGATTGAAGGTAGTTTGGTTTCTTATTGGTAGTAGGTGAAACAGTCACCATAGAAGTGGGCAGGTAGCATGATACATTTAAATAAATAGATTTAAAAAAATAACAATTAACATTATTAAAAATATTAAAAACATTAATAAATATTAAAAATTAAAAACAAATTTCAATTAATTTTTTGATACTCAGTTTATAAGTTAAATTAGAAAAATTTAATTCAACAAAATAAAAGTTTAAAAATAAAATTGAATTCCTTTAATTAATAATTAAAACCCAATAAATTATTAAAATTGAAAATTAAAATTGAAATATATTAAAATAAAAAATGAAGATATTTTAAATTAAATTAACGTTACATTTATTATAAATAAAAAAACATAAAAGATTGGAATTTTGAAAAACTAAACACCAAAATAAAATAGAAACACTTAATTTTTTATATTTTAAAATATTCTTATAAATAAAATAAAAAATAAAAACTAATTATATATAATTAATTATTTAAATGAAAAAATACAAAATTAAACATAAAAATGATAAATTAATAATTTTAACAAAAAAACAACTAAAGTACAATTATTTTACAAATAAAGAATGATTAATTAATTAAATCATCAAAATCTTAATGAAATGATGTAGAAAAGGAGCCAAATTAAGGGCCACATCATTAGGCCTACCATCAATTTATGAATCATTTTTAAGATCTAAGATTCCTCCCATATTAATCTCACATGAAATTTCTATGATGGAGTTACACATCATGAATGTTTGGCTTACACCATGAGCAAAAGTAGAATAAATTTTCATAGACTCATTAGATCACTTTTTAAGAGTTATTGGAAGCTCATAAGGGTCATTAAATTCAATAAATTTTGAGATTTTAATGCATGAATATGTTGAGTAATGATATTTCATGGAATCTGGTGCATATAAGGAGTTGAAGTTACATGAGTTGTTCGCATCGCATAATATTCAGCTCATGACCATGAGGATGAAGGCAAAGGTGATCATTTTTCTCAATGGACACTAGAGAAGTATACATAACATGTTATGATGTTTTCATGTTTTTTTTGACTCAAAATTCATGAAAGGGTAGGAAAAAGGACAATACATTAATGTGAGGGTTTTCTTTTCACCATGACCATGCAAATAGTGGAGATGCGTATTTTTAGAGGAGCCTCCACTACATGCGTGTGGAATTTTCATTCCATGTTGATGTAGAGAATTGTGAGTGAATTTTTGTTTCATAACATAATAGTTTATTCAGATAATAAATTTAATATGTACATAAATATATGCAATCAACTATCTTTTCTCCTATAAATTTTCCATGGAGATATATTTTGGGAGATGCAAGAGCCTTCCTACTCAGTTTTTACTACCTATATCTTAAGAGTTGGAGATTGAAATAAATGAGGATATATAGTGGATAGATACAAAAATAAGGATGGTAATATATATTGATATATAAGTTATAGAATTATACTTATAAATAAATGGTCCAATTACTGTAATTATTCATTCAATTATGGAGAATCTCAAGTAGAGTATGAGGAGTCTTCTCTTCTTCAGGAGTCTGTTACTGTTAGAGTTTTCTCTAATATTATTTTTTACATTATCACATGACAATAGTGAGGGTATGAGTTCTCTTAGTCTAAATCGTGAATTTAATCATGATTATATTTAGTTAATTATACCTTTTGTGATTAATTCAATCCATATGTGTTCGTCTAGGGTGGTATGAGATTAGGGGATTTGGGGTGATGGTCAAGGGGTCGAGTCCACAAACCAATTTCTTATATAGAATTGTGTGTAGTGAGGAATTTTTAATCTAAATAATGATTAATTATATATGGTTTTTTAAATCTAATATATATTTTAATATCTATCTTTCACTTCCTCATGCATGATCAGTGTATTTTGAGTGAGGGAGTGGTCTTTGATTCCTTAACAAGATACTTTGTTTGATGCATGAATATTATGTGGGATGGGGTATATATGTTTAAATATGGTTTATGTTACCGTTTTATTAATAAAACAAAGTGACTAACAATTAGAAAATTGGAGTTTTGGAGATAAAGAGTTTTTACTTGGACCAAAGGATTTACTTATAACTAATTCTAAGGGAATCTTGGTTAAGTAATTATCCTTTTTACTTTATTTGTGTGTGAACATGGATTTACTATACCCATTACATTTTATTTATTAAAGTTTAAACCTTAATATCTTTGTTTCTCAATCCATCAAATTCAACTTAAGTTATTTCAAAATTTGTCATTGTGGGTTTGACCTCAAACTAACCACATACTAAACTTGTTAGTTTATAGTTAGGAAGAGTATTAATATAAATTCCAAACATTATTTGTAACACCACGTACCTTAAACAACTCATAAATAAATTATTTATAACAATAGTTATTCTTTTTAAAATTTATAATATCTTTTTAGTTTAGATTTTAATAGAATTATGTAAAACATTACATAACAAAGTGAAAATTTTCAAAGAGTATCCATTTTTCCTCAAAACAAGTTCTTTATAAAGACACACTTGCTTCATTCAAGGTCACTACCATATCTTGAACTCTAAATTTATTAACTTTACTAGCCATTCTTAAGCCCTATGAAAAATCATTTAAAACATGGTATGAGGAAAGAAAATCTCAGTAAGGTACATAAAATAAAAGAAACCAGTTATTCAATTTATAAAAATAAGAATCCATAAGAAAGTTTTACTTTTTCATAATAAACATTTTATCTCAAATATACATTTAGTTTTTCCTTGAAAAAAAATTAATTGATTTATATTTTTCATAAAACATTTTATATAAAATCATAAAGGAAAATTCATAATCATAAGGGTTTCTTTGAAAAAATGAAAACTTATGAATATATTTCCTTAAAAACAATACTTTCACCTTTAAAAAAGGTTATATGCTTTCCTTAAAAACATAAGCTTGTTTTATTACCTTTTGAAATAAAATGACTTCATTTATAAATTATTATAATCATATCATGTAGGTACCTCAATACATTATCCATATAAAATCCCTTACAATGGAATCACCTAACTGAATAATTCACATATCTCTTAGAAGTAACCTATAACCGGTAAAATCCCTCACTTTACCCAATCAATTAGAGATCTATATTAGGGTCACCCAAAATTTATATAAAATTTACAAGAACCATAACTTTAATCATAAAACCCAGTTGAATTTTTATTCAATCCCATAAAAAAATAACACTTTTAATTGTCTTATAAATATGAGAAAAAGTTTATGTTTCCTAAGGTTTTAGAATGAAAATTTCATAGAATATTAATAGAAATATTTTATTTCAAAAAAACCCTGGAAAATTATATAGGAATATTCATAATGAATAACAGTTGTTATTCCAAGAAAAAACAATCAAACTATAAACGTTAAAAAATATATTCTTTCTCCAATTGGGTAAAAAACATCAAAATGAACCGTTTAGTAAATGTTTAAACGATTATTTATTAACCATTAAAAATAAATTCAAAATTAATTAAAATTTACCATTAAAAATATTTGATGTCTATATAAGAATTTTCTTGGAACATTTTTAAGAACATGGATATGGAGGGAAAAGAGTTTAAAGGAATACTTTAAAAAAGGTTTTATAGAAAAATACATTACCTTAATTCCCATATAGCTTAATACATTCTCTAAATCTTGAATATTAAAATTATATTAGTTATATACATTCTAAATAACATTTTTCATGTTCATTTCATTATTATTATTCATTTAATTTCATTTATTACAATGTTTTATTTAGCAACTAAAATGGTTAAGTTCATATTGGATGTTTTGGGGTCATTCAATTTATAACGTCAAAACCACATCAATACATTGACCATGGTCAAAGTGGTTGGAATTCATATACCTAAATAATCTTAAACATGTTATAATTATAATATTTAAAAACTAAATATACTTTTACAACCAACCATGTTAGGCAGTTATGAAAAATGAACCGCATCATTTCATGGAGATGGTAGTTCATACGTACACATGGACGTCGTTTTCAATTTTTTATAATGGGTGGAAAATAAATAAATTAGATAATATTTTAATTTAAATAATCATAAATATGTTACACATGTCATATTTTTCATTAGTTCTATTCTTATGACCATCATTGTTAGGTGAAAATGAAAAACAAATCACATTGCACCGTAGAGGTAGTCTTCCACAAATACGCACTAGAAACGTTATCAATTTCCTAAATAAGTATAGATTAAAAAGGTAAGTAACAAATTATCTTCACATGATAATAATTATATTATCAATATCATATAGATTCATTTTTTCAATCATTATAACCATTCATATGTTCCAATGATGAAAAACAAAACACATCGATTTGTGGAGGTGGTATTCTTCATGTACGCATGAGTGATGTTTCCATTTCTCATAATATGTAAAAAGAGATAAAAATGGTTATACCATAATAATAATAAAAATTACTATATTTAATATAATTATGTTATTACTTCAGCATTCTTTAATAATATTTGAATGAGGTATAGAAAGAAATAAACTTGAAATTGCTCAGTTAGGACTTATACCATCTCTTCGTATATCCCCCTTTTTATTACACCTTAATACTTATAATATTGGTATTTTTGAGAATATTGGGAAATATGGGACATGGTTATGGATGTTTTTTAGAGGATTGGTAAGTTATTGGCTTAACTAGAGTGCTCAAAAGGTGTGAGGATGGGAGGAAAAGAGGTTCCCTTTATAAGTGTCGAGAGTGGAACGCTTATAATTTTTCTAAACATTTAAAAATTATAGCATATTAATCAAGGGAAAGTGGATTCCAAACTAATTAAATTATAATCTAAGGTGATAAGGGTTGAAATAATATTCTGTCAGTAGCTCATTCTAGCGGTAGCTCATTCCGGTGGTAGCTCATTCTGGTGATAGCTCATTCTAGCAATAGCTCATTCTGGTGGTAGATCATTCTGGTGGTAGCTCATTTTAGTGGTAGCTTATTCTATCATTATCTCATCCTATAGGTAGCTCATCCTGGTGGTATCTCATCCTAGCAATTTTCTCGCTAGTAGTGACTCGTCTAGTAGGGACCCACTGGTGATGACTCGTCTAGTGGTGACTCACTGGTGGTGGATTGCTAGCGGTGACTCATCTAGTGTTGACTCATTGGTGGTGACTTGTTTGGTAGTGACTTGTCTGGAGATGAATTTTTTGGTGGAAACTCATGCTGGTGGTGGTAGTGAATCATTTCAACAGTTTTCCAAATTTCCCGAATTTTTCCAGTTTTTTCAGTTTTTCCCTTTTTTCATATTTATTTGACTTAAAATGAGTTTAATACCATATTTAAGAGTTTTTTAAGGTGTTTCAAAGGATATCAATCATATAATTAATTTTTTAATAGTCCTGGGGCATTAAATGCATAAAACGCATGGTCTTGGTCAGATCCACCTTTAACGGCAATTAAAACTGTATTCAATCTCTGTGTCTTATATATGATCTTTCTAAAGCCAATATATCCTTCCCTTAATCCTTTCAATATTGCTTTATATTGAGACTGTATGTTTCCAAGACCTTCTTCCTTGAATATTTTTCCTATAGTTGGTTTGTGTTTCCCTAGAGAGCTTCTTGTTGTATGTTCACCCCTATTTTTGGTGCAATAAGGCAGTGTCGGTCATTTTTCTTCTAGGTAGTATTTCCTTAGTCTTTCTTATTTATGTACCATGTGGCATGGGTATATAAATGTTCATCATCGTAGATATTATTGGTTCTGGATTAATAGAGATAATCAAATTGGTTTAAAATCAATATAAAGGGGTTGGGTAATGTGATGTATAATCTTACATCTTTTATGTGATTTGATTTATTCTGTTTTGATGTTATGAATTGTATAAAATAAATTACCCATTGAAAATTATGGCAGTTGGGGTCCCTGCTTTTGCTTATGATGATGTGAACTATGGAATTCATGTTGTGTGGCTGTTGAAATCACTTATTATGAAATTGGTTAACCATGTACATTCGATTAATAAAATGGATTCCCAAGGATCATATGGATTTTGTGATAACACCCTTAATCAATAAAGTGAAATTAAATAAGTGATGACTTTCTAAATATGAAAATATGTTTTGATCTGGTATGTTTTGTAACATGTTTTTGGACACGGATGTGACTTGTGGGTTTGATTTGATGATATGATGGATGTGATATGACTATATTGTGATATTTGGGGGTAGTGGATGAGAGTTTTATGTAGAGGGCATATAATGATGGTATTTGTTATGTTGTTGTAAAGCGGGGCTACAGTGGAAGGTGAAATTGGTTTTGGATGTTGGGTTATTTCTTTTATTATGATTCTTGATATGTGTTGTGTTGTGATGGTTTCCGAGTCGGTATGTATGGAGAAATGAAAAATGGTAATGAACTGTAATTATTATATGATAATTATTTAAACTACATGTTTAATAGAACGGGTTGGTAATGGAGAATCTAGAAAATGGTTTAATATTAATTAAAGACTGAAAATGAACTATGGATTTTATTTTTCTTATATGGTTTTATGCATTTAGAGGTGGAATCAAAGTGGGGAATTCATGAGTAGGTTGGTTTTTTGTTTGCAAACCCATAAGTTGGGCTCGTGTGTCATTATATGTGTGTGTGTGTGTGTTTCAACATTTTATGTTCTTGTGATTTCTATATGCACAACACCCTTGTTAAGAACTACGTGCTGACACCCACATACTCACATAGGAGGGTGTCTTTCCCAATATCCTGGTGGGAGGATTGATTCCTGGCCACCCACTCTTCCCTGCTCCCTCTTCCAAGTGATAGTGGCCTAGGTGTCTTCAGGCGAGTTGTGATATGGTGTCCGACGTGTCTTCAAAATGAGTTGTGGTGTGTTTTCCTAGGTGTCTTTAGGATGTCATATGTCATGTTGTCCCAAGGGTTTTCAATATGGGATGTGTTGTGGTCACTATCACGACCCGACTCATGTTGAGGCTTGAGCCACAACTACCCCAAGCCCACTTCCATAGGTCAGGGGGTGGTGACAAGTGTCAAAGTCACAATAACTCAGAAAGGCCTTTACCTAATAACTTGTATAAACACACACAGAAAACTAAATGAAAAAGTGCAGTGGAAAAGGGAAAAAATATACAACACTACTATAAAAAGGAAACCAAACATGCATAAACCTCTAATCAATACAAGTACAAAAACGTAAACTGAAAGGGAAAGGAGAAAAATACACACACAACCTGGTAATAATTCAAAAGTAAAATAGATAAGAGATCCCCATTACTGGATCCCAAGCTATGACCACCATACGCAATCCAATCACCCATATCCATAAGCTCCTCTAAATTCATGATCAACCTGTTTGTCATCTACATATGGCATAACATATGCGGGTAAATCCCATATAGGGGTGAGTATAAAAATACTCAGTAGGATGCCTCAAAAAGGAAAAGGGGGGCTATAAGAGATATACTGAAGAGAAAAGTAGTAGATTGCACAAGTTACAGTAAAAGAGTATAGAACAACCCAACAAGAGAAAGAAATTAAACTCATCCAAATACAAGGAGATAGAAATGGTGAGAAGATGTACATTTTTTCGAGTCTTTGCTACCTATTTAGGAGAGTCAACTCATCCAACCACAATAATCTAAACATGAAAAAACGTGGTATACCTCACGCATATTCACCTCTCCTACAAGAAGAGTGACCAAAACCCAAGGAGTGGGGACTAAAACAAGATGTATACATATATATATATATATATATGCTCAGTCAATGAAACCCAAACAAGGAGTAGGGGGATCTCCATCTCACAGCTGAGACCAGGAAAAGATTCTCCAATGGTTCCAAGAGTAACCACCAACGATGCCCAGCATCCTACATGTATACCTTGAACATGCAAGTCAAATTGAAATAATCACAACACCTTGATACTATTCACTTTGGGCAACTCGGTCTCACTCACACAGTTTTAGGTCGCGTCACAAGGATGCATCTCAGTGGGGAAGACGTCCCTATCTCTCATTAGTCTAAAGGTAATGTCAAAGCGTGTCTCCTCACTAATCCACATAGTCAAGAGGTTGTACCTCAATGTTGAGGACCCATGCCCATCCCAGTTGGAGGGTTCCACTCTAGTGTCATTGAGGGTATGTGCCCAGCCCAGCTGAAGGGTTCCACTCAGAATAGGTTGAGTAACCATTCCAAGCCTAGATGGAGGGTTTTACTCTAGTTTCATCGAGGACCCATACCTAGCCGAGCTGTAGGATTCCACTCGAATGTCATCAAGGAACCATGTCCAGCCTGGCTAGAGGGTTCTACTCTAGTGTCATTGAGGACCCATGCCCAACCTGGTTAGATGGTCCCACTCAGAAGTAACTATAGAGGAAGTTCAGTATCCATCCCTGTTGGATGGTACCTCTCAAAAATCATCAAGGAACAACACTGGTAAACCTTCCTGATCACATCCATCAGACATCTCTAGAAAAGGTATCACGCTCAGAACATCTTGCATAATAACTTGAAAGCTTCTACGGAGGGCACCATTGTGTTTTATGCAGAAAAATGCTTAGGATAGGCAAATCACACGCCAAAATCTGAGTCCAACATAAGTAGGTATGAGAGATAGATGATTCATAAAGTGGTACATAATACATGTGTGGCTCACACAATGTGTGGCTCACACAATGTGTGGCTCACACAATGTGTGACCCTGCATCATCACTTGGTCGTGCACCTAGACATAATTGGATACTAAACTATGCAGTACTACCTCTGGGCATGCCACTACGCTCCCAGAGTACATTGCACATTCTACCTAAAGTTTTATGAGTGCACGATGCTCACCACTAGTCCAAAATGGGTGAAAACATACTTTACTAACTGGCCTTTTCATATGGGCCTAAATAACCCAATGGATCACACCATCACGATCCTTACAGAAAAACGCATAGGATCGTCAATTCATTCTCCTTAATCAAACACTCAGTGAAAAATCTATATCTCACAGTGTCATACACGACTGATGCTTCATGTGGCTAATGAATCAATCTTGAAACACATCATATGAATTCCATCATTGTGATCATCATGGAAAAATAAGTGGGATTGGCTATTCATTCATCCAAAATGGAAACCCAGTGAAGAAGTCACATTTCACCCAACACACCTGAGACCAGATTCATAGGTCCCATTCCTCTGATTTAGTTTAATCACTCGAAATTGGTCTCAAATTTTTCACTTTAAATTTAGGATCACAATGCCACTGACGGAACATCAATCTGACATCGGATGCAGGAGATACGTCTGATACAAGAAACTCTAAATAATAATAAATATATTATTATTATAATTGGACATTTTGGGCCTGAAAGCCTCAAGCCTACAACATAAAGTTCTCAAACTATCCTCAAAAGGTATACCTCGTAGCAAGGGTCACATTTCCATAGATTACATGTTAATCGGACGCTCCATGTAGGTGTTATGTTCAAATCAGCATTTGAAAATAATACTAATATTATTATTATTTTTAGGGAATTTTTATTGACCCACTCCACGGGTCGGTGAAAGGTACCCAACATTGGTTTTAAAAGGACCACATCAAATTCAGGGTCACATTTCCACTAATGGAATGTGAATTGGATGCCACGTAGGGAAGTTACATCCAGTTAATTAATAATAATAATAATATTATTATTATTATTATTATTATTATTTATTTTTTCTATTTGAAACCAGTGTGGGAGGGTTCCCACAGCCGGACTATTGTCGCCGCCACTGTCTCGTTGCACTCCACTATCATCCCACGGTGCTTCACTGCCACCTCAATCAGCCTACTATCGCGCCGTGCTAGTTGCCTCCTCCTACAGCCCGCCGCATAGCCGCCTACCAGAGTCATGTCTTGCTAGACCTGCACTGCTGCCTCCTTCTAAAAACCACCAGTAACACTATGGTGGTTGAAAATTTGAAACGAGGACAGATCAAGGATCCTTGGATCCTAATATTCATTGTCTCATGGTTCGCTCAATGTTTCACTGACATTTCAGCGTGATGAAAAGTAGTTGCCGCTTCCGCTCACCGCTGCACCTCCTCCGGTGCCCTAAACTCAAAACCATCAGAGATATAGAATACTTGGATCAAAAAAATCATATATCTATGCTTATATTTAATATCAGATTTCATTTTTACGTGTCTAAATGTTTATCGATGAAGAATGTGAAGAACAGATGAAGAACACAAAGAACAAGCGATCCAGAATTGAAACGGTCGATGGACGTGTTAGTATGGACATGTAAAAAGGTTTTAAAAGCAGAGATAATGAACATAACTCAAATTAGATAACCAAAAATTCAATTGGAGGATGCATAATCTGAAAGAATAATCCTACCTGTATTTTGGATCTGTTGTTGCGTTCGCTGCGCTCTGATCTGCTCAGATCTGCAATATAGGCACGATCCTACAAGGATTCGATGTTGATTTTCTGTCAGAAGGAGAGGAGGAGATCTTATACCATCCATGAGATAAATGATACAACTCTTGTTCATTTCTTTAATGACCTGTTTATAGAAACCATAAGTCACCCACTAACGGTCGCGGGATCTGAACCTCTTGCGCCCTCTCACTTTAGGTCACACTTAGGTAAAACACCATGTTGCGAACTCAACGGTGGTCTTGAATTTTCATTTCTAGTAACCATTTATAAGTTATTAGAATTAATTTATAATATAAAATAATTTAATTTAATTATTTTATTTATGAAAATTCCTTATGTGGCTTTTTTCATAGAATACTCGCGCTGACAAAAGTTATGTCCCGCCTAGGGTAAATGTCATGCTCCGGACTCAACTGTGGCTTCAGATTTTTGATCCCATTAACTGTTTGAGAGATATAATGTTTCCATCACATGAATAGTATAAAATATACATAATATTTTTTTAAAATTTATTCTAGGAACATCGGGCCTCAGAAACGCACGTCGTCACAACACCTAGCTTTGGAAATATATGTAGAAATATTCCAGATTCTTACAAACCAAAAACCAGGTCTCTATAAGGGACCAAGTGTGTGTCGGTGGTATGTGTTGTGATTTTTGGCCCAGGTGTGTATGAGTGAGATGTGATGTGATATATTCGAAAGTGGTGGGAGCACTAGGACATTTTCTGTTGGGGTGTGAGAGAAGCTAATCAGTGGTAAATTGGTGTGGAGAACCCTATCATCAATGTTATTTATATTATATTATATTACTTGGATTCATTATTTTTTGGGTGATCCTCGTTGAGGTTGGGGTTATGGTTAGTCTACCTATTATGTTCTATTTGGTTTTGCTCTGTTCTCACAGGTGCATTAGTATGCTCCTTCAACTTTTTCATGATAGAATTTGGTCTTCCTACTAAGTATACTTGTATGCTCACCCTATATATATAAAAATTGTTTTTAGGTTTCCATGAGTAGTATATGGACCATGTTGGATGTTACTATCTTAGACCTTGGTACAATTGTTGTATTGCTGCTCTAGTTTGTTTTGGGGTATTTACCTTGGTAAATTTTATTTCTATCAGTTCTATTTACACCTGAATTATGGTATGGTTTTTGGTTTTTTCTTATATATATGTCATGGATTTGGTTTTGGTTGATAAATCATATATCCCGATCTTGTTTCCTTATAATGGTTAGTTCCTCTCATATTTTGATATTTGTACACCCTTGGTGCTAGTTGCCAACTCGGGTCCTTATGAAGGTAGGACTTGGGGGTCATTATCTCCCTTTCTTCATTTCCATCCCGGGAGGGGTATCTTTGGTGGGAGGGGGTCATAACAAAGTGGTATCAGAGATTATGGTTGAAAGATAGGGTAAATTTTGGAGTTAGGAACAGTGATGAATGCATGGGTTGGTATGGAAATAGTGTCAGTTGACCTTGGTGTGTGACATAGGCCAGAGAGACCAGCTAGGACATGGGATTTTAGGGGGCCCCATGATCCAGTGCACGAACTCTAAGCTTATTTAATGACCTAGTGAGATGGAACTACTTACAGAGTAGAGACCTAGGAGAGGAACATGCATCATGATGAATTGTGTTTTTGTTTGAATTGTGTTATTTGGGGAAAGTTAAAATGGATAAAATTAATTAAATATATTAAAGTTAATTAAAATATATCATAATGAAAATCCAAACTAAAAGGCTTAGTAATTCATTTTTTCTCTTTCAACTACAACTCTTGGTCATCGTCTATGTGTGGCTTAGGCAGTGGGGGTTCATTAGGGGGACCCATTTGATCGACAGAGGGTTGATCCAGCTAAGGATGATGATCAGTGGAAAAGGATATTGCACACTTTTCAGCGAAAGGCTTTAGGGAAGTATGAGGGTAGTTTTTCAAACATCTAAATAGTGATTTTGATAGAGGAGATAGAGATCTCTTTCAGACTGATTTGAGACCCAATGAATTACAGGGATGCTTTGGAAATTAGTCAGAAGCAAGGAGTTGTGTGATAGTGGTGGACGTTGCACCTTGGTGAGAAGATAGAGGTAGATTTTTGATAGGTTGACTCCTATAAGCAATTCTGTGAGGAGTTCCTTTCATCAACAATGAAGTATGAGAATATGTAGAAGCTAATCTCCCTTTAGTAGGATGTGGGAGCTTGGGATCAAGTTCAAGGAACTTATACAAATTACCCATGATCTTTTTTCAGATGAGGAGTCTTGAGTGAGGCGTCTTGAGGTGGTACTCCATCCTTTGATCTAGTATACAGTTACACCTTTTATGTTGACAACGTATTAGGAGGTTCAAAAGAATGAAGAGGTGATTGAGAGGATGCACTCAAGAAGAGGTTTTTTATGAGAGGGGAACCAACAGGGTTCCATAAGGAGAATAGTTGTCAGTGGAAAACCTTGGGTGTTTTGGCCTTCAAGGTTTCAACCAGTCAGGAGTTGACCACAGTAGATTCCCTTTTGACCTTCGGGTTTATGTGTCTTTCCTGTGGGATTGAGGATGATGTGTTTCTTCTATGGGTTTCACATCTATCTTTATGAACAATTTCTAGTGGATACTGGAGCTCATTTTGGATGAGGCGGATAGGTTCAAAATCATCCTCAGCTGCAGTTACCAGTGAGGTTGTTCCAATAGCAGGGGTCACAAGCTTATGGTCTAGTTAGGGTAGATAGATCAGGTAGAGGCTGATGTCAGGATGTTCCTCACATTCAAGGATTGTGACCTGAGAATGGTCATGGTGGTGGTCATTAGCATATAGGTAAAGGATATGGCCGTGGTAAGTTTCACATAGTAGAAGAAGTAATTCTATAGGGCCCAAAGATCATCAGAGGTACGATCAGTTTTTTTAGTACCCTTATTTGTGCAATGCTTGATTCAGGAGCTTCGCACTCCTTTGTCACACCCTCTCTATCCCATGATTTGGGACTATATGTATAGAGGCTTCCATGACCCTGGTGTTGAATATGCTAGTCAGAGTTCAAACCATCTTGTTTGATGTGTGTCGGGGGTGTAGGCTAATGATTGGGGCACATTATTCTTGTGGGGATATTTTATTACATTATATGTAGTCATGCGATTTATTCATTATCATTTACTAGTTGTATTTTATACATTCTGTTATCTACTATTTTTTAAGGAGAATCATGTTCTCGGAAATGGATAGCCATCGTGTGGTTTTATTGGTGATTTGAGTTGTCATGTGGGAATTTGGCATCTACAACCCCTTTATTAATTGGGGGATGAGTTTTCTATAGAATAATTAAACATAGGGACAAAGGAGGATCCTTGGGTTTTTAGTGAATTCCTGTATGTTTTCCTCAAAGTGGTTATAACATTGCCCCCTCAAAACGATGCTGAGTTTGGGATAGACTTACAGCCTGGTTCTTCTCTGGTTTCAATGGATCCTTATCAGATAAAACCTTCTAAGTTTCTGGAGTTGAGGATTCAAATAGATGATTTGATACAAAAAATTTTAATCTGGCCTAGTGTGTCCCTATGGGGTGCTATAGTTTTATTCACTAAGAAGGTATATGGTAGTCTAAGTTTGTGCATAGACTATCAAAGGTTTAACTAAGTGACGATCAAGAATCTTTATCCTCTTCCAGGGATCGATGATATTTTCCACCATTTTAGGGGATCTAGTTTTTTCTCAATGATTGACCTGTGGTATGGGTATCACCATATAAGGGTGAAAAATGGAGATATCCAGACGAATACCTTCAGATGTAGGTATGGGACCTTAGAGTTTGTAGTCATGTCATTCGGTGTTATGAATTCACCAATCATGTTCATGGGTATTATGAACTCATTTTTCCATGAGTTCTTAGACCATTTTTTCATTTTATTCATTGATGACATACTGATCTACTCAAGCTCATTGGGGGAGCATACCAAACATATTAGAACTATTTTGAAGGTTCTTTACCAGAACTGTCTCTATAGAAAGTTTTCCAAGTTCATGTTTTGGATAGTAGAGGTGAATTTCCTATGGAATGTGGTGTCTCAACAAGGTGTGGTTTTGGACCCATCAAATGTTGAGGCAGTTGTTTCTTGGGCAGCACCCAAGAATGTGAAATAAGTTCATAGCATCCCTGGTCTCACAGGATATTATTGAAGTTTTTTCCCGATTTCTCTTGATTTACAGCCCCATTGATAGCATTAACCAAGAAAGACCAAGATTTTGTGTAGACCGATCAATTTCAGGCAGCATTTGGTTACCTAAAGGGGAATTTGTTTAGTGATCCAATTCTTCAACTACTAAAGGAGGGTGTAATGTTTGAGGTGTTTTGTTATGCTTCATGTCTGGGTTTGGGATGAATATTAATGTAGTATATAGAGGTGATATCTTATGGTTTTAGGTATTTACTCTCTCAAAAACATAACTAAGACACCCATGATCTATAGTTAGTAGCAGTTGTGTTTGTGATGAAGTTGTGGTGACATTACCTCATTGGGGAGCACTTTGTGGTCTTCATGGATCATAAGAGTTTGAGGTATATCATTTCCTAGTTTAAACTAAATCTATGATAGTAGAGGTGTATGGAGTTACTTCATGGACATGATTTTGAGATCTCATACACCTTAGGAAAAGGGGATGTTTTTTTCAACGCTTTGAATAGAAAATCACAGAAGGATATTGTTTGGGAATCTAGAGATTCTTGGAGAGTGATGGAGGATTTTGAATCCCTGCACTTAAATTAAAGAGTGGATGGTGGTAGAGGCTATTTTTTTGGATGATGATTTAGTATTCCCTGATGTATAAAGTGGAGGAGTCTTGGTGGGGAGACTCAGGGGTATAGGTGATGCGTGATCGTTTTGGCCATGGTGATGCTCTAGAGGCATGGTCGGAAGATACTCATAACCAAATGTTGTTCCAAAGAAGGATTTTTTTCTGATAGTAATTCTCAAGGGATTTCTTCATGAGTTCTATAGCTCACCTTTGGTGATACACTCAAGAGTTTCCAAAATGTACCATGGATTGAGAATGTAGTTTTGGTGGCCTGGGATGAGGTAGATAGTGGTAGAGTTTGTGGCAAGGTGCTTGGTTTTCCAATAGGTAAAGGAAAAGCATCATGATCTGGGAAGTTTGTTGCAACCCTTGGATATTACCAAGTGGAAATGGGATAAAATATCGATGGATTTTTTCACAGGGTTACCCAGAGATCAGTGAGGTTGTGATGTTATCTAGGTGATAATGGATCATTTGATGAAATCGGGTCACTTTTTAGTAATTAAGGATTCAGGCATAGTGGATGCTTTAGCTAAGAGGTACATGGATGAGGTGGTATGGTTACATGGAGTTATATGGTCTATTGTCTCAGGTAGAGATGTTTGTTTTACCTCATGAGTCTGGAGGGGGTTATAGAATTATTTTGGCATCTAGTTATGCCTCAGCACTACCTTCCACCCTCAGGTGGATGGGAAGATAGATCGGACTATCTAGATACTAGATGATATGTTGCGAGTATGTGTCTTTAACTTCAGTGGATCATAGGAACAACACCTACCCTTGGCCAAGTTTTCTTATAATAATATCTATCACTCTTCCATTTGTATATCCAAGTTTGTGGCTTTGTATAGATGGCCATGTTGTTCTCTATTGTGCTGGATTCATATTAGGGAGCCAGCAGTTCTTGGTCTTGAGGTAGTGCAGAGCACAACATAGAAGGTTCAGTTGGTTTGAGAGAGGATGAAAGTGGAATAAGATCGGTAGAAGTCTTATTCTAATCATAGGAGGAATCCTCTAGATTTTGAGGTTAGATAGCATGTGTTCCTTAAAGGATTCCCCTTGACGTGGGTATTGAAGGTTCGGCAAATGAAGTAAGATCTCACCCTAGTTTGTTGGGACCTTCAAGTTATTAGAGTGTGTTGGTGAGGTATCTTACCATTTGGAACTTCCACCTTGACTGGACTAAGTCCAAAATTTCTTCCACATCTCTCAAATCTATTGATATTTTCACCATGACTCCCATTTCATTGATTGGAAAGAGTTAGATATTGAGGATGACACAACATTCATGGAGCATCCAGTGGAGATCCAAGACTATTGAGATAAGGTGTTGCGAGGATGAACCATTCCCCTAATTTGGGTGCTATGGAGAAATGGTGTCTTATAGGAGATTACTTGGGAGCGTGAGATGCATATGTGATCCTAGTACCCAGATTTGTTTTTAGTTTTTCCCTTCTCTTTCCTTTTTCCTTATGATGTGTTGTTCGGACCTTGATGTTTTATGAAATATGTTGTTTTCCCCTTGATGTGATGTGTGTGGTATGATGTGTGATAAATTCATGACATATAAAAATGGAAATACCTGACTCCTAATTGAGACACATTAACTGCGATGTGATTAAACCTATACGGGTGAGTCAGTGTCACCTAGATTAGATAGTATCTTAACATGGAGGATGGAATTCCTTGATTTGTGTGTTCAGGATGGTGTGTTTTTTTGGTTGTGCAATGGATGTGTTAGGGGAGATGGTTTGTATTTGTGGTTTTATGGTGATGGGGTTGCGCAAGATTCTTCCAGTCATTTGGTTTAGCAGTGTTTTTGGTGTAACAAGATCCTTGAGAGGTATCTTGACGGATGGTTGTTCGGACCCTCCCTCTCTTTTCATCTAGGTTGTTTTTAAATTCTAGAGGGTGAGAATAATTTGAGAGGTATCTAATGTAATGTCCCAAATATTATAGCTCATTAATTTTTTAAAAATTTGATTCTTGAGTGGTCCAAAGGTAGTTTAGGGTGTTTTTGGGACATGTGAGTCATCCCAACAGTGACTCATTTCAACGAAATTCCAAATTTCTATTTTTCCAATGGTAGATAATTCTAGAGGTATCTCATTATGAAAGTAGATCATTTTGGTAGTAGATCATTCTTTTGATAGCTCATTCTAGTTGTAGATCATTCTTGTGATATCTCATTCTGGTGGTAGCTCATCCTGGTGGTAGCTCATTGGCGGTGACTCATCTAGCAGTAACTCACTGGTGGTGACACATCTGGTGGTGACTCACTGTCAGTGGATTTCTGGAAGTGACTCATCTGGTGGTGACTCATTGGTAGTGACTCATATATCAATGAATCATCTGGTGGTGACTCGTCTGGCAGTGATTCATCCTTATGGTGATGGTGACTTGTTTCAACAATTTTCCAAATATCCAAAAAAATCTAGTTTTTCCCTTTTTGTATATTTCTTTAAAATAAAATGAGTTTAATGACATATTTAATAGGTTTGGAATCTATTTCAAAGGATAAAAATCATATCTTTAATTTTCTAAAATTCTGGGGGATTTTAAATGGTCAAAACACATGGTCTTGGTCAGATCCGCCTTTAACAGAAATTCAAACTATATCCAATCCCTCTTTCTCAGATCTAATCTTTCTAAAGTAAATATATCCTTCCCTTCATCCTTTCAATCTAGATTTGTCTTGAGACTGGACATCCCCAAGACCTTATTCCTTGGAGAGTTTTCCTACAGTTGGTTCATGTTTCCCTGTAGATCTTCCTATTGTACGTGCACATATATTTTTGGTGTAACAAGGTAGTGTCGATCATTTTTTCTCTAAGTAGGATCCTTTATCTTTATTATTTGTGTATCATGCAGAATGGGTATATAAATGTTCATCTTTGTAGAGATTTTTTCTTCCAAATTCATAAAGATAATCAAATTGGTTTAAAATCAATATAAAGTGGATGGGGAATGTGACATATGATCTTATAGTTTTTATTTGATTTTATTTTTTCTATTTTGATGTTATGAATTATATGGCCTAAATTACCCATTGAAAATTGTGGCCATTGGGGGTCCCTACTTGTGCTTATGATGATGTGAACTATGGAATGTATGTTGTGTGGCTATTGACGTCACTTATTATTAAATTGTTTAACCACATACATTTGGTTAATAAAATGGATTCCCCATGATCATATGGATTGTGTGATAACACCCTTAATCAATAAAGTGAAATTAAATAAGGGATGCCTTGATAAATCTGAAAATATTTCTGGTATGTGTTGTAACATGTTTGTGGACAAGGTTGGGTGTTGTGGGTTGGATTTGGTGATATTATTTATGTTATATGACTATGTTGTGATATGTGGGGGTAGTGGATGAGACGTTTTATACAGCGGGGATTCAATGATGGTAGTTTTGATGTTGTTATGAAGTGGGTATGTGTTGGAAGGTGGAATTGGTTTTGGATATTAGGTTGTTTCTTTTATTGTTCTTCTTGATATGTGTTGTGTTGTGATGGTTTTATAGTTAGTATGGATAGAAAAATTAATAATGATAATGAAATAGAATTATTATATGATAATTATTTAAACAACGTGTTTAATAGGATGGGTTGGTAACGAAGAATCTATAAAATGGTTTAATATTAATTAAAAACTAGAAAAAAATGTGTATTGGGTTTTTCTTGTATGGTGTTATGTATTTAGAGGTGTTAGCGAAGTGGGGAAAGTCAGAGTATGTTGGTGTTTTATTTGTAAACCCATAGGTTGGGCTTGTGTTCCTTTTCTATAGGTGTGTGTGTGTGTGTGTGTGTGTAAACACTGTATGTTCCTGTAATTTCTATATACACCCCATCCTTGACAATAACTCTGTGAAGAAACCCACATAGTCATGTGGGAGGGTTTCTTTTCGAATATCTCAGTGGGAGGATGGATGGTTGGCCACCAGCTCTTCCATGCTCTCTCTTCCAGGTGATATTGGCATAGGTGACTCTAGGTTAGTTGTGATATGGTTTCCCAGGTGTCTTTGGGGTGAGTTTTGGTTTGTTTTCTCTAGTGTCTTCGGGATGAGATGTGTTTTGTTGTCCCATGTGTCTTTGGGATGAGATGTGTTATGGTGGACCAGGTGTACGAGCGGGATGTGATGTATTATGATGGCCCAGGTGTGTGAAGACAGGATGTGTTGTGTGGTTTGGCCTAGGTGTGTGTGGGGGGGTTGTTATGTGATATATTCGAAAAAGGTGGGAGCGCTAGTATGTTTTACATTAGGGTGTGAGAGCGGCTAATTAGTGGTAAAGTGGTGTGGGGTACCCTATCATCGATGTGCTTTATATTATATTATATTTCTTGGATGTATAATTTCATGAGTGAACCTTGGTGCAGTTGGTGTTATGGTTAGTCTACCTGTTAGGTTCTATTTGGTTTTTCTCTTTTCTCATGGGTGCATTAGTATTCTCCTTCCACTTGTGCATGAGAGACTTTGGTTTTCCTATTAAATATATTGGTATGCTCACCCTATGTATATAAAAAACGTTTTCAATTTTTTGGGTGGATTACATGGACAGTGCAAGAAGTTACTAGGTCGGACCTTAAGATAGTTGTTGTGTTGCTACTCTAGTTTGTTTTTGGGTATTTACCTTGGAGAATTTTATTTTTATCAGTTCTATTTACACATTCATTGTTGGATGATTTTTTTTTCTTATATATATATCATGGAGTTGGTTTTGGTTGATACATAATATCTCTTGATCTTGTTTCCTTATAAAATATAATTCCTCCCATATTTTTATATTTTTACACCCTTGGTTCTAGTCACCAACTCAGGGCCTACTAGAGGCGGGACTCGGGGTTCGTTATCTCCCTTTCTTTATTGCCAGCCTAGGAGGGGTATCTTTGGAGGGAGGGGGTCATGAAAAAATATAATATTGATTCCTATGGAATTATTTATATTATATTTAATCAAATAGATATTATGTTACTTTAAAACCAAATTCAAAATAGAATGAGTCTTTTAAATTAATTGAATTAACAAAAGGAAATGACAGTTTTTTAAAGATCAACATTTTTCACATTCACTCAAAAATAAATCATTTAAAAAATCACAAAAATTCATCCTAAGTTATATTTGATCCATTGATTCAAAAAATGAATACATTTTTATTAAATTAAATTTATATAATTAATAAATTTATCTTTTAAATAAAATTATGTAATTCATAGAAAAGAATTATTTAAATAAAACTATTCCTTTTTCGATTTAAAACATTTATAAAATTATTTATAAAACTATGATGAATATAAATACATAAAATGAATAATTATAAATCATAATATTGGTTTATTTACATGATTACCTAGTTTTTCACATTATTGTTCTATAGGAATTAATGATACATTGTGTGTGTGATAATATTTTCTTATTCAGCCTCTCTCATTCCTCCTTCTTCATTGTTTCCATATTGGTACTCTTTAATAGAAGATAAAGGTCCTTGTGCTATATAAAAACCTCCATTTTTATTTTTTAGAACCCAAAATCTATGTAATTTAACTTCTCTATATGTACCATACCCCCTTCCAATGTCATTCCAATGTCCCACAAAAATTTTCTATTAAACTCACCAGACAATATCCACTGAAACTTACTGAAGGCAAAAAAAAGTAGCATCAATGAACTAATCTACAATGCCAATAACTTGGGAGACTGCGCACCCAAATCAATACATCACAAACCAACCAGTTGAAAATATGAAATAATATCATAAAACAACAAAATCAAGAAATCAAGACAATGAATAACCCAAGTTTTAGATGTTACAAATTTGCATATTAGTCCATAGGGGGATTGTTGAACCTCTCTTATTAAATTAAAAAGAAGCTAATTAAAATACCTCAATATATCAATCGCAAATGAACCATGGTACTCTTTATAGTAAGAACCGTACAATTATTTCATTAGTCACAACCATCCGATCTTTGTGGGATGAATTCCACCTGAGTCGATCTCTATAGGAAATACTCCTTTTGATCAAGTCTTTCTACCACGTCAACTCCTCCATCGAGTAACCAGTGATATATGCCAATACTTTCACAAGGTTGAATCTTATTCTTTTTTCATTTTAAAAAAAACCACACTACCTATAAACTGAGTGATCAATGGTAAATTACTATTATACCTTCAAGTTGTGTCTTCCATTTGCGACACCTGATTATATAGTCTGATCATCATACTACTACAGAATTGGATTTTAAAAGTGCTAGAAAAATCCTTTATCAGCACTAAAAATTACTATTGATCTAAGTGCCATTAAAAGTTATCCACTTTTATCAGTGCTTAAAAATACTAATAAAGGGGTTCTTTTACTGGTGCTAAAAAAGGACTGATAAAGGTCGTACTGTTGTAGTGTGATATTGAAATTACAGCACATGGTAGCAGAAAATACACCTGTATATGGAAAATTCATAATTTAATTGAAATGAAAATTACATCACAAATACAAGAAAAAAATGCTATATTGTAGAAATTTTAAACATTTTTTTTGTGCAGTTACATTAGTAATTATTATCACAAAAATTCAAAAACATCAATTGTTTCATTGTATTCGGCACCTGACCCCCTCTCAAAAAATACTGATCATAGTATCAGTTGTCGAACAACCACCCCAATTCGAGAAAAAAATCCACTTGTATAAGAAAACAATTATTATGTTAGTAATACTATAAATAAATAAATTAAACATAAATATGAGACAATAAATTATTAAAATATTAATTTTAAATAAAAGGACACACCTGGAGCCATACCAGTCTCACTGTGCATCAGATTGATGTGAGGAAAATTCCTACACATCAAAAATGACTTAAGGATCATTGTCCTAAATTATTAAGACAATTTGAAAGTGTTTTCTTGATTTTGATTATGCCACGTGTTTTTTTACAAAAATTTCAATTTAAACTGAAAACACAAACATCGAGTTATAGTAGAAAACCAAGATTGATGTACATGTAAATTACATTTATTTTACATAATACTTAATACATGACACAAACAGATTCCCAAAGACTGTATTAGTTTAGTGTATTTGGAAACTCGTAACATAATCTTCTAATCATGATGAAAGATCTTCAACATCTCCCATAAAGATCTTCCCCTTTTGTTTTCCTACCTAAAACTTTTCTTTATATCCTGTGGAAAAGAAAACATAAAAAGGGTGATCTCGAATGCTCAGTAAGGGTAAACATAGAGAATATAAAACAAACCATAAACATTTAAATGTAAAAAAACATGAATATAAAGTTTAAACATAAAAATCTTGAGCAATGACATAAATCTTGGAAGTATGTAAGGAATAGATTATAAAATAACATTAACAATGATAGAATATCATTGACGTAAAACATGTAATTGTGGAAAAATAATAACCACATGATATGATTTCTATAGTATCCAAGGCATTGCTTCCAAGACCATCATAGTGGACAATGTCCTTTACTAAATCGGGTTTACTTGTTGTTCCAACCATGTATTATTGAACTAGATTTACTTATCATTCCAGTC
The DNA here is from genome assembly GCA_963277665.1 of Viscum album. Lineage (NCBI taxonomy): Eukaryota > Viridiplantae > Streptophyta > Magnoliopsida > Santalales > Viscaceae > Viscum > Viscum album. The sequence continues at coordinate 1,196,913,322 of OY728140.1, forward strand.
ATATATATCTCATGAGATATAAATATTTACCCAATGAATTAGAGGGAGATATAGGTCCCACCCATCTCATAATGAAATCATTCTTACATGTGCAATAAAAACATAAAATATTCATCATAGAATAACCCAAGAAATAAAATGGTCTTCTTATACATCATTCCATAATAACATAATCCATATAGAATATCATTCTATAATTAACATAATAAAATCATAGTAATAATAGGGATAAAAACATAACCCTATTTAAAGATTATCATCTTAGATAGAAAATAATTTTGATAAACCACTTGAACTTTGTTCTTGAGGAAAAAATATCCTTTCTTCTTCAAAATGTCATCTTTTCTAAAAATGATCTGAAATTTTAAAAGAAAATAATTTAGTTGAAAATAAACTTGAAATATTTTAGAGGAATATTTTTGTAAATAAGGCATCATAAATATGTAAAAATCCGTTGATTCCGTATAAGTTAAAAAAACATTTTTCTCGTACTTTTTCCAGAAAAGTCAAAACATACTTTGTATGGTAAACAAAAGAAAGATTCCTTCCATACCATGTAGTAAAAGTAAAAAAGGGTTAAAAATGAATTTAAACATACATAGAATAATAGTAAACATTTTATGGAAACATATTTATAAATCATGTACATAGATGATAAATATAACCCCAGTAAATAATTACGTATAAACGATCTCAGATAAAAATGAGATTGCAAAATTATCCCTTACCCTAGGTCTGATATGCTTCATATGTAACCAAAACTCCTATATAACGATTTAAATAATGTTACTTAGTTATTAAAGAATCATAATCATTTTTATGAAAACATTTATGTTCATATTTTCATCCATTTGTTAGTAACATTTCATAATTACTTGTTATTTGGGTATCAACTGCATTATGTTCTTATGTATGTTTTGTCAGATAAGTTCTTATTCATACTTTTAGGTTATAGTAATATTGTTTACAGAATGTTATTAGTATAATATTTATCATATTTATTCATTAAATTCATTTATATAATCATGGTTTAATGATGATTATGTAGAACGAATCACATCGCACCATGGAGACGGTAAGTCGTACGTACGCACAAGCGACGATATCGTTCCCATAATTGTTGAATGGTATTGAAGTAGACAGTGTATAGTATCTCATAATTATTATCATGTTATATTAGTCATGTAGTTATTATTTCCACCATTATACCCATCCAAGTAAGGTGGTGGTGAAAAACATATTACACCGCGGCATGGAGACGGTTGTCGTACGTATGCACGCGCGGTGATTTCATTTTTCATAGGATGGATAGAAGGTGAAATAGGGTTGTTTAATATTTATAATAAAATATAAGTATATTATTGATACTGATGTTATTACTTTATAATTAAACAACTAAATAACAGTAATTAGAGTAAGAAATAAATTTGAAAGAATCAGTAGAAGAGATTACCTCTTCCTCGGCGTGCCTACTTTAAATTTCCTCTTATGGCACTAGAGTTGGTCTTTTGAGAAGAATAAAACCTCTAGAATGTAAATAGGGAAGTTGAAAAGAGAAATGGTTAGGTTTTTTCTGATCTTGAAAGCTCAAAATTGTGTCAAGAGGAGATCGGGAGGTTCCCTTTTATAAGAGAGGAGGGGGGAATTTTAGGAAAGTCTTAAAATATTAATTTATTATAAATTAAATTTAGATTTAAAATAGTAAAAAATTATTTAATTATAATATAGGATTATTTTGTTTTGAATAACCATCATCCAATAATTTTTAGACAAGTTTTGAATATTTTTTTATACTTATCGTTTTGGTTTAACCCTTATTTTACCCTTTTAAATCTTACCGTGATATCATGTTATTTACACATTGTGGGTTAATTTAATTACCATATAATGTCAAAAGACCTAAAACAAATTTATTAATGAAATATTTGGACTTATATTAACCATTTTTCCTAATATTATATTTTTAGGAATTTAATATCATTTAAAAGACTATTTTATGTTTTAAGTTATGAATTATGTCAATTTTGGATACTATTCATACTTGACTTTTTTTTAAAATTCATAACGACCATATTACTTCTAAAAAAAGAATTAACTCATCTATTATATGTCAATTTCATCCATAAAATTCTTGGATGGCGTCAAAATATAAAAATTTATTTTATTTTAATTTATAAATTCATTTATTTGAATCTTTCATTAATGAGGTAATCACTACATCGTAATTGTGTCATAAATAAATATATTTATATAATGTATAAAAATTATAAATAAGATACCATGATGTAGAAAGTCGTTTTAGATTTATAATTAATATTTATAGACATATATATCAGTTATATAACCCTATATTAAAATTTATTTAGTAAAAGATATAGGTTTAGGTTATAATTATCTTTACTTTAAATTAATTCTTATAAAATGTCATTTTCACATCCAAGTGAATCTATGGGGTCCTAAAATCTACCCAAGGATGATCATGGTCAAAAATATATCATACAATAGGATTAGGATATGTGTTAGGGTAGTTTGATATTATAATAATATTATTTTTTACCCTTATTTACCAAATTTACCCTTTAACCATGGTAAATAAAATAATTACTGAAGTTACTATTCATAATGTCCAAAAATAAAAGGTACCTATTTACATAATTTGAACCTTATAATTCCAAATATAGAATCCATTTTTCTAAATACAAAATGCAAAAGTTTCAGTAATTAATTTAAAATTAATTCCTGTTGTCAAAACCAAAAAGCAAGTTTTTAAGAAGTAATAACTGTCAAAAGATTGGCATGTTTTTATGTCCAATTTAAAAGTGAAATTACTTCCAATGGCCAACATTGGATTAAATGATAAAAATATAATTCAATTACACTTTAAATCCAATTATAAAGATAATATGACTTTATAAATAAATTAGTTAAAAAGATACTTTTGAGTTAAAATGCAGTATTTTTCACTATTCATTAAAATATTAATTTTATTAGAAAAATACCAAAAATTAAAAAAAGTAAATTTTTATGTCTGAGTTCTAAATAATAAGTTTATTTTTTAAAATTTAACTTATAAAAGTGTCCAAAATAAGATTTAAAATGGGTGTTCCATCAAAAGGCGGTAAAACTTCATTTTTTGAAAAATATTTATTTTATCCAAAAAAATGATTTTGTTCTCATATCATGTTCTAAAAAAATGTGTAATATTAATGATAATTTTATATAAAATTCAAAATGTGGTTAATAATATTCATAACAGTTAGTTTATATCCCATTAAATAATAATATTTTAATAATATATCATTGTTTAGTGAAACTCGGTATCACGTACAATGAAAGCTATCGAGGAAGGTCGCTCCTGCATGTAACACAAGCCAAGTGAGTGTTGTGTGTAGTGAAATCTTCCTTTGGTTTTGCAAATAACATAATCCAAACTTAGTTCATTTATACATTGACCAAAATCTATACTCAGTGTTGTGTGAAATTAATTCTATCAAAAGAACTTGAAATTATGTGCAACACCAGCCAAGAATAGTGTTGCGTATACTGCAAGCTAATACTGTGTTGCATATAGAGAAAGTTAATCTTTGTGTAGCGTACAACACAAGAAATCAATGAAATTAAAAAGAATCTATCTCATAAAATCTTGGGGTGTTACATTCTACCCCCCTTAAAATATAGTGAACATAAAAATTTAGCAAAACTTAAAAATAATGCAATAGTAATAAAGTAGTAGAAACACACAAAAACCAAAAAAAGAAGTCAATAGGAGAAAACTCTCCACCTAAACCCAAATGGATTCTACCAGCCCTAAAACTTTATCTCTCTTCTAATTGGGTTCCCCTACAAAAACAAGTACGGTCAGCCCTAGGATCGTAGAAGAGATACCACAAAGAATCTATGCCAAATTCTAAAAAATGGATGCTAAACATAAATTAAAGAAAATCTACCGTGGAAAACCAGGGGAATACTATATGAGACTGAGCCATATTGTCTTTATTTTTAAATTTTGGTTAGTATCTTTTTAAATGGTTGGTCTTTCCACAGTCAAAACACCAAAAATTATTAAACCAGCTCTTTTTTTTCTTTCTTTATTTTTCATTTGACCGTCAATATACTTTAGTTGAGGCTTGGATTTTACTCCATTAAAATCATCCTTCAAACCATGTGTTTGAATTTCTCGAGATAATACAGTTGATTTAACCTCTTCTAAGGTGATCGATTCACTACTGTACATCCTAGAGTCTTTTAAATAGTTAAAAGAATCATCAAGAGAATTCAACAAGATTATGTCCTGGTCTTCATCAATTATTTTAACATCTATATTAGCTAATTCAAGAAAAAAAAATTTAAAATCATCAAGATTAACATGAATGGAATATACAAGATTCATTTTAAAGGTATATAGACACATGTTCTTCTATAAATGACAAACAAGAGACTAAGACATATATAAATGTTCAAGTTTAAGACATATACCCTTAGCAGTAGTTTCATTCACAATGTCTCATAGGAATTTATCACCTAAGGTAAACAACATCATACAGTGAGCTTTCTCAAGAATATTAAGGTCAATATCAACATAAGTGGTGGAAAACTATCCTTCAGTAAAGGCAGTAACTAAAACTTTCTTAGGACCTAAAACAACATCTTCAAATATATTGTGGATGAGAAGCATTCTCATTTTTACTCTCCACAAGTTAAAATCATTTTCTTCATCAAACTTTTTGACTTCTAGCTTAAGAGATGTCATGATTATGTTGAAAATAAAGGCTCTGATACTAATTGTGAAGTAGTTTGAGGGTGTTTGATAAGGGTAGAAAAACCAGAACAAATGAGGAAGCACAAAATAATATTTGAGAATTAAAATATTTTAAAAATAAGAGGTAAACAATAATGAGAACCATCCATGAGAAACGAACATACAAAAAACAAAGTGCAGAAAAGTAAAGAACACAAATGATTTATGTGGTTCTCACCTGTTTGGCCATACTCCATGGAAATAACTCCACCAATATCCTATATTATTATGAAGAAAAACATCATATAATAGAGAAAATAAAGCATAGAGAAATGAAAGTGAACCACATAAACTATCTAAGAACAAGGACCTCATCACTCTAGGAGACATCGATGAATCCTGACTCGAAGATGGTAACATATTCCCTCGAACTAGATTAAATCACACACGCAACCCCAACCCCGAATGAGAAGAAAGGAGAATATAAATAAAAAAATCCAAATGAAAAAAAATATATCCTTGCAAAACTCGGGCCTACACCAAGAACCTGAGAAGTGGTAGCTGGAGAACTGGGCTGCTATGGCCGGTAATTTTTTAAGGCATGTCGGTCAAATAAGATTCATAAGAGGTGAGGCCTCCACTAGAGGGGATCACTAGAAAAGAGGGGATACAAAGGCATCAAAGTATAGAACCATCAGAACTCCTCTCTCAAACTCTCTATAAAGGATGAATCTCAAAGCTGAAAAACCACATCATGAAAAAGAAGAGTCGTGGGGTAATAATAGCATAGTAGAGGTGAGGCGATGGGTTAACATGCGTGGCGTGAGCGGAGGACTCATGAATGGTTGAGGATGAACTGAATAATCATGAAGCCAGGCTGGTGCAATGGATAGCGGAAATCATGGGACACATAGCACCAGGGGAATGAGCTGGCAACAATGGATAAGGATCGTCGAGAAGTAAAAATAGTGAGAGGTAGAGCCATTGGATCAAATTTAATCAAATACCAGTAGAAATAATCTTATGTGGATTTGCAAGGGGCATGTCAGGACAAGGTGGACCAAAAAATAAGTAGCCGAGTGAGCAATCCAACAAGCAGGAAGCGCCCCACAACCCAACAGAGAGGCTAGTAGCACCAATGTCCCAAATAGAGGCCTGATATCACATAAGGCAAAATAGAATATAATTCCACATGAAAAAAACATATTTTGAATAATAATTAAAAAAATGAAAATAATTTTTCATGAAAAATGAAAACAACATTTGAATTTTTAAAACTAGAATTAACACATCCCTTCAGAAGTCACACAAGTTACTGGATTTCCAACCATAACAACCTACCCCTCAACCTGCATAGATTTCGTCATTTTAGCGCTCTTCTTGTCAAATTTTTTCTTGGGTTGTAAATGAAAATACTCTGAAAGATGACTCACCTTACCAGGGGACAAAAACTAATCATCCAGAGAATTAGTAGGGCCACCTCCAACATCGCTTTTGAAATCATCGAATTCATTAGGGTCACTCCTATCACCGCATTACAATTGAGTCCCATACTCCACAATTCTTGTAAATATTATGCTAATATTTTATTAACCATTATTTCTAGACTTAGAACAAACAACCACACCATAAAAGTACAATGGTTCAAGCGGAAACTATATTAAATCATCCCTCTACTCTTACATTCTGCCCTCCAGTTTGTAAACATCCAGAGACAGATTTTGTTTATTAAAACCATGACAATAAAAAGTTTCTACCATCATATCCATATATCTAAAGATATTAAAACCCATAAAACTACCCCTTTGAATAGGCTCCCTATCATTCCTAAAATCTCTATTTTCCTTGGAATTCCCATCTTCCACCACTGGAAATTTAAACTTGAAATTTTCAACAAGATGCCTTCTCTTTTTTGCAGTTAGAGAATATCAAGCCTTTAATACACCTTTTCCTAGGGTTCCAATTGTAGTGGAAACTAAATAAAAAATTAGGAACATGATCATATTCAACAGACAACACAAACTTGAGCTCATAAGCTACTAAAAAGATAGTTTTAATCAACAGAGAACTCAATTTCAACAAGAATTATGGCATAATGATCATACCTTGCTAACTAGGTTTCCTTGTCAAATTTGATTAGTATTCCCACCATTTAAGCAACATCACAGAGAATTTAAGAGTTCCAAAAGTACCAATTTATCCCCTAATCTAAATCTAGGTTTGAAAAGTAGAATTTTTGGTCTTTGACGGATCAAACTAGGGGTCCCAATATTGCAATCTCAAGGCCCATGACTTAAGATAAATGAAACCAAAACTCCATTTATTACATTTAATTCCTTACAAAGGGAAGCTGATATGAAAGTATCTCATACCAATTGAAACAATTCACTAATCGTCAAAACCACAAACCTAGAAAAGATGTATCTTTAAATCCTAATCTTCCATGTGTAACTCCTGTGTTGTAGAGATAGCTGAGAAATAAGAGAGTGCTTGCAATCCTCAATTCGATATTGAAAAAATTTAGTGTTTTCTTTAACAAAATTCATGGATTTATTCTTCATAATTTTCTTCTTCGGCTGTGCACCATTAGCATGAGAGTTAGAAATGAACCTGTGATTTGTAGATTTTGCTATAATGGAATTCAAATTATTCCTCGAGATGACCAGATTCTTGTTAAGATCAAAATAACTAGCTTCAAATATCTCGTGGTCTACAAAATCCACCACTACTTGAGCTAAGGTGAAATTTTTTCCATCCATCCTAACCTTATTCTTCTTTTTCTTCTTCGAGGGACTGATGAACACCCCATGAGGATCAAAACAATCCAAATTCAATACCATCGATCCAATAACCTAGATACCATGAATAACCAAAGAGAGAAGCTCTCAAGTTTCCTACATCGCAACCCCTATTAATCTAATTATAAATATATTTATACAATTATATATATTTATTTATTAATATATATATATATAATTTTAACTATAATAAATATAATTATCATTTATATATATTTATTATTATATATATATTAAGTGCTTGGGGGTACAATTACATTAAACACACACACACTACACACACAGACTGGAAAGGCATGCCATAGCCCCCCCAAGGGATATCCCACCCATCAAACCTTATTTATTCAGTACATGGCTCGAAGGCCCAGGGGGAATGAAGCCCATTACATAGACCAAAGGCCCAAAAATTGGCCTGAAGGCTTGATGCAGCATCATGCCTACATCGCCGCCTACCTGCGTCACCGCCTACCTGCCTTATGCCTCACCGCCTGTATGGGTCATGTCTGCGTCACCACATGCCAGTGAAAATTTGCTCCCACCTAGATTTGAACCCAGGTCTGACGCAGGATTACAGGGTGTCTTTACCACTCAGGAAAACAACCTACTACAAAACCTGTTATTTGGGTAATGAGGTATAGGTGGGCATCACACCACGCATGTCTTGGGACCAACCCACCACCTGCGTGCCACACACCCCCAGCTAATTTTGAGTGTGGCGTGACTCAAACTTGATCTAGTTCTATTGCCAGGGAGTGATTTCCTTACATTGTAAAATGTTTTATTTGGGTAATGAGGTATAGGTGGGTGCCACACCACACTTTTCCTGGGCCCAACCCACCACCTGTGCGCCACACAGCCCCAGTTAATTTTGAGTGTGGCATGACTCGAATTTGAGCCAGTTATGTTGCTAGGGAGTTTATTATATATTTATTTATTTATTTATTTAGATTTATAAATAAATATATTTAAAACTATTTATATATAATTATAAATATATTAATTATTTAAATATATTTATTATAATTTTATAATTATTTAAAAATATATAAATATTTAGAATTATAATTATAAATAAATATATTTAAAAATATTTATATATAATTAAATGAATTTATATAATTATATATATATATATATATATATATTAATGTTTCATCCCAATTTGTGTCACACCTCTTATTGATAGGGTGATATGGTCCCATAGAGATTGGGCAGTGTATCATTTTTATGTTATTAAGGAGGTGTCTCATTTGCATGATCCTGGTGTGTGATTGCAAAGGGGGTTATGTGCCTGTGCAATTAGACTATATTAGGTACGATGTCCTCAGATGGTCTCCAACGGGTTTATTCGTGGATCCAGAAACACCCAACGACCCTGGTATCCATGATTCATGGAAATTCTTTCCAAAGGAAAGCGCTCGTTGGATGAAGATTTGGCCAATGAAACTATAAGAATCCATTAATTGAAAGGATGGTAGGTCAAGATCATCACACCCTTTTTGGGGGGAATTATTTCCTAATTCAGGACTCTCTTATAGATTTAAGAAATTTTCATATGTTCGTGAATCCTTGGTTCTTTCGTGAAGAGTGTGTCCATAGATTACCCCTAGGTTGCAAGATCAATCATGGATACACATGGATTTGTAATTACTAAAAAAAATCTAGTTTAATCCCTATGAAGAGCCACTATGGAGTTTATCATCAACCAGTGGGGATGGAAATTTCTTCGATATCGGGATCAGACCCATGAGATGGGTTTCCTATATATCCTCTTGAGAGGAATCAGAACCCAAGTAGTTCGGTGTCACATAACTAGACACATCACCTTTTAAGGTCATGTGATGGGGACCCATCTGTGTAGTTTAACATCGTGTAGTAAGGACGTCTAAGCGAAAGGTGCCTAGTCAAGATCCAATGTGGGGCTTATGCAGATGCGGCTCAAGATGATTGGGAAAGATATGGTCTCCTAGATGAATATGAACCTACTGTGAATATGTCCTAGATAATGCTAGGGTACTTTGGGTATCAGGTTTGGACCTCAGGGAGGCTTCCTACGTATCCCAGTTGATTAGGAATAAAATTCGTCATAGTTTGATTTGAGTTGTGACTTGATTGGGGATTACATGTGAGAGCTGCCCATTTGAAGGGGACATGATCAATAATTTCATGGATGCGATGATATGGATCTCAGTCTTAGATAAAGGATTCCTAAATATCTCATTTATGGTGGGAATTAGAGTTCTCGTAGTTCATAGTGGGTGGGGGCTTACACGTAGAAGCTACCCACTTGAAGGGGACATGATCTCTCATTTAATGAATGAGATGATATGAATATTGGGCCTAAATAAAGGCTTCCTATGTATCCCAGTTATGGTGGGAATCATAGTTATCATAGTTCATAATGGGTGGGTTTTATGCATAGAAGCTGACCACTTGAAGGGGACATGATCTCTCATTTCATGGATGAGATGATATGGAGCTCGGACCTACATAAAGGATTCCTACATATCCCAATTATGGTGGGAATAATAATTCTCATAGTTCATGGTGGGTTTTTCCAATGTTGTATTATCACATACCTCTAAGACCACGTGATTCATTCTCAGTGTGAGAAACAAGAGGATGTGAAAGATTTAATAAATTCACACTTTCTCTTATCTGCTGAGGGAAAAAGAGGATCCCATGAAGGAAGATTTCAAGGCGATCGTGGATGAGGGTGCGTAGCAATGAACCCTTAAATGTTAAATGATAGTGAAGGTTATTAGGTCCATCCTGAAATGCTAGGGGCTTACTCCGAGAGGGATTCCCTAGAATTGGTTTTTGGAAAGGGGAGAAATGTTTCTTCTTGTCAAAAGGAAAAGTGAGCATAATTCCTTTGACTTATCACTATCCATCAATGAATGGAAAAGAAAGTGGTTACCCTTGATCCCTAGAAAGGGGATTTCCATGTTAGTATCCCAAGGTTGGACTCCAAGTTACCATGGGAATGTAGACTTAAGAACATTCCTGGGGTCTATACCAATATGGGGATTACCTTCGCGGCTCCATTTATCCTAGGTATGTAGACTTAGAATGGCACTCTGATGTGCCCAATGGTCCATTAATATGGGTTTGGTGGGTTTGGAAGAGGCTTTTTCTTGATTTTTATGGACTGGTTTATGGAGGGGATTTGGAGGATGGGATGGGAATGGAAGGGCATGATCGGTGCTGGAAGGTGGAAACCCCATAGGTACCCTACTCTGCGTACAATTTGTTCATGTGAGGTGGGGTACCTTCCACATATCATTTTGATATGTGGGTGGAAGGTTATTCCATGTACTAGGGTGGTTCATAGATCTGGATGTGGTCCTCATACTATGGTGGTACGTGGATCAGGGTGTGGTCTGCGTATTGTGGTGGTATGCGGATCTGGGTTTGGTCCACGTACCATGGTGGTATGTGGATCTGGGTGTGGTCCTCATACCATGGTGTTATGCGGTGTTGTAATCCCTCTATTTTGTGGAATTATATGCTAGGTAGGGTTTCTTCTACATAGATATGTGTTACACGGTACGCTGAATTGAAAAAGGGTCATTAGTCTCATGGTTTTTATAAAGTTCATCAGTGAAGGTAGTATGGTTTGTGGCTCACCTTTTAGGTTCACGATTTTTCCATATTATTATTCTTTCTTCTTTCTATGGTTTACTGAATTTTTATACCTGCTAGAAACTATTCGTGGTTCCATACTTCGCCAACTTTTTCCCTTTGAATTCTTCCATCCATAAACTCCCATCTCTTCCAAAATCTGATCCTTTTCTTGACTCCCCTTGGGATCCTTCTATAGAGTGTCGAGGAGGCCATATCTATGGGCATACAACACATTTTACAAAAGACCATGGAGGTATCATCTAACCTATGGATGACTCGATCAACCAAGGCTCACGATAGTGTGGTTCGCAATGGTGGAAATCACCGCCTCAATTCCACGAACAACACGGTTCACAGGGTGTTGTCAGCCTTGCCTCATCCGCGAACTACTTAGTCCGCAGGGATGGTATATGGGGGTGTACCTCTCTGTCAGGTTTTCTCCAATTATGTAGTTTGTGGGTGGAATGTCACCACCTCTATTCTTCCAATGATGTGGTTCGCGGTTGATCAACGCCATTCCTCGTTCATTTCACAGACTGCCTAGTTCATTGGCCAATGCTTCTCAGGCCAGCATTTCACAGGTCGCCTGTGTACCGATCAGTTCCCAATTTGTGCCATCCACGAACCATTCTTAATAACTAGTTTGTGGACTAGTTTTGGTTATTTTCTAAATTGGATTCCTTCAATATTTTCCTCCATTTTTTATCCCCACATGAATCCCTTTCCTTTATCAATTTTACAGGAGTGTTTTCTTTCCCTTTAGAGATTTTTTGAGGCCTTACAAATTCCCCCAATAGAATGGGGTCTAGTTAGAATGAAGAGGAGGATATTCTGATGTAGAAAATAGTTCTGACCTGAACTGGTTTGTGGTAGAAATTTGGACCCATTGGGGGACCATGTCTATATATAGGGGGTCAGGTCATTTGTCTTTTACCTAGTTTTACGCTGAAAAGTTCTCGACAAAACACTCTCAGCTTTCCTTGCTTCTGCATACCAGCTCCTTCACAAAATTCATCATCTGCAAACCACACCTTGAATTATGAGAACCACTTACTCTTCACATTTTCCTCAAATGCAACCGTACTTTGGATCTGCAAACCAAAATGTGGAATTTAAAATATAAGTCTGAAATTCCACACAGTAAGATGCTACGCTACCTCCCTATCCTGTTAACATAACATCAAATCTGATGAACTGGACTTTAAATTTCTAAATCAGATTTTAAATCTCTAAATTATGAACATTGAATATCTGCATATCGAGGATTAGCACATATATTCCCTATTTTTTGAATCGATTGACCCACTGGTCAACGCTTCATGGGCCAGCATCTTGTGGGGAATTCTACGTACTACTGGTTCATAGGGGATTCATTCCGCAAACCATTCTTGGGCTTTAGTACATAGATCCTTGCACTGGGTGGACTTCTTTGGTCCTTTTCCATTTTTAGCCTTTTTTCCTGATCATTTTAATTGGACTGACCCTTTTGAATGGTCTTTTTTTTGTTGAAATTAATGTATCTTCCCCTTATCTCAATTGAAGCAATTAGGAGGAGGGAATCTATGGTCGAGAATGTTGAATAGAAACTTCATGCAATCATTTCTCCTCAAATGGTTATTATCTAAGATCTTATTTCGTTGGAGCTAATAGCTTATTCACTATCCAATCTACTACCGCTTTATAATTTTGGGCTCCAAGGCAACGCTCCCTTGCCAAGGATTGATCGTGGTGATCTTATCATGCATTTCAAAACGTCCCATGTCCATAATAGGGAAAACATGTCTACTGGTGGATAAATAATTACTACTTTTATCCAATAGGGTGAGTTAATCCTGAGTGGCTCTATGTGGTCTTAGAGTGTCCCACACCCTTGAAATATGTATCAAGTGGTGTGGATCTCTTAATTTACTATATTTTCGAAAGTACTTGGAAGCTCTCATTCCACTAAAATCTATCAATATATATCAAGTGGTGTGTATCTCTTAATTTACTATATTTTCACCAGTAAAGATACTGGTTGAGCTGGTCAGTTGTTGGTGTCTGGGCACCAACACCTTTCACCTATCCCATGGTGAGGTGGGGATTTATCTATGGGTTATCTACCAGATAGGGGAACTTCCTATTCTTGGTGACATGTATGATGAATTTTTACCAATGGCCAACACCTGGAGGAATTTTGAGCAAGTATCCACCTTGGTAGGAGAGTTATTGTTTATGGTGGAGAGGCTACTTGGTCATCCCCTTCATGCCTTCTCACTTATCTCATTTGAGGATTGGACAGGGATATTCTTGCAGGTGAACAGTCTGAGGCCAAGATTTCACCATAACTGAACTCACCTGACCCAGCAGCCATGGATCATTCCTAGTTCTTACTGCGCTGCCCTTGAGGTGGGTCAATATACCACTTGGGGTTATGAAATCCACCAAGATGTGTCGCCTGAGCTCAGGCGTGCAGGTTTCTTTTCCATGTTTCTAAGTGGATGGATATTCTCCTCATGTGATGTTTATACCGTTGTTAGGGATTGTACTTTGATGATGGAATCCACATTGGTGGAGGGAAATTCCATTAACTTGTTCATTCCTACTCTTGCCCGAATCAATAAACTATTAGGGAAGATGCCGGAAGGGAAACCCCTGCATCGTCTTAGCGAGCTGTTTCAATTTTTATATAACTAAATGGAAGATCATTTCCCCTATTATGAGTACCATCATACTGCCACAGTTCCTCATTCTGATTTCCATCAAACCTTTCTTAACATTTTTGACATCTGTGAGAAATCTTTGAGCGTGGAAGGTGTGATTGAATCTCTAAGTGATGTCTCTCACTTCTCTTTTGCACCTTACTTGGCGCCCCATGGTCTAGTGAGGGATACTCAGAGAGGCACCCCAAAAGAACATTCTTATATCATTGAACTTTGATATGGATTCTTGAATACACATATAGTTAGGGTGACCATTTGTGAACCTTACATTTTTTATAGGTTATCTAGGCAATTTGGATTCCTTCAGCAGATCACATATCTTCCCACCACCCTGGTGAAGTGAGAATCTCACCCCATAGTTCTTCAACAATAATGGTTGATCATGATGTGGTAGGATTCTAATGTAGAATTCCTCATTCCTCCTATAGTTTCCTCAACTTACCTATCTTCAGAGTATGCCTAGATATAGACATCTTTCTATCCTGACAGGGTATTGGAAAGGCTAGTTTAGTGAGTTTAGAAAACAGTTGGTTGTTTTAGATCATGTCCCAACCATGTCGGCCACACCATCTGTTCCCATTTATGTGGTGATAAGGCACTCTAACCGCCATCACATTCATTTGGAAGGGGCTACACCTACACAACCCATTTCTATAGAGAGTGATTCAGATCCTGGATCTTTGGTCGATGTGATTTGTGGTCCTACTGAAGTCGGTTCGAGTAGGACATCACCTGATGTTCCTAAAGTTACTGCCACCCCCCCCCCCATTTAGTCCCAGAGGCTAAACCATATATTGGGAGGGAAATTCCTTCTTCTTGGGTGACCCGACTCAGGGTGCTTCTGACTTCTGGAATGTTGTTTCCTCACTATATACATGTCACGATGGAAGAGGACCAAGACTCTGATTCCATTAGAAGGATCGAGCTATACAAAAATGAGAATGGCGTCAGATCTATAATATTTCTGCGAGAAAATTCCCCAAACAGACTTTTCCAACAAGGTGGATAACTTTCGATGACTATTTTTCAATCTGGGTTCGGGCAGTTTTGATTACTGATGCCTATATCTCCTTGTGCACCAAATTATTATAGCTTGAGAGGATCTTTCTACTTGTGAAGGCGACCTTGATTGGTTCAACACTTATCACCACCAACCTTAGAATTTTTGGGATATTGTTGATGATTTGCGTCATCTGGAAGCTGAGGAATCTAGTGCTCATGATGAGGTGATCACCCAGATGGAGGAACTGCATGAGTGTGAAGCTCGTATGGACAAACTGAACGTGCAACTGGAATCATCAAGCACCAATTATGAGTTCATCCAACAGAAAGGTAGATACCTCTAGACCGTTATGAAGAGAGTATGCTTAATGGTTAAAGCTACAGATGAACAGAGGAATGCTTTAGAACAGGCCCTTGATGGCCCTCATCGGGCATTTATTGACCTGCTAGAAAGAGCTAGTTGGGATTCATTGTAATCTGTTGGCCTACCCTGCACCACCTTTGTTTTGACATTGGGGATAGATTCCAGGTTGTGGATGTTCCTCCCTCCATCACTTCTTTTGATAAAATAGAAACATTTGTCTTTCTAGTATTCTTTTTTTACTCTTTTCCTGCAATATTAATCATTTATGATCAAATACATTTGAAACAATAATCTCAACTGGATATCAATTTGAATTATAATCCAGAATAAGGGAATAATCAAGTTATGCTTGAATTTTTTGCCTGAAATAAGAGACTCAGCAAGCGTAGTTCGACTCTTGATAGGATCACATGGAGAACCCTACAATCTTTTTGCTTTTTTCATTATCACCCTAATTTTTTCCTAAGACTGTAGTGCATACTTAGCGGGTATTACTCAACTTTTTCTTAGGACGCCCTTTATGGGTTTTCGACCTAAGAAGCTTTGTGTCTCTTGATTGTTTGATTGCTCAACATTTTTTCCATAAACTGTATATAGAATAGTTTTAGCAAGTTGATACTCGAATTTTATCCAAGGTTCCCTTTGTGGGTTTTCACCTTAGTGAGTGTAGGGTATCTTTTGCGTGGGTAGTTTAAAGTCTTGAAAACCGGACTATCATTACTGATGTTTTAGGTCGAACAACCTTGACCATAATTGCACTGATGTTTTAGGTCGAATAGCTTGGACCATCATTGCACTGGTCACTACTACAAAACACACCTATAGGGGCACTAGCAATTATTAGTGCTCAAAAAAATCACCGATAAAGTCCATATTTATTAGTGATAAAAAAAGCACTGATAAAATGCACCCTTTATCGGTGTTTCTTGTTTAGCACTAATAAAAGGTAACTTTTATCGGTGCTTTATTGTAGCACTGATAAAATGCACCCTTTATCAGCACTTTATTTATGGCGCTGATAAAAGGTATCCTTTGTCAGCACTGCTTTAGTGCTGATAAAAGTTTCTATTCATTGGCTCTTTTTTAGCACTGATAAAGGTCTAGAATAAAATGAAAAATTAAACAAATAAAAATAAAATGAGTAAATTAAGAAAAATATGAAACATTTTATTAATTAAATAATTATTGATAAAAATCAATAACTTTCATATACATATATATAGATTATAAATATTAATAAATATTATATATTAAATATATATATAATTAATAAGTATAATATATATAAAAAATTTAATTAAATACATATTAATGTATTATTCATTTTTAATGTTGTTTGATTTTCAATTTAACCTATATTAAACATCTTATGTTGCATTTATTTCACACACACACAAACACACACGCACACACACGTGTGTGTGTGTGTGTGTGAATTCATTTGTATACACAAATGCACACAAAAGTATATTATGCAATATATAGAAACACATACACCTAATATTTATATAATTTATTCAAATTTTAGTATATTTTGGAATGTAATTATAACATCATATATTTAATATATATTATGTTTTTAATAGGTAGGTTTTATTTATTTATTTTTAATATACTACAATTAGGGTATTAATTTTTAATGTTTTTAATGTTTTATTTAATTTTTGAATTTGATCATTTTTTATTATTTATTTATATTTATTTATTTACTATGTTTTAGTATTTTTAATTTTTATTTGTCCACTTCAATATATATATATATATCCATATTTTTTTAATAACTTATATTTAATTATTAAAACTTATCCATTTTTTCAATATTTTTAAAGTATACTCATTTTGAATTATTAAATTTCACTCATTTTTAAAATGCATGCATTTAAGATTATATATCCAATAATAATGTTAAAAATATATTTGTAAATAAATAGTTATAAATAAATATATCTATAAATGTATATTTACTATATTAGTAATTATTATAAATAAATAATTATAATAAATAAATTATTATTATTTTTAAATAAGTATTTACATAATTATAAATAAATAATTATATATATTTAAATATATAAAAAATTATAATAAAGTTATTTATATAATTATAATTAAAAAACTTTTAACATCACTTTTGTGGCGCTGATAAAGATCAATCCTTATCAGCGCTAATAAAACGCTGTTAAAATACATATTTATCAGTGTTAAAACATTAGCACTGATAAAGTTCAATATTTATCATCACTAAAAAAGTGCGGATAAATACTCCTTTTATCAATGCTTATAAATTTAACACTGATTAATGGGATCTTTATCAGCACTTTTTTGAAAGCACTATTAAAATTGTCCCTTGTCTATTTAAAAAAATCATGACCATGAATCAGTCGCTCGTGATTCTCAAGCTCTCATGGAACTCGTCTACTGCCAGTGCAACTCCTCTATGTTCCCTCGGATTAATCAAAAAGCACTATTAAAATCGTCTACTGCCAGTGCAACTCCTCTAGTTTCAATTTTTATTTGTCCACTTCAATATATATATATATATATATATATATATATATCCATATTTTTTTAATAACTTATATTTAATTAATAAAACTTATCCATTTTTTCAATATTTTTAAAGTGTACTCATTTTGAATTATTAAATTTCACTCATTTTTAAAATGCATGCATTTAAGATTATATATCCATTAATAATGTTAAAAATATATTTGTAAATAAATAGTTATAAATAAACATATCTATAAATGTATATTTACTATATTAGTAATTATTATAAATAAATAATTATAATAAATAAATTATTATTATTTTTAAATAAGTATTTACATAATTATAAATAAATAATTATATATATTTAAATATATATAAAATTATAATAAAGTTATGTATATAATTATAATTACAAAACTTTTAACAGCGCTTTTGTGGCGCTGATAAAGATCAATCCTTATCAGCGCTAATAAAACGCTATTAGAATACATATTTATCAGTGTTAAAACATTAGCACTGATAAAGTTCAATATTTATCATCACTAAAAAAGTGCGGATAAATACTCCTTTTATCAATGCTTATAAATTTAACACTTATTAAAGGGATCTTTATCAATGCTTTTCTGAAAGCACTATTAAAATTGTCCCCAATCTATTTAAAAAAATCCGGACCATGAATCAGTTGCTCGCGATTCTCAAGCTCTCACGGAACTCGTCTACTGCCAGTGAAACTCCTCTATCTTCCCTCAGATTAATCAAAAGGCACTATTAAAATCGTCTACTGCTAGTGAAACTCCTCTAGTTTGAAATAGGGAGTCCAATCCATCATCAAGATATGTAATACAATCAATCATCTAAGGATTAAAGTGTCTTAGGAACCTACACTAATGGAATCACTCAAAAAGTCTCCTCAATTGAAGAGGAATTGGAATACCTCCACTCTAATGGTCTTGTAGAAATGAATCTCACCCCACCTACATTGGACATCACTTCTATCTACTCAAGGATTCATCACCTTCCAATTTTGTATATTTTTTAATCCACCATAAGATCCCTCCAATAACATTCATCCCTTTAAAGGGTGAATTTTTTAACTTATGCTCATTTATAAGAGTAAAAAAATTCTAGATCAATACTGAGCATAAGTTGAAAAATTCACCCTTTAAAGGGATGAATGTTATTGGAGGGATCTTATGGTGGATTAAAAAATATCCAAAATTGGAAGGTGAGGAATACTTGAGTAGATAGAAGTTATATCCAATGTATGTTGGGTGAGATTCATTTCTACAAGACCATTAGAGTGGAGGTATTCCAATTCCTCTTCAATTGAGGAAACTTTTTGAGTGATTCCATTAGTGTAGGTTCCTAAGACACTTTAATCCTTAGACGATTGATTGTCTTACATATCTTGATGATGGATTGGACTCCCTCTTTCAAACTAGCTTTCCTACCATCATTATGGTTCCCAAATTCATCGATGACGTACCTCCCAAATAGTGATGGTAGGAAGGCTAGTTTGAAAGATGGAATGAGTAGACTCCAATCCATCATCAAGAGATGAAATACAATCAAGAATCTGAAGACAGATTAAATAAAGGTAGTGAAGGTTAGTTGTACTGTAGTATTGAATTGTTATATCTTTGTTCAAGACAGTAGCAATTTTCATGAAATATAGATAAAATTCTGGACTTTTATGCATGGATTGTATTGAATTGTTATTGTTCAAGAGAAATTAAATGTTTGACTACTTATGTATACAATGTATTCTGAACATGATGATGTTTCCAATCCCAAGCAAGAACAAACAGTTGATGATGAAACTGAGAAATTATTAGGGGATCAACAACATGTTGATGAAAAAAAAGAAAAAAAACAAGAACGATGAAATATCATGGTTTTGAATAAAATTATCAAAGCAAGGAGTCATGGTATAAAATGTGAGGTTGGTTAGTATCAACACAACCAACCTATTGACCCCAATAAGTCAACATTCTTCAGTTATCTTGGGGTCACAACGAGGATGAATGTGCCAATTTATATTGACTCATGGAACCACGTCTAACCTGTAATTAAGGAAATCCTTTAGAAAGATATAAAAGTAATGTTACAATATACTTTCTCTATTTTAATAAAAAATTATATAATGAAATGTTGATTTATTTTTCACTATTCCTTATAGACTTTGTTTATTTTAGAATATTACCATAAGAAATTTGTCTTAATGGCTACTAGAAAATCCCATGGAGGCTTTCGGACTCTTCTGATGATGTTAAATCTTAGGGATGATGAGGGGGAAATAAAGCCCCACCCACCACTTTGTTATGAACACATTATAAAATAGGAAACATGGACTATTTTCAACAATAATATCAATGATAAATCATTTTAGGTGCATTTTCATCGATAATATATTATTTGACATTATTTATTTTATCCAACTTGATTCAAAATTCTTAATTTATAAAATATCAAAATAGTTTTGAAAATAAAGAACATGCATCAAAACCAGCATACCCCTATCACAAAGTAAGGATGGGGTATGCTTCATTAGATAAGAAATTCGTATGTATTTTAAATTGGCAATAAAAGTTAAATCATGTGATATGAAACAATATATGTTCCATTTTTTATATACAGATTGATGAATCAAAATCTGAAGTCACTTCCATCACACGTCATGTGTTATAGAAGGAGACTCGTGTAAATAAGGATGGTATATTAGTTAATGAAAACAAAAAATCATTATAGGAATTGTGTGTAAGTATGACATAATTGTAATTAGTTATGATTTATAACAATATTACATAAAATAAATATGTTCATATTTTTTTATATGGTTTAGACACAATAATTGGCAATGACTGTACCAGAATAAAAGTGACTTTCAATAGATTTGAAGCGGCATGAACAATATGGTCACATTAGAGGATTAGGTTTTTGAGTCTCTCCTTTAAAATATTTCGAGAATATAAAACCACGTGAAGATACATATAATATAATGAGACGAATACAGACACAAATAGACTAACTATAAGATTTTATTTTGCGTTCTGGTTTGGCAGAACAATGTATAAGAAATTATCAATGTGAACCGGTGGTGGAGAAAAGATCCACATGTGATCCAAATGATCCCACTAGATTTTAGGCTAGTAATTCCCCCCCAAACCTTACCCGAGGTAATCAATTTTTTCATTACGCTTTTTCCTAAATGTGAATCAAACAACTTCTGAAAACTTTATATTACTAAAATTATAAAAAGTGTAGTTGTATGTGATTTTTATCTATTAACACCCATGTACCGCCATGTTTCAAGGGGTAAAATGTATAATATCCCAAGAAACCAACTACACAATCAACCCCTTCCAAAAGATCACATGAGAGTGGGGATTGTGATAGCTTATGAGTCGACTGTTGAGTTTCTTATTCCACTTGATGATCCAGATATTACAACGGTCCAAGCTGTTATTGGAGCTTGCATAGAATGGTCGTCTAATCTTATAATGATGTATGATGTATGTATTTAACAAATTTTTTATATGAAAAACATGTAACGGTTGATGATAAAATTTCTAAAGTGAGGTATGATATTACAGATGGATAAAGCAGCGGAGAAACGAAATGTCGAATCAAGAAAATCTAATGAATTGATCAAGAAAACAAAACAAAGTTTTGAGAGTACCTTCTCTCTGCCAGTTCCATAGCAACATTTACTAGCATTACAACTTCATACATAGACCACATTTAAAGATAAAACTATGTCTTACATTCACTATGAATAAGAAATATTTGGAGTTTCTATTATGGATGGAATTGGTTTCGAGACTCTAAATGAGATTCTCAAGCATGAATGGTTGGGCATCTCAGTTGTGAATACACACATAAGGTACATTTTCATAATACTTCTATAAAAATAGTGATCTAAATATGTTTATTAAAGTTAATAACTATTCATGTTTTTTACAGTCTTTTATATTACAACTATATAAATAGAAGATCTCCCGAAGCATGATTTGGATTCATTAATCCCAATATCATTTCTATAGTAGAAATTACTTTGGATAAGGAAGAAATATATAAGAAAATAAATGAGTTACTCTAAGAATTTGATAAAAAATATCAAATGAAAGACTCTTTTTGATGCCTATAATGCAAGGGTACAACTCTACAATCTAATCACATCAAAATATTTTTAATTTTTTGAATTAATTAATTGTTTTTGTTTTTCTAGAAAGCATTGGATGCTGATAGTAGTCAACATAGACACCCCGACTATTTATTTTTTGGATTCAATGCATGGACTTCTAACTAACCAACCAAACATGATGTGTATTGTGAATATGTAATACACTAAAATCAAAATTTTATAGATAAACTTCAAATTATATGTTCAGTCTATGTTTTAATGAGAATTTTATTATGATAGGGCGGTCTCTAAATACTGGCTAAATCATGGCATGAGGTCGGAATCTGAAAATCTAAAGCCTATGGATTACTACAAATGGATACAAATTAAGGTATATATAGAAATATTTAACTATCAAAACATTTCAAAACAATTTACTTATTTTGGTCTATCTTTCAACAGTGTCTAAAACAAGATAATGAAATCTATTATGGATATTATGTTTCCAAATTTATGAGAGAAATCATACAGCATGAAAAAATCATCATCCCCATATAGGTAAATTCTAAAGGTGATTAAAATTTCATTAAATATATTTTATAATCATTTGTTTGTTTATATTTTCTTAGTACTGTCAAGAGTTTCGACAAAAGAGATATTCAAAAGAAGAAATAAATTTTTTTAGAGATGAGTGGGCATCATAATTTTTCTCAGAATGTATGTTGATAACAAATTTAAGTGATTACATGATTTTTTTGTGATCGAGTACGATTTATGACCATCGAAAAATATTTGGGGTGTGAAGCATTAGTGTCAGAATGATTATATATTATTCTTCATTTGTTTATCAAGGAGAAGATTAATGGAGGAAATCATTTTGTTTAGAAGCACTGACCTGTAAACAATAAAATTATTGGAAAAACGTGGAGACAGAGGCAGAGGTGAAGGAATAGGAGGAGGCGGAGGTGAATGTGGAGGCAAAGTTGGAGTCAGAGACCAATGTGGAGGAGGAGGCACAGGCGAAGACCGAGGTGGAGACCAAGGTGGAGGAAGATAAGAAGCAATGGATTGAAAATAATAATAATATTGGTAAATGAAGTAAAATGAGGATCATACCATGATTGTGTTTGAGAACAATTGTTTAAAAGTGTACACATCACTTTTCACTTAAGATAAGCACCATTGTGTGTCTTTCTGGTTTAAAATTGCATTTTAGTGAAAAACACATGTGTTGTACTCAAAACCAAGAAAACACATTCAGATTATTTTGGTACATTAAGAAAAAAATCCATATGTCATTTTTGATGTGTAGGGATCAGTCACACCTCAATCTAATGCATGGTGTGTCCGATATGACTGCAAGTGCGTCTTTTTTATTCAAAAGTGACATTCATTTTAATCAAAAAAACAACTGACAAACTTAAAACTAAGAAAACACATTCCAATTATTTTGATACTTTAGAACAATGATCCATGAGTCATTTGGGACCTGTATCATTCAATTGTACCTCAATCCAATGCACGGTTTGACCGGTATGACTCCAAGTGTGTCTTTTTTATTCAAAACTAACATTAATGTTAATAAAAAACAACTAACACACTCAAAACTGAGAAAATGAATTCATATTGTTTTGTTACTTTAGTAAAATGATAAATATGTCATTTGTGACATGTAGGGATCATCCACACCTCAATCTGATGCACGGTGTGACCGGTATGTCACCAAGTGCATCTTTTTTATTCAAAAGTGACATTCATTTTAATCAAAAAGACAACTGACATACTCAAAACCAAGAAAATTAATTCTGATTATTTTGATACTTTAGAAAAATGATACATGAGTCATTTGGGGTGTGTATCACTCATCCACACCTCAATCTGATGCATGGTGTGACCGGTATGACTCCAAGTGCATCTTTTTTATTCAAAACTGACATTAATGTTAATAAAAAAACAACTTACATACTCAAAACCAATAAAACACATTAATATTATTTTGGTACTTTAGAAAAATGATCTATATGTCATTTTTGACATGTGGGGATCAACTGCACCTCAATCTGACGCATGGTGTGACCGGTATGACTCCAAGTGCATCCTTTTTATTCAAAAGTGACATTCATTTTAATCAAAAAAATAGCTGACATACTCAAAATGGAGAAAATGCAATCTGGTTGTTTTTATAATTTATTAAAACGATCCATGAGTCATTTGGGACGTGTATCATTCATTTTTACCTCAATCCGATGAACGATGTGACCAGTATGACTCCAAGTGTGTCTTTTTTATTCAAAACTGGCATTAATATTAATAAAAAACAACTGACATACTCCAAAATGAGAAAAAAGATTAATATTGTTTTGGTACTTTAAAAAAAGATCCATACATCATTTGTGACGTATAGGGATTAGTCACAGATCAATATGACGCATGGTGTGACCATTATGACTCCAAGTGCGTCTTTTTTATTCAAAAGTGACATTTATTTTAATCAAAAAAAACTGACATACTCAAAACTGAGAAAATGCATTTTTATTTTTTTGATACTTTAGGAAAATGATCCATGAGTCATTTAAGATGTGTAGCATTCATCCAGACCTCAATCATATGCATGGTGTGACCGGTATTACTCCAAGTGCATATTTTTTATTCAAAACTGACATTAATGTTAATAAAAAAACTAACCTACTCAAAATTGAGAAAACACATTTAGATTATTTTTCTACTTTAGGAAAATGATCCATATGTCATTTTTGATGTTTAGGGATCAGCTTCACCTCAATCCAACACATTGTGTGACCAGTATGACTCCAAGTGTGTCTTTTTTATTCAAAAGTGATATTCATTTTATTCAGAAAAACAATTGACATACTCAAAATTGAGAAAATGAATCTCAATTGTTTTGATACTTTAGGACAATGATCCATGAGTCATTTGGGATGTGTATTATTTAGTTACACCTCAATCTGACACTCGGTGTGATCGGTATGTGTAATGTCTCTGATTTTCTATGTATTATTTTTAAATATTATATGGAATTATTACGAGACCAAGTGCGGAGACGGCATGTCATTCCAAGGCCTGATGAGCCTAGAATGATGGTTTGAACTTTTTTTAAGCTAAGTAAGTTAGTGGGTGTGCACGGTTTTGACAGTTTACAAACAGATTCCTGGAATAAAAATCTGAGGGCACCATTGCATTTGAGGCAATGACTTTACCTAAGAACAGGCCTAACCTCAACCGATGTGAGTTGAGGGAAAAAGTTAATTTTCCGACTTTTTTAGTAAAATATAATAAAATAAAATAATTCTAAAGGTTTATTTTATTTTATTTTATTTGGAAACATTCGTTGCAGCATAATGATGGGGCAGCTATTTCGATAATTAATACCATGTCATAATGACTCAGAAACAGCAACGCTGACTCATTAATGCCACAGCACAACAGGACACAGAAATGTTTTTCCTCCCTTTTTAAATACCTTCTTATGGAAAGTTTGCAGGGTTATCCTCATAACCCCGTGAATTGAGAGGGAGACTCTTAGATCCTTGGAGGATTTTTTACGGATGCCGATGAACGACAATGCGTGGATCATTGCGCAGCATGATCGAATCCCGACTGATGACCGATCTCCCTCTTCATCGACAACAGAGGTAGGAGTTTGTTATTTCAATTCTTCCTTTCCCCGTTTTTGAAATAAAATGATGAACATGGATCAAACCACAAACAGGTTGAACCATGGATCATGTGTTCTTACGAGAGGGTTTTTATTGGGTTGTTTTTGGGGATTAATCCATGATGTTGAAATTCATGTTTCGATTCGCTCTATTTAATCCTTCTAATGGGAGCGGATCAACGCCGTGAAGAACGGCAGTGGAGGTTCAATCCTATTTTCTTTTGTGATTTGGATTTCTTCCCCCTCTTTTTACCTTGCGTTTTTTGCGTTCTTCATGGAGCGACGAACAAAGGATCATTGTGCATCCGTTCTGCAACACAATGATCCCAATTTGTAGGTCTGACATCATGACGACCTAGAGGAGGTACGACGACAATGGCGGATGAAAAATCAGCTCGGATCAGGAGAGATTGTTCTTCGAGCGTTCTTCTCACTGGTGGATCAATACGCATTTTTGGGACCGATCGGAGGCCCGAAAACAATGGAGACGACTTTGGGACGTTAGGGCGACCTTAATCTTCAAGTTTCATGGAAAAAGGACGGTCGGATCAAAGATAAGATCTCCACTCAAGGCGCAATGGCAGAGGTTTGCGATTCTAGAAATTTCCAGAACACACGGCATGTATCCCAAAGAACAAGGCGTGTGGGTTCATCTAAGTGGTGGCTAGGGTTCCGCGGTGCGTGAAGTGATGACATGGTGTGTTATCCAAAGAACACGGTGTGTGGGTCCTTACATGGTACTTGGCGTGTATCCAGGGGATACACGGACACGGGGTGGGGTACACGGTCGTGTAATCCACTACACGGCCAGACTATGCCAGTTGCATGGGTTACCCCATGTACCTGATACACAGGTTGTGAAACACGGGTTGAATTCATATACAGGCACATTGCCAGCGTACACGAATTCCTCTCTAGATAGAGGAACACATCATATCAGTCTCTTACATGTCGTGTATACCTTCTTCTACACGACCAGCCTTATAACACAGGTCGTTGTACACAGGCAGTACCCGGGGTCAGAAGACACGACGTGTGACACTTCTACACTCCATTTACTTCTCAGTTCATGGCTTGATCTTCTTGTCCACCATATCTTAGACATGTTTCATTTGGGTTAGTGCCCATTTTTTCCATTCCACTGAAGTTTAGGTATCGTTTCCTTTTTTCAGGATTTTGATCCCTTCACTAGGACTTTCCGGGATAGAGTCAAGTATCCCTCTAAGAGGCCCGGGGTGATATCCTCTATCCATTCTTGACCCTAGTTAGAGTTAGGTATCGATGTGACTATCCCCACAGGGAACCAATCCTATAATTAGAAGGTGAATCTGGATGAGTCATTGTATCCGCCAAGGCCCTGGTAGTGATCCTCATCTGTGTATTGTGATCTTTCCCCACTCAGGAGTGTGTTCTCCCATAATGAGTGTATCTATCTCTCGTGACTTTTCCTGATAGACATTACTTCTCAGACGGATTTCAATAGAGCTATCAGACTCATGGAGTGAGTTATCCTGTACGAGTGCTTCGTGGAATCTTAAAACTGAATCCCTAGCGAGGGAATGCATTTGTGTGACTTGTCTTTAGACTACGGGTCTGGGTTTTGATTATATCTAGATTGTGTTCACCTATTATATGTTCAGTAGACATATACTACTTAGAGTTGACTGTACCTTTCCTTTGTGTATTGCTTTGTGGTTTTCAGGGTCCTCTACTAAGTATTTTTATACTCACCCCTGCACGGGCTTTGCCTGCACGTATCGTGTCTTGTGAATACGAGCAGCTTTTTGACAGAGTCTAGGGAGGACCAGGACAGGACCGAGATTTCTGAGTTCCCTACAGGCCAAGGTGTTCCTACGGCTACGAGCAGTTGTCCCAGTACCTCTTCGTGTTTACAGGTTGGACTTTGTAGTTTTCATACTCTTGTTTTTCTTGTTTTTGGTGGGCTTGTATTCTGGTTCAGTTTACTTTCAGTACCTTACTTCCATCATACTCTGTTGGTTGGGTTTAGTTGTATGCATGCATTTTTTTTCCTTAGTGGTTTTTACATTTTAGCATTTGTGGGCTTGTAGATATGTGTGTGTGTGTCTAGGAAAATAGGAAATGCCTCTCATTTTAGTAATATGCCTACTCGGTGCTAGTCACTAGCCCCTGGCCTATTAGGGGCGGGCTTGGGGAGTCACAGCACGGGCCCCACTAGGACGGTTCGTGACATATGACTCCAAGTGTGTCTTTTTTATTCAAAACAGACATTAATATTAATCAAAAGACAACTGAAATACTTAAAACCAATAAAACACATTCATATTGTTTTGGTACTTTATTAAAATGATCCATACTTTATTTTTGACGTGTAGGGATTAACTAAATCTCAATCTGATGCATGTGTAACCAGTATGACTCCAAGTGTGTCTTTTTTATTCAAAAGTGGCATTCATTTTAATCGGAAAAACAAGTGGAATACTCAAAACCAAGAAAACACATTCCAATTGTTTTAATAATTTAGAAAAATGATCCATGAGTCATTTGGGATGTGTATCATTCAGTCGCACATCAATCTGATGCACGGTGTGACCGGTATGACTCCAAGTACATCTTTTTTATTCAAAACTGACATTAATGTTAATCAAAAAAACAAATGAAATATTCAAAACTGAGTAAAAGCATTCATATTGTTTTTTTACTTTAGGAAAATGATCCGTATGTCATTTGTGATGTGTACAGATCAGCCGCACCTCAATCTGATGCACGGTGTGACCGGTATGACTCCAAGTGTGTCATTTTTATTCAAAAGTGGCATTCATTTTAATCAAAAAAAACAACTGACATACTCTATAATAGTTTTTTTTCTTGTATTTGTGTTATAAATTTTATTTCATTTAAATTAGGTATTTGTATCTTATTTTGGTAATTTTTGTTGTTATTTCTGCTGATGCAGTGTGTTGTAGCACATTGCACCAGTTTCTGGTGATGTAGTGTGTTGTTGCATCACACTGCAGTTTTCGCCTTTATCATCATTTTTAACGACACTGATAAATCTTCCCTTTATCAACGCTTTTATAAGCACTGATAAAGGGATCCTTTATCAGTTCTTATAAATGATCTGATAAATTCTATCTATATCAGTGCATTCAAAAGCACTGATAAAGGTTCTATTTATCGGTGCTAAATTAAAGTGCTGATAAATGGGGTTTTTTATCAGTGCTTTGAAAATAACTTATAAATAGTACGTTTATCAGCGCTTTTATATGCACTTATAAATCTCCCTTTTATCAGTACTTTTTTAGCGTGGATAAAATTCATGGACTTTTAACCATGCTAAGGTCATCATTGCTTCCCTAACACTGATAAAATCCAATTATAGCATTGTTAAAAGAATGTTTTGTAGTAGTTGATGTTTCAGGTCGAACATCTTGGACCATAAATTGTGGGGAAAGGACCCCCCGATTCAGGACTCATTAACCGAGAATGTCCTAGAAACTTTCATACATGGATAAGGGGGTTTTTTTACCCTGACTTATGATTTTTGGATATGGGATATGGTATGGGGAATGGAATCCATGGGGCGTATGAAGATAGAAAAAGCCACTCCTAAGGACAAATTTTCCTTTAGTTGATAGACCGTTTTTTTGGGCAACATATGCAGAGCCGCCAGGGCATAATGTGCATATTCAAACAAAGGTGCCCGCAAGACACTGGCCTTTCATTTCTGATGGCCAGGAAGTGTTTATAGAACTTTGGATTTATTTTTCTGGTGAGTACCATAGTGGATGGCCTATCAATGGAATAATGTTTGAAAGAAATAAGGATATTTGTATCAACTTTGGATGAAAAAAACATTCCAACACGAATTTGGATTATGTAAAGGAGGGTTGAGGCATGGTCCAGTTTAACATCATACAACCAGGACATTTGGAACCTATTTTGTGAAACCATCTTAATCTAACTAGAAGAGGTTAAATGATTCACTTCATACACAATAGTTTTTCAAGAAACATCCTTCGCTTATAGGAATTAAAAGGGGGAAATATGTAAACTATAATCTGAGGGGTTTTAAAATCCAAGGGATGAGGTGGGACACAAATGTTGTAAGGGTGTTCAAAGGTAGGAAGAGCCGCTCCTAAGGATGGATTTTCCTCTGGTTGATAAGGAATTTTTGTGGTAAACATATGTAGATCCTCCAGGGCATAATGTTCATAGTCAAACAAAGGTGTCCACAAGACACTGGCCTACTATTTCTGATGGCCATGGAGGATTATGGAGATTCAGACCTTTCTAGACACAGAGTATGGCTCATGGAAATGTGTATGCCTAAACATGAAAAGGGGTCATTTTAGGTTGAACTTTATTGGGAATTTTAGGAATTGGTGAATTCATTTCTATCCCATCCATTTTAGTTGTTTCCTTACACAGGTCTATCCCTTGCATGGGTAGGGATGTGATATTTTTGTTTCACAACTGGATCTGATTATGAGATTCTGATATCACTACGTATCCTATGATGAAAGGAATCAAGTTGCACGTAGTTCTTGTAAAGATCATCCCTGTGCGTATTTGATTCATGCATAAAGATGGGGAATTTTTGTTTTGCATATGAATTCACCAATGAGGCGGGGTCATATGTCGAACCTTACTATGTAGATTGATTTCTTGCATAGGGTCATGAGGGTAAATACCCTTGGACGTGAACTAGTCAAACGTTGAATACTAAGTATCGAATATCATTCGGTTTAAATTTCATTTGATCGGGACATCTATATAGAATCCCTAAGTAACCAGAGGGTAATCAATCTGGGGTGTTCTAACATATCCAATACATGAGTAAGAAATAAAGTGAAAACCATGGTTTTAAGGATTCTTGGATCAGGAGGAATTACATGGGGCTTAGAAGCTGCTAGGCGTACAAAAATAGGAAAAGACTCTCCTAGGGATGAATTTTCCTTTGGTTGACATGCCATTTTTGTGGGAAACATATGAAAAGCTACCAGGGCATAATGTGCATAGTCAAAAAAAGGTGTCTGCAGGACACTGAACTTTCATTCCTAATGTCCCTGAAGGGTTATGATGATCCATGATCACTCAAAGCACGAAGCCTGACGAAGGGAGAGGGTTGGCTTGGACACATCAAAAACACTTAGGCGGTTATTATTCACGGAATTCCGTGATTATTCATGGAGTTGGGAGTCTCTATACATAGATTTAACCTATATGTGAGGTGAGATATTTTGACTCCCTTGTTAGATCGGGGCCCAGTTTTGAAGATCCAGGGATCCCAAGACTAGGTTCCCTACACAAATTTGGGTTTGTGCATAAGGAGTGGGGGAATTTTATCTATACTTTTGTGTACATTGTAGTTTATTTATGTCATGTAGTTAGGACTTTGGGTCATGCAGTTTAACATTGTGTGGTGGGGACATATTTCGTACAGTTTAATGTCGTATGGAAAGGATATCTTTCGTACAGTTTAACGTCATGTGGGAAGGATGTCTTTCGTACAGTTTAACATCGTGTGGAAAGGATGTTGACAACACAATTTAATTTTCATGTTGTAGGGACAAAACATCAAAGGAATCATGTGTAAATATAAGATAATTAGGCTAGGATATTCCTCGTATGCCCCAGACATGAGCAGGGGAAGAATGTGTAAACCATAATTCTGGGATCCCTTGAGTTAGGAGGGGTGGTTTGAGTCTTAGAAGCCAATGAGAGTATAGATGTAGGAACATCCTCTCTTGAGGATTAATTTTCCTTTGGTTGACTTACCATTTTTTGTGGGAAATGTATGCATAGCCACCAGGGAATAATTTTTATAGTCAAACAACGGTTTCTGCAAGACAGTATCCATCCATTTTCGATAATCGTGGGTGATTATTATGATCTTAGATTTCCCAGGGTATGGAGTTTGATGGATGAAAAGGGGATGTCTAGGTACATGAAAAATATCTAGACCATGATTATTTTTTAGTTAAGAGATCCTTTACATAGATCTGATTCATATGTAAAGGTAAGCATGGTCTCTTGACACTTTTAAGAAGTATGAATTCAGATCTGAAATCCCTTTCATCTATTTGCATTTCACATGTGGGGGTGGGGGCTTTTTAACTTTGTTTTATTCTGTGTGGTTGGACTTGGTATTTCTGGATTGAGTGTCACTGCGTATCTTGTTATACTAAAAAACAAGCTGTATATAGTTCTTGAGGTACCTTACTGTTTAATTTTATGTGGTTAGGACCTCTTTGGAAATGCATTTTAATGTCATGCAGTGAGAACTTAGGAATTCCCTATGTAAATTTAACTTATATGTAGGGGAGGCACTAGTTTCATGATGTCTAGACCTGGGAAAGCCTAGGTGTCATTATGTGTCCCATTAGTGGGTGGGAATCAAGCCACATGTAGTTCTGGTATCCTACGTAGTTTAACATCATACAGTAAGGAATAAAGTGAACTGACATGAAAAGGATGAAGTGAGTGAAGTGTCGGGCTTGAACCTCATGGAGGTTTTCTATGTATCCTAGTTAGTTGGGAATCAAAGTCCACATAGTTCTTGAAGTAAATTCCCTACATATGTCTGATTTATATACAGGAAGGAGGGAATTTTTTAAGTGGTGGTAGGACCAGGATGAAGAATATGGGTGTCACTACATATCCTACGAGAGCAGGAATCAAGACACACCTAGTTCTTTGAGTTCCCTATGTCGGTCGGACCCAGGTACAGAGAGGGGGAATTTATGTTTTTCTTTGTTCGATAGTGGATGGAGTGGGATATAAGATTTGGGTGTCACTATGTATCCTGCATGGAAGCAATCAAGCCACACATAGTTTTAGAGATTCCTAATAGGTGACAGATGAAGGTGGTAATGTATCTTCTGGTGAGAACATTGTTAGGGCCATGTAGTTTAACGTCATGTGGTAAAGATAAAAATTCTCCCCATGCAAGTCTAATTTATACACAGAAAGAGAGGAATTATTGATTTTGACTGGTGGTTGGACCAAGATATAGAATCCAGGCATCACTATGTATCCTGTGAGGGCAGGAATCAATCCATACATAGTTCTAAGTACCCCCCCCCCCCCCCATGTCAGTCTGACCTATGCACGGAGAGGGGGGAATTTTATACCATGCTTTCAAGATAATGGGATTATTATACTCTTCTATGATTTGTCTATACAAGGTACATTTGGACCTCCATTCCTAAGCTCATGTGAGTTACACTCGGTGTGAGAAACAAGTAACGATGAGAAGTTCCCTTGTAGTATAGGGGCGACAGAGGATACAACAGAGGCATTCCATGTCATGTGGTGGATGGACCAAGACTTAGGGTCAAGGTGTCTCTAAGTATCCCATTGATGAATAGGAATCAAGTCATACATAGTTCTATAGTGTGGCATGGTAGGTGACTGATTTCGGAGATAATGTTCTCTCAGGTGAGAACATTGTTGGGGCCATGCATTTTAATGTCATTCGGTAAGGAAGAATATGTTTCTATGAAGTTTAATGTATTGTAGCTAAGACAAGGGTGTTGAGTAGTTTAACATCGTGCGGCATGGATGAATTCATTGTGCAGTTTATTGTCATGCGATAAGGACATTTTCGTACAATTTAACATCATGTGGAGAGAACGTAAGTAGTGCTATGTAGTTTAACGTCATGCAGCTAAAATGAGGCTGTTAAGTAGTTTAACATCGTGCAGTATAGATGAATTCATTGTGCAGTTTATTTTCATGCGATCAATACATCTTCCATATAGTTTAACATCATGTGGAGAAGACGTAGGCGGCGCTATACAGTTTAACATCATGCAGCTAAGATAAGGGTGTTGAGTAGTTTAACATCGTGTAGCATGGAAGAACTCATTGTGAAGTTTATTGTCATGCAATCAAGATATATTATGTACAGTTTAATGTCATGTGGAGAGGACTTAGGTGGAACTATATATTTTAACTTCATGAAACTAAGATGAGGGTGTTGAGTAGTTTAATGTTGTGCAACATGGACGAATTCATTATGCAGTTTATTATCAGGACATCTTTCATACAGTTTAACATCATGTAGCATGGACGAATTCATTAAGCAGTTTATTATCATGAAATCAGGGCATCTTCCATAAATTTTAACGTCGTTTGGAGAGGACATAGGTGGCGCTATGCAATTTAACATCATGTAGCTAAGACAAGGGTGTTGACCAGTTTACCATCATGCAGCATGAACGAATTCATTGTGAGGTTTATTGTCATGCGGTCAGGACATCTTCCATGCAGTTTAACGTCGTGTGGAGAGGATATAGGTGGCACTATGTAGTTTAACATCATGTATCTAAGAATATTTTCATCACGATTACACAAATTACTTCTTTAGGAACCTCACATTATTGGGGGGTTGTGGTGATCTATCCAGCCATTGAAATCAGGACATATGCTCCATTAGAGTAAAATTTGTGTACAATATATGGTCCTTTCCATTTTGGCTCCAACTTTAGAGTTTTCTTTCTGAGTATCATCGGGGATCTAAGGACCAACACCATTTCTCCTTCGAGGAATGATTGGAGGAGAACCTTCTTATTAAAGGCTCGTGCAATCTGATTTTGGTAGAATTCAATATGGTGCAGACTGTGAAATATTTTCTCATCCAACCACTCCAACTTATCAAACCATTTTTGGGATTTCTCATCTATAAATAATTGATCATAGACAGCGATGTGGAGTGATGGTAATTGTAACATCCCCAAATGATAAAGGGTTAAATGACTAAATGATATGACTCGTGTCAACAAGGTGCACCTTCCTTTTCAGGAGTCTGTCTGATTAAAACTCCACAGTTAATCATGCTTGGGCTGGAGTAGTGATCAGGATGGGTGGCCTTCTGGGAAGTTTCTTAGGATGTGTGTGAGTGAGGACAAAGCACACTGGAAAGGACAAGTGCTTGCCTGTGGGGATTATCATTAGTCAGATGACCCGTTCGGGCACGTGGGCGGGCCCCATGGTGGGGACCACGTATCTGCAGGGCAACTGGTGGTACCTGGTAGGCCAGGACCCGACGGCCATGTTAAGACGGGGTGGTTGTGCTGTCACCGGGACCCAGTTGTCACATTTGGTATCAGAGGAGGAACCCAGCCTTAAGTGTGGTGTACTGCCTAGGTTGAGATGTAGGGCCCACAATGAGGACGTTGTGCTCTAAAGGGGGGGTGATTGTAACATCCCCAAATGATAAAGGGTTAAATGACTAAATGATATGACTCATGTCAACAAGGTGCACTTTTCTTTTCAGGATCCTGTCTGATTAGAACTCCACAGTTAAGCGTGTTTGGGCTGGAGTAGTTATCAGGATGGGTGACCTTCTGGGAAGTTTCTCAGGATGTGTGTGAGTGAGGAAAAAGCACACTAGAAAGGACAATTGTTTTCCTATGGGGACTATCATTAGTCAAATGACCCGTTTGGGAACGTGGGCGGGCCCCATGGTGGGGACCACGTGTCTGCGGGGAAACTGGTGGTACCTGGCAGGCCAGGACCCGACGGCCATGTTAAGGCGGGGTGGTTGTGCTGTCACCGGGACCCAGTTGTCATAGTAATTGAATCTCAATGGGAATAACCTCCATTTTCCCGTATATTAATGAGTACGGGGTTGCTTGAGTGGCAGTGCGGGTTTTGGTTTGGTAATCCCAAAGAGCAAGGAGGATCTTGTTTGACCATGATTTTTTATCCCTTCCCACCATCTTTTAGAATATATTGTATAGGGTCTTTTTGGAATCCTCTATCTGTCTATTGGCTATTGTATGGTAGTGGGATGAATGGTTGGCTTTGATACCATACTCCTAGTAGAGTTTTTCCAATTCAACAGAGTAGAAATTAGTGTTATTTTCTGTCAGTATTGTGTGATGGACACTAAACTAGGTGATGATATTGGATTTCATAAAGCTAACAATGATTTTTCCCCATCCTCTTTGAGAATTGAAGCTTCTGCCCATTTGGAAAAGAAATATTTTACTATGAGAATAAACTTGAATTGTCTGGCTGTGGTGGGAAGATATGGTCCTACAACATCCATTCCTCATATGGAAAATGGTCAGGAGTGCTTAGTTGTGTGAAGCAACTCCAAGGGTTGATGGATGAAATTGGTATGGACTTGGTAGGAATGAAACTTTTTAGTGAAATTGGCACAATCCTACATCATGGTGGGATAATAGTATCCAAGCCTCCAAATTTTCTGAGAGAGTTTGGATGTTGACTGGTGTGCCCCACAAGTTCTGGCATGCACTTCTTTCATGATAGTAGCGGTCTCTCCTCTATCAACACACCTAGGAAGAATTCCATCAAGGCCTCTCTTATAAAGAACCTTTTTCCGGTTTGTGTTGTCATAAAGCATGAAATTGACTACTCTTCTTCAGATATGTTCCCTTCCAGTCCTATTTGGTGGGAGTCCTCCCTTTTGAAGATTGTCCAAAATGGGAGTTATCCAACTAGTGGTAGGTCCATATGGATCAGAGATGGGACTAATCTCGTTAATTTCTTCTGTATTGTCCTGAATGTATGGTAAAACCATCCGGTTGAGGGAAATATTGATGATTATCGCGTTCTGATCTAGGTCGGCCAGAGCTGTGGCTACATTTTCCAATGCATCAGCTTGCGCATTTTGTGATCTGGGAACATGAGTCAATGTCAGCTCTAATGGGAATTCTACCATCAGTTCTCGGAAATGGTTCATCAAAGGGATCGTCTCCCCTTTCTTTATATCATAGTCACCATTGACTTTCTTGATGACTAGTTCTTAATTTCCTTTTATCTTTAAGTGTTCGGCTTGCACTTGGAGTGCTAGTTCCAACCCTGAAATGAGGGCATGGTACTCCACTTCATTGTCCGTGAACCCTTCTGATAGTATGAAAGAATAGGGTAGAACTGCTTTTTCTGCCACTTCGGTGGTGGTGCAGTGGTGAAGGTGAGTTTCCAAAACAGGTTGTTCTTTGGGAGGTTCAAGGTTCGAATCCTGAGAGTACGCTTTCGGGGCGAGCCTCTCCCCCGGGATCCACCCGCCTTGCCGGGTCGCCCGGACTCCTCTGGGTGGGAAAAATGAGGCGCGGCCCAAATTGCTGACAGATTGCTGTGACGAACCATCGCTGTCAGGACGTTACCCTCCAGGATGCTATGTCATCTCGGCTGACAACGGCTCCTTCCCTGGCTGGGGAGTTGCCTTCGGGTACTACCCCTTCTTGGGGGAGGGGGGTTTCTCTATGTGGAGGGTTCGAAAAGGCCACACTGGGGAATTCCCTTCTTAATAAAAAGGTAGAACTTCTTTTTCTAAGGATACGAGTATGACTCCCATACCAACTTATTTGAATTTTGGGTCTTCCATTATTTTTCTTGTTGGACTTATGGAGGCATCGTTGAAGTATATTTCCCATATCTAGGAGTTCTCTTGAATGGAGAACACTTCCTCATTAGGTAGCTCAGCATCTGATGGAGCCACTCTTGTTGAGGGGTGTTCAGCCAGGAAATATGCTAATGAATGGACCTTAATATATTTCTATGGTATGAACCAAATATCGAACTATTGTAGGATGACCGCCCACCGTGATATCTATATGGTTAACATTGGACGACTGAGAATGTACTTGAGTGGATTGCTACATGAGACCAAATTTACTTCTTAGTGCTGCAAGTAACGTCTCAGTTTTTAGACTAAAAATATTAATACAATGCATCTCTTATCGATATTTGAATAATGAGTCTCAACATCAATGATGGTTTGGCTGAGATAATAGAAACTATTCTCGCTATTGAAATCATTCTTTTGTGTGAGGAAGGCACCTAGGGATCGTTCTCAGGCGGTTATGTATATAATGAGTGGTCTTCCTTAAATAGGAAGCATTAGCACCGATGGACTCAAGAGATATTTCTTGAGATTGTCGAAAACTTCATAATAATCATCATTCCATTGATATTCTACCCCTTTTTTCATCAACCTAGTGAATGTAAAACATTTGCTTGCAAGGTTGTCTATGAAGCATCGAATGTAAGCCAGGTGTACTTGGAGTCCTCTCAACTCTGTGAAGTTGCGAGGTGGTGACATGCCAAGGATTTCCTTTTTCTTCTCAGGGTTGACTTCAATGCCTCGGTGGCACATGATGAAGCCAATGGATTTCCCTAAGGTGACATTGAAATCAAATTTCAGGGGGTTCATTTTTAGATTGTGTTGTCATAGTTTGTTGAAGAATGTTTCAAGATCCACTAGATGGTATGAGAATTTTCGTGATTTTACCACTAAATCATCGACATAACATTCAACGAACTTCCCCAGGAAGGGTTTGAAAATGCAGTGCATGGTGTGCTGATATGTGGTGCCAGCATTTTTCAAACTGAAAGGCATCACCTTGTAGAAAAACACCCCCAGGGGGGATTAAAGTGGTGGATTCTTCGTCTTCTTAGGCCATTCAGATCTAGTTATAACCTAAATAACCATCCATGAATGAGAGAGACTCATATCTGGTAGTTGTGTCGACCAACAATTCTGTGATCGGGACTGGGAAATCATATTTTGGGAAGTGTCAGTTAAGGTCCCTAAAATTGATGCAGACCCTAATCTACCCATTTTTTTTCTTGACAGGGATAATTTTTTCTAGCCAGATGGGGTATTAGACCTCCCAAATGACGTCATCTTTGATAAACTTTTCAAATTCAGCCTCAATTTTGGTATCATGTGTCAGGTGCGTCCTTCTAGCGGCTTCTTGAAACCATGGTGATCTTCTAGAAGGCCTAGGTAGTGAGTGACCACCTCTGGATCGAGACCTTGTATTTCTGTATAATTCCAGGCGAAAACATCTCAATTCTACTTCAGGAAAGAGGAATATATCTCTTTCTCTTTGGGATGCATGGTTGTACTAACTAGAGTGGGTTGTGGTTCTTCATCCGTACCCAAGTTGGTTTCCTTAAGTTCATCAATGGTGGTGAAAATGCCTTCCTCAAATGTTGGATTGGAATCCCTTAGGTCTTCGTATTCCTCCTCCCCTATATCCTCATCATCTTCCTCTTCATCTTCTGATAGGGAAACAATACTTGAAATGATTACTCCATAATTGAGGGAGGATTTGTGATTTTTGTGTCTGGGAGGTAAGGTCGCCTCTTCTTCCACGTCTGTTGGTGGGGGCTTCTCCAAAAAAGATGCAGTGAGGGGTAAAAGAGTTTCCTTATCTTCCTTGAATAAAGAGACACTTTTTCTTGCCTCAGCGGGTGAGGAAGGAATTTTTTGGAGTTTTGATGTCGGCTCGAGGGTATTTTCATCTAAAACTTCCCATTATCTTGAGATTCAATGAGCCTTTCAACATTATTAGGCTCGACATTCATAACTGAGATCATGTGGACTGCTGAATACGCTTCCAAATTTGGACTTGCACTTTCAATATGATTGATGGGAAGTCTGTATTCTTCCCTGAGCTACTTGAGGAGATCGGTAGAAAACATTTCCAAACCATTTGGGGCGGCGGCCCAATCAATTCCATCAGATGTAGGTTGTTTCCCCCTTAGTTCATAGAACCCTACATCAATATAGTGTGACTCGAAGGACTCAAAGGACTCGAACAGGGCCTTATCGGCATGCAGTGTCCCACTCTGTCTATTAATGATATATTTCAGGCACTGATGGTACGAGGAGGGGATTTTTTCGGGGTTATGAAACCAGGGCCTCCGTAGTATAGCATTGAAGGCCATATTATTTGGAACCACCAGAAATTCTAGGTGAGCTACGAGGTCACCAAACTAGGTTTCGAGCTTGATTTGGCCTAACGACTTTTGCTCACATTTTTCGTAGTCCAATAGAGTTGTGGTGCAGGGCATCAGATTATACTCATTACATCCCTTCCGACGAAGTGTCCGTAGTGGGAGGAGATTAACCCCAGATCCATTGACGATGAAGACTTTTCAGATATCGACGCCATTTATCATGCCAAATACGTATAAGGGTTTTATGTGTCCTTGAATGATGGAATTTTCATCTTGGTCTGTGAAGGAGATAACTGCATGACATTCTGTAGGATTGATCTTTGTCTGGTAGACTTCAGCGGTGGATACTTCAGATTCAAACTCCTAGGGACTCAGAAAAGCCTCTATGAGAGATCCCCTGAGATCTTTTGATAGATTCAGTGCATCCATGATTGACAGCTTAGTTGGCATAGAAAATAACTGTTTCAGAATCTCATATTTCTAATCTAAAGGTCATCACTTCCCAGCTTGGGGATACTCTTTCATAGGCTCTTTAGGGGCTTGAGAATTTGATGAAGATGGGTCATCCCTTGGTACTGGATATGGAGGAGCTTCCATCCTTTTTTGGATTGGGCCAGGAAAATCTACTCACATGTCAAGGGTAATTAGTCATTTGTTCTTCCTCTGATAGATATTTTATAAGAATTGGGCTAGGGTGGTTTCCTATGGGGGCAGTAGAACTGTCTAGCCCCTGTCGGATCTACTGGAGGATCCTTCCATGGGTTTCTATAACACTAATGGTTTGGGAAAGGGTGTGTCCATATGATTGATTTCTACCATGGATGCATCTCCCTTGGTATCCATGGCTTCTGCATCTTCTTCCTCCAGCTTCTGGATTAGGTGTAGAGAATTCTAGTTGATAACCATACTAATCATCGGAGAAAGGATCCATGAAATAGATGAAATTGATGAAGCCAAAAATCATCTCCTATTCTAATGATGTCTTTGTCTCATCATCTACTTCTAGTTGTGTCATTTGGTGGGGTGGTTCCCATTGTGTCGTTTGGTGGGGCGGTTCTCGTTGTGCCATTTGGTGAGGTGGTGCCCGTTGCTTTAGATTTTCTGGAATGAAATCTAAGAGTGTCAAATCCAAACTTGGATTTGGTGCGAGTTCATATTTATGCACTTGCTTTCTTCCCTTCTGATTGGACTTCTTTTTTGGAAGCTATCCTCTGGAGGATTGTGGATCCAAGGATGACGGTTGTGTTTTATTAAGAGTCATTGGAGGCGCGTTTGGTTGCTTCAACTGTGCCCGTAGTATGCCATGAGCTCCATCGACTTTCTTCTGAGTCATCCAACAATCTAATTTTTTTCTTTTTGTTAACAAATTTTTGGCAGTTCCCTTCTTTGTCTGGATCATTGGTGGAAACATATACCACTTTCGCTAGAGGTGGTCCCAGCTTCACTAGTTTAGAATCTATCATCTTTTTCATGAGTTATTTAAAGAAGAAACACTCTTGGATATTGTGTCCCAATATCCAATGGAAGGTATAGTAATCTGAATGGTCATCAAGACCTACTTCATCAGTCCACTTTGGCTCTGGAAGCCGAATAAATTTTCAATTCATGGTGGTATGAAGTAATCATGGACTTATGCATTCCTTGAATTTATTTCTTTTGGCCCCTCTTTACTCATATTGATGAGGCAGGGCAGCTTCTAACGTCCAGAGGGCCCTACACGGTTTGGTGAGGGTTTGGAGCTGGAGTTGGCGCAAGAGGTGGATTATGCATGAAAGAAGTTGCTTCAGATGTCCCTACTCTTTTTACTGAGGATGATGGGGTAGCCCAGGACTTGAGATTGGTCTGTTGCAAGGAATCCTCTATCCTTTGAGTGATGGTGGAGAAGTCCTGAAACCCACTTGTGTACTTCATAGGAATGAGTGGCGTTCGCATCTCATCTCATAGATTATCGATACACATGGAAAGAATCTCATCTTGGGGGAGTGGATGGTTCAAGGAATAATTTAGATCTTTCCATCTAATAATGAAGTCTTAGACTCTCTCGTTCTCTCTCTATTTGCAGTTCATGAGATCACTGAATGTTGTTTTGGGCAATGTTGAGCTGAACTGGAACAAGAACTGGCACCGAAGATCCTCCAATCCTATTATTGAGTTAGCTTTCAAACTAGTATACCACATGAAGGAAAAACCTTGTAGACTTTGCACAAATCATCTGATTTTTATAGCCTTTCGTTGCTCATGAGTTCCCATCATGG
This sequence comes from Viscum album, assembly GCA_963277665.1. Classification (NCBI taxonomy): domain Eukaryota; kingdom Viridiplantae; phylum Streptophyta; class Magnoliopsida; order Santalales; family Viscaceae; genus Viscum; species Viscum album. Next base: position 1,196,954,804 of record OY728140.1, read on the forward strand.
GATCAAAATAAGAAGAGTAGTGCATTAGATGCTGCTCCAGGTCCCCTGATCCATTGAACACTAGAAATATGGGATTACCAAAATTTTGTGAAGGCAGGACATTGCTCACCCAGTCAGGGTAAGGCCTCTATTCTATTTGTACTAGAGTGTATCATCCTTTTATTGCTTCCATTCAAGTAGTTAATAACTTGATGGTATTCAGGAGCCCTTGATGCATGTCCTGTTGGACCTAAGCATGAATAGGTACAGTAGGGGGAAAGATTGGATGCGTCGGTGTTGTTAGACCTTGAGGCAGATACCCAGTTAAGGGAATCCTTTAAGTATTGGCATGAATCTATTCTGGTTTCTTCCCTAATGGATGGAAATCTTGATATCCTGCTAGGATTGAATTTAGGTAGACTAATGGTCTCAACGCCACCCTAAATGAGCCTTCCAACCTTGATTTATTTTTCAGGATGAGACCATGAGGTAGAGGGACATCTGATGGAAGTGTGTTTTGATGCTCCACCTGAAGAACATACCCAGTAGGATGGCTTGCTCTTATTAGCTCAACGTTGAGTCGCTTCAACTCTTTCATTTTTTCCTCTTGTTGAGAAAATATCTCCTTAAGTTTAGTGGAATCATCTTCATAGGAAGAAGGAGGTGGTTCATAGACCTTTCTCTGATTCTTATCATTTTTTAGGATTTTCATGAGAGGTAATGGCGGATTAACTGAGGGTGCACCCAAGTTTAAGAAAACTCTTTGGTTTCCGATGTGCACACCTCCAAGCTCGGTGTGGACCATCTCTGAGAGGGAACCCTCTTCTCCGATTTTCTTATTATTTGTATTATTTTCAATGAGGTCTATGGGGATGAATTCTATGACATTCATTGATTCATACCACATCTGGGGTGACGTACCATGTGTTGAATGGTAGGAGAGCTTGTTACTCCCTTTATCAGATCTTCTCTATCCATTCTATGATACTATTCAGGTTTCTTGGCGAAGAGTGACTCAAAGGGATCCCTGATATGACCTTGCAGTATGACTTCATTCTAGGGGATGTGAGTCACGAGAGGGGATGTAATGGGTGGCCCTCTATCCATTGTTTCCCCAAAATGAGAAAAGAAAGACATCCACTAAGAGGGAATTTGAGGTAAAAAATGCCCCCAGCCCTGCGGGCTGTTTCTCTTTTGACATGCCTCAACCCAGATTTTATGATCTTACAAGGGAATTTTGTGTTAAAAATTCCCCCATCCCTTCGAGCTGGGGTTGATCTCGTGTTACAGTGGATGCTGATGTTATTTCTTCCTTCTTGATCTCATGCATTTCCATATGGATGTGAGCTGGATATGGTGTCAGGTCTGCACATGAATTACTTGCTTCCGAGGACATGACGAGGGATCATTGATTGGCTTCTCTTAAATGGGAATCCTACTGGATGTTCTCAGTTGACTGGTTTATTAGCTTCTTGATGTCTTTCTCTCCCCGGGCCTGACACTTATGAGACTTACTCGAGGTCGGTTCTTGTCAAGCGTTCCACCATTCCTGAGCAGGGACTTCATTTAACTGTCGTCTTTGGGTAATGACATTACAGGATTTCATTTCCAGTTATTTTTGCTGGACGGGAAGTGGGTGAATTATAGATATCCATGTTCTCCCCATCCTTTGATATGAACACTAGACGGGACGTTGCTGATAAGACAATGAAACTTGTGCATCACATGGAGGCTGGCCAGCCCAAGGTCTTTCTTTCGCTTTTCTAATTGTGGCCACCATACAGATAGAAGGGATTCTAAGTCGATTTGGTGGCGAAGCTCAACATGGTTTGTGTACCCATCATAGGGAAAAACTTTTCTTTTAACCAGTAGGGAGGTTTCCAGATGTTGAGGCGAATGTTATGCATACATTCTTCTGATAACTCTTTTGGTATGTTGAACTGAGAAGTAGCCATGGGAAAATACATAACTGGTATGTCATCCCTAGCTAGTTATCATCTCATAAGAAACATGTATTATTGTTGTTCTTCCAATGACTCTTCTCCTTGATCCACCTGGTTTTACTTCTCCTTAATGATTCTGTTCCAAGCATCAGGGCTGGTGGGAGTCTTGTTGACATTTGAATGGTATGGGGGTGCCTCATAAGATGAGTGTGGCATCGAGCCATCCTATGGCTAAGAAAGGATGTCGCTTGTCATGGAGAGAGTATCCCATATGTCATACTTCATTTTTATAAGCGCCTTAGCGTATGATGGTTTTCTCATATTTGACCCAACGAGGGGAGGACCTTCGTAGTCAGTGTAAATTTTGACTGCGGGGGGGGCCTTCGTAGTCAGTGTCCTGATGGCAAGGACTACCATCACAGCTTAGTTTTCAGACATAGATAGGACTTTTGTGGTGTATACCCTATGTAGGACCTTCAGGGAGGACCGTAGAAAGGAGAGGACCTTCTTGCTGCTTGGCGTCATTGAGGGGAGGGCCTTCACAATGACTGCTATCATGGAAAGGACTACCATCATAACTCTTACCACAAGGAGAGTATATATAGTGCACACTCTAGGGAGGGCCTTTGGGATGTACTGTAATGAGGGAAGGGCCTTCTCATTGCTTAATGTCACTGTGGGGAGGGCCTTTGTAGCGACTGTCATCATGGCGAGGACTACCATCATAGCTTGATGTCCAGATACAGGGAGAAGCATATCTGTAGCGTATACCCTAGGGAGGACCATTAGGGTAGACTACAATATGTGGAGGGCCTTCTTATTGTACAGTCTTCTGGTCAAGGGGAGGGATACCCTGTCACGCCTTAGGTGATAGGCTCTCATGATTGATCATTTCTGGACCACGGAGTAAGCCTCTGTAGGTGCTCTGGGGAGGGCCTTCAGAGCTGCTGGTGGAGACATTGCGGGGAGATCCTTCGCAACTGCTACTGTCACTTTCATAATTTGGCAATGGAATAACAGGATCTTCAGCCTCTATTGATAAATGTTTGATGGCACCAAGAACTCCATCTTTCAGCAGAGCAGAATCATGAATGTGCTCTTCATTTTCTATTTTCCTTTGATGCCTTTCATTTTTGTGCACTCACTTACTAGCAATGGGGCTACCAACTATTGGTAATGGCCTTAATGTATGGTTCTCTATCTAATTGGTTCCTGTGATGTCACCAAGATATGTCGATGAGCATCTTGAGTTCTGACAGGGATATATGCATGCCCTGGAGCGGTCACCACGTTGGATCAGTGTCCCCCAGTTGGAACAGGTATTTTTTTCGATCTGGTTGTCATTTTATCATAAAATATTGTCATCAACCCTCCTAGACTGGAGCATGGATGTTGGTCTACTCCAAAGTGATTATCTGATTTGGTGGGCAGATCACCCTGCCCAAGGAGATCAGGTCGTGGGCCCAACTCCTTGCTTTTTCCACCGACATAATGACATCTTGACATGTCTAGAGGATATAGTCTAGGATCAACGTCTGATCCTCCATCATGGACAATATGTACTGAGATACATCTTTGGATAGAATGGGTATGAATGCTCATTCCAATGTCGGAGCAGGAGTTTGTGCCTGCTCCGGTCCTCCATGAGTTGTTAGTGGGTACTGACGATTCTCCTATGTCGGGGCAGAGGAACGAGTCTACTGCCATCTATTTTCTCTGGTTTCCACCGTATTTGGATAGTGGGATTTGTATTTTCAAGCAGGAATTTGCGTCTTCTCGTTTGCCACTGTATTTTTCTCATAGGCTTGATTTCCAGCCGTAATAATTTGACTATTCTCATATTTAATTTCCACCATATTTAATTGGTGGGCTTCATATGCATTGGTAGTGTTGTATGACTTCCCATAATTTTCTGCCCTATTTAGATAGCGGGCTTGTTTTGTGTCGGCAGGGATTTGTGCCTACGTATAGCTAGATGTCATCCTATTTGGATGGCGGGCTTCTTGCGCATTGGTAGAGATTCACATCTACCTATAATTTATCGCTCCATTTGTGCGGCGGGACTGGTGAGCACTGATAGTAATGTGTGTTTGGTCGTATTTTTCCACCTTATTTCTATGGTGGGATTCATAGGAGCGAGTGGGGATATGCATCTGCTCATATATTTCCATTGTGTTTCCGTGGAGGGCTTCAGCAGGAGGGGAGGGATTGTATACCTTCCTATTACATGTCACCGTGTTTTGTGGCGAACCTCCTCCTCAGAAACCATGGTGATAACATGTTCATGATTATGCATTTTATACCCTCAGTGAGTAGCCCAAGGGGCCCGTGTCCATTGGAATTCAGTAGGTGCCCTCAGCATGGGATCCTCTTCAGAGTGAGGATATCGGGTGGTACGCCGCTGATGGTGACGTCCTCCGGCAGGAGCCCTTGAGCAGGGTTCCTGTGCATCTGGTATGAAGTCATTGGCGTCAACTTCGTTAGTCTCCCTAAGATAAGGGAGGTACTTGTTATCGTGCTCTTTGGACAAACTTCTGAAGCGGTTAGAGACAGCTAGTAGGGTCGTCTTATGTTGGATCTCCGGTCGCGGCTGAAGAGTCGGCTAGCTAGCTTTCGTCGATTGGAGGGCCTGCCTTGCGGCCTCCACTGTAGGGAGAGTACCATTTTGTGGTACTCTTTGATCAGCGTGTTTGAAACTCAGCGTTGAAGATGTTGGGTAGGCGAGGGGTCATGTTCTTTGTTGGGGATCTGGCCGCCCGCATGGTCGCTGGCATGCATGTCTGAGTAATTTGTTGAGATTTCATTTGGATCGAAGAGAGATCTGCTAAATTTCTACTATATATATATATATATATATATATATATATATATAACATATACAGACAACAAAACCATGTCAAAGTGCCATTTGATGATCACATGTGAAATTGATGATCTTGCTTGGTCCTCTTCCTTTTGAAAGTGAAAGGGGCTTGAGGTGGGGTAATTTTCCACCTTGGTGAAGGATTCGCATCGGGTTAACCATTTTTGTTTCATCCCGATTGCGTCGCACTGCATACTGATAGGGTGAGATGGTCTCATCAGGATTGGGAAGTGTATCCTTTTTTATGTTATTAAGGAGGTGTCGCATTTGCATGATCTTGGTGGGTGATTGCAAAGGGGGTTATGTGTCTGTGCAATCGGGCTATGTTGGGTATGATGTTCTCATATGGTCTATAATTGGTTTATTCATGGAGCCAGAAACACCCAACGGCCCTGGTATTCATGATTCATGGACCTTCTTTCCAAAGGCAGACACTTTTTGGATGATGATTTGGCCAACGATACTTCATGACTCTATTGGTCGAGAGGATGGGAGGTCAGGGTCATCACACCCTAGGGGGGAATTATTGCCTATTCTGGGACTCTCTTATAATTTTAAGCAATGTTCATATGTTTGTGGATCCTTGGTTCTTTCCCAAAGAGTGTGTCCACAGATTACCCCAGGGTTGCAAGATCAATCATGGATACGCATGGATTAGTAATTACTGAGACAATTCTAGTTTAATCCCTATGATGAGGCACTCTGGAGTTTATCGTCATCCAGGGGGGACGGTGTTGGGAAAGATGGAAAGCGAGGAATGAACAAACAAATACCAGAGAGAATGCGCAGCAGAAATATATTTCTTTCCCTTTAAAGAATCCAGAAAAATAAAGCGGATGCGCAGCGACTAAAGATATGAGTGTTGAAAAATAAAAGTTGACATTGGAAAATTTTTACTTAGAAACCCCAAAAGGGAAAAACCACGGGACCTGGTCCAGAAAGAGGGATCCACGAATAATCAAAAGTACAAAGTAGAGACCCCCAAAGATAAACAGGATCTCAAAAATAATACTTTGATAAAACAGTGGATCAAAGGCAGAGAGCATATGCAGTCTGAAGGCAGCCTGATAATGAAACCCAAATAGATCTGACTGTGAAAATAGGATATCACTGTCCAAACAAAAGGTGCAGATGAAAAAACATCAAAATCAGATCAAAAACCACCGCAGATGAAATCCGTTTAGATCAGAGTAGTTCCACCGATTGCAGATCTGAAAACTGCTCCTTGAAATCGCAACTGCACAACCCCCAAAACTGAAGAGAGAAGAGTCGCACGTCTCATATAAATAATGGAGAGTTTCCACATGAAATCTCATGTATCTCCTGAATGATATCTCATATCTCCTCAAAGATATCAAATATATTGTTTTTAGAAAAGGGAATCCCCGAGAGTGGCCTTTTCGAACCCTCCACACTCGAGAACCCCCCTCCCTACGAAGAGATCTTCCGGAGAAGCCCCAGCTGGGAAGGAGTTGTTGTCAGCCGAGATGACAGTGCATCCCACGGGGTAACACCTCGATCAGCGATGGTTCGACACAGCAATCCATCAGCCAGGTGAAGTGCGCTCATTCTGCCCACCCGATGAGACACCGGGTGTGTAAAGACCCGTAAATTTCAAGGAAATTTTTTTTCTTAATTTTCTTTGGAATTTTAAAAGAACGCAGTTTCTGACGGCGCCTGATTCCGAGGCCCGGTGTGCCCGGAATCATTTTCCGAAGTTTGGCTCGGGTACGTTCAGTGAACGAACGAGCGAGTTTTTCTAACTTTTGAACCGGTGCCCAGAATCGAATTATGAGGGCACCGATGAAATCGCAGCGCCGATATTCGCTTAGAAACTCCTCTTCCGGAGTTGCGTTTGCTCGGGTGTGGTTTTTAATTTTCGGGCTTAAGGTTAAGAAATAAAATAATTTTTCGACAACTTTATTTTATTTCACTTAAGCCACTTGGAAGCCACTTGAAGCCACTTAAAAGCGGCTTAAACTGAGTTGATCCGGATAGGATGCTATCCAGAAAATATCCTACCCCCTCGGTAGGATATTTGTGAGGTGGGGCCTGCACGAGCCCCGCCGTTTCTTTCCGCTAAGTAACGCACCCGAAAAACCCGTCATTATGAAAGTCAACTGACACGTTTTCTAAATTCTTAACAAACCATTTAATTGGGCGGTTTATTTCATAAATTAAATGATTTGTTTCTTTCGTTGAATTAATTCAATGAATTGATGGGTCGTTACTTACCCCTTTTCGTGTGTTGGCATAATAATAAAATAAGACCAACCAATTTCTTTTGGAGGATTACTCGTTGAGAGATGATCCTTGAACCTTCAGCCTCCTTCACGAAGAACGCGAAAAACGCGAAGAACGCTGAACCCGGAAATCGACGACGCGACGCCGTGATCCGCGACGCCGACAATGTTCTTCTGCGACGTCTCTTCCTCCGCGACAGATCTTCGATCGGCTGCTTGAGCTAAGAGTCTCGGACCTTTCTTTTTATCTCCTTCATGGTTCTTAACCAAAACACGGATTTAATTAATTAAATTAAATATGTTGTTTCATGGTGCGTTGAGTTCGCCGACTCAACGCCGTGTTCCGCGACGACGCGACGCCCTTCCGCGACGACGCGACGATCTCCACCTTCCGCGACGAGCAAATTCCGCGAAGAACGCTCACGCGCGACGTCCAGCGAGGTAGGGATTTTATATTTTGGAAATACCCCTCCTTATATTCCCGTGAACATTCTTTAAAAATTAAAGAACCGGAATCAAAGAAACAATTTTATTTTATTAAAATTGTTGGTTCATGTGTTGAACATTTTATTTTCTTCCGTTGAATATCTCTAACGCGGAGGGTGCGGGCCAAACGAACACGGCCCGACGACCCTCCGCTGTTCTTCGTTTTGTGCGGATTTGACGGGCGACGACAGAACGTGCCGCAACGGATGTTTGATGTTTCCACAGTGAAGGACGAGTCCCGGGAGGAGCAACGGCGCAGACGGGAAGGAAAACAGGCCACCGGAGCGACTCCGGCAGCCCGCGGAAGTCGGCGCCGGCGGCCGGAGGCGGCGGCGCCCCCCGGGTGTCCAGGGCGGCACCCCGCGGGTGCCGCGGGGTTGTCACGCGACAACCCCGGGTGTCCAGGGCGGCACCCCGCGGGTGCCGCGGGGTTGTCACGCGACAACCCCGGGTGTCCAGGGCGGCACCCCGCGGGTGTCGCGGGGTTGTCACGCGGCGCCCCCCCGGGTGTCCAGGGCGGCACCCCGCGGGTGCCGCGGGGTTGTCACGCGACGCGTCCGGTTGTCGGCCGACGCCCCGCGGGTGCCGCGGGGGTGTCACGCGGGGCGGCGGCTCCCCCCGCGTCGGGCCGCTCGGCCGCTCGGCCAAGCCGAGCTGGACCGGCCCTAGCCGAGCCAGACCGGTCCGACCAGGTCGGCCCGGGCCCGGACCCCCCGTCTTCGGACGGTTTTCGTTCAAATGGTCGTATCTTGAGCTACGGGGCTCCAAACGACCCGCCATCAGCAGCAACGCGATCCTTTGATCGAGACGGTCGTTTTGGTTTATCGCACTCAAGGTTTTGGGATACTTTGAGCTCGGCCGGGTTGGTTCGTACACGAAACCAACCGGGCCCTCGGAGCGGAAACGCTCATATCTTGAGCTACGGACGTCCGATTGACGTGCCGTCAGCTTTGTTGAATTCCTCTTCGTGAGAAGGATCTTTTGGCATACTCCGCCCGAGGTTTGGACGCAGGTGGAGTACGGTCGGGTTGGTTTTGCCTTAAAAACCAACCGGGCCCCTGGGACGAAAAAGACAATAACTTCCAGACCAGGCGTCCGATTGACGCGCCGTCTGTTGCGTTGAGTTCCTCTTGACGATGCGGATATTTTGGCTTACTCCGCCCGAGTTTTGGACGCAGTTGGATTTCGGCCAGGTTGGATCGTACCAAAAATCCAACCGGGCCCCTGGAACGGAAAAGCTGATACCTTTCAGTCAGGACCTCCGTTTGGCATGTCGTCTGTTACGTTGAGACCCCTATGACGAGACGGTCCTTTGAGATTCTTCTTAGTGGGACTTCGTGATACTTGGAGTATCAAACCGTAGCTCGTGGAGCGGACCCTCCCAGTGACGAGCTAGCGGAGTAGCAGCAGACCCTTGGCGGTGGAGCGCTTGGTTGTAGCAGCATACCCTTGGCGGTGGAGCGCTCGGTTGTAGCGGCAGACCCGCAACACTCGATAGAGGCGGTTCGCTTGGTTGTAGCGGCAGACCCGCGATACTGGAGACGAGCGTACGGAGTACGGAGACCGTGTAGCCGGCTGAGACCTGAAGACTGCTCGACTGACTCGACTTGGAGTGAGTCGACTAGCCCAGTGGACGGAGCGCCCGGTATTCGGCGGCAGACCCACGGCGGACGGAGCGCCTGGTAGTTGGCAGCAGACCCGCGGTACTCGACTGGAGGAGTACATCTGTAGGCTATTTGGGTGAGCGCCCGGTATTTGGCAGCAGACCCTCAGCGGACGAAGCGCCCGATAGTTGGCAGCAGACCCGCGGTACTCGACAGGAGGAGTACCACAACAGTCTTAGGTTAGTGAGCAGTACCTCGGAGTCGTGACAGGACCACTGTACACTTCAGAGACGGGGCTCTTCAGCAGTTACGGTTTTGATAATGAAAATCCTGGTTTGAGCTGAGTCGTTGATCCTTGTGTTTCCTCTTGATTGAGATGGGTTGCCTGATAATTTCGGTATATGTATGGGCATATACCTATGAGAGTTATACTGTTGAGTTTTCCTGTGTGGATTACATTTCCTTTCCTTTGTGGATGGTGTTGAACTATCCTGTGTGGATTTACTGTTTACTCTCCTTCATGGATTGTGTTGAACTATCCTGTGTAGATTTACTGTTTACTCTCCTTCGTGGATTGTGTTGAACTATCCTGTGTGGATTTACTGTTTACTCTCCTTTGTGGATTGTGTTGAGCTATCCTGTGTGGATTTACTGTTTACTCTCCTTTGTGGATTGTGTTGAGCTATCCTGTGTGGGTATACGTTTTGCTTTCCTGTGTGGACTGGGTTGTGCTTGGGCTCGGACGTTGGAGCCGAACGGGAATTGATGACTTAGGTATATGTATGGGCATATACCTAAGCTGTGTCAGATGTTACTTCGTGATTGTATCTTTCCTTTGTGGATTATCCTTTGTGGATTTCGGGAGACCTTCGGGGGTCTCGGGGTCCCTACTGAGTAGCTTATACTCACCCCTGCACGAGCTTTGCCCGCACTACGTTGTGTTGGTTGCAGACGACGGACAGCGCTGATCGTGGTGGAGGCGTGCGGAGCAGGACGGTACCTGGAGGTGGACCACTGGGCGGGACGTACTCGGAGCGGTCAGGTGGACCCGAGGAGAAGTGGAGGCTATCTGTACCCACCCTCAGGTGGGACTTCCAGAGGACGGCTCGACGCTGCGGCTTTTCCTTTCAGTTGATGTTTTTCCCTTTCAGTTGTACTTTACAGTTGGGCTTGTATTTCCGGCCCCTTTTACTTTCAGCACAGCTTGTACAGTCTTTGCTTAGTGTTTACTTTTCCGCTTGCTTACTCTGTGGTGCTTGTTTACTTTTCAAAGGCAATGTCTTCCCTTTTGTTGGGATTTACGCCTTGGTGCTAGTCGCCAACCCCTGGCCTATGGAAGGCGGGCTTGGGGTAGTCACGACACGGGCCCCGAGGACGGGTCGTGACAGGGTGACCCGGCAAGACAAGTGGTACATGGGAGGCGGAAATTCCCCCAAGAGAGGGCTCTCAGGAATCGAACAAATATATATCATCAATGATATCAAATATATCTCCTCGAAGATATCAGATATATATCGTCAAAGATATCAGATATATATCGTCAAAGATATCAAATATATCTTCTCAAAGATATCGGATATATCTCATCAAAGATATCAAATATATCTCAGGGTCAGATGAGGAGGCACCCCAACAGACGGAAGCTGCTTCGATATCAGGATCGAACCCATGAGATGGGTTTCCTACGTATCCTCTTGAGAGGAATCGAAACACACGTAGTTCAGTGTCACTTAACTGGACACATCACCTTTTAAGGTCGTGTGATGGGGATCCATTCATGCAGTTTAATGTTGTGTGGCAATGACGTCTAGGTAAAAGGTGCCTAGTCAAGATCCAATGCAGCGGGGCTTATGCAGAGGCGGCCCGGGATTCCCAGGAAAGATATCTTCTCCTGGATGAATATGACCCCACCGGGAATATTGCCCAGAGAATGATAGTGTACTTTGGGTATTAGGTTTGGACCTTATGGAGGCTTCCTACATATCTCAGTTGATTGGGAATCAAATCCCTCATAGTTCGGTTTGAGTTGCGACTTGATTGGAGCTTACGTGTGGGAGCTGCCCATTGGAATGGGACATGATCTCTCATTTCATGGATGAGATGATATGGAGATCGGGCCTAGATAAAGGCTTCCTACATATCTCAGTTATGGTGAGAATCAAAGTTCTCATAGTTCATGGTGGGTGGGGCTTATGCGTAGAAGTTGCCCACTTGAAGGGGAAATGATCTCTCATTTCATGGATGAGATGATATGGAGCTCGGGCCTAGATAAAGGCTTCCTACGTATCTCAATTGTGGTGAGAATCAGAGTTCTCATAGTTCATGGTGGGTGGGGCTTACGCGTAGAAGTTGCCCACTTGAAGGGGACATGATCTCTCATTTCATGGAAGAGATGATATGGAGCTCGGGCCTAGATAACAGCTTCCTATGTATCCCAGTTATGGTGGGAATCAGAGTTCTCGTAGTTCATGGCGGGTAGTGTCAATGTCGTATTATCACAGACCTTTAAACTCACGCGAGTCATGTTCGGTGTGAGAAACAAGAGGATGTGAAAAATTCAACAAAGGCACATTTTCTCTTCTCTGTTGAGAAAAAAGGAAGAGACCACAGCGGAAGATGTCGAGGCGACGGTGGACGAGGGTGCGGAGCAATGAACCATTCAATGTAAAATGAAAGTGACGGCCATTAGGTCCGTCCCAAAAAGCTAGGGCTTACTCCAGGAGGGATGCCCTGGAATGAATTTTGTGAAAGTGGAGGAATTTTGCTTCTCATCAAAAGGAAAAGCGAGCGTAATTCTTTTGACTTATCACTGCCACTCATTGAATAGAAAAGAAATTGATTACCCTTGATCCCTAGAACGGGGAGGTCCACATTGATATCCCAAGGTTGGACTCTAGGTTACCATGAGAATATAGACTTCAGAACATTCCTGGGATCCATATCGATGTAGGGATTACCTTTGTAACTCCACTTACCATGGGTATGCAGACTCATAAGGGCGCGATGATGCGCCCGATGGTACGTTCATACGAGTCTAGTGGCTTTGGAAGAGGCTTTGGTCTGATACCGATGGACTGGTTCGCGGAGGGGGTTCGAAGGATGGGATTCGAAGGATGGGATGGAAACGGAAGGGCATGATCGGTACCGGAAGGTGGAAAGCTCGGAGGCACCCTACTTCACGTACCATTTGTTCATGCGGGGCGGGATACCTTCTGCATAGCGTTTTTCTATACAGGTGGAAGGGTCGTTCGCGTACCGGGGTGGTACGCATATCTGGATGTGGTCCGCGTACCGTGACGGTACGAGGATCTCAGTGTGGTCTGCGTACCGTGGTGGTACGTGGATCTGGGTGTGGTTCGCGTACTGTGGTGGTATGTGGCGCTGGAGTCCCTCCATGCGTCGGAATGCTACGCCGGGTAGGGTTTCGTCCGCATAGAGATGTGCTACACGGTATGCCGGATTGAATAAGGGGCATTAGTCTCGCAGTTCGGGAGAAGTTCATTCGCGAAGGGAGTATGGTTCATAGTTCGCCTTTTAGGTTTGCTGTTTGTTCATATTATTATGCTTTCTTCTCTCTATGGTTCGCAGTGTGTTTATACTTGGTGGAAACCGTTCGTGGTTCCGTACTGCACAGACTTTTTGCCTTTGAAGTCTTCCGTCCGTAGACTCTCGACTCTCCCAAAATCCGATCCTTTTCTCGGCTCCCCTTGGGGTCCTTTTATAGAGTGCCAAGGAGGTCATATCTACTGGCACACGACACCTTTTGCGGAAGCCCATAGAGGGATCATCCAACCCGCGGACGACTCGGTCAACCGAGGCTCGCGGTGTTGCGGTTCGTGGTGGTGGAAATCACCGCCTCAATTCCGCGAACGACGCAGTTCGCGGGGCGCTTTTAGCCTTGCCTCATCCATGAACTGCTCAGTTTGTGGGGATGGTAGGTGGGGGGTGTACCTCTCCGTCATGTTTTTGCCAATGAAGTGGTTCCTATGTTGAATTTCTCCGTCTCTATTCCGCCAACGACGTTATTCACAGTTGACCGACGCTCTTCCTCATTCATTCCGCGAACTGCCTAGTTCGTTGGCCAACGTTTCGCGAGCCAGCGTTTCGCAGGCCACCCACGTACTGCTCGGTTCGTGGTATGTGCCTTCCGTGGACCTTTCCCAGTAACCCATACGCGGACTAGTTTGGGTCCTTTGCCAAATTGGATTCCTCCAATTTTCATTCCCACATGCATCCTTTTCCTTTATCAATTTTACAGGAGTATTTGATTTCCCTTTTACATATTTTTCAGGACCCTACAATTAATATATAAATATATATAATTATAAATATATTTATTATTTAAACATATTTATTATATATATATATATATATTTGTTATTTTATATAGTTTTTTAAAACATTATATGTGTTTATAATTTCATAAGTAACCATTTAAATTGCGAAATTATTAAAAATTCATTTAAATAGATTAATTATATAAATTTCAAACATATTTTAAATGTTAAAACTCAATAAACAAAAACTAAAAAATATTATTCATATAAGTTACAAAAATACTGAAAATATTACATGTATAGTAAATAAATATACGTATAAATAACTATTGCAAAATGATTAAATTTCAACGGATATAAAAATAAATAAATATTAAATATGAATAAATTATATTTAATGAAAGCAATATTAAAAAAGAATAAATAGAATTTAATAGACAAAACTATTTTAAAAGAATAATTTATATACGATTAACCGCATGAATTGTAAACACGTATAGAAATAAATGAAATATTAAAAAATGTATTTAATAACTTAATTATAGAAATTTTAAACATATTAAAAATATTACAACTTAATAAATAAAATTGAATAAATGTTAATCATATAAATTAAAAACATGTTAAAAAAATATTTAGTAAAATATAAATATTTATAAAAATGAATAAATTCCAAAAAAATATCAAAAATGAAAAATATATATATCAAATGTGAGATAAGTACATGTCATACATACCCATGTACATATGTTATGTGTGTGTGCGCGCGCGTCTCGTGTACATGTGCATATATACATACACATGCATAATGCATACACATGTATATACAGACATTGATATACATATATAAGTTCAAATATCACATATTAACAATACGATATTTATATTTATACAATTGTTTGAATTATTAATATATCATATTTATATTAATTATTTACATGCATTTTGTAATTAATGTGTATAAATAAATATTAATTTTTGAATGTAAATATGATAATTTTATATATATTAACAATATTTTTTATTAAAATTTTTACAAACATTGATATATATATATATATATATATATATTCAAATATCACATATTAACGATACGATATTTATATTTATAAAATTGTTTGAACTATTAATATATATATATATATATATATATATATATCAATATATATTAATATATCATATTTATACTAATTATATACATGCATTTTGTAATTAACGTATACAAATAAATATTATTTTTTGAATGTAAATATGATGATTTTATATATATTAATAAAAAAAATATTAAATTTTTTTATCCGTGTTGAAAATTATTATAAAGATGTTTGTGGTTGCTTAAAGTCTATTCCTAACCGCCGCAAACGGCGAACCTGCTGCACAGAACGTTGGCATGAGCGCGATGGGACCGACTTCCACTTGAAAACAGCTTGGGCTCAAGGATTGAGGCGCTGTCAAATATATATATTTATTTATATGCTCTTCATATATATAGTTATAAATATTAAGTGTATATTATAAATTATATAATACGAAAACAAATATGTAGATTTAAATATGAATTATATTGCATGTATTTATATATTTGTTTATAAATTAAAGAATGAAAAAACAAATACAATTTAAATAAATATATATTTATCATAATATAAATCATATTTAATAATATATATATATATATATATATATCTGTGTGTTGAAGGATGAATTTTATTAGTGATAACAAAATCTTTGACAAAAATCACCCATTATCGATGTTTTAAAAAAAATAAAAAGTGCTGAAAAAACATCTCACCCATTATGATCATTTAAAAAAACAGTGATAAATATTATGGTTTTTCATAAACTTATAATTCAAAGATTCATTATAATTTATAAAAATTGAAGAGTGATTAGGTCGCTCTTTAAAACATCTATAAAAATTGAAATATCAGGATTCCATGGTCTAAAGAGCGCCCTTGGTGGTGCGTTGGAAATTAGCACCAGATATTATGATTATTAGATTTTAAAATTTCATATCATTTGTGACATCTACTTTTCCAATATAAATAATAAATATGATATGTCGGGGGGGAGGGGCAGGGCTTTATTAATCAAATTAAAAGGCCCTTTTTGACCACTTGAATGCCGCTTTTGGAATCCATTAAAAGTTAATTTAAATTTGTTTTCCAACGAATAAATGAAATTAATAATTCAAATTCGTGACATGACTTCAAGAAACTTATTCCTTTCCATAAAGAAAACCCTTTTCCGAAATTTTTATCGTAATAAATATATATGCATTATATTTTAAAATAATTTTATTACATTAATTATTTTTATTTTATCTTTTCAAGTATTTATATTTTTAATGATTATTAAAAATTAAATTAAATTAAATTATATATTTTTAACGTTGGAAAAAAACCTTAGATTAAATTATCTTCATTAAATTATTTTGATTATTGATAATTTAGTTTGTATTGCAATTGCTATGAAATGAGACTGACACTAATTGAAACCCCAAATTATTTTGAAATCAGAACTATGTTGTTGATTGTAAACAAATCATTATGTCGGAGATGAAATGTAATGTTGAATGTAAGTGAAAGATGGTGAATATTTGTCGCATGTGATTACAAGGTAAAAAAAGGTAGACAAGAGACAAGAAGAGAAGTATGCACCCCCAAAATTCATATTTCATTATCACACACATGCTACACGAGATTACAATCAATGGTATGTCGGGATTGATTTCCTCCCGCCTTAGGTCTTCCAGGCCCACCACATAAGTTCTTATGGGATTTAATACCAAAACCAATGGGTGTTGGGATGAATTGTTCATCCAAGTTTATATGTGAGCCACCGTCCTTCACGGAAATCAATGCGGGATTGAGTTTGCATCCAAAATCCCCCCATCAAACCAAAGACCACACAATTGGGTATTTCATTCAATGATAATCCATCTGATTCAAATCATCTTACACTCGCACCGTCGTTTCTCTCTTCATCGGGACACAGTGTTTGCTCACTGTTATCATACATACTTTTGATACAAAGGTACCACCATGGATCCACATGATCCAACCCAAGCCATTATTATCGTTCTTAAACTGATTTGGGGCCATTCATATCACACCTAGGTTACACCATGCATTTGTTACCATTTGTCAGAATTGATTTCCTCTCGCCTTAGGTCTTTCAGGCCCAACACATAAGCCCTTATAGAGTTCCATCCTAAAACTGATGTGTGCTAGGTGGAATTGTCCATCCAAGTTTACATGTGAGACATCATCCTCTGTGGAAACCGATCTCGGATTGAGTTTGCACCCAACTTGATCGAGATTAATTCTCATCTTCCATGTCAAATCCAACTATTAGATTTATCTCTAAATTCATCTAGATAGGTGCCGCTCCAATCTCGAAGGGATTCCTTGCTTCCCTCATTCCTCAGTGACCCATCTGGCCCATTCTCTGTCGAACCACTCTCCTCTCCTACTTAATCATATTGAGTATGGTGATTTCTCCAATCGGTTCTCTTTCTCCAATCTGTGGATCGAATCTGATAACTTCATGAACGCGGTTCAAACTTCCTAAGTTGCCCCATTCAAGGGAATCCTTGAGATATCCTCCGTATAAAACTTAAACAGCGAGTTATCCTTCGGGGATGGGCTAGTCATAAGAGTATCCTCACCCTAGCATTGAGGATTTGGGATTTGGGATAAACCGGGTTTATCCAGCGTTAGGGCCTTAGCAGTGCTAGTTAAAAACACTGTTAAAGACCACACTTGTCAGCGATAAAAATAGCGTTGTTAAAGGGGGTCTTTAATAGTGCTAAAAAAACATTTTTAAGGACCTACCTTTATAAGCGTTTTTCTACCAGTGTTCATAAAGATCCACCCTATACCAGTGCTTTAAAAAAGCGGTGATAAATGAGGTTTTTTATGAACGCTTGTAAAAAAGGGCTGATAAAGGGGGGGTTATGAGTGCTTTTTTAGAAGCGCTGATAAAACCCCCCTTTATCAGCGCTTTTTTACAAGCACTGATAAAAGTTTACTTAAAAAAATAGTTTTCATTAAAAATAATATATTAATATATAAATATATCTATATTGATATAAATATAATATATATATATATATATTTAAATATGTTTTAGATAAGGTAAATAAGCATTTACACTTAATATATAAGTGAAAATAGCTTATATATTAAGATATTTAGTGAAAATGACTTATAAAATAACTAAAAAAATAATTGTTAATTAATAATTTTCTTATTATTACCGAGTAATAGTAATTTAATATCAATTTGAAGATAATAAAAATCAAAAAATTAAAAAAAGATCTAAAATAAGTTGAAAACGTAACTCAAACTTCAAACAATCATAATTTTTGATCCGGGTGTTCGTTTGAGCTCTACCACATATCAAATCAGAGTCTGCGATGAGCTCAACGTTCTTTATGACAGAGGTAAACCTCTGTCTTATTTTTCGAGACAAAAAATGGTCCAAAAAGCCTCCAAAACTGAGTTTTTAGTCGAGATACCTCAATTTTTTAACATTTGATGGATTTTCAGCCTTGTTTAAAGGGGGTCTTTTTGCCCTTTTTTCAGTGGGGACTGAATTTATTCTCAGGCCTTATATTGATATTGATATTATGGTTTTTAAATTTTATCATTTTCAGAATGTAATTTTATTTATAATTAAATATATGCATGTTTTCCTATATTTACTTATAATAAATCACTCATATAAATACATATATCAAGATATTTACGTAAAAATGTATATTCTAATATATCTAAATAAATACATATTCTAAAATTGTATTTAAAATAATATCTATCCATTTTTACATTATACAAATATATTTATAATGTTTATATATATATGTGTGTGTGTATTAATATATATATATATATATATATATTATAATCTAATATATGTAAATGAATACAATATATAATATATTTAAATAAATATAATATATATCACACACACATATATTGTATAAATGTATTTAAAAATAATTATATAAACATATGTAAATAAATATATATAAATAAACAAAAATATCATTTAATAGACAACAAAACAACATGGTGTAGTGGTAAAATCGTTCCATCTTTGAAGGAGAGGTGCAGAGTTCGAATTCAGGCGGGCACGCATGAGTCTGGAAATTCGCAAAGCATTGATAAAAGAGATGGTGAGGTAAAAAACGCTGATAAAGGGGGTGTGGAGCGCTGTTAAAGGGGTCAAGCACATAGGTCTCTAGAAAAAAATTACCCCCTTTAACAGTGTTGCCTTTATCGGCGCTAAAAAAACTTTGTTAAAGACACCTTTTAACAGCACTAAAAAATATTGTTAAATGCAACCTTTAACAATGCTAAAAAAAGTGCCATTAAAAGACCCTTTTAACATTGTTTTTTAACACAGTTAAAGGGTGTCTTTAACAACATTTTCTTAACGCTGATAAAAGTTTCGGGCTTTTAACCGCTCTTCGATTATCAGTTCTTTTTTAGCGTTGATAAAGACATTTTCTAGTGCTGTTAAAGACCTTTTTTGTAGTAGTGATTACTTTTCAGGAAGACAGGAATGAAACCACTTTTGTTTCTCTCATGGCTAAACACAAGGAATTACCGAATATATTTATAAATGAGGAAAGAATAGCCAAGGAATGATCCAATAAGAGATAGCTTAAAGAGGGAGATAAAAACACTATATATTTTCACGCTTGCGTTAATGAAAGAAAGTTCACCAGCAACCTTAACCTCCTCCTTGAAGACGAATCATACTACAGTGACACCAACATTATTGGTACATTGGCTACTGATCATTTTTCTAAGCTCCTTTCTAAGCCTCAACTCGACTCAAGGGGAGGGGGCTACCCAAATGTGTGCGAGGATGATAACCTCTTTAGTGCTTTTCCCCACCCTATTGTTGAGTGTACCAATCCTCACCTTAAAGCCTTACCAAATGATGAGGAGATCTTAGAGGTAGCCAAAATATTGAACCTGGATAGTGACCCCGCCCTAGATGGGTTTCTAGGAGCTTTCTATATTGCAACCTATGATATCATCAAGTTCGATCTCACTACAACTATCCAGGATTACTTCAAAGGAAACTCTCTTCCCAAAGACACTTGTATGACCGATTTAGTTCTCATTCCCAAAGCGAATCACCCAGAGTCCTTCAACCAATATCGACTTATAAGTGGGAAACCTCCCCTAAAAAATTATTTCCAAGATCAACAATGAAAGACTCTCCGCCTTACTTCCCCAGTCGGTTTCAAGAGAGATAAATGGATTTATTAAAAACAGAATTATGTTGGGTCTAATTGGACTGGCTCAAGAGATGATCCATGAACTTAATATAAAGATTTTGGACTCAGATATCATGGTGAAGATCAACATGAATAAAGCTTATGTCATGCTCGAATGAAACTTTATTATCAAAACCATGCGGCAACTTGGTTTTTCTGAGTGGTTTTGTGACTCGTGTTTTTGCTGCTATTACTTCCCATGGTTCTTTACCAACCTGATGAGTAAGAAGTTTGGCTTCTTCAAGTTCACTTGAGACCTTCATCATGGTGACCCGATATCTCCCTCTTTATTTGTCCTCTCCCAATATGTACTTATTTGGACCCTCTATAAATCCATTTCTTCTAGCCTGGTTATTCATTTTAATGATAAGTATGGCTATCCTGGTATCTCTCACTTATTTTTTTCGAAATAAATGATCTTCCTTATGAATGGTAGCCACAATTCAATAAGGGTAATCAAAGGATTACTCAACAATCATGGAAAATGGAGTTGTTAACATGTGAGCCTCAACAAATTTAATATTTTTATCTCCAGTTGCTTCTCAGACCGAAGGGCTAGGCATATTGAGAGGTGGATTGGCTTCTCTAGAGGTAGGTTCCCCATGAAATACCTCATATCATTTGTTAATAGAGAGGATTCAAATATGTCATTTTGATGGTTTGTTTAACAAGATCACATGGCGCATAACCAATTAGAAAACCCAACTTCTCTCTTTTGAAGATATAGAATGAACTTCATTTATGTCATTTTGATGTGTATTTTATATCCATATTTCAACCCTTGATGGATTCAAATGCATAAGAATTACTTTGTGGGTTTCAACATATGGAATAACCTCTAAAATGTTATGAAAAACGTAACAGTGGGATTGCTCCCGATCTGTAATATTAATTGTGAAAAATCTATTCTAGAAATTCCTTCACCCATAAGCCATTTGGTGTGACAAGATTTTGGTAGACCAATGCTTCCCACATTGGACAGGTAGTCGGTATAGAATTCAATGTCTTCCTCAATAACATATTGCTCCACAATACAAATTTTCACCAACTTTGATTTTTGACACACCCTTTCAAAATCATCATATATTGTTAAATTGGGTACATCAATCTATAATGTACAAGACCACATAGTCAAATCTCTCTTACCAAGTGAACTATCAAGTGAACATCATACTGAAGAATGTTGGTGGGAAGAGAATTTCCAATTCACATAATATGAAAACAATTTCTTTTTCCATAGTTGATAATTTAAGGTCTATAACTTTTCTTCATATAGCTTTGAAATAGAAGCGAATCTTGGTTAATGTATGACAAACATTATTGAAAAAAATTCAACATAAAGCTAAATAAATTATATCTTACATCAAAACATGACAGTCATGTGATTTCAGACCCTTTAACTTTAAATTAGTCATTGACATGATATTCTTGATATTTCATGAATACCCCTCGGGAGCCATTACATCATTCAAGAAGTTTTAAAAATGATATCTATCTTGCTTGGAAAGAGTGTAAGTGGTTAGAGGAAGAAAAGTTTATTTTTCACTCTTCACTAGCACTAACTCTTTCTATATTCCCATGTAAATCATGTTCAACCAAGCCTTAATTCCATCCTTTTCATTGTCAGGTGAATTTAGTAATGTGTCAATAACACTATCACATTCATTTTTTCAACATGTATAACATCAAGAAAATGCTAGGTGTATAAAAAAATTCCAGTATGGTAATTTAAAAAATAACTGATCTATTTTTCCAACTGATTTTTATATGGGTTTTCAAAAAAAGTTCACCAAAAGAAGTGACTGTAAGAACCCGGGTTTTTAGAACGGGTCAAAATCCCGACCCTGTTTGAATTTTTGACTTGTTTTCGAGAAAACTGGATAAAATGGGCAGTTTCTGGAAATTTCCAGACTATATGCCATGTACTTAAAGTACATGCTGTGTATATGTTAAGCGAGTACTGGTCGTGTGCTCACCGAGTACATGCCGTGGGACGACCGTGTAGAAATTTCATACTACACGACGTGTAGTTTTAGACACACCGTGTACCCTTGACCGTGTGGAGGCCACACATGGTGTGTAGGCCTGTTGGCTGGGTAGAGTTGTTTTACCAAGTACACGCCGTGTCCTCCTTGGACACGCCATGTAGTCTGGCCGTGTATAAGGGAAATACATGGCCTGTGGGTAAGTCGGCGAAGGAAAACCAAGTACACGCCATGTACCCCTTTGTACACGCCGTGTACCCATGTCTAAAGGTTCTGGAAAGTAAGTCAGTGGAATTCCAGCCGCCAAATGAACAATTAAATGATATACACGAAGTGTAGTCCTAAAGTACACACCATGTAGTTTCTTTTTTTTTTTTGCGTTAAAACGGGCAGTAGCCTCGTTTGGAGGCAGAACACACATTTTGGATGGGTTTCGCGAACCAAGCCAGCCAGACCTTGATTCCTCTCATGATTCTTCGTCCGATATCAGTTTAGAACATCGATTGATGCGTTGGAACCCCCTCGGTAAGGCCTCGATTCCTCTTGAGCCGTTTTGTTTGATTTCTATTCTAGAATGAGTTATAGGGGTTTGAGCGGTTTTGACTCTTTTGTAGATCTACCGCATTAAAGACTTAATTGGAGCCTGTTACCGGAGGAGTAGCATCGTACGAGTCTCAGGTAGGTGGTGCGTACCTCTTTTTGTTTTTTCGTGGTCATTTGGGTGGCACGGCCTTCGGCGTATTTTTGGGTATTTTGAGCGGGACCTGTTTTATCTGTTGTTTCATATTGAATTGATTGTTGGACCAATGAGATGCCTTTGGGTATGCCCTGTTACCAGTTTTACTTGAGCGGGGCCGGGTGAGGGGCAGTTGCTCATCGGGGCATTTTGGTTGGGGGATGCCAAAATGGTTTAAATCGAAATATTATTGTTATAAACTGTTGAGTTTAATTTATTAAGTATGATATAAATTGTCAGAGGCATTCAAAACCTCAGTGCTGTTGATTGATAACCATTGGGTTAGGGCAATTCAACTGTTTAGAATGTTTTGCCTGTTTACGTTTTCTTTTTAAATACGTTATATATGCAATTATTAAATTGCATATGCTGTACCCTTTTGGGTGGTGTTGGGCATGACCCAGATATTCTTGAGTGATGCTGATCACAGGTTGGGCTTGACCCGAGTTACCTTGGGTGGTTTTGACCATGGGATTGGGCGTCATGGACGTCGACTTGAGGCAGTACGACTGTCAGGTTGGGCATGACCCGAGTTACATGGATGGCGAGACCACCAGACTTGAGCGGCATGGTCGCAGGGAAACGAGGTGACATATGTGTGGTGGCTTAGGTACTTTTTTTTTGTGATTACCGCTCACCCGAAACTTTGAGTAGTGTGCACACAAAGATACTCCGTGATGAGGTGGTTTTGACCACTCATGTGGGTAGAGGCCCCGTAGATGCAGTTTAGGTACTTTGGTTGGGGGTACTTTCCGTAGAAATCCATGTGGGAGGTGAGGAGCCTTCAAAGGATAACATTGATGCTATCGGGTTGGGGGTTAAGGCTTTTCGTTATTTGAGGGCAGATATCGTTGTCCCTCCGGATACGTTATTTGAGGGCAGACATCGCTGTTCCTCCGGGCTACTTCTTGGGCGTGCCTTCAGGACGTCGGTACTTGAGACACACGGTGTCAGGAGGCACATGGTTTCGGGTTGTTACTTCTTGGGCGTGCCTTTAGGATGTCGGTACTTGAGACACGAGTTGTTAGGAGGCACATGGTGCCGGGTTACATGACAGAGATTCCGGCGTTGGCCGAAGCAGGTGACACTCCATGGTGGCTGCTGAGCACCAGTGGAGTTAGTGTTTATTTATGCATCATTATGTTTACTACTTTCCTTATAAATGCATGCCTGATTAAACACTTATATTAGGTACGCACCGTTGGGTGGTATCCTACTGAGATTTTTCTCACACCCTGCATGGACCCTTCGAGACACGTGTAGACTTTATGGATTTACATATAGGAAAGAGGTCAGCTTCAAGAGCTAGACTGTATTAGCTGTTGCATGGAGATGGTATGGACCTTGAGGTCTTACCTAGATGGAGTTTACCTTGTTTTTCTTATTTCCTGTATTAGCATGCATGCTTGTTTGTAGCTACTTATGGTTAGCCATTGTCGCCTTTACATCTGGTTATGTATGACCTTCTTGGGATGCATGTGCTATTGTTTAGTAGTTATTACAAGTGATTAGCATACTGTTGTGTTTATTTCCGCTGCTGTTGATTATATTTATTGCTTCCGCTGTTTATTGATATTGAATGTGCTTCCGCTCTGCGGGTCTGGTTCGAGTCTGCTGAGTCTTTTATTCTGCTGCATCTTTACTGTTATACTTGGACCAGTACCATTTTTATTATCCTTCGAGAGGGTATAGCCTCCCCACTATACCTATAAGACCCTCACTACTAGTCAACATCCTTTGGCATTCAGGGAGGTGCGCCTAAGGTAGTAACACCTGACCCGTTTGACACTGTTCAGGTGGCTGTTCGGGTCCGGGTCGTTACAGTGACCATATCATTTACTTTCTCAAACAGTTGATCACCAATTAGTGGATATGGTGTTGTACATTCTTCTGAACTCCAATCAAATGATGTCATCCAAGATCAGTACTTGTTGGGGTATAAATCTATAATTTCCTAGAAATATAGTCTTTGATGAATGTTTCAACCTAATTGACTGTGAACCTTGTTCACAAATGTACATACTTGAGTTTCTTTAATGTTATATCCAGAAAAATTTCCATAATTAGGAAAGTCATTTATCTTCTCGTACAACATGGTTATCAATGTGAAATCTTCATTTTTGTAAGCATCATACAACATAACAACTAAATACCATAACAATTTCTAATCTTTGATCAATGGAGCCAAATAAACATCAATATCATTATCCAGTTTTTTTGGGTCTTGATATAAGTAGAGATAACATAATGAATTTTCATTTCATGCATAACCATGGTGGAAAGTTATAATTTACTAAATAATCATTCATGTACTATGAATGATACTTTAAAAACCAAAAGGATTCACTCCATTAGTAGATAGCACAAGATGAAGGTTTCTCGGCTCATTTCCAAGTTTAGGATACTCATAATCAATTATCTTTTATTGAGCAGAGTCTTCCAGGTGACAAATTTTCTCATCTTAATTTCTTGTATCTATGTGCCACATAAATTTTATTATAGTATCCCCACTTCCATATAGGTTCCTAAACCTTTTAATGATTGGAAAGTACCTGATTCATGCTCAAATTTACCCAAAAGAAGAAGGTAGGACAATCCTTGTAGTCTAGTTTGGGTTGTCGAATCCTCAGAGACCTAAGAAGTACCTACAGACACGTGCATTCTATAGATTGTTTTTGGCTATGAAGTGTCCAAATTAGGTTTATTTAAGATGGTTTTAAAGGATCAATAATAGATTTAAGTTAATTCAAATTAAGGTAACGAGTTGATCCTAGGTTATCGCTCGGAGTGGATTTGAATGAATTTCTTCTTTAATGATTTCAATTTCTTATATTTGAGATGGGTTCATTTAAGAAGATCAAAAAACACCATCACTTACTAGTTTAATACATAAAATCTTTAATACTAATCACCTATACACTTGAAAGATCAAAGTTTTGAGCACTTCAAGGTAAAGGTTCGCATTATCACTTGAAGTGTGTGGCCTTAAATTCAACAAGGACGATGGAGTTTAAAAATCATCAAATAAAAATCTCAATTAAAGAAGTGATTAGACATTAATGGGGTGATAAATAACATCCAATCCAGCCCCTTTCTACTCTCTTGGATCAACCCATAAGCGGGTTATCCCTCCATTGATGCCATGGTTTCAATGGAAGCGGGAAGTAGACTCATGAGGGAGGAATTGAAGAAGTAAAGAAAACAATAAAAAGAAAATGATCACTCCACCGTTGTGTGAATAATTTCACAAGGTTTGGTGTGAATAAATTCACATCTTGAACCAACAGTATCAAAGTGATATTAAGAACAACAGAATAAGAGGAAAAAAAGAACTTTTATTAATAAACTAAAGTGAATAGAACAACTTACATGTGAAAGACAAACTTGAGACAACAAAATCGCAACATAACATTATAATTGAACAAAGCACCAAAGATTCTAAACTACTTCACCACCACTGCCTTAAATAGGAATTTTTGAAGTCTTGGGTCGATCCTCCAATAGTCTAAGTCTCTTCAATTAATTTTTGTTGGCCATAGGTGGGTGGAAAGTTGAGGGAGAAGAGAATTTTTCACCCTTGACCCGAGGTGGCATCCAACTTGCTTTCACTGAACAGATGCGCATGAAAGACCTTCTATATGGCCTAATTGGAGTGGTACATATAAGAAACAAATTAATGTCCGGATGTCCCCTAACCGTATTTAAATTTTCATCCCAAAATAGTTTATGGTTAACGAGATATGTGTAAAATGGTGGGCTGTTTTTTTGGGCCGCAGAATCTGGCCCACAATTTTATCTTCAACTTGGGCCGCATGAATAACCAAAATGGAGGATGAATTAGCACTATATTATAAAGACTTATTTGTTCCTATATATGTATTATATAATACCACCAAATTTGGGATTCATTGGGATTGTATGTTGGCCCCCACATTCTCATCATTGGGCTGGTGTCCAATCTGCCTTCTCTAGAATTGCTTCCATTCATCTCCAAATATCCCCATCATCCTTTATGAATCCTCCATTGATCTTTGAATGAAAAATGTTAATATTAAAGTGTAGATACATTTTAAAAAAAATATAAAATTAAAATATGGAAAGTTAAATTCCTTAAAATCAGATGAATCATTGGGCCTAAATTGGTGTACATTAGGCATGAAGTGCACAAATGATAAGAATGGATGTTCAAAATTAAAATCCACTAACTATGGCCCATAAGATCAAAAATGAACATTTAATACCATTAAAATGTAATTAAAATATGTATTTTTATTGTCTAATCAGAACCATACAATTTTCAGAGGGCTCGATTCATCTTTCTTATATCGAGAAGAACCACACTTTGGGCATTTTAAGTATTTTTTTTGTCCTTAAGAAATAGTATATAGTCATTTTTACATGCATGTATTCTTTAAGGATTCATACCCATTAAACTTATATTTTTTTAGCATAATATGTTCAGTAAGGAAGATCATTATGTTCTGGGAGCATATCATTCAAGAGAGAAAATAGTTTAGTAAAATTAGCACCACTCCACCTGTTTCCATCTTTTAAATTATATATCTTCATTATGGATGACAATGATATATATTTAGTACAAATGACATAAAATAGAATATTTTCACAACTCTTTAACTTCTCAAATAATTTTTTACAATCACAAAGTTCATCTTCAACATTCATTATGATTTACTCAATAAGATATTCATCATCTTCCACACATGTAATCACATCCTCGATATAGTCTTCATCATTGTACACACTTGTAATCATATCAGAGGATCCATAAAAAGTAGTCTTATTCTAGTCACTAGATACATTAAGCTTTTACCTATATTTATTCCAACATTTATAACTTTGATTTATTCCATTATAGATCAAGTGTTCTTTCAACTCCTCTAGAGTAATTAGTCTTGAATAAAAATAGGGTAAACACATACAAAGGATTTTGAGAAGGGTTATATGCATGATATTTTACAAACTTGACGAACACATTCTCCCAATCCTCATACTATTTTTTTCATACGATTGGTATCCATCCATTTTCAATTCATATTCATCCAATTTGATTTAGTAATATTAATATTTAAAAAAATAAATAATTACATAGAAAGTCTAATATTGGATCCCATAAAAAGTTCATTTTTAAATAATCATTTAATCTACATGAATTAATTATTCTAAGATAATAAGATTCGAATGATGGGTATTCAGATTTTTTTTAAGTGGTGGAGGAGTTGAGCATCACAATGCTCATCGTGTTGGATTGATTTTGTTAGCTACGTTGGCGCTGGAGCAATGACATATCTTGTGTCGACATAGACGTACTTTGTTGGTGGTAATTTAAGATGCGTTGGGTTGTAATATAATATAAACTTCTGATGACATGTAAGTAATTGAAGTCACCCATGTTCTAGTTATATCATAATGTCAAGTTATTTCATACATGATAGATCATTCTGCATCCATAATCCATATGCACAACCCATGTGTTCATGCCATATCACATGTGTAAAATCTATAAAAAATCGGTATACATATATATATATATATAATGATGTTAAAAATATTAAAAAAATATAAAAAACTTGTTAATTTAATTAAAAGATAAAATTATTAAGAACAAACTTAAAACAAAAAATACATCATATAAATAAAGAGTATGTGTATGGAATCAAGAGTATCATGAAATAATTTTTATCAAGCACTATAAATATAAAAAAATTAGAAAAAATCATAAAAACTAAATTAAACTCATTTCATAATTTCTATACAAATTACAAACAAACTAGGAGATATTAAAATGATTGAGGTTCTTCTACTAGGTAATGAAGGAAAATGGAAAAAATTGTTTGATTTTAATCCATGGGAGCAGGAGCGATACTTGGAACTTCGATCTGATTACCATCTATCCACCACAAAAAACTTTGCCTACTTATCATTTCAATCACCACCTTACATAATAAGTGGGAAGGGTTTTGTAGTGCATAACTAGAAGCTCCATGCAATTGGAGTGAGAAATAACGATGAATGAGAAAATGAATGTGAAGCTGAGGGAGAGGGTGAACCAACAATGGATGAAGGCAAGGGATATTGGGTGGAGAATCAACTATGAACATTAAAAATTATATATATATATATGATCACTATTATATAATTATACTAATAAATAAATTCTTATAGAAATAATTGTTATAAAACAATAATAAAAAACAATAATAAAATTATGTTTCATATGTAAATATATAAGAAATGAAAATCTATAAATTATAAGAGAAATATTTTAATGAGGAAGAAGTAAGGGTAGTGATTGATAAATTATATTTCTATAAATAAATAAACAAAAAATTTAACATGGAGTGATCATATTCATATGAGAGGAAGTATATCACGCAAAAAGATAAATACACATAAATAGAAAGAAGTCGGGTCTTGCATGTATGATTTCTTGCAATATTCATAATGTAGGATGTTATTTATGAATCATGAAAATAATATGACAAATTGAGTTTGGTTTTTTATTGGGTGTTCCCAATAAAACGTGTCTTCTTTATCATGCCCATCCGTGACATGTCATTTCATCATAAGATGCATGAGTACAAAACTGGCAAAAATAGCTTAAACATCATGAGATGCATGAGTAAAATATGAGTTTTGTGTTTATATGCATGAAGGAAATGAAAAGTCATTTTCTGCTTATAGGTGTAATCGGTATATACATCCTGTAACTTCATGACTTGAGTTTCTAGTGTGAGGTAGATCAAGAACAAATAATATCGATGCGCATGTCGTTTAAACCATTTGGAAAAATAAAAAAAATAAAAAAAGATGTTTGAGGGGAAGTGATGATCACAAGTAATCACATACCTTGGATTCTGAAAGTGTTGATTCATCCAAAATTATTGAGGGAGAGTGACGACAGAGATCCGGTTCCATGAGATCTTGAACGGTACGAGCGAGAAGAACTCAATGAGGGTTTTATTTAAAAGTCCAGAAAGGGTTTTATTAGCGCTTTCAAAAGAGCACTGATAAAGAGTAGTTTTATCAATGTGAAAATAATAAGTCTTTATAAAAACAATTCTTCATTAGTATTAACAATGTGTTGATAAAGAACTAATTTAAAAACATAATTAATATAATTAAAAAATTTAAACGTATATAATTATAAATAAATATTTCAATATATATATATATATTTATATTTATAATTATAAATAAATATATTTCTAAATATTTTTATATAATTATAAATATATTTATATAATTATATATATTTATATAATTGTATATATAATTACATATAATTATATGTATTTGTATAATTATATTTTTTAATATATATATATATAATTATAATTATAATAAATATATTTATTATTTAAAAACATTTATTATAATTTTATAATTATATATATATTTACTTATAATTATAATTATGAATAAATATTTTTAAAAATATTTATATATAATTATAAATATACTCAAAACGGTGCGAACCATGAGTTAAAGAAATCATGGCACCAAAAACTTTATTAAGAAAAAAGTAAAAGGCAATATAAGGGGTTGTGAAAATAGAGTGCAACACACACACCACCAAAACACAGTGGAAAAAGCCTATTATTCAGTTTTCCAAAATCCAATGCATAAGCACATGAAGACACAGAGGGAAAAGAAAATCTTCTTCATTGGCTATTACCCACATTTTGTGCATTGCCACGACACTAAGGGTGATGAACCTTCCTCTATTTAGGAGTAACCCAGAGGCCACCTCGATCAAGATTCTCAGTGATATCTTCCTTAACCTCACTTTCCACAAGCTCTGCCATGATTGATTCTAAGATAGGGGGTTTGACATCCTTTCCAAAAGACGTTGTTTTATCAATTTCTCCATTCCCAAAGGCCACTAATTTCTCCTAATATTCCATATCCTTATCTACAATATCCTACTTTCTGAAAGTTTAATTCAATGGAATCCTCTCATCCACAATGTCACTTCCCTTGGGAAGATCCAAAACCCCACATATGTGCTCTTGCCTAGGGCCCTACTCATTAACACATGGACTGGTCCCATCAATAATCTCCACATTGTAGGGGACACCCCAGCTCTTCTTAATGAATTCTTAATAGAAATCCCCAAAATCAGGGATTCTAATCGAATCAAACACGGTGAAGAAGTTTGGGGGTCTATTCATTATAGCCTTCCCATTGTGGATATCATAACCACTTCCCTATCCTATGATCAGTTCCCCATGCACTGATTTTTGCGCTACTATGACAACAACCGCTTCTGCTCTAGCCTTAACAAAAAGATGAATCTCATCAATAGAACCTGAATTTCCATCCATATGAGTTGAAAAAATATAACCATACCCGAGAATAACTTCCTCACCCCTTCAGATTGCATCCCTTTATAAGTCACACATGTTATTGGATTCATAGCCTTAACAAACTACCCCTCAACCTGCATAACTTCCTTCATTTTAGCAATCTCATTGTCATATTTTTTTCTTATATTGTAATGTAAAACCCTAAAACATGAGCCACCTTACTAGTGGAAAAAAACTGACCCTCAAGAGCATTACCAGGGTCACCTCCAGCATCGCTTTTGAAATCCTTAGATTCATTAGGGTCACTCCTATCACCACATTTCAAACAAGTCACATCCTCCACACTTCTTTTGAAAGTTATGCCAATATTTTCTTGACCAGGAGTGTCAGACTTAGAACCAACAACCACCTTAGCAAAGGAAAATGGTTCGAGTGACAACTGTATTGAATCAACCCTATGCTCATCCATTCTTCCCTCTAGATTGTAAACATCGAGAGACAATTTTTTTATTAGAATCATGACCATCAGTATTTTCTCACATCCTATACATGGATATGAAGATCTTAGAACCCATCAAACTACCCCTTACAATAGGCTCCCTATCATTCCTAAAATACCTATTTTCCTTGGAATTCCCATCTTCCACAACTGGAAATTTAAACTTACAATTATCAACAAGATGCCCATTCTTTTTGCAGTTGTAGCATCTTGGGACTTTAATACACCTTTACCTAAGGTTCCCAATGCAGTGGAAACTAAAGAAAAAATAAATAAATAACATGCTCTTATTCGATAGAAAACTCAAACTTGAACTCATCAGCTACCAAAAATCCAGTTTCAATCAATGGAGAATATATGTCAATTTCAACAATAATTCTGGAATAATGTCCATAACTTGATAACTTAGTTTCCTTGTCAAATTTGATCAGTATTCCCACCACTGAAGCAACATCCTAGAGAATTTGAGAGTTCCAAAAAACCCAATTTAGACCCCTAATCCGAATCGAGGTTTGAAAAGTATAATTTCTACCCTTTAATGGATCAAACTAGGGGTCCCCATCTTGTAATATTAGGGTCCCCGACTTAAGAGAAATGAAACCAAGAAACCTTGTTACACATCTAAGATCTTGCGAAGGGAATATGATATGAAAGAATCCCATACTGATTGAAACAATTCACTAATCGTCAAAACCACAGACCTGGTGAAGATGCATCTTTAAATTCTCAATCTTCCACGTGTTACTCTTGTGTTGCGGAGATAGTCGAGTAATAAGAGAGTTCTTGCAATCCTCAATCCGATATTGAAAAAATTTAGGGTTATCTTCAACAAAATACATGGATTCATTCTTCATAATGTTCTTCTTCTACTATGTGCCATCAATACAAGAGTGGGAAAAGAATATGAGATTTATAGATTTTGCTACATTGAAAGTCAAATTGTTCCTCGAGCCGACCAGATTCTTGTTAAGATCAAAAGACCTAGCTTCACAGATCTCTTGACCCACAAAATCCACCATTGCTTAAGCCAAGGTATAATCTTTTCCCTCCACCACAACCTCATCCTTCTTCTTCTTATTCTTCAAGGGATCGATGAACAACTCATGAGGATCAAAAAAATATAGTTTTGAACCCATTGAGTCGACCACCTAGACGCCATGAAGAACCAAAGTGAGAAGCTATTGAGTTTCTTGCATCACAACCCCTCTTAATATACAAGGAGTAGACTCCATATGGGGATTTAGATCAGGCGCATTCACTAGAGCAGAAGCTAAGCAGATTTTTCAGAAAGAGAGGGTATGACATTTGCCATCAGGACTAGCCTGTGCATGCACGGGAAACCTAGTTGAACAAGCCATGTGAAGGTGGAGAGATTATATCATGATGAAGAAGCTGGTGAGGAGCAGTTCCAAGTATAGTCTCTATATTTTCTAAGACCTACGGGTCTTGTAATCTCTAAGCCTACGAGCCTTGTAAGGGTTCCCCCTCATCCCTTGAAAGGGGGGTTATCAAAATTAATAAAAAAAGATGGCCTTTGGTCCATTCGGGTAATAAACAATATTAAATGAAACCAATATTAAAAAATAATAAATTGAATTTAATAGGAAAAACTATTTAAAAAAATGAATTTATATAAGATCAATTGCATGAATTGTAAACACAAACAAAAATAAAGGAAATATTAAAAAAATTCATTTAAATAAATTAATTATATAAATTTCAAAAATTTTAAAAATACTACAACTTAATAAATAAAATTAAATAAATATTAATTATATAAATTAAAAACATGTTAAAAATAATATTTAGTAAAATATAAATATGTATACAAAATGAATAAATTCCAAAAATATTATATCAAAAATGAAAAAATATACATCAAATACGAAATAAGTACATGTCATACATACACATGCACACATGTTATATATATATATGTGTGTGTGTGTGTGTACATCTCACATACATGTGTACATATACATACATATACATACATTTGTACATGTACACCATCTACATATACACACACAAAAAACACACACACACAACATAACACATTCACATATATGCATATATATTAATTTATATATAAGTTCAAACATCACATATTAGCAATACATCATTTATATTTATATAATTGTTTTAATTATTAAAATATATATATTAATATATCATATTTATATTAATTATATATATGCATCTTGTAGTTAATGTATATAAATAAACATTAATTATTGAATATAAATACGATAATTTTATATATATTAATAATATTTTTTATTAATTTTTTTATCAATGCTAAGAAAAATGTTGACAAAGATGCACATTTATCATCCGACCAACGTCATCTATTGTTCACACACCAACCTTGGTTGTTGTCACTCCACCATCACCATCCAAACTATCAAACATTAAGGGATTGGAATTCATTCTTCTGATTAACTAACCCTTTGGCTAAAAAATTGATTTTTACAACTGAGCCTAACAAATGACCATGAAGATCTTATGCGGAAGGCCTTATCTCTCTGCTTCACTGCCACAAACGGTGAACCCGCTGCACATGACTTCAAATTCCTCTTGAAAACAACATGGGATCTCAAAAGATTATGGAACTGAAATATATATATATATATATATATTTATATAAAATTCATGATGTAGGTAGACGGTGACACATGCATGCAGTGATGTAGGCATGATGCATGCATGACACTGCACTGGGCCTTTGGGCCAGATTGCGAGTCTTTGGGTATAACAACCCTGCTTTTTATTACACAATTAAAAATGATTTATTACATAAAATATTCACTTGATACAACATAGAATATTTAGAGGTCTAGTGTATTTGGGGCTTAAGAACATCACACAATGACTTAAAACATGAAACACAACATCTTTATTGAAAACTTGATTTACATGACCACTACATTCCCGCGTACTTAGCATTGCATGGGATAACCTGAGGAAATGCATACAAAAAGGGTGAGATATAAAGAAAAGAGAGTAAACAAGGCATAACATGAAGAATACAATACATTTTATGTAATAGTCACATCAATGGAGCATAAAATAAACATGAACATAAAGGAAAGATATAGCATGATTATCATAACATGGAAATGTAGCAACAACACTTAACATAGTATTAGCATGAGTCAAGGATCATTTCACATGGATAATGAGTAAACACTCATTGAACTTGAATTATCATGAGTAAACCCTCATTTTAATTGACGTATCATGATACTAATATTTACCCAATGCATTGGAGTGCTATCAGGGCACACCCTTCTTAAACATTTAATTTCATGCATAAGTGTGCCACATGGATCATATAACATAGATTCATTAAACATAATAATTTATTACATGATAAAGGAATGTGGAATTCATACATGAAAATCTATAATAAATAAGTAAATGTGCATAAAGGCGAGTACCCTTGATAGATAAATGGGCATGGTATTCACTACACAATGACTTTGGTTTGGAAAATCATGGTGCAATTTCGGCATCATAACGGTCTGACATAAGAATTCATAAAAATGGATGATGAGATAGAAAGAGGTGTATCATATGTACATGAATTAATATTAAGGGGGTTATATAGATACATTTTATAATATATTTAATGGAATTCAGATTCATAAAACAAAATAATTGCTTGAATCTAAATGAGGAGAGAGGAATCCCTTACAAAATTTTGGCATGGTAACAGGTGTACATGAGAGGAATTAATGAGATATAAAGGGGTCTATAATCATTCAAAAATAATGAGGGAAGTATGGTGGAGGTGTGAAATCATACCCCAACATTTTTAATTGAAATTAAAATGGCATAACAACATAAAGAAAGTTTGACAAAAATGAGAAAGGAAGAAATCTCTTACTTGGAAGTGTGATACCAAAGGCTTGGGAGAGGCTTGATAAAGGATTATTGGGATCTTGGGGAACCTTGGTAGGATTATAGAGAGAGTAGGTAATATGTTGGTTGATATCCAAAGGCTTTGAGTGAAGAGGAAGTGGGAGCTTGGGTGAGTTTATACAGGAAAAATGAGAGAATTCTTTATTATTTAGGTTTTAGACACTACACATTAAACTAATCAAAACCACAAACCAAACCATAGTTTTTTCCCATGTTTTTTTCCAAATGGGAGTGGAAAAAATTATTTTATAAGGCCAATGGACTAAATTCTAAAAATATCAGGCTTGCTTATGTGGAGGTGAGTCACACTCTCAAGGAAATCAATTTAAAAAGTTAAAATGTTTTATAAGTCTTGGAGGGTCCACTAAAGATTTGTAAAATAAATAAAACAAACCTAAAATTAAATTATTTTAATGGTAAAACATATATTGTCCGAACATAATGTTTATAGTATTTTATTACATCACTATCGGGTCATTATGATGTCATAAAACACATTATATATTTAAATAATATTTAAGTTTTACCCAAAAATTCGACTGTATCAAAAAATTATGAAAATTTCACTCTTGGATAATTTCAATGTCATGATTCCAAAAATAATATTCATTTTATCTAAATAATTTTATAAATATGCAATTTTTTACTTTTAAAATAAAAACCGTCATTTATAAAAAATTCATGGGTTTTGATAAAAATAGCTTTCAAACCTTAATAAAAATCACAATTGTATTCATAAAAATTATACGATCATTTATATTTAATAAAAAGTAATTTAGTAATAATATTTTATTAAAATAATATTTAATTAAAAAAATCCATTAATTCATCAAAATAGATTTCTTAATTGAACATTAACTAAAAATGCTATTTTTTGCTTTAAAAACTATTTACAAAGTAAGAATAATAAAATGAATGTATATTATCTATACAAAAATAATGTACATAATCATATTCCTAGGTTCTTGTTACATAACCCATTATAACACCCGTATAAGACCAAAGGGTAAGGTGTGCGATGGTGATAGACTCTTGGGGTGACTCGAATAACATCGCTCGAGTGATAATCTCTATCAAATTTCACTTCTCCAATAGGCAGTTCCGTTCGAGCTTAATGTGTTGAATCTCGGCTTGGGATTGATCAAGAGAAAAGACCAATGATGCCACCTCCTTTATGATCTCTAACAAATGGGATTTGTATGGAGTAATTCTACTAGATGAGGCCATAATTTCCATTGTCTGAGTAAATTGGATTTAATAAATCCTTATATTTATACTATTAATGTGATCACTGTTCAATGGCTATATTAGCAACGCTCAAAATTATTAATGGAATTTTAAAATCCAAAATCATAAAAAAAAATAAGTTCTTATTTTATATAACCATTTTACATAATAATACATTAAATTAGATCAAGAGGAATTTTCATTAATGAAAGTTTGGGTCATTACAATCTTCCCCCCTTAAGAAATTTCGGCCTCGAAATTTCCTTTTCCCACACTAAAACAGATGCGGGTAACTCTGCTTTATCACTTCCTCTGATTCCCATGTTTCTTCTTCAAACTTGTGGTTTCACCATAACACCTTGACGAGGGGCATTGTCTTATTTCGTAGAACTTTTTCCCTACGATCTAAGATCTTCAACAAATTCTCTTCATAGGAGAGGTCATTTTCCAATGGTACCACCTCTGGATTGAGTACATGCGATGAGTCAGGTATGTACTTTCTCAAGAGTGATACATGTAATACACCATGTACTTGAGATAGGTTCGGTGGGAGTGATAGTCGATAGGCCACGAATCCAATGCGATCAAGGATCTCAAAAGGGATGAGGTACCTTGGACAAAGCTTTATGTTCTTCCCAAATCTCATAACTCTCTTACACGGTGATATGTGGAGGAATACCATGTCTCTGAAATCCAACTTTAGGCCTCATTGATGATTATCAACATATCTATTTTGTCGACTCTGAGCAGCTTTAATGTGCTGCTAGATGGTCTTAACCTTCTCCACCATTTCTTTATACATTTACAAACCTAGGAGTTTTTTGTCCCCAACTTCATCCCAACATGCCAGTGTTCTTCACCTCTTCCCATACAAGGCTTCATAAGGAGCTATTTGGATGCTTTATTGGAAACCGTTATTGTAAGAGAACTTGAGTAGAGAAAGATGTTCATCCCATCCTCCTTTGAAGTCAATTGATCACTCTCTCAACATGTCCTCAAGTGTTTGGATAGTCTGCTCAGATTGGACATCAGAGGATGATAAGCTGTACTGAAGTTCAAATCAGTATCCATAGCATGTTGAAGACTCTTCCAAAACATAGAGGTGAATCTTGGATCTTGATCGGATACAATAGATAGTGGTACTCCATGCAGCCTTACCACATATCTGATGTATATCTATACTAGATGATCCAGTGAGAAATCCTCCCGAATTGTAATGAAGTGTGCAGTCTTTGTAAGATGATCCACAACAACCCAGTTATCATCGTTTCTTTTGGATGTCTTTGGAAGTCCAGTGAGAAAGTCCATAGTGATATTATACCATTTCCATGTTGGTATGGGTAATGGTTGCATCATCCCCATAGACTTCCGCCTCTCATCCTTCACTTGATGACATACCAGGCACTTTGATGTATACTTAATGATCTCCTTTGTAACGCCCCAAATCAGCTCACCTCTAAGATGGTGGATGAACTGGTGGGTTACATAACCTCAAGCGCATCTCCCTGAAAGCCAAAGGATTCCGACTAGCAGCGAGGGCTCTTTTGTGTCTGTGGGGGAGACTATGCCCTCATCGGTAATGTAACGCCCCGACCCTAGTTGCCTAGAGTCGGTGCATTATTACATAACATTGGCATGATCACAAGAAAGATCAAATCTCGAAAGACCGATTGGTTTAGTAGCCTTGGAAACACTAGATATATTCATAAGTTTTACATTACATCATAAAATGAAAAACTAATACAACAACATAATATTTCCACAATCCACACTATTAACCCCTCATAAAATCCCTGCAAGTCATTCATAATTTACTTCTTCACTACCTGGGAAAAATAAAACATAGAAAAGGGGTGAGCTCAAATGCCCAGTAAGGATAACAATATAGCGGAACATTCAAAATAAGCATAAACATTTAAGGCAATGAATTACTAAAACAAAAGCCTTTTAAAATTGAACTTCAACATAGTATGGCAAAAGTAAAATGAAATAATGCCATTTACTTGTTCACATGGATATTCTACTAATCGAATAATCACATGCAATATCAATAACCACTTTCATAATGTTGGAATGCATAATGCCAGACTATCATAACCACATAGCCAAGGCCTCGTGCCAAGACTACAAATAAGATTTTGTCAAGGCCTTGTGCCAAGACACTAGTTTGTCTCATGAGACCTACCGATGCATCGATGAGCTATAGCGGGCTCCACCCATCACTTATTAAGTCCAATGCATTCCCATATGAAAAGGTTTAAATATAACATAAACATTCGTATTAAAACTAGCATACGAAATGTCAATACTTTCACAATAAACTATGAATGGTATAAAAATAGCACATCCACAGTCAAACATATCACAAAACCTTCAATACAATATAGAAGTTTTGTATCATAATAAATCAACTTCAAATAATCTTAAAATCCATCAAAGGATGTTGACATAGATGAAATCAAAATTCTTTTTAAAGAAATATCTCCTTTTATTTTGAAATCATTTAAGATCCATATAAAATAAAACATTTTCTTTGAAAATATTCTTATAAGCTTGTAAGGAAAGCTTTGAAGATTTTATAACGGCGTAAAATAACCGCACCCGCCGTATAAGTTAAAAAAAAACATTCTTACCTCAATTCTGTCGAAAAGGTTAAAAAGGACCTTGTTTTGAAAACGACGGAAAGATTCCTTTATAAACCTCTTATAAAAAGTCAAAAAAAGGTATAAATGACTTTAACCCATATTCTTGTAAATAGTAAAAATGTTTTGAAATACATTTTTAAGAAACATGGATGTGGATGATAAAGAGATCCCAGTAGATTATTACATATAAACAACCTCGGATAATGAAGAGATTGTGAAATAACCCTTACCTTGTACTTTTCCTTGGTTGGGGTAGGTTAACCTCCTGTATAATGGTGAAATAGTTGTTATTAAATTATACAAGAATCATATATATTAATATGATATCATATATGATCTTTTAACATTGATTTGTTAATAATATCTTAGAATTATCGTCGTTTCGGGAGTTAACTTACTCATTTTCTTTTATATGTTTTGTTACATAAGCCATGTTTGTTGTATCTTATTCATATCCAGAATGATATACAGTCCTTAAACATCATTTTTAAATCATCAAATGATAATTATACTTGAATGGATACGATGGAGAATTAATCTCATCGCGTTCGTGGAGACGGTAGTCCGTACGTACGCACGAGCGACAATATCATTCTTTTGATATTAAAATAATATATAAATGGATGGTATATCATATATACAGAATCATTAACATGTTATATTTATTATTTACATGAGTTACACATCATTATTATACCCATCCAAATAATATTATATTGAATAACAATTACACCACGACGTGGAGACGGTAAGCCGTACGTACGCACGTATGGTGACATGTTATTCAAAGGGTGGATAGAATACTGAATATGATTGTACCGTATTTATAATAAAATCACAGTATATGTGAGATACTGGAGTTATTATTTCAGAATGGTAAGAACAAAGGAAAAAGAAGTGGAAGAAGAAATGAACTTAGAAAAGGGTGGTGAAATCATTACCTCTTCTTCGGGTTCTTCCTTTTGATTTGATCAAAAGGGCTCCTTAGGTTGGCTTTATGATCAAACTAAGGCCTCTAGGTTGTATTGAGGGATGTTGGGAGAGTATTTGGGCAGAGTTTGGCCGAACCAAAAGGCTTTAAAGGTGTGAAGAAATGAGAAGGAGGAGTGCCCTTTTATAAGAGGGGTGAGGGGCACCTTTGGAAAAGTTAGAAATATTAATTTATAATAAATTCATATTCGGTTTACAAAGGCTCCAAAGTTGACTATTCAAAGGATGAGGTGTGGATAGGTCGAAAACAACTCATCCAATAGAATTTAGACAGGTTTGGGTACTTATATTAACCTTATCTTTAAGTATTAACTCTAAGTTAATTAGTTTCACTTTTACAATGTCTCTTTGTATTTTTATATAATATGATTAATAAACTTACTATATACATCCAAGCGACCCCCAAGTGGTCCATTAATGAGGAACCTATCATAATATAAGTCTCTTGGCTGAACCTTAGATTTTTAGGAATTTAATATCAATTAATAATATAATATTTGTTTTAAGAACTCTTTTATGTCAATTTTGACACTATTCAATAGTTGATTTTTGTGAAACTCCTAACAGATTGATTACTTCGAACAAAGTCAATTAAATCAATCCTAATATATCATATTATCATAGAAAATTAGTTTAATTCATTAAAAGTTTCATATTATAATTATTTGGGTATTTATAAGATCAATTATTTTTATTTTTCACTATTTTAGTAATTACTGCATCATCATTGTGTCATAAATAAAATAAATTATATAATGTCTAAAAATTATAAATAAAATATCATTATGTAGGAAATCTTTTTAGCTTTCTAATGAATATTTATAATTGAAAATCCAACATGTATAACCCTATGTAAAAATTGTTCTTCTAAAAGATGTAAGCTTATGCCATTTTTATTTTTATTTTAACTTTATTAATATAAAGTGTCCCTACCACATACAAGTGGCTCCAAGGGGTCCCCAAATTGACCCAAGGATGCCCATGGTCGGGTATGTGTCCACCAATAAGGTTAGAACACGTTTTAGGGTAATTTTGTATTATTATAATATTATTTTTTTAACCCTTATTTACCGGATTTACCCTTTAACCATGGTAAATAAAATATTTACCACAGTAACTATTCAAAATGTCTAAAAATAAAAGTTACCTATTTACACAATTTGAACATCCTGATTCCAAATATGGAATCCATTTTCCTAAATTCAAAACACAGAAGTGGCAGAAATTAATTTAAAATTAATTCCCGCTGTTAAAACAAAAAGCGTGTTTTTAAGAGATAATATCTATCAAAAGATTGACACTTGTTTATGTTCGGTTTAATTGTAAAATTATGTCCAATGACCAAAATTATATTAAATGGTAAAAATATATTCTAAATATACTTTAAAACCACTCAAATTCATAATTTATCACTAGTAATTAATTTGATTAAAAAAGTTGTTTTTAATTAAAATTTAGTAATTTTCACTATTCATCAAAATATGAAAGTTATCCGAAATGTACCAAAATTTCACCCTAGGCTAAATTCGATATTCCGAATCCAAAAATGAAGTCCATTTTCAAATATAAAATATATATAATTTCAAAAAGTAGGTATTACTATTCATAACGGCTAGTTTGATTAGTTATGGTGTGTTAGAACTCGGTGTTGCGTACAACACACGCTATCACATTATTCGAAGGGAAACGTACCGTAGAAGCTTGGGGTGTTACATTCTCCCCTCCTTCAAATAATTGCGTCCTCGCAATTTCTAGGGTATTACTGCATAAAAAGACTCGGGTGGTTCTTCATCATAAGTTCCTCGGGTTCCCACGTTGCCTCTTCCATCTTATGATTTCTCCACAAAACTTTTACCAGACGCGTCGTCCGGTTTCTCAGTACTTGTTCTCTTGTATCAAGAATCCTGACGGGCTCTTCACAATAAGACAGATCCGGTTCCAGTTCTAATTCCTCATAGGTGAGTACATGCGTTGGGTCAGGCATGTATTTTCTCAACAGAGATATGTGGAACACATCGTGAACTTTGGAGAGACTTGGCGGCATTGCCAATCGGTAAGCTACAGCCCCAATTCGTTCTAGAATTTCGAAAGGTCCGATGTACCTGGGACTCAATTTACCTTTCTTACCAAAACGTATGACTCC
The DNA here is from genome assembly GCA_963277665.1 of Viscum album. Taxonomy (NCBI): domain Eukaryota; kingdom Viridiplantae; phylum Streptophyta; class Magnoliopsida; order Santalales; family Viscaceae; genus Viscum; species Viscum album. Next base: position 1,196,996,973 of record OY728140.1, read on the forward strand.
CTTCCACGGAGATACCTTCAGGAAAACATGATCACCGACTTGAAATTCCAAATCCTTCCTTCGATTATCGGCATAGCTCTTCTGCCTACTTTGAGCTGCTTTGATGTGATTTTGGATTACTTTTACCTTTTCCATCGTTTCCTCCACAAGTTCTAGACCTACAAGTTTTCTTTCACCGACGTCATCCCAACAGGTTGGTGTACGACATCTCTTTCCGTATAACGCTTCATATGGTGCCATCTGAATACCCGAATGGAAGCTATTGTTATAGGAAAATTCTACCAGTGGTAAATATTGATCCCACATACCCTGAAAGTCAAGTGAGCAAGATCTCAACATGTCTTCTAAGGTTTGAATAGTCCGTTCTGATTGTCCGTCTGTCTGAGGGTGGTAAGCAGTGCTCAAATGAAGTTCTGTATCCAGGGATTTCTGAAGACTTTTCCAGAATCTTGAAGTAAAATGGGGATCACGATCAGAAACAATTGATAGGGGTACTCCATGAAGTCTCACAACTTCGTTAATGTATAGTCTTGCTAGACGTTCCAGGGGTAGATCTTCTCTTATAGCAAGAAAATGTGCTGACTTGGTAAGACGATCAACAATAACCCATATTGCATCGTTCCTTCTAGGAGTCTTCGGTAGCCCCATGACAAAGTCCATCGTAACATTGTCCCATTTCCACTCCGGTATGGGAAGAGGTTGCATGACTCCTCCAGGCTGTTGCCTTCCAGCTTTCACTTGTTGACAAACCATACATCTTGACACAAAATCAGCAATCTCCCTCTTCATGTTGTCCCACCAAAAATGTTCCTTCAAATCTCTATACATTTTGGTGCTCCCAGGGTGTATAGAGAAATTGGAACTATGAGCATCATCCAACAATTCCCTTTTTAGATCAGGTATATTGGGAACACAAAGCCTCTTCCCGAATTTCAAAATTCCACCTTCATACGCAAAGTCTCTCAATCTCCCATCATTCACAGCTTTAATCTTCTTTTGGAATTCGTCATCATCGGTCTGAGAACTCTTAATCCTTTCTAGTAAAGATGGTTTGGCAACCATTTGAAAAAGCATTGATGTTTCACCTTCCCTGGTTATTCCCATGTCCATTTTCACTAGATCCATGAAAATTGGATCCCTTTCAATTCTCATATTGTTCAAAACTCCATGGTCTTTTCTGCTCAAAGCATCTGCCACCTTGTTTGCCTTCCCCGGGTGGTAGTGTATCGTACAATCATAATCCTTGAGTAATTCAAGCCATCTCCTTTGCCTCATGTTGAGTTCTTTTTGTGAGAAAATATACTTCAAACTCTTGTGATCAGTATAAATCTCACATTTTTCACCATAGAGGTAGTGCCTCCATATCTTAAAAGCAAAGATCACAGCTGCTAACTCAAGATCATGAGTAGGATAGTTTTGTTCATGAATTTTCAACTGTCGTGATGCATAGGCAATAACTCTATCATTCTGCATAAGGACACAGCCAAGTCCTTTCTTTGATGCATCACTATAAATAACGAACCCATCATTCCCCGATGGTAGAGTCAATATAGGAGCATTGACTAATCTTCTCTTCAGTTCTTCGAAACATTCTTCACACTCTTTTGTCCAAAAAAATTTAACCCCTTTACGTGTGAGCTTCGTTAATGGGTTTGCCAATCGGGCAAAATTCTGGACGAAACGTCGATAATAACCTGCCAAACCAATAAAACTACGTACCTCAGTTATACTCGTAGGTGCTGGCCATTCTTGGATTGCCTTGGTCTTAGAAGGATCAACAGAGATTCCATCTTTAGAGACAATATGTCCAAGAAAAGAAATCTCCTGAAGCCAGAATTCACACTTGCTAAACTTTCCATATAATTCATGCCTCCTCAGAGTCTTCAAGATAATGCGCAAGTGATTTTCATGATCTTCATAGGTTTTGGAGTATACCAATATATCATCAATAAATACTACCACAAATTCATCGAGATACTCCTTGAAAACTCTATTCATCAGATCCATGAATACAGAGGGTGCATTGGTCAATCCAAACGGCATTACAGTAAACTCGTAATGCCCGTACCTGGTTCGAAATGCTGTTTTCGGAATGTCTTCCTTCTTCACACACAACTGATGGTATCCAGATCGAAGGTCAATCTTTGAAAAGTATTGAGCTCCATGCAGTTGGTCAAATAAATCATCAATACGAGGTAGGGGATACTTGTTCTTTATCGTTATAGCATTGATCTCCCTGTAGTCAATACATAACCTCATAGATCCATCTTTCTTTTTAACAAAAAGAACAGGGGCTCCCCATGGAGAAACACTAGGGCGAATAAATCCCTTATTACTCAATTCCTCTAGTTGTTTCTTTAGTTCGACTAACTCTACAGTGGCCATTCTATAAGGGGTCTTCGATATAGGCCTTGATCCAGGAATCAAATCAATAGAAAACTCAACTTCTCGTTCTGGAGGATGTCCAGGTAAATCTTCCGGAAATACATCTACAAATTCTTTCACAACAGGTACATCCTCTATTTGAACATTCCTTTCCTCACCCGCAGTTATTTCATTCTCTTCCTCCCCAATAATTGAATTAAGTTGAGCTACAGGGGGTGGATCTAAATAAGAATTAGGTGGTGACGATTCTGCTCTAAAAATAAGGTGCTCCTTATCATTATCATCAAGAATCGTAACCTCTTTCTTCTTACAATAAATCTTCGCATCATAGTCCGAAAGCCAGTCCATACCGAGGATTATATCAAACTCAATCATAGGTATGACGATGAAATCAGCAGATAAAGAAAATTTATGTGCTCTAATGGGGACTGATTCACAAAACTTTGTTGCAACGATACTTCCCTTAGGAGTTTTAACTGACAACTCCCTTATTAAATCAAATTGGAAATATCTAATTTTCTTAGCAAACTGGGAAGATATGAAACAATGCGATGATCCAGAATCAAATAATGCATTTGCTAAACTTGAGGAAACCATTAAATTACCTGCCACCACGTCTTTCGGAGTTTCTACCTCAGCAGTAGTGATAGCATAAGCCTGGCCTTGATCCCTTGGCCTTTTCTGAGGTAAGTTCTCCTGACGCTTAGGACATGCATTTGCATAATGCCCCATCTCCCTGCAATTTTAGCACTGAACATTGGTAGCTTCCTTCTTCCCCTTGCAATCATGATCTTGGTGGCCTTTTTCACCACACTTGTAACAGACTCCCATTCCCTTCAGGCAAGCACCGGGGTGTTTCTTCCCGCACTTACCACAAGATGGATATTCAACCTTTCCCTTCTTCCCCTTATTTCCATTCCCAGATTGATCAGCAGGTCTCTTCTTCTCTTGCTTTGCTTTAAAGTCATAAGACTTAGAGAATTCCTTTTCGGTCTTGATAGCACATGAGACAATGTCTTCGTACGATGAAAAGGATTGTGAGACTAATGCTCGACGGAGAAATGGTTTTAACCCATCAAAGAAACGATCAATCTTACTTCTTGGGTTGCGAATATAATCACCAGCGTACCTCACTAACCTTGTAAAGTTAGCCTCATACTTTGTGACATTATCATCCTCCTTTTGTCTCAGACTCAGAAATTGCCTTTCCATATCTGCTCGATGGTCGCGAGGAAAGTATTTTTCTAAAAACAGATCTTTGAACTCCCTCCATTCCATGTTTGATACTTCATCATCTTCCTTCATGTTTTGAATCAATGACCACCATTGATCAGCATCTCCAGTGAGGCGGTAAACTGCCATGGTAACTTTTTCCCTTTCACTACTCCCCAAAGCCTGAAATATTTTCTCTAGGGAAAATATCCATTGCTCAGCTACTAAGGGATTTGTACTCCCATTGAACGTTGGTGGTTGTTGTCTCATGAATCGATCTAACATTGATCCTCCACGCTGCGGATCAGGGTGCTCCATACGGGTAAGGTTATTATTCATAACCTGAGTAAGTTGTCCCAGTACGGTGATTAGCTGATCAGCACCAGTTGCATCACCAGCCCCACTATAATTATCTTGAGCAGGAGGGCAATTCCTACATGGAGTGCGTGCATTGATACGGTTTCCATTTCTTCCACTAGGCGCCATTTCTAAACAATGTCATAAACTAGATCAGTTTATGAATCAAAATACATAATCCCATACTTATAAAACACTAAACATAAATTGAACTATATATGGATATAATCCATAATCATAAATATGTTTTCTTTGAGGAAGTATATACTCATAAACCCTTCATAATGATTTGTAAAGAAAGTGAGAGTTATCCTAAGCATATCCCCCGGGAGTGTCGTAACCAAGAGTGCAGCAAGGCCCGTTGTCGTGCACCTGTTCCCGTTCGAGTCTAGCTCAAAGCGGTGTTTTCGGGTTTTACCCCTAGGTACATCTGTGCCAGAGCCGCCTCTACCTGCTCGTATCCAGACAGGGATGTATTGCTCGGAAAACTCACAAAATCTCTACAATACCAAAATTTCTAGGAAGTTCTTCTATACTAATCCTCAAAGTTCATCTTAGGTCTACGTGCTCTAATCAGAGTTTATCTAAATCTAGCTTCCAAGGTTTGTACTAAACTTCCTCTGATACCAACTGTAACGCCCCGACCCTAGTTGCCTAGAGTCGGTGCATTATTACATAACATTGGCATGATCACAAGAAAGATCAAATCTCGAAAGACCGATTGGTTTAGTAGCCTTGGAAACACTAGATATATTCATAAGTTTTACATTACATCATAAAATGAAAAACTAATACAACAACATAATATTTCCACAATCCACACTATTAACCCCTCATAAAATCCCTGCAAGTCATTCATAATTTACTTCTTCACTACCTGGGAAAAATAAAACATAGAAAAGGGGTGAGCTCAAATGCCCAGTAAGGATAACAATATAGCGGAACATTCAAAATAAGCATAAACATTTAAGGCAATGAATTACTAAAACAAAAGCCTTTTAAAATTGAACTTCAACATAGTATGGCAAAAGTAAAATGAAATAATGCCATTTACTTGTTCACATGGATATTCTACTAATCGAATAATCACATGCAATATCAATAACCACTTTCATAATGTTGGAATGCATAATGCCAGACTATCATAACCACATAGCCAAGGCCTCGTGCCAAGACTACAAATAAGATTTTGTCAAGGCCTTGTGCCAAGACACTAGTTTGTCTCATGAGACCTACCGATGCATCGAGGAGCTATAGCGGGCTCCACCCGTCACTTATTAAGTCCAATGCATTCCCATATGAAAAGGTTTAAACATAACATAAACATTCGTATTAAAACTAGCATACGAAATGTCAATACTTTCACAATAAACTATGAATGGTATAAAAATAGCACATCCACAGTCAAACATATCACAAAACCTTCAATACAATATAGAAGTTTTGTATCATAATAAATCAACTTCAAATAATCTTAAAATCCATCAAAGGATGTTGACATAGATGAAATCAAAATTCTTTTTAAAGAAATATGTCCTTTTATTTTGAAATCATTTAAGATCCATATAAAATAAAACATTTTCTTTGAAAATATTCTTATAAGCTTGTAAGGAAAGCTTTGAAGATTTTATAACGGCGTAAAATAACCGCACCCGCCGTATAAGTTAAAAAAAAACATTCTTACCTCAATTCTGTCGAAAAGGTTAAAAAGGACCTTGTTTTGAAAACGACGGAAAGATTCATTTATAAACCTCTTATAAAAAGTCAAAAAAAGGTATAAATGACTTTAACCCATATTCTTGTAAATAGTAAAAATGTTTTGAAATACATTTTTAAGAAACATGGATGTGGATGATAAAGAGATCCCAGTAGATTATTACATATAAACAACCTCGGATAATGAAGAGATTGTGAAATAACCCTTACCTTGTACTTTTCCTTGGTTGGGGTAGGTTAACCTCCTGTATAATGGTGAAATAGTTGTTATTAAATTATACAAGAATCATATATATTAATATGATATCATATATGATCTTTTAACATTGATTTGTTAATAATATCTTAGAATTATCGTCGTTTCGGGAGTTAACTTACTCATTTTCTTTTATATGTTTTGTTACATAAGCCATGTTTGTTGTATCTTATTCATATCCAGAATGATATACAGTCCTTAAACATCATTTTTAAATCATCAAATGATAATTATACTTGAATGGATACGATGGAGAATGAATCTCATCGCGTTCGTGGAGACGGTAGTCCGTACGTACGCACGAGCGACAATATCATTCTTTTGATATTAAAATAATATATAAATGGATGGTATATCATATATACAGAATCATTAACATGTTATATTTATTATTTACATGAGTTACACATCATTATTATACCCATCCAAATAATATTATATTGAATAACAATTACACCACGACGTGGAGACGGTAAGCCGTACGTACGCACGTATGGTGACATGTTATTCAAAGGGTGGATAGAATACTGAATATGATTGTACCATATTTATAATAACATCACAGTATATGTGAGATACTGGAGTTATTATTTCAGAATGGTAAGAACAAAGGAAAAAGAAGTGGAAGAAGAAATGAACTTAGAAAAGGGTGGTGAAATCATTACCTCTTCTTCGGGTTCTTCCTTTTGATTTGATCAAAAGGGCTCCTTAGGTTGGCTTTCTGATCAAACTAAGGCCTCTAGGTTGTATTGAGGGATGTTGGGAGAGTATTTGGGCAGAGTGTGGCCGAACCAAAAGGCTTTGAAGGTGTGAAGAAATGAGAAGGAGGAGTGCCCTTTTATAAGAGGGGTGAGGGGCACCTTTGGAAAAGTTAGAAATATTAATTTATAATAAATTCATATTCGGTTTACAAAGGCTCCAAAGTTGACTATTCAAAGGATGAGGTGTGTATAGGTCGAAAACAACTCATCCAATAGAATTTAGACAGGTTTGGGTACTTATATTAACCTTATCTTTAAGTATTAACTCTAAGTTAATTAGTTTCACTTTTACAATGTCTCTTTGTATTTTTATATAATATGATTAATAAACTTACTATATACATCCAAGCGACCCCCAAGTGGTCCATTAATGAGGAACCTATCATAATATAAGTCTCTTGGCCGAACCTTAGATTTTTAGGAATTTAATATCAATTAATAATATAATATTTGTTTTAAGAACTCTTTTATGTCAATTTTGACACTATTCAATAGTTGATTTTTGTGAAACTCCTAACAGATTTATTACTTCGAAAAAAGTCAATTAAATCAATCCTAATATATCATATTATCATAGAAAATTAGTTTAATTCATTAAAAGTTTCATATTATAATTATTTGGGTATTTATAAGATCAATTATTTTTATTTTTCACTATTTTAGTAATTACTGCATCATCATTGTGTCATAAATAAAATAAATTATATAATGTCTAAAAATTATAACTAAAATATAATTATGTAGGAAATCTTTTTAGCTTTCTAATGAATATTTATAATCGAAAATCCAACATGTATAACCCTATGTAAAAATTGTTCTTCTAAAAGATGTAAGCTTATGCCATTTTTATTTTTATTTTAACTTTATTAATATAAAGTGTCCCTACCACATACAAGTGGCTCCAAGGGGTCCCCAAATTGACCCAAGGATGCCCATGGTCGGATATGTGTCCACCAATAAGGTTAGGACACGTTTTAGGGTAATTTTGTATTATTATAATATTATTTTTTTAACCCTTATTTACCGGATTTACCCTTTAACCATGGTAAATAAAATATTTACCACAGTAACTATTCAAAATGTCTAAAAATAAAAGTTACCTATTTACACAATTTGAACATCCTGATTCCAAATATGGAATCCATTTTCCTAAATTCAAAACACAGAAGTGGCAGAAATTAATTTAAAATTAATTCCCGCTGTTAAAACAAAAAGCGTGTTTTTAAGAGATAATAACTATCAAAAGATTGACACTTGTTTATGTTCGGTTTAATTGTAAAATTATGTCCAATGACCAAAATTATATTAAATGGTAAAAATATATTCTAAATATACTTTAAAACCACTCAAATTCATAATTTATCACTAGTAATTAATTTTATTAAAAAAGTTGTTTTTAATTAAAATTTAGTAATTTTCACTATTCATCAAAATATGAAAGTTATCCGAAATGTACCAAAATTTCACCCTAGGCTAAATTCGATATTCCGAATCCAAAAATGAAGTCCATTTTCAAATATAAAATATATATAATTTCAAAAAGTAGGTATTACTATTCATAACGGCTAGTTTGATTAGTTATGGTGTGTTAGAACTCGGTGTTGCGTACAACACACGCTATCACATTATTCGAAGGGAAACGTACCGTAGAAGCTTGGGGTGTTACAGGTAATAAATAATATCACAACATAATTAAACAACAACAATAATCAATAGCGGAAGCATGTAAATGAATAAACTGAAGCATAAGCAATATAAATGAATCCAACTGAAAGATAATAACCAAGTGTGGAAGATCACAAAAGGATGTCATGCCATGATATGCGTCTAAACTGAAATTACGAAAAACAAAACTCAAACACACGATCAACTAAAAGAAAAGAGACAAGCAGCAACTGAATCAGCTGAACTTGCTCAGAAGTCTCCTGAACGAGATGAGGACCCATCAGAGTTGCCTCACCTACTTCGAGCCAGCATAAAGGAGAGAGACAAGGTCTACCATAGAGAGCCTCGTACGAATCCATTTTAATTGTCTCCTAGAAGTTGTTATTATAGGAAAAATTGACAAGAGGTAATTGCTTCTCCTGGGAACCTCCAAAATCAAGGATACATGCCCGTAACATATCCTCTAACACTCGTATAGTTCTCTCGGACTTCCCATCAGTCTGAGGGTGATATGCAGTACTCATAATTACCTGTGAGCCTAGTGCCTTTTGTAACCCTTGCCAGAACCATGAAGTAAAGCGAGCATCCCTGTCCGAGACAATAGAATGAGGTACACCATGAAGTCTCACAATTTCCCGGATATACAACCTTCCCAACTTATCAATCATAAGGTTATCTCGGATAGGCAAGAAGTGCGCAACCTTGGTCAACCTATCGACAAACACTCATACTGCATCGCTGCTTCAAGGAGATCTTGGAAAGCCTGTAACGAAATCCATGGTGATGTCATTCCATTTCCATTCAGGAATGGATAGAGGCTGTAGGAGTCCAGCAGGTCGCTAGTGCTCTGCCTTCACCTGTTGGAAGGTGAAGCACCGAGTGATGAAACCTGATATCTACCAGGCCACTAATACTGTTGACACATGTCTCTATACATATTGGTCATCCTAGTATGAACTGACCAAACAGAGGTGTGGGATTCCTTTATCATCTCTTCCCGTATACCTGAAGGTACCCATACACGACCACGATAAATGAGGGTTACACTGCCATCAACAACCCAACCAAGAGGTGGGTTCCCTCCTGTAACACTTTCCCTCAAAATAAGCCCCTCAGAATCAGTCAACTGTTGCCTCCAGTCTTCCTCCAAAAGAGAGGACGTCACTGTAAGAGCTGCTAGAACCGGTTATCCACTCTGCTCCTAAACCTCCAGACACATCTCTGAAAACAAGGCCATCATCTGCCACTCACTGCTGGCTACCTACACAGCCTATGTCTATGTCTTGAGGCTTAAAGCATCCACCACAGCATTACCCTTAACAAGGGTATAATCAAGATCAAAGTTGAACAAATTCAAGTATTCGACCCACCTGCGCTGCCTTAAGTTCAAGTCTCGTTGAGTGGAGATATATTTCAAGCTTTTATGATCTGTGTAAACAACGAATCTCTCACCCAACAAATAGTGTCTCCAACAACGTAGAGCATAAACCAAAGATGCCAACTCAAGGTCATGTGTAGGATAATTCTGCTCGTGAGGTCTTAGCTGGAGGGATCCATAAGCCACGAATCGATCACCTTGTATCAAAACTGCACCCAATCCAATTTCTGAAGCATCACAATAAACTATATATCTCTTACCAGGTTTAGGAAAAATCAGGATTGGGACTGAGGTCAGTCTTACTTTTAATTCCTGAAAAGACTTTTCACAAGCTTCTGAATAGATGAACTATACACATTTCTTAGTCAGGGCTGTAAGAGGTGCTACTAAGCAGGAGAAATCCTGGATGAATCACCTGTAATAGCCAGCAAGCCCTAAGAAACTGCAGATGTCGAAGAAACTCTTGGGATGCTCCCATGAAACCATGTCGCTCACATTTTATGGATCAACCGATACCCCTACTTCAGATATAATATGACCCAAAAAGTGCACTTTATCAATCCAGAAGTGACATTTACTGAGATTAGCGTATAACTGGTGCTCTCTCAGTGTACTCAGTATGATCTCAAGATGGGTTGCATGGTCATATCTAGAACGTGAATACACTAAGATGTTTTCCATGAAGACTACCACAAAGGAATCAAGATACGGGTGAAAAACCCATTTCATTAGGGCCATGAAGGCTACTGGTACATTCGTGTGGCTGAATGGCATAACCAAATACTTGTAAAATCCATACTTGCTTCGGAATGCTGTATGTGGTATGTCAGATGGTCGCACACACACCTGGTGATATCTCGACCTCAGATCAATCTTGGAAAAAACAGTTGCTCCCCAGAGCTAGTCAAAGAGATCATCTATACGAGGCAATGGATATCAATTCTTTACCGTGAGCTGGTTGAGTCGATGATAATCCACGCATAACCTTAGGGTACTCTCTGCCTTCTTAGCAAAAGGACAGATGAACCCCACGATGATGTGCTAGGTCTGATGAAACCCTTAGCCTCGAGGTCTTCAAGTTTCTTTTTGAGTTACTGACGCTCTGTTGGTGCCATCCTATAAGGAAGAATAGACATTGGTGCCGCACATGGAATGAGATCAATAGTGAACTCCATGTCTCTCATAGGAGGCAATCCAGAGAAATCATCAGGGAAGATGTCCCTGAAAAGATCCACCACTGGAGGGAATTCAACTAGTTGCGTTCCTTGATTGCTCATGAAGAGACTTTCCAACTGAGCGGTCACTCTACCCAACCCTGCATATTTAGGCTTATCTCGGTCTGCCTACAGATCCCATTCTCCTTTGTGAAGATATGTGTCACCCTCAAGGGATGTGAAGGACACCCGATGATGATATTAATCAACTTGATCATGATAAGGGGCGAGCCAATTCATAACAATAATGACTTCAATGCCAGACATATTGAGGATATAGAAATTCCAAACAAAACGGTACCTACCTATCTCGAGGGGGCACTCTTGGAACTGGCGTATTCCCTCTGTCCTGACCCCAAGAAAAGTGTCGAGAGACATGACGCCGCAGTGATACTCAATTAGAAAACCAAGACTCTCAACAACAACAACATATATTAAGGAGTGCGATGCACCAGTATCAAAAATAGCAGAAACTAAAGTAGAGGCTACTAGGATAGTACCTCTAACTGTAGATGGTCCTGCACTATGTTCCTCTGGTGTTGATTGCACTGCATACATGAGACCTGCGCCATGAACCTGATGCGCTGCCTGGTTGGCCTGAGCATCTCCACTCTGCTGATGCTTATAATCTGAGACTTGATTTTCTCGACCACGACCTCCACCATTACCTCGACCCGATCGACTGGTGGAAAAAGAACTTCCAGCCTACTGTGGAGTCATAGATCCCATACCTAAAGGAGGTGCAGGTGCGAATCCTCTACCACTGGAAGCTAAAGAGAAGGAACGACAAAAACACTGAAGGTGACCCATCCTGCCGCAAGCTCGGCACTCCTTAGGATCCCTCATGCACTGCGGCTTCTTGTGAGCATCCCTATCGCATTGATAACAAGTGATAGAGCTATCAAGACGTGCTGTTTGGCTAGGATTTCCCCCACGTTCACTTTCAAAACGGCGTTTCCTGCTTCCCAAAGATCCATCACCCTATCTCGGAACTGAACCGCCCTGGCTCACTGGTTTAGATTCCCTGACATTTTGCTCAGAGATTAGATCCTGGTTCATGATCTCCGTAACAATGGTCAAACGGAAGACATTCACCTGTGAGTGGATAGTATACTCAAGTCCATCCTCAAAATGTCTCGTAGTAGTCTGCGCATCGCTAGTCAGAGATGGGAAAAAACACTAAAGTTTCGTGAAACGAGTAGAATACTCTAACACAGTCATAGATCCCTGCTGAAGATGTAGGAACTCGCATGCTCAATCATCTCTCAAAGTCTGCGGAAAAAAGTGATTGTAGAAGGCTGCTTGGAAATCAGCCCAAGACATGTCACTGGCCTGTTTAGCTTGAGAAACAACGTCCCACCAACGTTTGGTGGTGTCACGAAGCATGTAGACTGTAAGCTTGACCCTTTGCTCTGGAGGTGTCTCAAGGTGGTCGAAGATAGACCATACAACTTCTATCCATGAATCTGTAGCATGAGGGGCGCCACTCCTTGAGAAGGTGGGAGGGTGCTGCTACAGAAAGTCCCATGTAAGGTCTGCTATAGACGGGGTAGGTCTGGGGATATACTGAACCGACTGAATAAACCTGAGGAGACTATCCTTGAACTGAGCATTAGGGTCCCTCGGGAGATCGACAGGAGGTAGTTCCACAGGAGGCTCTACAAAAGGAACCACTGGTGGTTCCGGACCCTCCATCTCTAGAATGTGCTCATTGCCACTCTCCTCAGGCACAACACGAAGACGTCGCAGCGGCATTTGTCTACAGTAGCCAAACACACACCTTTAGACAAGGAGTAAAGAAGGTGAGAAAAATAAGTAAGGCGCAAAGGAGGTTAGGTAAATAACCTGCCTCTAAGCACTAAACAATAGACAACCCACCTCAAGGGCTGGGTTTCAAAAAGGAAGAGACAACTAAAAATGATTACTAAACAGTTCTACAACCCATTCCTAGGTTAAGTCAGGCTAACATCTAACAGACTATCACAAATTTATCTTTAACAAAAGGTATTTCAAAATTTTACCACTAGGCACAACAACACTCACATGCAAGAGGAAAATGCACATTGAAAGTAGATCTGTCATGGCAATATGCATGGCATTTAAATCCTATAGTTCCTATTATGATGCATGGGATGTTTTCCCTTGTATTATTGGGCTGCAATGGTAAAACCCATTATTTCAATAATACCAGCACAATAACAATGCAATACAATTGAGTCACCTATGGTGAAATCATATCAATAGTAACTGACATAATCAATAACTGCAATCCCAACCCAAGAAATTGAGTTTTCCCATGTACATGGGTTAGCTATGTCCAAGCACATGGTACATACCAAATACCTATATCCTAGTCTCCTGTCTAACCCAAACAGTAAGACAAAAGGAAAAACCAGCACTGATACCACTTTTTAACGCCCTGACTCAGCTCACCTCTAAGATGGTGGCTGAACTGGTGGGTTACATAACCTCAAGCGCATCTCCCCAAATTCCAAAGGATGCCGACTAGCAGCGAGGGATATTTTGTGTCCGTGGGGGAGACTATGCCCTCATAGGTAATAAATAATATCACAGTGGAAGTAAACAAAAACAATAATCAATAGAGGAAGCATGTAAATGAATAAACTGCAGCAGAAGCACTATAAATGAATCCAACTGAAAGATAATAACCAAGTGTGGAAGATCACAAAAGGATATCATGCCATGATATGAGTCTAAACTGAAATTATGAAAAACAGAACTCAAACACACGGTCAACTAAAAGAAAAGACACAAGCAGCAATTGCATCACGAACAAGGCCCGATCCTCTTCCCTAGTCTCCATCCTAAGCAGTAATGAACAGTCAAGCATCGAAAGCAGCACACTTCCCTTTGTCAATACCTACGAGCATGAAATCTAATCAGGTGTCCATGATGCCCAAGCAGGGTGTGAGATAATATCCTAGTAGGCCGACACCCACGGTGTCTAAACCTTTCCATTTCGTGCAGCAATAAAATGCAGTGTTCCATTACTTAATATTTTTAGATAATTAATTTAAACGCAATGAAATAAATAAGTCATCTTGGGTTCCAAACGACACCCATGCATAATCACCTGCTTCAACCTAAGCTGGTAGTCTGAAAGGGTACCTATCAGCAGAATGCATGAACATGTATATATATAAAACTGGGAAGCATAGTATAGCAAGGAAGATGCATATACCCCAAGCGTGTGCTTTGACTTGGGGTCTAAGTAAAGTATCAACCAGGTGAAATTCCACATATTAGAAGGGAATATCAATTCTCAAGAAAAACTTAAATGGAAATAATATAAATCTATAGTGTGTCATTATTAAGGTTCAAGTTGAAAGTTGGAGTCTGAGACCGTCCCGAAGGTATCGCTACGGAACATCCATCAATTTATCAAATACCACTAACCCATCCAAGGAAATCTTTCGAAAGACCAAGTATCACCCGAGGTATGTCTTTACCCTGAGTCCGTCCCAATCTCATAAAAAGGGATCGAGTATCATCTGAGGCTAACTTAGCCACATTGCCAACAGATCAATCCCGATGGGCCCTTTTTGAACCAATATCACTCAAAAGTATTAGAAATTCTAGGGAAGTCTCGGTCCGAAAAAGCCAACGACACCACCCCCCAGCACATAGAGGTAACCCATTAGGAACGGAGGATCTAAGCGTGACCCTTAATACGGGACCCACCCCCTTTCTCCGCCCTGAATTTAATTAAAGTTTTCATAGCAGAAGATATGAAATAATCAGCATATAAAGTCACATCTTGAAAACTAACCAGATACACCCGCATCACAAGGCATAAATCTAATAGTACAACATAACAACTTGCAAGGCAATATACATATCATATCAACCTCAGTGGATAATTCACATTTAAATAATAAGAAGTTCAGCATAACAACTTGTACGGAAATATACATATCATATCAAACTCAGCGGATAATGCACATTTAAATAATAAGTAGTTCATCATAACAAGTTCCAATGATCCAACAATTCAAGTTAATGTTCAAAGAAACTATTTATTAAATTTAATTACAATAAAAAGGGGGATTTGCAACACATGCAATTAATTAAACAATAATCCCAGCTAACGGAAGATTACACCGACCATGTCGGCACACCCAAAGGTGTGTCCGAAGTTTTTGCAACAATTCAAACAACTATTTATTTAATTTTTAAAACAATAAAAATGGGTTGCGCTATACCTGCAGTTAATTAAATTAATATCCCGGCTAATGAAAAAATACACCAACAAAGTTGGCACACACAAAGGGGTGTTCGATATCATTGCAACAATTCAAAAAAATTAATCTAAGGTGATTAAGGCTGCAATAATTAGGCAAAATAATTAAGGTAATTAAATTGGGTAAAATTGCACAGAGCCAGTAGGCACCAACTAACGGCACAACGGTGCATTTTTATAAACCGCAACGAAACGGAGGGAAAGAGAGTAGACACTTTACCTTGTAGTCGTACATGACTCTAAGATCCACAGTGGGCTTTGATTTGACTTAAAACGGATGAAAACGAAGTATTTTAGAAAAACCACAAAATAGGGTAAAAATCTTCCGTGAAAAACTGCACGTAGATTACTCAACAAAAACGCGCAATTCCAAAAGTGCAACATTAGCCTTTCCCTAAGGTTTTCTGCGCACCTAATGATGAAGGAATCAGACACCGGACGGAGGAGCAGCGACCTTCTGAAGGGGCTGCTGGTTGGTGCGCCACCTAGGGGAGAGGAGGGGTGCGACGTGATGAGAGGGAGAGGGAGAGAGGAGAGGAGAAAAAAAAGAAAAGAGAGAAAAAGAAAAGAAAGAAAAAATAAGAGAAAAATAAAAGATAAGGAAAAAAGGAAATAAAAGAAAAGAATAAGAAAAAATAAAAGGATGGAAGGGAAATAAAAGATAAAAATAATTAAAAATGGAAATCTCCCGTTTTAATTATTTTTATTTTTCCCATAGCCCCTTTCTATTTTACTTCAAAATTTCTTTTCATCCTTTATTTATTTCTTTTAAATCTTCTTTAAATCTCTTATTGTTACTTTTCAATCTTTAATTAATTATTTAAAACCCGAACACCGCGCCAAAGCGCGACGTGACATTTTTCATAAAACATCTACAATTATTTAAATTAAATAAAAAGTTGTCCGAGACCTGCTGTGAGGTGTGCAGGCACGCGCCGCAGGTCGCTTAATTAATTAAACCACAATAAATTAAAAATGGCTCGTACCTGATTAAGGCCGGGAAGTTACATCCTTTTTCATATTATCCCACCAATAATGCTCTCAGAGATCTCGATACATCTTTGTGTTTCCTGGGTGAATGGAGAAATTTGAACTATGTGCATCATCAAAAAGTTCCTTCTTTAACTCCGGATTCGATGGAACACATAATCTTGACCCAAATATCACAATTCCTTATTAATTGAAATTGAACTCTGAGGATTTCCCTTTTCTAATAGTTTCCACCTTCTTCTGAATTCTCACATAATTCTTTTGATCATCCTTTAACCTTTCCAAAAGAGACAGTTGAGCAATCATTTGTGAAATGATTGATGATTTTCCCTTCTTTATGATTCCCATGTCTATCTTCATCAAATCTAAGAAGATTGGATCCTTTTCAATTCTCATCAATGATAGAATCGCTGGTTCCTTTCTACTTAGAGCATCCGCCACCTTGTTCACTTTCCCAGGGTGGTAATGGATTAGGCAGTCATAGTCTTTGATCAGCTCTAACCATCTTCATTGGTGCATGTTCAACTCTTTCTGTGTGAATATATACTTGAGGCTTTTGCGGTCCGTATATATTTCACACTTCTCCCCAAATAGGTAATGAAACCAAAATTTTAAAGATAAGATCACTATAACTAACTCTAGATCATGTGTTGGATAGTTTTTCTAACGAACTTTCAATTTCCTTGAAGCATATGAAATGACTTTGTCATTTTGCATCAACACACAACCCATTCCCTTCTTCTAAGTATCACTAAATACCAAAAAAAGTTCTCTACTTGTGGGTACTGTGATCACATGCATATTGATAAGCCTCCTTTTAAACTCCTTGAATATCTCTTTCCATTCATTACTCCAAGGAAACTTTACTCCCTTCAAAGTTATCTTGGTAAGAGGGCTAGACAATCGTGAGAAATTTCTCACAAATCGGTGATAATATCCAGCTAACCCCATGAAGCTATGGATATCCGTTACGAATATTGTCCTTGACCATCACTCAATTACAGCTATCTTTGACAGATCCACATATATCTCATTTCTTGTGATGATATGACCTAATAATGAGACTTCCTTCAACCATTACTCACAATTGCTATACTTTTCATAGAGCTTCTCCTTTCGTAAGGTCTCTAGTACAATGCTTAAATACTCCTCATACTCTTCCTTGGTTTTGGAGTATATTAGAATATTTTCTATAAAGACTACCACAAATTTGTCGAGGTAATCTCTAAAAACTCTATTCATCAAGTCCATGAAGATTTCTGGAGAATTAGTGAGTCCGAAAGGCATTAATATGAATTCATAATGCCCGTACCTTGTACAAAAAGCAATCTTGGGGATATCCTGTTTCTTCAACCTTACTTGGTAATATCCCGACTGCAAATCCACCTTGGAGAAGTATTGTGCTCCACGTATCAGATCGAATAATTCATAAATTAGTGGTAGAGGATACTTGTTCTTTATCGTGATTTTGTTGAGCTCACGATAATCAATGCAAAGGCGCATTGACCCATCCTTCTTCTTGACGAAGAGGACTGGTGCACCCCACGGTGAAGCACTTGGTCATATAAAGCCTTTATCCAGATTCTCCTATAGTTGTTTCTTTATCTCCTCAAGCTCCACAAAAACCATTATATACTGTAAAGACCCAGAAATTTCAAGGAATTTTTTTTCTTAAATAATTTGGAATTTTACGAGTCTGTGGATTCTGACGACACTTGATTCCGAGGCCTGGTGTGCCCAGAATCAATTTCCGAAGTTTAGCTCGGGTACGTTCAGTGAATGAATGAGTGGGTTTTTCTATCTTTTGAACTGGTGCTCAGAATTAAAATCCAAGGGCACTAATGAACTCGCAGTGTCAGTAATTGCTTAAGGGGACCTTTACCGCAGTTGCGTTATATGCGGGTTTGAAGTTATAAATTATGGTTTGATTAAAAAGATAAATAAAATTGTTAGAACAATTTTATGTATCTAAGGAGGTTAATTCCTCCCATGGGAAGTTAATAGTGGGACCCACATCCACCCAACTTCCCATGTGTGGATATTTGAGAGGTGGGGCCCACACGATCCCCAACCCTTCATCTCCCCATAACCTCCCTTAAACCCCATTTAAAATCCCTTGTTTAATGTGACAACCCCCCTTTATTTATGAGGACTCTTCCTCTCCCTCTCTCCCTCTTTAATGTTGCCAACACACCCTAATTAATAAATTCTACCTCTTCACTTAATTAATTAAGTGATTTGAATTTTGAGTTGGATGTGTTAATAAAATATTATCCAAGCCTAATATTTTATTTTGGGAGCTTTGTTGTGTTGGAAAAGATTTGGGGTGAGAGCTCTGGAGAAAAGAGAGAGAAGTATTCTTCTCCGTGACAAAGAATAGTTTTCTTCTCCGACGAAGAACACCCACCTTCAACGAAGAACACTCCCCGGTTCTCCAATTCTCTTCTTCCTCCGCATCAAGGGAGGAGACACCGCCGCGGGGAACTCGCCAGCGACGACACACCTTCTATTCTTTTCTCCACGATAAGAGGGGGACACCACTTCTTCGGGTACACTACGACGATGACAGAATCAACACCGTCATCCACGATGCTCGGCTACCGCGAATCTTTTTCAAGGTAGGGGTTTAATTTGAGTATGTTTATATTCCCATGTTCTTCCCTTCTAAAACAAAGAATGCGGATCAACTCATTATCAAGTTGATCCCAATATGTTTTCTTTTGTGGGTTGGGAATAGTTAATTGAGGGGGAATTGTAGGGTGGATTGTTTCAATTTTATTTCAATAAAATTGTTAATCGTTCTACTTGAAACCATGATTAAATTTGGCCAATTGATAACACCTAACGCAGAGGGTGCAAGCCGAAAAAACACGGCCCGACGACCCTCTGCTGGTTGTTCGTCTGTGCGCGGGTTAACGGGTGACGATGAAATGGGACCGAAACGGCGATTTGAAGCCGTCGCAGTGAAGAGCAGGTCCCAGGAGAGCCACAGACACAAACTGTGGGCGAATCAGACCACCAGAGCGCGTCCGGTGGTCCGCGGAAGGCGCTGCCGGTGTGCCCCACCGGCAAGGCAGCGCCGGCGTCAAGCGGCATCGGCACGCCGCCGGAGCAAACCGTCGTGGCTCAGCCGCGGCGGTGGTTTGAACCGGAACGACAAAGCCGTTCCGGGAAATCAGGAGGCGCGACTTAAAGTCGCGCCAGTTGGGAGACGCCGCGCCTCCCCACGCTCGGCCAGCTGGCCGAGCCAGCTTCCCCTAGCCGGGCCGGGGCGGGCCACGCGGGCTGGGCCGTGCCGGCCGTGCCAGACCATGCCCAACCGGGTCGGACCCGGACCCGATTCGGGTCGACCCAGGGTGGGTTGGGCCGGGTCGGACCGGGCCCAGCCCACCCTTTTTCAGACTGTTTTCAGTTAAATGACCATAACTTGAGTTAAGGACATCTGATCGACGCACCATATATTGTGTAGGATTTATTAGATCAATACGGTCGTTTCGGTATATTACACTCAAGGTTTCGGCGAAGTTTGGGTATGGCCGGGTTGGTTCGAACTCAAAACCAACCGAGCCCTTGGAGCAGAAATGCTTATAACTTAAGGACCAGACGTCCGATTGACGTGCCGTCAATTAAGTTGGATTCCTTATGATGATACGGTTCTTTTGGCATACTCCACTTGAGGTTTGGATGCAGTTGGAGTATGGTCAGGTGGGTTTTATCCTAAAAACCAACCGGGCCCCTAGAATGGAAAAACCAACAACTCTCAGACCAGACGTCCGTTTGACAAACTGTCAGCGGTGTTGGTAATCTCGTTGAGAAATGGTTCCTTTGAGTATACCCCATGAGAGTTCGGGGTACATTTGAGATACAGTCGGGTTGGTTCGTTCACGAAACCAACCGGGCCCCTGGGATAAAAAGGCTAATAACTCACAGACCGGGCATCCGATTGACGCGCCATCTGTTGCGTTGAGACCCCTATGATGAGGCGGTCCTAGAGATACTTCCACGTGAGATTATGTGACACTTGTAAGTATCGACCAGTAGCTCGTGGAGCGGATCCTTCTGGAGATGAGCGTACGGAGTACGAAGACCTTGTAGCTGGCTGAGACATGATGACTGCTTGTCCGATTCGATTCGGACTGACTTGACTAGACCAGTGGGGAGAAATACTGTGTTGGAGTGGTAGACCCATGGAGGAGGAGTGCTACTGTGTTGGGGTGGCAGACCCGCGGTACTCTACAGAAGGAGTACCTCTGAAGGCTATGAGGGGGTGCGCTTGTTTGTAGCGGCAGACCCATGGCGGGGAATCGCTACTATGTAGGGGCGACAGACCCGCGGTACTCGATAGAGGAGAAGTACCTGAATAGTCTATGGTTAGTTAGTATCACCTCAGAGTTGTGACAGGACTACTGTGCTCGATAGAGGAGGAGTTCTCCAACAACCGTGTTTTCGACATCATTAATAAAATCCTGGTTTGAGCTGAGTCATTGACCTTTGTGTTTTCCTCATGATTGAGATTGGTTACTTGATAACTTAGGTATATGTATGGGTATATACCTAAGTAAATGTTATCTATTGAGATCTTTCTTTTTGGTTTATCCTTGTTGGATTTAGTGAGACCTTGAGGGTCTCGGGGTCCCTACTAACTATCGTTATACTCACCCCTGTACGGGCTATGCTTGCACCTTATTGTGTTGGATGCAGACGATGGACATCGCTGACTGAGGCAGAGTGTATGAGGACTGGATGGTACTCGGAGGTGGACACTCGGTGTGACGGCACACTGAGTGGACCAATAGACACGAAGTACTGAGGAGGACATCTGTACCTACCCTTCAGGTAGGAACCTGGTGGACGATATAGGAGCTGCTTCACCATTCAGCTGTTTGTCTTTTTAGTTGTAGTTTTTTTTCATTTGTAGCTGTACCTTTCTGTTGGGATTGTATTTCCGACCCTCTTGTACTTTCAGCAGGCTTGTTATACTATTTTACTTAGTGTTTGCTTCAGCTTGTTCTCTGTTTGTGTGTGTTTACGTTTTATAAAGGCAATGCCTTCCCAGTTCTAGGGAATTACGCCTTTGGTGCTAGTCGCCAGCCCCTGGCCTATGGAAGGCGCACTTGGGGTAGTCACGATGCGGGCCCCTAGGGATGGGTCATGAAAAATTGGTATCAGAGGAGTCGGTTCTACCGTAGAACTTAGGACTCTGATATTTTTTTTTCTGTGAAGCAATAGTGTTAGGGGTACTAAGTGTGTATTTCAGTTCAGGGAGTCCAGTGTTGGTGCGGGTGGCCGACGTATCCATACACCAGGACCCTAAATTCTGATTTCCAACTCAATGCACGAAAAAACTGATTACGTGTGTGTTTTCAAAAGTTTCTTTTAAATCAACTCAAACCAGGTCAGCTCACCAGGTTTAGTCTTTTAACCGTGTCACGTCTGTTTCTTTTAGGATGTCTTCACCCAGTCAGTCAGCATGGGTACCGAGTGGAGAGTGCGATGATAGCCCACCGAGCAACGAGGCCTCAGTACAGGGCCCTCTTCCAGTTGAGACACCAGCAGAGAGTGCACTCTGTTTGAGCTCGTTGCATGAGTTTCAGTGACAGAGGCCTCCGAGGTTTCGAGGCGAGTCATATTTTCAGATGGCTGGGTACTGGCTGGAGTTTATAGCACGAGCTTTCCACACAGCTGGGACACCCGCTGACTTGATGGTGTACCTAGCTGTTAGTCTCTTTCAGGGAGCAGCTGAGAGTTGGTGGAGCCAGATGCTCTAGTTTTGCGACGAGACGACCTTCACCTGGGGAAACTTCGAGAGTTTTTTCAGGGTGGAGTTTATACCAGCGACTCTACACTCTGAGCGTGCTCAGGAGCTACTGCCCTTGCTGCAGGGTTTTCTGATCATAGTGGAGTCTTCTGTAGCCGGCAGTAGACAGATGAGACAGAAGTCCAAGCGGACTAGGTCAATAGGTGGGCGACCTCGGGATACAGGTTCGGTTGTGCGAGGAAAACGAAATAGAGCCAGCCATACGAGGAGCAGGAAGTGCTATGCATGCGGCAAGCAGGGTCACTTGGCTCGAGATTTCCCAACCTGTCTAGAAGATGAGCAGAAGGCAGTAGAGGAACCTACCATACCGAGGCAGAGGAGCTGGCCGTAGAGTCGGTGGTGTACGACACTTCGAGATGTTGCCACCACCACCACCATGAGGTCCACCCCGACCGCAGGGAACAGGTGGATATGGGAGAGCATAGCTTCAGGCAGCTGAAGCATACGACTATGGAGCTCCGGAAGCAGGTAGACAGGAGCGAGACTAGTTCCAAGCATGGAGGCCTTTGTTCTTGGTGCTTCTAGTTTTCATGTTGTTGTTGTTTGTGGTTGTTATGTGTCTTTGTACTTTGAGCTGTAGTAATAAAATAAAATTATCTTTGTGATGTTTAATTTCCTGTCCTTTTTATATGGTTGATACTAAGAGGTTCTGATTTAAACTGTTGGCTTGAACCTCACTTGCAAGATTATTACTGGAGGAGACCCAGTATCCACACACTGATGCCGACAGTGTGACTCAACCCTTGGAGGTGAGAGTAACGGTTGGATCTCTTGCTAGTAGCATCGAGGCCTTACGACGCCGTCTATGGCATGAAATAGTACCATTCATGTTAGGATTGATTGTATTAGGCAAAGAACGTGGTTCATCCAGGGGATGAGACCATATTTCTCTTTTCAACAGAGAAGAAATCTCAGCAACTCTTGTAGAACGCAGATGAAGAAGGGTGGAGATGAGTTCTTACAATTGGCTAGTCTCACCCATTGTTCGTTGAGAGAACGGTTTACAGTTCTCTCCAACTCAATAGTCTCAGGTGTATCTTCTATCAGAAGGACATGAACCTGAGATAGCGGTGATGGCTTGAATTCCTCTAGGACTATGACTTCAAGATAGTCCATACTCCTGGGAAGGGGAACGTAGTAGCAGATGCACTCAGTAAGAAATCAGGCATTCAACTGTTAGGATAGGCGAGACAACAGCTGGCCACGTTTTAGATATCCTTTGTGGATAGTGATGGAGTCAGTACATGTAGAACCAGAGACGGTTCAGGCTATGACGGAGAAGGTTCATATCATCCAGGAGTGGATGAAGACTTCATAGAGCAGACAGAAGTCCTATGCTGATAGGAGATGAGCCCACTAGAGTTCGAGGGTGATGACCACGTTTTCTTACGGGTTTCACCTTGACGAGGTATATGGAGATTTGGCAGGGGTGGAAGGTTATCTCCACGATTCATCGGACCTTTTTAGGTTCTCAGCAGAGTAGGCGAGGTGGATTACCGCTTGGCCCTTCCACCTCAGTTGGACTGGGTGCATAACGTCTTCCACGTATCTCAGTTGAGAAGATACGTGCATGATCCATCCCACATCATCGATCACAGGGAGCTGGACATCGATGGTGGGGCAACATTCACGGAGGTCCTGGTGGAGATCGAGGATCGATAGGAGCGGGTCCTATGTGGATGGTCGATTCCTCTGGTGCACATTCGCTGGCAGCACAGGAACCTCCAGGAGAGCACATGGGAGCGGAAGGATCAGATGTGTGCTCAGTACCCTCATTTATTTTCCTAGTTTATGTTGTAGCTTTATGGGGACATAAATCCCTGAGGTGGGAGTAACGTAAAGACACAGAAATTTCAAGGGATTTTTTTATTAAATACTTTAGAATTTTAAGAGTCTGTGGCTTCTGACGGCACTTGATTCCAAGGCTCAGTGTGCCCAGAATCAATTTCCAAAGTTTAGCTTGGGTACGTTCAGTGAATGAACGAGAGGGTTTTTCTATCTTTTGAACCGGTGCTCAGAATTGAAATCCGAGGGCACCGATGAACTCGCAGCACCTGTAATTGCTTAAGGGGACCTTTACTGCAATTGCGTTATATGCGGGTTTGAGGTTATAAATTGTGGTTTAATTAAAATGATAAATAAAATAGTTAGAACAATTTTATGTATATAAGGAGGTTAATTCCTCCCATGGGAAGTTAATAGTGGGACCCACATCCACCCAACTTCCCATGTGTGGATATTTGAGAGGTGGGGCCCACACGAGCCCCAACCCTTCATCTCCCCATAACCTCCCTTAAACCCCATTTAAACTCTCTTGTTTAATGTGACAACCCCCCTTTATTTATGAGGACGCTTCCTCTCCCTCTCTCCCTCTTTAATGTTGCCAACACACCCTAATTAATAAATTCTACCTCTTCACTTAATTAATTAAGTGATTTTAATTTTGAGTTGGATGTGTTAATAAAATATTATCCAAGCCTAATATTTTATTTTGGGAGCTTTTTTGTGTTGGAAAATCTTTGGGGTGAGAGCTCTGGAGAAAAGAGAGAGAAGTATTCTTCTCCCCGATGATGAACAGTTTTCTTCTCCGACGAAGAACACCCACCTTCAACAAAGAACGCTCCCCGGTTCTCCAATTCTCTTCTTCCTCTGCATCAAGGGAGGAGACACCACCGTGGGGAACTCGCCAGCGACGACGCACCTTCTATTTTTTTCTCCACGACAAGAGGGGAGACGCCACTTCTTCGGCTACACTCCGACGAAGACGGAATCGACACCGTCATCCACGACGCTCGGCTACTGCGAATCTTTTTCGAGGCAGGAGTTTAATTTGAGTATGTTTATATTACCATGTTCTTCCCTTCTAAAACAAAGAACGTGGATCAACTCATTATCATGTTGATCCGCGAATGTTTTCTTTTGTGGGTTGGGAATAGTTAATTTTGGGGGAATTGTAGGGTGGATTGTTTTAATTTTATTTCCATAAAATTGTTAATCGTTCTATGTGAAACCATGATTAACTTTGGCCAATTGATAGCGCCTAATGCGGAGGGTGTGAGCCGAACAAACACGACCCGACGATCCTCCGCCGGTTGTTCGTTTGTGTGCGGGTTGACGGGTGATGACGAAATGGGACCGCAACGGCGATTTGAAGCCATCGTAGTGAAGAGAAGGTCTCGGGAGAGCCGCAGGCGCAAACGGTGGGCGAATCGGACCACCGGAGCTCGTCTGGTGGTCCGCGGAAGGCGTTGCCGGCGCGCCGCCAGAGCAGACCGCCACTGCTGAGCCGCAGCGGTGGTTTGAACCAGAACGACAAAGCCGTTTTGGGAAATCAGGAGGCATGACTTAAAGTCGCGCCAGTTGGGGGAGACCGCGCCTCCCCACGCTCGACCAACTGGCCGAGCCAGCTTCCCCCAGCCGGGCCGGGGCAGGCCACACGGGCCGAGCCGCGCCAGCCAGGCCGCGCTCAACTGGGATGGACCCAGACCTGATTCAGGTCGACCCAGTTCGGGCTGACCCAGGGTGGGTTGGGCCGGGTCGGACCGGGCCTCGACCCCCCTTTTTCGGACCATTTTTGGTTAAACTACCATAACTTGAGCTACGGAACTCCGATCAACGCACCGTCAGTTGCGTAGGCTTCCTTGGATTGAGACGGCCGTTTTGGTATATTACACTCAAGGTTTCGGCAAAGTTTGTGTATGACCGGGTTGGTTTGAACCCGAAACCAACCGGGCCCTCGGCGTGGAAACACTTATAACTTAAGGACCGGACGTCCGATTGACGTGCCGTAAATTAAGTTTTATTCCTTATGATGAGGAGGTTCTTTTGGCATACTCCGCTTGAGGTTCAGACATAGTTGGAGTACGGTCAGGTTGGTTTTAGCCTAAAAACCAACCGGGCCCCTGGAATGAAAAAGCCAATAACTCTCAGACCAGACTTCCGTTTGACGAACCGTCAGTGACATTGGTAATCTCGTTGAGAAACGGTTTCTTTGAGTATACCCCATGGGAGTTTGGGGTACAGTTGAGATATGGTCGGGTTGGTTCATTCCCGAAACCAACCGGGCCTCTGGGATAAAAATGCTAATAACTCACAGACCGTGCGTCCGATTGACGCGCCGTCTGTTGCGTTGAGACCCCTATGACGAGGCGGTCCTTGAGATACTTACACGGAAGATTACGTGACACTTGGAAGTATCGACCAGTAGCTCGTGGAGCGGATCCTCCCGAAGACGAGTGTACGGAGTATAGAGACCTTGTAGCTAGATGAGACTTGATGACTGCTTATCCGATTCGATTTGGAGTGACTTGACTAGCCCAGTGGGGAGCACTAATGTGTTGGGGTGGCATAACCATTGCGGAGGAGCGCTACTGTGTTGGGGCGGTAGACCCACGGTACTCGACAGAAGGAGTACCTCTGTAGGCTGTGAGGGGGTGCGCTTGGTTGTAGCGGCAGACCCATGGTGGGGAATCACTACTATGTTGGGGCGACAGACCCGCAGTACTCGACAGAGGAGGAGTACCTCAGCAGTCTAAGGTTAGTGAGTAGCACCTCAGAGTTGTGACATGACTACTATGCTCGAAAGATGAGGAGTTATCCAGCAGCGGTGTTTTCGACATCATGAATAAAATCCTGGTTTGAGCTGAGTCAATGACCTTTGTGTTTTCCTCATGATTGAGATGAGTTACTTGATAACTTAGGTATATATATGGGAATATACCTAATTAAAGGTTATCTGTTGAGATGTTTCTTTGTGGTTTATCCTTGTTGGATTTAGTGAGACCTTGAGGGTCTCGGGGTCCCTACTGAGTATCGTTATACTCACCCCTGCACAGGCTATGCCCGCACCTCATTATGTTGGATGCAGATGATGGACAGCGCAGACCGAGGCAGAGTGTATGAGGACCGGACGGTACCCGGAGGTGGAAACTCAGTGTGATGACACACGGAGCGGGCCGATAGACACAGAGTGCTGAGGAGGACATCTGTACCTACCCTTCAGGTAGGAACCTGGAGGACGATCCAGGAGCTGCTTTACCATTCAGCTGTTTGTCTTTTTAGTTGTACTTTTTTTTTCAGTTGTAGTTGTACCTTTTTGTTGGGCTTGTATTTCCAGCCCTCTTGTACTTTCAGCAGGCTTGTTATACTGTTTTACTTAGTGTTTGCTTCCGCTTGTTCTATGGTTGTGTGTGTTTACATTTTATAAAGGCAATGCCTTCCCAATTCTAGGGAATTACGCATTTGGTGCTAGTCGCCACCCCCTGGCCTATGGAAGGCGGGCTTGGGGTAGTCACGATGCGGGCCCCGGGGGACGGGTCGTGACATATACAGAGTCTTGGATAGTGGCAACTCCCCAGGTATAAGGTCAATTGAGAATTCAACATCTCTTCTAGGAGGAATAGCATACAATTCCTTGGGAAACCCTTCAGTGAATTCCCTCACAACAGGCATGTCTTCAAGGATGGTTGCTTCCTTAGACTCAATCATTTGATCCAGATATTCATGCTCATAATGCAGAATATCCATTCTTGATATGATGGTGCTAAAGAAGATTCATCTTCCTCCTTTCACTTGTATAGAATTTGGGTTTGATTCTCCATATGGAGAGTGATTTCCCTATCATGACAATTTATGTTAACTCTATATAAAGAAAGCCAATCTATGACAATAATTGTATCAAATTCCACCAAAGGGAGTATGATAAAGTTCTCTAGGAATTTCAATCCACTAATTATGATCGGGGAGGAGTAATATTCATGGGATGCAATGATTTTACCATTTTCCGTACTCACCGACATCTTTAATTCCATGATTTGCAGTGGTGTTGGGATTATTCTACTAATCTTTAGGGATATAAAAGAATGTGTAGGACCATAATCAAAAAGTAAATTTTCTATTATTGAATAAATAACTAGCGTACCTATCACCACTTCGTTGTCAGGGTTCACTTCGGCAGTAGTGATGAAAAAAGCTCACCCTTGCTTCCTTGGAGGTTGTTGGTTGCCTCCGAAAACCCTTGGCTTAGTGCACTGATTTTCAAGGTTCCCTAGTTCTTTGCAGTTGAAGTAATAAACAACATGTTGATGGTCGAATGAAGTGTAACACCCTGACCCCTCTAGGCTGGAGCCGGTGCATTACTTGTGATATTGGCATGGTTAGAAGGAATGAAAATCCCAAAGGAACGATCAGTTTAGTAGTCTTTAAGAAACTAGATACATAGATGTAACTCAAATTACATTGGAAAAGGTTACGAAATACAAGACATGACAAAAACTAAAAAACTGCATCCACAAGAACTCAATAGATGATCTCCTTTTCATCACCCGTTGAAGGTAAGCAATGAAAGGGGTGAGATCAAACGCTCAGTAAGGATTAAATATAGCAGAATCATGAATAAATGATAAGTGAATCATAGTCAATCTGAAATAATAAATATGTCATGGTGAATGAATGAAAAACTTAAGCCATTAATAAACTGAAAATGAAACTGTATCCATAGGTTTTTTCATAGTGAAAACCTCAAGGATAATAACAATAACTGATAATGAATAAAGAGAATACTTATTAATTGGACGTCATGTATATCGCACAAGAAACCATAATATCGTAAAAACGATTTACTACTGTGGGTATAAACTCGTCTGATTTTTGGAAACAAACTCAAAGGGTTTGTCGCCAACTAGCTTGTCTCATGAGACCTACCGATGCATCGAGGGGCTGTAGTGGGCCCCACCCACCTCTAAATCCAAAGAATTATTTATAAAATGATTAAATACAAGAGAAATATTCCTTTTCAATATCTGTATAGAGTATATAATACAGATTCATTAATAACATCCCAAATATACACCGTATGTGAAATGGTACACGGTTTAGACAATAAACATATCCATGACATGAGATTATGGATATTTAATAGAAATATAATATCAAATGGAAAGTGATCTCAAATGGTAAGTAGGTACACCACATAAGGATTATTAGGTGCACAATACAAAGTTAGTCACAACAAAGGGGATATTCTTGAACAAAAGAGAGAGAGAATCCCTTACAATCAGACTTGTATTTTGGAAACAGTTTTGAAAGTTTCTTTTAAAATAGGTAACTATCATTATAATAAGGATTATGGTTGGTGTAAATATATAGAATACTCACACATAATTTATGAGGAGTATATAACAATACATAATAAATTCATTGAGGAAATTAGACAATAAAAGTTACCCGAAAGAAAATAGAAGTTCGGGTAGAAAACCCTTACAAATTTGTAATCAATTGAATCGTATGACCCAAAATTGATGATCTTAAAATTATAAATTGAATATCATGAAAATAAAGATATTCATGATATGAGAAAATAATGGGAAGTATACATACACCATAAAAATTAATAGTAGGGATTACAGAATATCTCACAAAAATGGAAGTGAGGTGAAAAAACCCTTACCTTATGCTTGAAGGTGTTCTTGACTTGTTATTAAAGACCTGAATAAACAAATTAGGATTATTAATTCATAATTCCAGAACCTATTTTATATGTAATTGATATGGTATAACCTTATTAAGTTTATTAATGGCCTTTTTGTTGGATTTAAGAGATTCAATTTTATTGTTTTGGAAGCATTTTCTTACTTAGTTTCATTCTTTATTTACTTGTATTCATGAATGGAAGTTGGTTTGAAATATGGTTAAACATACAGAATTGTTAATATAAATTATTAGTGAAATTAAAGAGACATAAATTATCTTATAATGATTCTGGTTATATACCATGATGATGACTCATTCGATGAGTTAAAGATAAACGCTTGAATTTGGCTTGGCAATTTTGTGCTAAATAAACTTGTTTTGTATTTTTATTCCATATTATGAATGTTTAAAGATTCCATAACATTAATAAAGATAAAATACATATATTATGACCTCTTTAAACCATATATTTTGTTTCATGACCAAACTTGAAATAATTAATGGAAATTGAAATTACAATGTCCACAATGTCGGTAATTCGACACATCACGGACCATGTTTTTATTCCTTAAATAAGTGGGAGACGAGAAGAATAATGATGATGAATTTTCCATAAACATGAGAACATCTATAATATACAAGATTCTGGAGCTTCCATGCCTCTTGGTTAAGAGGAGGTGAGGAAATAATAAGAAAAGAAAGGAATCCTAAAATGAAAGAAAACTTGATAAATTTCTCACGAAAATTCTGCAGCCTAACGACGTATCTTAAAATCTCATAAAAAATAGTTTGATGAGGGGAATGTAATATCTAATCATTAATTAATAATATGGACAGTAAGAGGAAATATTTAATGAAAAATCCCAACACAAGCCAAAGGTAATGAAAGAGAATAACATTAAAATGAAAGAAAAGAAATAAAATAAAAGAGGTTGTTTACCTCTTGATCTCTTCTCCTTGAGATCCTTCTTAAGGGCTTTGGTTTTGGACTTTTGCTGAGACCAGAAGCTCTAGGACGTGGGGAAGAATATTGGGGAGGGAATTTGGAAGAATTTAGGCAATGCTCATAGCTTGAGAGGTGTGGGAGGAAGAGGGGAGTGAGGGTGGTATTTATAGTGGAGGAGAGGAGGTATTTTAGATTATTTTAATCATTATTATAATATTTCTATCAAAAATATGGATAATATCAATGCAAGTGGCCCTAAATAGTAATAATATCATGTTAATTTGAAACAAGTGGCCTTACATCGCTTATGATGTCATAAATAGTGTATTTAACAGATAAATTGAATATACGGTATTTTACCGTATTTCACTATTCATCGAAAATTCAAGAATTTCAGAAAAGTCCCAAAAATTCACCCCTACCATTTTTTGATGTTTAGAATTCAAAAGTTAACTCCATTTTTCAAAAATAATTTTCTAAATATTATTAATTTAACTTTTAAATAAAATCATACTTAATTCAAAAATTAACAGTTCTAATTCTACAACTACTTCTTTATCACAATGAAAAATTAACCAAGATGTTATTATCTTCTAGCCTTAAGAAAATAAAATAATAATAAAATTTACTATTCATTAGGGTCATATTACTATTCATATTACTATTCACAAGGATATGTTACTATTCACCAAAAATCAAGTTTGTTCTATCAAACTCCAAATGACTTACTGATCACAACTCTAGATGACCATTTTTTCAAAACTCAAAACATAGAATTGGAAAATTTATATTTAGAGGCTAGGTTTTGAATATCTCCTAAATAACCTAGTGTTGTTTCAAAGGAGCACAATGATGAATATAATGTATTTAATAAAAGCATACCATAAAATGTTGGGTGTTACATTATTCCCTCCTTTGAAGAATTGCGTCCTCGCAATTCATTTCATAACCACAAAATAATGCTCTCTGATGTTCTTAACACATCTCCCATAATAGAGGATCCTAAGTTGCGTTCATCGGAAAACACAAATTGATGCTCAACTCCTCTAGTTCTCTGAACCAGACACACCTCGGACAGAAGGGGTTGAACTCTTGCATCGAACACTCGGGCTTCCAGAGGGAGGCTCGAATGGTAGAATGTTTGGAAATGTCTGAATGGACCAACACACGAAGAACTCGGTGAACTATGTCTCGACTGAGGACATCTAAGTCGTAGATATTATTATACAGGATAAAACTAAGGAGTTGGTACATGTAAGTTGCACAACGGTTTCCCCCCAAAGTAGCCTCTTGAAAACATAACCTGGCCGTGTAGTTCTGGCCTAGGGTGAAACATAGGAAAATCCCTTCGTGGTATTTTCCTCTTCGCCTATACTCTTCCAATTTTTCCATGGCTAAGCGGTAGTAAATGGAAGCATTCTCATGACAGGTGCAGAGAATGTCTGGACTGTTTGTCACTTCATATATATGTTTACACGTTTTTTGCAAGTTTGCGAGAGGTAGGTACTCTTCTTCACAGGTTTTGGTCGCAATGATCTCCAGGATCTCCATAGGAAGAGATAACATATGGGTTTGTCCTTACATCTGAAAATTTATTATAAAAGTTCACTTAGAGATACTTATTCAAAAGTATAACCGATGAAAGGATAAAAAAGAAGAGACAACATGTTATATTCTTATATAACCACTGGTTCAAAAAGTAAAACTGGGCTAATGGTTTCCCGAGTCCCCCAATACATGAATCCCCCAAACTAGTTCAAAGATTTCAATATCCCAGAACTATACGCAACACTAGACACACGTTACTCCCGAAGCCCCTTTATCAGGAACACCACCGATGCTAGGGTGCTGACGACCTCAGGTGGATTCCTAAGGTAGTATTCAGCTGCTCGATTTCCTCATCCCAGACACACTACAAACAACTAGGGTCGAATCTGTGCTTAAAGCGCTCGGGATTCCATAGAGAAACACGTGAAGTGTGGAGGTCGGAAATTTCAATGTGGACTAAATCCCTATAATTCCCACACACCACATCATTCTTGAAGATATTGATGTCGTAAAGTTCTTTGTACATACTAAAACTTAGGATCTGGAATAGGTAGGTCGCTCGATGGTCACCATCCAAAGCAACTTCTATAAATTTACCCACAACTCGGTAGTTATCAACCAGAGTGAAACATAGAAAAAGAGCTTCATGATACTTCCCTCTTTTCCTATATGCAACAAATTGTGTATATGCAATATGGTAATAGACCAGATTTCTTCCTTGGTAAAATGGAGAATGTTTGGACGATTTGATACCCGATGGAGTAATTTACAAGTCATACATAAGTTGGCATAGGGTTGTTCCTCTTCAGAGCATGTATTGACAATTATAGTCTCTAACAACTCAGTAGGTAGTGATAAAATATTGGTTGGTTGACTCATATCTTCTATCTAAAAAGTATTAGCAAATAAACTTTTAGTATGGAAAATCCATTTTAAACCAATATATCAAAATAGAGAATAAAACATCATTCATTTAGACATGATTTATAAAACTCAAGAAATTACACAATCTCTTGATCCCTTTCACAAAACATTAGTATGGACTTCCTGACGTCCTCTAAGATGACTCCTCATAGATTCCAATGATGTTGGGGATTTCCCCATCTTTCAGACAATCGGATCCCTAAAGCGATTCCAAATTTCTCTATCTCCTTGGTCTAGATGAAATGTGTGCAACTAGGGTCAACCGTGTGTGGACATCTAGAATTCAGATTGAGAGAAGCATGTCGGGTATCAAGTCGAGAGACATCAGTATGAACTTGATACCGATAATTCAAATAGGTAGTCTCATTTTCAATTGCTTCAAAGTCCACAACTTGACCACAGAGTCCGAAGGTCAAAATCTGACATAGATATGCTGCCCGAAGGTCGCCCCCTTGTGCAG
The DNA here is from genome assembly GCA_963277665.1 of Viscum album. Lineage (NCBI taxonomy): Eukaryota > Viridiplantae > Streptophyta > Magnoliopsida > Santalales > Viscaceae > Viscum > Viscum album. Next base: position 1,197,030,334 of record OY728140.1, read on the forward strand.
CCTCCTCAAAGTCCTCTAGAGAAAAGAAATTATTAGCTCGGGTAAAACATTTAAAGATACCCTCGAAGTATTTCCATTTTCGTACATAGAATGGGAATTGTGCACTCATCATGAGGTAATAGATGAAACCTGCTCCATGGGGATGTTAGAGCACTCGAGGAGAGTTGGATACTCAGTAGAGGGTTTTGCATGATAAACAAATATTTTCAAAAGTCTCTTAGTTTTCTACACATGATTTTCCCACTATGGTCTCTAATACTTATGTTGGAAGAGAAAAAAGACAAGTACCTTCATTTTCCATCTGAAAATTAATAAAACATCACTCTTAGTATAGTTTAAGTAAATTTTTTATTGTTCTGCTCTGGTTTCCCGAGTTATTCAAACCAAATCCTCTGAGGAAAATTTACATTAAACTCCATCATAATGGCTTGTAAGAAAAAAAAAACAAATGTGAATTATCCTAAGCATATCCCCCCGAGAGTGTCATAACCAAGAGTGCAGAAAGTCCCATTTTTGGGTACCAGTTCCCATTCAAGTCTAGCTCAAAGCGGTGTTTTCGGGTTTTACCCCTAGATACATCTGTGCCGGAGTCGCCTCTACCTGCTTGTATCCAGACAAGGATGTATTTGCTAGAAAGATCCACATAATCTATTCCTTAACAAAATACCAGGATGTTCTTGTAAGTTTATTCTCAAATACTACCTTAGGGATTTGTTTCCTACTATAAATTTCATAGTTTAGTTTCCAAGTGTTCTACTAAACTTCCTCTGATACCAACTGTAACACCTCGACCCCTCTAGGCTGGATCCGGTGTATTACTTGTGATATTGGCATGGTTATAAGGAATGAAAATCCCGAAGGAAAGATTAGTTTAGTAGTCTTGAAGGAACTAGATACATATATGTAACTCAAATTACATTGGAAAAGGTTACGAAATACAAGAGATGACAAAAACTAAAAAACTGCATCCACAGGAACTCAATAGATGATCTCCTCTTCATCACCTGTTGAAGGTAGCCAATGAAAGGGGTGAGCTAAAATTATTAGTAAGGGTTAAATATAGCAGAAGCATGAATAAATGATAAGTGAATCATAGTCAATCTGACATAATAAATATGACATGGTGAATGAATGAAAAACTAAAGCCATTAATAAACTGAAAATGAAACTGCATCCATAGGTTTTGTCATAGTGAAAACCTCAAGGATAATAACAAAAACTGATAATGAATAAAAATAATGATTATTAATTGGACGTCATCTATCTGGCACGTGAAACCATAATATCGTAAAAATGGTTTACTACTGTGGGTAGAAAGTCATTTGATTTTTGGAAACAAACTCGAAGGGTTTGTCGCCAACTAGCTTGTCTCATGAGACCTACCGATGCATCGAGGGGATGTAGTGGGCCCCACCCACCTCTACATCCAAATAATTCTTTATACAATGATCCAATAAAAGAGAAATATGACTTTTCAATATCCGTATAGAGTATAGAATACAGATTCATCAATAACATCCCAAATATACACCGTATGTGAAATGGTACACGGTTTAGACAATAAACATATCCATGACATGAGATTATGGATATTTAATAGAAATATAATTTTAAATGGAAAGTGATCTCAAATGGGAAGTAGGTACACCACATAAGGATTATTAGGTGCACAATACAAAGTTAGTCACAAAAAAAGGGATATTCTTGAACAAAAGAGAGAGAGAATCCCTTACAATCGGACTTGTATTTTGGAAACAGTTTTGAAAGTTTATTTTAAAATAGGTAACTATCCTTATAATAAGGAAGGATTATTGTTGGTGTAAATATATAGAATACTCACACATAATTTATGAGGAGTATATAACAATACATAATAAATTCATTGAGGAAATTAGACAATAAAAGTTACCCGAAAGAAAATAGAAGTTCGGGTAGAAAACCCTTACAACTTTGTAATCAATTGAATCGTATGACCCAAAATTAATGATCATCAAATGATAAATTGAATATCATTAAAATGAATATATTCATGATATGAGACAATAATGGACAGTATACATACACCATACAAATTAATAGTAGTGATTACGGAATATCTCACAAAAATGGAAGTGAGGTGAAGAAACCCTTACCTTATGCTTGAAGGTGTTCTTGACCTGTTATTAAAGACATGAATAAAAAAATTAGGATTATTAATTCATAAGACCAGAACATATTTTATATTTAATTTATATGTTATAACCTTATTAAGTTCATTAATGGCCTTTTTTTGGATTTAAGAGATTCAATTTTATTGTTTTGGAAGCATTTTCTTACTTGGTTTCATGCTTTGTTTACTTGTATTCATGAATGGAAGTTGGTTTGAAATATGGTTAAACATACATAATTGTTAATATACATTATTAGTGAAATTAAAGAGACATAAATTATCTTATAATGATTCTGGTTATATACCATGATGATGACTCATTCGATGAGTTAAAGATAAACGCTTGAATTTGGCTTGGCAGTTTTGTGCTAAATAAACTTGTTTTGTATTTTTATTCCATATTATGAACGTTTAAAGATTCCAGAACATTAATAAAGATAAAATACATATATTATGACCTGGTTCAACCATATATTTGGTTTCATTACCAGACTTTAAATAATTAATGGAAATTGAAATTACAACGTCCACAATGTCGGTAATTCGACACATCACGGACCATGTTTTTATTCCTTAAATAAGTGGGAGAGGAGAAGAATAATGATGAGGAATTTTCCATAAACATGAGAACATCCAGAATATACAAGATTCTGGAGCTTCCATGCCTCTTGGTTAAGAGGAGGTGAGAAAAGAATAAGAAAAGAAGGTAATCCTAAAATGAAAGAAAACTTGATAAATTTCTCACGAAAATTCTGCAGCCTAACGACGTCTCTTAAAATCTCATAAAAAATAGTTTGATGAGAGGAATGGAATATCTCATCATTAATACATAATATGTACAGTAAGGGGAAATATTTACTGAAAAATCTTAACACAATCCAAAGGGAATGGAAGAGAATAACATAAAATTAAAGAAAAGAAAGAAAATAAAAGAGGTTGTTTACCTCTTGATCTCTTCTCCTTGAGATCCTTTTTAAGGGCTTTGGTTTTGGTCTTTTGGTGAGACCAGAAGCTCTAGGATGTGGGTAATAATATTGAGGAGGGAATTTGGTAGAATTTAGGAAATTCTCACGACTTGAGAGGTGTGGGAGGAAGAGGGGAGTGAGGGTGGTATTTATAGTGGAGGGGAGGTATTTTAGATTATTTTAAGCATTATTATAATATTTCTATCAAAACTATGAATAATATCAATGAAAGTGTCTCTAAATAGTAATAATATCATGTGAGTTCGAAACAAGTGGCCTTACATCACTTATGATGTCATAAATAGTGTATTTAACTGATAAATTGAATATACGGTATTTTACCGTATTTCACTATTCATCGAAAATTCAAGAATTTCAAAAAAGTCCCAAAAATTCACACCTACCATTTTTCGACGTGTAGAATTAAAAAGTGAACTCAATTTTTCAAAAATAATTTTCTAAATATTATTAATTTAACTTTTAAATAAAAGCATACTTAATTAAAAAATTAACAGTTCTAATTCTACAACTACTTCTTTATCACAATGAAAAATTAACCAAGATGTTATTATCTTCTAGCCTTAAGAAAATAAAATAATAATAAAATTTACTATTCATTAGGGTCATATTACTATTCATATTACTATTCATAAGGGTATGTTACTATTCACCAAAAATCAAGTTTGTTCTTCCAGACTCCAAATGACTTACTGATCACAACTCTAGATGGCCATTTTTTCGAAACTCAAAACATAGAAGTGGAAAATTTATATTTAAAGGCTAGGTTTTGACTATCTCCTAAATAACCTAGTGTTGTTTCAAAGGAGCACAGTGATGAATAGAATTTATTTAATAGAAGCATACCATAAAATGTTGGGGTGTTACACAGAGAGTTCCTATCCTCTGTTGCAGCTGTGGGTTTTTCTTGTTGGCAGTTAATAGTAAGGTGCCCTTCTCTTTCACACCTTAAACATTTTATCGTCCCCTTCAGGCAATTTCTGTGGTGCTTTTTTCGGAACCTTTGGAAAGTGGGGTGATGTATTTTCTTATCACCATTAGATTTATCCATCGAACCGCCAAAATTGAAGTCCACCTTACGCTTCTTATCCTCATGATACCCCTGAGATTCACCGATATCTATTTCGACCTTGAGGTCACATCAGATAATTTCCTCATAGATATCAAAGTCACAGATCACCAGGTATTTCCGCAAGCTAGGTTTCAGCCCACCAAAGAAACAATCAACCTTGCATTCTGGGGTAACGACAAAGCCAGAGGCATATCGTGCAAGCCTTTTGAAGTTTTCCTCATATGCTCTGATGGATTCATCGTGTTTTTTCTTGAGGGCAAGGAAGTCCCTTTCCATCTTAAGTCAGATGTTGCGAGAAAAATATTTATCAAAAAACATTTTCTGGAAATCCTTCCATTCCAATGCCTCGATCTTATTCTCAGGCTTCGTATTTTTGATCAATTTCTACCATTGATCGACTTTACCCTCCATAAGATAAGAAGATATAATAACCTTCTCATGTTCGGAACATTGAAGGATATATAAGATCATTCCAATGGAGTTGATCCATTGTTCGACAATTGAGGGATAAAATGATCCATTAAAAGTAGGATGCCTTTGTCTCATGAAGCTATCGATTGAAACCTATTCTTTCTTGGGGGGGGGGGTTGAATTTTCCTCTTGACCCATGTTTCTATTTTGAGTTAACTAAGAGAGTATCGTGACAAAATTCGCGATTCCCGATCCCATTGGATTGGGCATCTCATTAGAACATTCGTCACATTGATCTTCGCATCGGTTGTTATCCTGAGTCTTCCTATTACTGGCCATTGGCTGAAATAACTGGAAAGTTAGTGGTAACACATAAAGGTTAATCCAAAGACAAAAATGGATGACTTATAAATTACTTTTATTTCCTTAACTTATGAACTTATAGGCTTCAATCAATGTTATCCATGATCTAATTCCTAACATATATTCTTAGGGGCATTTTTTTATTCCCTTAATAATGGTTAATACTATACTTATGAATTTACCAAAGCATATCCCCTAGGAGTGTCTTAACCAAGAGTGAAGCAAGGCTCGTTGTCATGCACCGGTTCCCGTTCGAGTCTAGCTCAAAGTGGTGTTTTCGGGTTTTACCCCTAGGATACATCTGTGCCAGAGCCGCCTCTACCCACTCGTATCCAGACAGGGATGTATTTTCTTGATAAACCAATTACTCAATACTAACCAAAATTTAGGTATGTTTTTATTATTCTTAGTCATATCCCTAAGGCTTTCACTAGGATTTTCTAATCCTAATCCCAAAAATAACTAAACCTATCCTCTGAAACCAACTATAACAACCCGACTTTTTATTACACACTTAAACATGATTTATTACATAAAATATTCACTTTATACAACATAGAAGATTGAGAGGTCTAGTGTCTTTGTGGTGTATTAACATCACATAACGACTTAAAACATGAAACACAACATCTTTGTTGAAAACTTTCTTTACATGACCACTACATTCTCTCGTACTTAGAATTTCATGGGATAACCTAAGGACATGCATACGAAAAGGGTGAGCTATAAAGACCAGTAAGGGAGTAAACAAAGCATAATATGAAGAATACAATACATGTTAGGAAATAGGTATATCAATGGATTATAAAAGAAACATGAACATAAAGGCAAGATATAACATGATTATCATAACATGGAAATGTGGAAACAACACTTAACATGGTATTAGCATGAGCTAAGGCTCATTGCACATGGAGCATGAGTAAAACCTCATTACGCTTGACTTATCAGGAGTAAAACATCATTGCACTTGAATTATCATGATACTAATATTTACCCAATGCATTGTAGTGCTATCAGGGTGCACCCTTCTTAAACATTTCATTTCATGCATAAGTGTGCCACATGGATCATATAACATGGATTAATTAAACAAAATAATTTATTCCAGGATAAAGGAATGTGGAATTCATGCATGAAACTATATAATCAATAATTAAATATGCATTAATGTGAATACCATTGATAGAGAAATGGTCATGGTATTCACTACACAATGACTTTGGTTTGGAAAATTGTGGTGCAATTTCAGCAACATAACGACATGACATAAGAATTCATAAAAATGGATGATGAGAGAAAAAGAGGTGCCTCATAATATTTAAATTAAATTGATACTAATGGGTTCATATAGATACATTTACCAACATATGTAATGGAATTTAGATTCATAAAACAAAATAATTTCTTGAATGTAAATGTGGAGAGAGAAATCCCTTACAAAATTCCGGCATGGTAATGGGTGTACATAGGAGGCATTAATGGGAGAAAAAGGGGTATATCATCATTAAAACATAAGAATGACGGTATGGGGGATGTGTGAAATCATACCCCAACATTTTTAATTTAAATTAAAAGGGAATTACAACATAAAAAAAGTTGGACAAAAATAAGAAAGGAAGAAATCTCTTACTTGGAAGTGTGATCCCAAACGCTTGGGAGAGGCTTGTTGGGAGCTTGGGGCGCCTTGTGAGGATTTTATAGAGAGGAGGTAAGAGGTTGGTAGAGTTCCAAAGTCTTTGAGTGAAGAGTAAGTGGTATCTTGGGTGGGTTTATAAAGGAAAAGGGAGGGAATTATTTATTATTTAGGTTTTGGACATACACATTAAACTAATCAAAACCACAAACAAAACCTTGGTTTTTGCCCATGGTTTTTGCCAAAGGGGAGTGGAAAAAATTATTTTATAAGGAAAAGGTACAAACTTCTTAAAATATTAGGCTTGATTATATGGTGGTGAGTCACACTCTCAAGGAAATCAATTTAAAAAGTTAAAATGTTTTATAAATCTTGGATGGTCCACTAAATCTTTGTAAAATAAATCAAAAAATCCTAAAATCACCTTATATTAATGGTAAAACATATATTGGCTGAATATAATGTTTATATTATTTTATTACATCACTATAGGGTCATTATGATATCATAAACCACATTATATATTTAAACGGTATTTAATTTTTACCTAAAAATTTGACTGTCTCAGAAAATTATGAAAATTTCACTGTTGGATAATTTCAACATCCTGATTCTAAAAATAATATTCATTTTATCTAAATAATTTTCTAAATATTTTAATTTTTACTTTTAAAATAAAAACCGGCATTTATCGAAAATCCATAGGTTTTGATAAAAATAGCTCTCAAGCCTTAATAAAAATTACAATTGTATTCATAAAAATTATAAGATCATTTATATTTAATAAAAAGTAATTTAGTAATAATATTTAATTAAAATATTATTTAATTAAAAAAATCCATTAATTCATCAAAATATATTTCTTAATTGAATATTAAATAAAATTCTATTTTTGCTTTAAAAACTATTTACAATGTAACAATAATAAAATGAATGTATATTTTCTATACAAAAATAATGTACATAATCATAGTGTTAGGGTCTTGTTACATGAACCCTTATAAAACCTACATAATATTGAAGGGTAAGGTGTGCGATGATGACAGATTCTTGGGGTGGCTCGGATAACATCACTCGGGTGGTAATCTCTACCAACTTCCACTTCTCCCGTAGGCGATTCTGTTCAAGCTTAACGTGTTGAAGCTTGGCTTGGGCTTGGTCAAGAGAGAAGCCCAATGATTCCACCTCCTTTCCAAGCTCTGAAAAATGGGCTTCATATTGTGCAATTCTACTGGATGAGGCCATCACTTCCTTTGTCTGATTAAATTGGATTTGTTAAATCCCTATATTTATACTAATCATGCGATCTCTGTTCAACGACTATATTAGCAACGATTAATTTTCTTAAAAGTATTTTAAAATACAAAATCATAAAACTAAAGAAGTGAATATTTTATATAACCATTTTACATAATAAGATATTAAATTAGATCAAGATGAATTTTCATTAATGAAAGTTTGGGTCATTACATTGGGCCATGAAATGAGCTTCATGCCTACTGGGATTTTAGGCCATGTACTGAATAAATAAGGCCTGATGGATGAACTATCCCTTGGGGGAGCTATGACCTGCCTTTCTAGCCTATGTGTGTGGTGTGTGTGTTTAATGTAATTTTACCCCCAAGAAAATAATATATCTATAAAAATTGAAGAGTGAATTAAGTCACTCTTTAAATCATTATAAGATATTATTTTGAAGGGTGAATGATGTCACTCCTTAAAAAATTTATAAAAATTGAAATATCATGATTCCTATGGTCTAAAAGTGATCTTCTTGGGTGCTGCATTGGAAATTAGAATTGGATATTATTATTATTATTAGATTGTAAAATTTAATATCATCAATCATGAAATGGCCTTTTGGGGAGGCTAAATTCGGACGACCTCGATTTGGCCATCGCTATTGACCCTATTAGCGACCGCCAAATGGAAATCGTTGCACTTTATATCTCCCCACCCAAATTTTCCCATTCCTTCCTCTTTACCCCTCCTCCTTGATCGACCTCACTCCCCTCTCCCACCTCCGCGCTACACCGTCTGTCGTCCAACCACCATTGAGCCCTCCTGCTCCCTCCTCTCCCCAACTCTACATTGCGTCACCCACCGTTCAATTACAGACAAGCCCCCATCATGCACCATTCCTCTCCCCATCATCAACCCCTATCCCACTACCCTATTTTACATGCCATCGAGCACCCCCTCCTGCACTGTCTAGCCCACCTCCTTGCCCCCGTCATCGAGCCCCCATCCCCCCTCCCCCGCACTACCACAAATCAATGCGCATACAATGCCGACTTTTATCAGTGCTAAATAGAAAACGATGATAAAAAATTCTACCTTTTTCAGCACTAGCTCAAAGCGCTAATAAAGGTATATTTTATCAGCGCAAAAAAAAAACACTGATAAAGGTGTACCCTTTATCAACTTTTTTTAGCACAGATAAAGGAGGATCTTTATCAGCGCCCTTATTAGCGCTTCTAACTTTTTTAACAAAAAATATTAATATATATACAATTTATATATTTATATTAAAAAATAATGTTTATTTATATACATTAATTATAAAATGCATGTTTATAATTAATATAAATATGATATATTAATATATATTTTTAATAATAAATATATATATATATATACATATACAATGTTTTAAAAAAGTATTTATAAGATTATAAATAAATAAATATATATTTAAATAATTACAAAATTATAATAATTTTATTAAAATACATTTTTTTATTATATTTATAACTACATATATTTACATATTAATAAATATTTATATTATTATATAAATATATATAATTATATTAATATATATAATTATATAAGTATATATAATAATATAAATATATTTATAATTATATACAAATATTTATAAATATATTTATTTATAATTGGAATTATAAATAAATATATATTTAAATAATTATGAAATGATATTAAATATTTTTAAATAATATATATTTATTATATTTATAATTATATATACTTACATATTAATAAATATATATAATTATATATATAGAAGATTATATAAATATATATAATTATATAAATATATTTATAATTATATTCAAATATTTATAAATATATATATTTATAATTATAATTATAAACAAATAAATAAATATATGTATATTTGTAAATAATTTTATATATAAAAAATTATCAAATTTATATGAGTCAAATGTTTAATAGTTTATTTATATACATTGATTACCAAATGTGTATATAATTAAAATAAATATAACATTTTAATATTTTATTTAAACATTTATATAATATAGAAATGAATATATTTATTTAGATATATATTTATATTGATATTAAATAATTTAAAATATATGTACATGTATAACTACATGTAAGTATGTGTATGTGTGTACATACATGTGTGTATATACACGTGTGTGTGTGAGTGTATAGATGTGTATGTGTACATATGGATGTTTGTAATTGACGAAAATGTTACGAATTCATTTTTTTTATTTATTTAATTTAATTTATCCATTTATTATTATACATTCATTAATAACGTTAAAAATATATTTAATCACTTTTTAATATTTATTTATACATATATTTATTTACTATATATACATGAAATATTTTCAATATAATTTATATGAATAATATTTATTCATTTTTTATTTATTAAGTTTTATCATTTAAAATATGTTTTAAATTTATATAATTAACCTATTTAAAATTATTTTTTAATAATTTTGCAATTTAAATATTTAATTATAGAATTATAAATATATATATTTTTAAAAAGTATTTTTGAAATTATAAATAAAATAAACATATATTTAAATAATTATAAAATTATAATAAATATATTTATAATTATATATTAATATTAATATTTATATAAAATATATTTAATTATATATAAATAATTTTATAAATATATAAATTCATATAATTATATATATATATATATATATATATATATATATATATATATATATATATGTCACGAACCGAATCTGGTCACCGCCAAAACCGGCACCAATCCCAGCCCATGACATGACCCGAAGGGCGTTCCCTATCCCCACGGGCTGGCACAAGTGCCCGGGTATCATTTATTTAGGTTTGGGAACGATTTACCCGAATATGAAGGCATAAACCATTAAAAACAATCAATAAACTGAATCTGAAAAATTTATACCAAACGATGATTAAACAAAAACCAGAACTGAATAAATAGGTTTAAAGTCAATAAAAAAAGGTCCAAAGACACAATGGAACAAAAACAAAACAGACCTATGGACTCCACATGACAAGGGGTCATCACCCCCAAGTCGTCTCCACTACTCCGCCCCAAGGATGAGGACTAACACCCTGAACCGCCATCACCCTTAGCCTTTCCTTTACCTGGGTCAAAAAAAAGGTCTACTTACACCCAAGGGGTGTGAGTAGGGTGTGATCCTAAGCCCAATAGGATACCACCCCATGATTCCAAGGTGCATGCAATACAAGGTGAAAAAGCAAGCAGTTTTAATATGCAATTAAAAGTGGTGACAAATTCCACGAAATGAAACTTTAAATTGAAAACACTTTTCAGGATAAAAATTTCAGAATTTTAACACATTTAAATAGGAATATTAGATACTGCATTATAATTCTAAAGACACCCAAAAACAAGGGCAAATACCACAAATCCACTGAGCAACAAAACCGGGAACACCCCTAGGCACTAGATAGTCTCAGGCCCCATGTACCTCGTACCTCAGTGTAATGTAACCATAGTAAAATCCTTTCTCATGCACGAGCCACTAGTAGGGAACATACCCATAACCTAGTGGTCCCCAATCATCATCCACATAGTTTAGTTAGAGTTGTCGTTATCCAAATGCTAAGTAAAACAGGGACAAAACCCATCCGGTCCACTAGCCGTACTAGTACAAATCCGCCCCACCTAGGTACCCGGGCTTCCCCCTTTGTGCTCAAACAATTTCAGGATTTAACACATATAAATTTTAATGTAAAACACCACTACTGGTCACATACACCAAATACAGTAGCTATCTCATTTTATACCACTTAAAACACACAACAGACTCTTTGAATTTGAATAAATCAATTTCACAAAATCTTGTGTAGTTTTGCACACAAAACCCCTTAAGAAACCCACTTGTACACGATGTTCACAATTGTAAGTTACCAAAACAGTAAATGCAGCCCAATAAATATCAATTAAAACAACAAATCAATTTTTGGGCATCCTCATGTTAAACAAGAAGTGTTATCTTTGTAAAACCTTCATTTTCACACAAAAGTGGAACCAAAACTTCACTTTCTTTACAAACACAATTAAAACCCATTTTTTTCAGCAATTACCAAAGGGGATAAACATTATAAACAGTATTTTATGCCTTATTATAGATCAATAAAAACAACTAATTATTTATAGGGCATCCGCAAATAAACAAACAAAAGACTTCTTTGGAAAACCCCCAATTTCACACCAAATTGGCATTTTAAATTCAATTGCAATGGAAACATCATCAGAACCAATTTTTGCAGCAATAATAAAATTATATAAATCTGAAAATATGATAAATACATCATGCTAATACACAAAGATTGCATCAACATTTGAATCACCTACCAAATCAAATGAAACCATTGAATCCTTTGTGCGAAAACACAAACGCACCACCGCCGCACCTCAAGAAGGGTAGATCAAACCTAAAAATAGAAAATTGGACCAAGAAAACCCAAGGTTAAACCTTAGGTTCGAACCCCTACCTACTGGTCATTGTTAACTTAAATAAAAATGGAGGAAACCCTAAAAAAAATAGAATGAAACCCTAATCAATTTGAAAGGGGAAAAGAAATGGACAAACTTACTTGAGAAATCTAGAATGAATCTCCCCAAAACACCAGTATCTGAAATTTAAAATAGCCAAAACTCATGGTATGTTCTCAAAAGAATTATTAGGTCATTTAGGAATTTGAATGGAGGGAAAATAGTATGAATTGAGAGAGTTATGATTGAATGAACATACCTCATCAAATCTGCCCGATTTTAGAAACCCTAAGATGTTCGTCCCTAACTCGCGATCCTAAGAGCTCCAAAGAGGGGGGTAAAGAGGCTGGGGGAGTTTATGGGTGTAGTGGACACATATGGGGCTTGGAATCACCGACAAAACGAAAATATTGAAAGAGATATTAAAGAATTAAAATTTATTTTTAATGCAGAAAATGGGCTTTCGGGCAGTCCTAATTCCCTAACTAAAAACCCAACTAAACCATGGTTATGGATTTCCAAAGGCTCCATAGGAGATTCATTCTAGATTTCTTAAGTAAGTTTGTCCATTTCTTTTCCCCTTTCAAATTGATTAGGGTTTCATTCTATTTTTTTTAGGGTTTCCTCCCTTTTTGTTGAAGTGAAAAATTACCAGTGGGTAGGGGTTCGAACCTAAGGTTTAACCTTGGGTTTTCTTGGTCCAATTTTCTATTTTTAGGTTTGATCTACCCTTCTTGAGGTGCGGCGGTGGTGCGTTTGTGTTTTCGCACAAAGGATTCAATGGTTTCATTTGATTTGGTAGGTGATTCCAATGTTGATGCAATATTTGTGTATTAGCATATTGTATTTATCATATTTTCAGATTTATATAATTTTATTATTGCTGCAAAAATTGGTTCTAATGATGTTTCCATTGCAATTGAATTTAAAATGCCAATTTGGTGTGAAATTGGGGGTTTTCCAAATAAGTGTTTTGTTTGTTTATTTGGGGATGCCCTATAAATACTTAGTTGTTTTTATTGATCTATAATAAGGCATAAAATACTGTTTATAATGTTTATCCCCTTTGGTAATTGCTGAAAAAAAATGGGTTTTAATTGTGTTTGTAAAGAAAGTGAAGTTTTGGTTCCACTTTTGTGTGAAAATGAAGGTTTTACAAAGATAACACTTCTTGTTTAACATGAGGATGCCCAAAAATTGATTTTTTGTTTTAATTGATATTTATTGGGCTGCCTTTACTGTTTTGGTAACTTACAATTGTGAACATCGTGTACAAGTGGGTTTCTTAAGGGGTTTTGTGTGCAAAACTACACGAGATTTTGTGAAATTGATTTATTCAAATTCAAAGAGTCTGTTGTGTGTTTTAAGTGGTATAAAATGAGATAGCTACTGTATTTGGTGTATGTGACCAGTAGTGGTGTTTTACATTAAAATGGATATGTGTTAAATCCTGAAATTGTTTGAGCACAAAGGGGGAAGCCCGGGTACCTAGGTGGGACGGATTTGTACTAGTACGGCTAGTGGACCGGATGGGTTTTGTCCCTGTTTCACTTAGCATTTGGATAACGACAACTCTAACTAAACTATGTGGATGATGATTGTGGACCACTAGGTTATGGGTATTTTCCCTACTAGTGGCTCGTGCACGAGAAAGGATTTTACTATGGTTACATTACACTGAGGTACGAGGTATATGGGGCCTGAGACTATCTAGTGCCTAGGGGTGTTCCCGGTTTTGTTGCTCAGTGGATTTGTGGTATTTGCCCTTGTTTTTGGGTGTCTTTGGAATTATAATGCAGTATCTAATATTCCTATTTAAATGTGTTAACATTCTGAAAGTTTTATCTTGAAAAATGTTTTCAATTTAAAGTTTCATTTCGTGGAATTTGTCACCGCTTTTAATTGCATATTAAAACTGCTTGCTTTTTCACCTTGTATTGAATGCACCTTGGAATCATGGGGTGGTATCCTATTGGGCTTAGGCTCACACCCTACTTACACCCCTTGGGTGTAAGTAGACCTTTTTTTTTACCCAGGTAAAGGAAAGGCTAAGGGTGATGGCGGTTCAGGGTGTTAGTCCTCATCCTTGGGGCGGAGTAGTGGAGACGACTTGGGGGTGATGACCCCTTGTCATGTGGAGTCCATGGGTCTGTTTTGTTTCTGTTCCATTGTGTGTTTGGACCTTTTTTTATTGACTTTTAACCTATGTATTTAGTTCTGGTTTTTGTTTAATCATCGTTTGGTATAAATTTTTCAGATTCAGTTTATTGATTGTTTTTAATGGTTTATGCCTTCATATTTGGGTAAATCGTTCCCAAACCTAAATAAATGATACCCGGGCACTTGTGCCAGCCCGTGGGGATAGGGAACGCCCTTCGGGTCATGTCATGGGCTGGGATTGGTGCCGGTTTTGGCGGTGACCAGATTCGGTTCGTGATAATATATATAAATATATAAATATATAAATATATAAATATATAAATATATAAATATATAAATATATAAATATATAAATATATAAATGTATAAATATATAAATGTATAAATATATAAATGTATAAATATATAAATGTATAAATATATAAATGTATAAATATATAAATGTATAAATATATAAATGTATAAATATATAAATGTATAAATATATAAATATATAAATATATAAATATATAAATATATAAATATATAAATATATAAATATATAAATATATAAATATATAAATATATAAATATATAAATATATAAATATATAAATATATAAATATATAAATATATAAATATATTTATTTATAAATATAAATATATAAATATATTTATTTATAAATATAAATATAAATAAATATATATATTTATATAATAATAAAATAACAATTAATATATTTATTATATTTATAATTTTATAAATATATATAATTATATAAATATTTATAAATATTTATAAATATATTTATTAATAAATGTAATTATAAATAAAGATATATATATATATATAATTATATATAAAATTTTATAAATATATATAATAGTATAAATAAATTTTTAATATTAGATCATTATCAATGCTTTTTTAATGCTGATAAAGTGAGTCTTTGTCAGCGTTATAATTTTAGTGCCGATAAAGACGTGATTTATCAGCGCTTTTTTAGCGCAGACAAAGAGGTATTTTTATCAACGTAAAAAAAGCACTGATAGAGTAGTTTTATCAACACTATTTATTTTAGAACCGATAAAATTACTCTTTATCATCGTTTTTTGGAAAGTGCTAATAAAATATATACCCAATCTTATAAAATAACCATCACCATACGTCTTCTCTCCCACACACCTCAAGTTCTCGCAGAACCCCACTGCCGCCATGCCACCGCTCTGCCGAACCCTACTCCAGCCGCTGCTCTCGCCGAACCCCAATGCCGTCGCGCTGCTGCACCATCGCTCTCACTGAACACCACTCCCTCCCCCACTGCCGCTCTCATTCCAAATATAAGGTATGTGGTGAATCACCACACCTCATCGCACCCCTTTACCACATCACACCACTTCTACACCAAGTCGCACCACCCTTGCTTGCCTATTTCCCACATGAAAACCATATTACAAGAGGATGAGGTGTAATAAATTATGTTCTTAGTGTTTTTTGTTGAATAATATCTATATGGAAGATTCAAACTTTTATTCTAGTTAATCCTTTAGCATTATCCCAAGATTCATAGTAGATGATCTTTTAGGTATTGATTAACACTCCTCCTTATTTGATTTAATGTAATAGAGAGTGCATATTTGTTTTCTCTTGTAAATAAAAACTTAACCAATATCTTGAACTAATGGGAGTCCTTCCTATATTTATAAGTTCTCATTTTTGGTATTATAAATTGAAAAATACTTATTATTTTTCTTTCTTAGATTTCATTGTATTTAAACTACCCATCTCTCCAAATTATCATAATAGATTTAATTTAATATATACCATTGAATTAACAAGTATTTAATATACATCCATTGAAAAATGAGTTGGGGTAAAATTAATATTATAATGAGGAGTAATAAAATATCTATTTCTTATCACCTTAAATAATTGACACATTAAATGTATACAATTTTTAATAAGAGTTGTGCATCTATCAATTAAGGTCTTAGATATATACCGAGATTTAAAAAACTTTTATAATTTTTTCCAATTGAATCTATATAGAAAACACAGTTCTTATAATATGGAGTTACTTTAAGTATTCCTAAATCTCACCTTGAAAGTTTTATCGATTATGTTTTTTAGTTTTAATATCATATTGAACCCCTATTTCTTGACAAACTTGATTAACTATTGAAGTTGAAAAAAATGCCTAATAATTTCTCTATCAATCATCGTACCATAGGTAAGAATCATTACATATACTGTAATGACCCAAAGTTTTATCTATAGAAATTTCCTTCTTATAATTATGACACATGGTATAAAAACATAATAAAACACAATAAAAGCTTTATAAATGATGAATTAATGAAATAATAAGCGTTTCTAGAAGTTAAGGAACCTATACCAATGAAATAGTAACTTGAACTTTAGAATAGTAATGTGACCCTTATGATTAGTAAACCATCCAATTGAATAGAAACCTTACCAATGAAAGTATGAATAAAATTTATCCATCTTATGAATGAAAATATGATATAATTATATCATAGTATAAGTAAATAAATATTTTAAAAAATTATTAATTAAGTGTTGGTATTTTTATAAGTCATAAATATTTAATTACAATTTTATGACTAATTTAATAATTTAAAAGAAAATTTGTTTTCATAAAAAGTATTTATAAATTAATATTTTTATGTATTATTATTATAAGATAATTTTATGAGACCTTAGTCAATTTTTCAAAGTGATATAAAATCAGTTATAATTTTAAAATCTGTATTTTTCGAGTAAATTATGATTTTAATTAAAAATTAATTTTATCATATTTAGAAAATTATTTTCATAAAATGGAGTTCATTTTTGAATTATATACATTTAAAATTGGTTAGGGTAAATTTTTGGGATTTTTTCTTAAATACTTGAATTTTTATGAATAGTAAAATATAGTAATTTACGACATATATACATTAAAGGTTAAATACACTATTAATTGAGTCATGGATGATTTAAGAACAATTGGTTTGAACTCAAATGATATAATTATTGTATTTAGTCTAAATAAACAATACTATTGATTATCTTGATCAAAATAATAAACTAATGAATTAAATAATGAGAAACACCCCTCTCCTCCACTATAAATACCACCCCTCACCACCTCTTCTCCTTACAACTATCAAGTCTCGATCCTTCTTCAAATTATATCAAATACTCTTCCAAAATATCTTCCAATTTCCAAAAGATTTTTTTCTTAACAAAATACCAAAAAAAATCCCCTAATAAGGCTCTCAAGAAGAAGGAATCGAGAGGTAAAACCCTTTTTTGTTTTCTTTCAATTTATTTTGAAGTTCCTTTATTTTCTTATCTTCTCCTAACATACCCTTGTCCAATTGGAATAAAAAATATATTATCCTATATATACTGTAATTTTATCATGTTTATGGAATAATTATTCATCAAATCTCTTCTCCGCTCTCTTTTATTTTAAGAATGAAGACATCATCTGTGAGGTGCCAATTTACCACCTTCGTCGACGACGTGCTTTCATCTTTCAATTCCGTCTTCAAGGCTGGTCATGAAACCATTTTTATGGTTGAACCAGATTATAATATATTTATTATATCTTATTTAATGTTTTAGAATCATTTTGTACACATGATATTAATTTATAAAACAAGATGAGTTCATTGTGATAAAAAAATGCTAAATTAATCTAAATGATTACCATTAATGATTTATCTTATGAATCATCCTCAATTCTGAAAAAATGGTATTTTAATATTATATAATCTCATTAAGAACCTATAAGTTCATTTTTGGAAAACAATCCTCATTCTACATGATTTTCCATACACATATACAAGTAAATCGATCATGAAAATCAAGGAAACTAACGCTCCTAAAAGATGAAATTGAACATCCTAACCCATAAAAAAGGCAATAAATGAACTTAATAAGGTTATAATAAATAAAATACTTGTATAAAGGGTTATATAAATATTAATTAATTAATATAATTAGATTATCCAAGACATTAAGATCAAGTGAAGCGCACCTTCAGACTTAAGGTAGGAGATTCTACCTAAACGTCCATTATTCCTTCGAGTTACTCTTTCTATCTTTTTACCCAAATTAAATTAAATTATATTTTTATTTAAATATTATAAATTATATTTATATTTTCCAAACTCATGTATAAATATCCATTCATCCTTATTTTTCCGGGATATACATGTTTTAAAAGGTTCCCTACTAAATTCTTCCTGATAAACAAGCCCGGTTTAAGAGAACTTCCTAAATTATTACCCAATTTCAAGTGAAATCTATAATATATTTTAAGAAAACATTATTTTTCTAAAATAAATAATTTTATTATGATTTTTTTTGGTTCACTTCTGGTTTTATATAAAATATTATTCCATTTTCTACTTAAAATGCACTTTAATATTTTTCTTAAACTGCACTAAAATGTTTTATTTCTAAAGTTTCTTAAACACAATTTTTATATGTATTCACTTAAACTTGACATAAATTATCATGTTATATTAATATTTTACCTTATTAATTCCCATTTATTATTTAAATCCTTTCTTTCATCGACACCATTGTGATATTCCCTTATGTTATGCCTTTTTGAAAAGATACCCAATTCTTACCATAGGTAACCATTATGTTTATCTTTGATTCCTTATATATGATTTTTCATGTGGAACACATATTCATGAACATGTTATGATCGATGTGCCCAAATAGTTCTCCAATGAATTGGGTAATTTTTAGTCTCATGATACATTATGTGCAACGCTCTTGGTGGTTAGCTTTGACTTATGCTCCATGTGCAACTATCTTGGTGGTTAGCCTTGACTCGTGCTCCATATTGGTTAGCCTTGAATCATGCTCCTCTATGTGCAACAAGCCTTGAATCATGATAAAGTCATGTTTTATGTTTCCGCCACATTACTATGATTCCATGATTATATGATCCCATGTTATGATTCCTTATGTTTAGTCACGTTCCATGCCTTTTTATATCATTATGTTATGGATTCTAACCCATGGGCTAAGATTTATTTTAATGTTTATTCCCTTACTGAGTTTTTTAGATCATACCTTTGTTCATGTTATCCCCAGGTTATCCTATGTAGATGTAAGGGATCAAAGGAAGTTAGGATCTTTTAATGGATGATAATTAAAGAAATGTTTTATTTAGTTCCATGTTTTCAGTTTTATATACCAAGTCTTCCAAGACAGTAGACTCTACGATCCTTGGATTGTAATTTTAGATTTAATTATGATTAAAATCATGTAATGATATTTGTAAAAGACTAGGGTTACTATATATACTATCTAAGTATGATCATTCATCTCTATATTAGCATGATTCTAAATATTAAGAATAGTAGATTACATCTAATTTATTAACATGCTAAGAGTGAATTATACTTAAAATATCCATTTAAATGTCATATTCACAATCTATACACTGAGATCATATACATCCATTGTTGGATAAAACATCATATGAGGTACTATCTCAACATGAGTTGGTTATATTAGAGGAGGTGGGCCTTTTTTTATTGTCGCTTTTTGTTGACAATTTCTCTTTAAACATCTGTTATGTCATTCTAGACATCATCTAACATCATGACCTGATTTTTTTTTGAAATATTTCAGGTTGAATGTGAGTTACTATAAAATTGATTTCCATAGTTACCTATTATAAAATTTCATATTAATACTATTCAATAAATTAATTAAACTAAATAGTCAATAGATGTCACATATCTAATTTGAAATCATTCAGGTTTTTATGAGTAACAATTAAACTAAAATTATTCTCTCTCTTTATAAACACATTGATTATATAACTTATCATTTTATCTTCACTCAAACTTATACCAAAATACTCATATAAGAATTCTCCAATGATGGGTTATTCATGAATTAGATCACATATTTCTTCTTATGGATAAGGATTCATTACAAGTGTGAAATAATAGTAAATTTAAAAGGAATCTCTTCCCTAAAATTCATTCTAAGGGTTATATCCAACCCTCATCTTCTATAAATTAGTATGATATAGACTAATTTCACTTGATTCTTCTAAAATAAGATAACATTTATTTATAAGTATTTTAAATTATAATGATGTAGAAACAAATCTATCACTAGTAAATGTAAAAACCTTAGAGGTGGGTCTAAAAACCACTTCCATGCATCTCATAAAAAATATGCACATGGTAATTGTCTCTTTAGTTCTCTATTGATATAGGAAAAATATATCTTGGTGATTAATTATGATAAAATATCCTCTTTTGGGATATATAGAGTATTCATGTAATTAAGTAAAAATGAGATATAATCTATCCAACTCAGTTACATAGGGATAAATGATCTTTCTAATTCTACAAAGAAGATTCAGGATTCAGGAAAAGCTAATCCTAAAATTTATTAATAAAAAAGTAAATAGATAAGATTAGGCATTACAAGGTGTTTTTAATTGGGTATTAATTTCTTAATCTCTTAGTGTTTTGATAAATTAAAATTGCATAAAATTTAATTAAATTAAATTTTTGTTTCAAAAATATTATCTCCTTTTAACATGTATTCATATTATGTTATGATCTCCAATTGTTTTTTACTTTATACTTTTTATTTTTTATCCAAAAATTTAGTCTCTTTGTGAAATCCTTTAACCAAAACTACCACCACCTTTAAGGGGACCCGAATGGGTCAACTCTCATGGGGGGTCTAGTTATCAATGGCTTGCACAAAACCTTGGTTGAGCATAGTACTCGCAAAGTGCTAACTAGGATTGTGTATATGGATGGGATAGCGCCTGCATGGGGTGGGATTTGGTAGCCCGCAGTGTGTGCAGTGTGTTTTTGTTCTGACCGATTCATATCACATCCTTTATTATATATCAGTAATTCCCACGTGTTGGATTTGATGTGGGCTGTGTATTTTTCACCGAGATTCAATCTTGGATGTATGATCTCTTTTCTATTTTTCCCATCCATCGATATGATCCCTTAATCCTACACTCTTCTTTTTGAATTTCCAAATTACTTTTCACTAAAAAAATGGGTTAGTAGTGTGGTTTTTTGTGTGAACTAGTGGAGGTTTAAACCACAGCCTAATAATTTAGCAGAAGTTATTAAAACCGCAATCTATAGAACCGTCTCTAGTCATTTAGCAACATTTTTTTTAATTTAATGGTGATTATATTAGTTTTTGTTTTTGTAACATTCAGCGATGGTTAATTATTTATTTTTCAGAATTTTTTTTATAAAAAATATACTCGGTGGAAATATAAATAAAAAAAAATCCGCCTTAGAACATATCAGTGGAGATTTATTATAGCGACGGTTAAGCATAATTACTGCTAAACATATTATATAAAATGTATTTAGAGGTGGTTACTTAAAACCGTTGCTAAATTATATTTGTTTTAAATTTTAATAAAAAAATATAAATATAAAAATTGACATATAATAAACTAAAACATAAATATATGATAAATCCATCATGCATATATCATACATCCATAGTCATATACAAACATCCAGTCATCATAACCTCAATCTAAGTCAACCGATACATCTGTCAATATAAATATACAATATGTCTAACCACAACCAATGCCCAATATACATCCATGTCACAGCCTCCAATGCATTTTTCTGCCTCCAAATCATGTCATCAACTGAAACCGACCACATCATCTCACTAACTATAACAAAAAGGAAAACAAAAATTAAAATTACACATAATAATTCAGAATAACGTGTTGTTGGTTACTAAATTTTACAATTAAATATATAAATTTTCCCATGATTTCAGGGAAATACGATGTTATTTTCCTAGTTTTGACCCTTGATATTTGTTTTTAAAGGATTTTGTACCTTTCAGAAGTGTATACCGAGTAATTCCGTCCACACCGCATGTCATATTGACGTGTTTTCTATGCAAAAATTTCAAAAAAAAAAAACTCAATGGTGGTTATCCCGTTATTTCACATCAATACAAGGCCGTTTTCTATGTTTTTGACTATTCCACACATGTTTTAGTGTTCTAAAACATTAAAAACGAATTTACGACCATAATGGGAAAACCATAATTCTGAATAACGTGTCGTCGGTTCCAACATTTCATAATTAAATCTACGGTCATTGTCTCATGATTTCAGGGAAATATGATGTCATTTTCCTGGTTTTGACCCCCTAAAATTTGTTTTTAAAGGCTTTTGTACCTTTCAAAAGTGTATAATGTGTAATTATAACCACACCGCACATCGTATTAACATGTTTTCTGTGCATATATGCCAAAAAATAACTCAGTGGTAGTTTTACGTTGATTTCACATCAACCTAAAGTCATTTTCTATGGTTTTGATCGTTCCACGTGCGTTTTAGTGTTTTAAAAAATTGGGTACAACCGTGAAAGTGGTACACATGAAAAAAATAAAATATAGGTAAACTTGTTGTCTTGGGGAATTGACCCTGCAAACATGCCCCAAACCCCTCCCCACCCATACCACCTCAACCGAATGCGGGGGGCTACGCGCATTTTAGTGTTTTAAAACACTAAAAACATGTTTACGACTATAACGGGAAAACCATAATTTATAATGACGTTCCATTGGTTCCTAAATTTCATAATTAAATATATAGTTATTTTATCATGATTTTAGGGTAATCCGACAATGTTTTCCTAGTTTTCTCCCTCAACACTTATTTTTAAAGTCTTTTGTACCTTTCAGAGGTGTATATCGAGTAATTCCAACCCACCACACATCGGATTGACATGTTTTCTATTAATAAACATAAAAAAAACTTAGAAATGGTTTACCCATGACTTCACATCAATTTGAGGTTGTTTTTGGTGGTTTTGACCGCTCCACACACATTTTTGTGTTTTAAATAACTAAAAACACATTTATGGCCATAACAAGAAAAATGTAAATCAGACTAATGTACCATCAGTTACTACATTTAAAAATTAAATCTATGGTAATTGTACCATGATTTTAGTGCAATATGATGTCATTTTCCTAGTTTTGACCCCCCAAAACTTGTTTTTTAAAGGCTTTTGCACCTTTTAAAAGTGTATACCGAGTAATTCTGACCGCACTGCACATCAGATTGACATGTTATCTACACTTACATCTCATGAAAAACTAATTGGTGGTTTCCTCCTGATTTCAAATCAATATGTGGCCATTTTCTATGGTTTTGACAGTTCCATGCATGTTTTAGTGTTTTAAAACACTAAAAATGCATTTACAACCATAATAGGAAAACCATAATTCGAAATGACGTGTCGTCATCTCCTACATTTCAAAATTAAATCTATGGTCATTTTCCTATGATTTTAGGTAAATCTAACATCATTTTCTTAGTTTTTACACCCCTGACACTTGTTTTTAAAGGCTTTTATACCTTTCAAAAGTGTATAGTGAGTAATTTTGACTACACCGCATGTTAGATTGATGCGTTGTTTGTGATTACACATATAAAAAATCAACCAAAATTTAACCATGATTCAACATTAATTAAATATTTTTATATGGTTTTGACCATTTCACACATGTTTTAGTGTTTTAAAATACTAAAAATGCATTTACAACCAGAACAGGAAAACCATTATTCATAATGACGTGATGTCAGTTCCTACATTTCACAATTAAATATATGGTCATTGTCCCATGATTTTAGAGTAACCTGACATTATTTTCCTAGTTTTTAACCCCCAACAGTTGTTTTTAAAGGCTTTTATACCTTTTAAAAGTGTATACAGAGTAATTCTAACCACACTATACGTCAAATTAACATGTTGTCTACAAGTACACATAAAAAAACTCAGAAGTAGTTTCCTCATGATTTCACATCAATCTGAGTTTTTTTCTATGATTTTAACCATTCCACAAACATTTTAGTGTTTTAAAACATTACAAACTCATTTACGGCCCTAACAAACAAACTGCAATTCCGAATGACCTGCCGTCAGTTCCTACATTTCAAAATTAAATCTACAGTTGGTTTCCTGTGATTTCAAGGAAATCCAACATCATTTTCATAGTTTTGACACCCTGAAAATTTCTTTTAAAGGCTTTTGTACCTTTCAAAAGTATATACCGAGTAATTACAACCACACCACACATCATATTGACGTGTTTTTTGTGTGTACACATCAAAAACAACTCAGTGGTGATTTTACCTTGATTTCACATAAATCTGAGGTTTTTTTCTATGATTTTTACCATTCCATGCACATTTTAGTGGTTTAAAACACTAAAAACACATTTATGAACATAATGGACAAACCATAATTCAAAACGACATTCTGTTAGTTCCTACATTTCACAATTAAATCTATGGTCATTATCCCATGATTTCAAGGCAATTTGACTTCGTTTTATTGGTTTTAACCCCCAACACTTGTTTTTAAAGGCTTTTATACATTTCATAAGTTTTTACCAAGTCAAAACTGATAAAACAAGTACATATATTTTTTTAAAACTTATAGATAATGATCTATAATTTAATTTTTACCTGTTGGAATCAACCACATGTCAATCCGGCACAATATGTGGTCGGTGTGACTCAAAATCTATGTTTTCTATATAAAAGTGTCATTTTAGTTTTATTTATGGATGTTGTATGTGTTATTTTCAAATGTTTGAATGATCTATGGAATTTAGAATTTACCTCGGTGGGATGAGATAAATGATGAAAATTTTCTTGGGGATCATGCCGGTTATCTATTAAAATATATAAACTAAATAATTTTCCATTTGTGACCATCACTGATCATGTATTTTCCTATAAGAGTCTTATTATTGCACTTTTTCTTTCAATCTTGCAATTTCTCTTTGTGATTCCTAGTTAATGGAACTAGGTGTAGCAGTAATGGATGACACTGCCCTACCAAATATAACTGATGGAGTGAATTTACCATCAATACATGGATATTTTATTCTTCCATCCATTGATCAGTTTTCAATTACACAATCTAAAAATTATTCCAAACCCTTAGCATATCTAGGTGTGTTTTGAGGTAAATCCAACTTTTATCCATAGGTATTGGAATTTATTCTCCCTATACATTTAGATATAAATATATAAATTTTTAATCAAACAAGTAAAGTTAAAATTAAATATCACCCAACGTTTCAATTGACTCTTTCATAACAACTATAAAGGAAAATGGGATGAATTAAATAATGAAAATTTTCTTACTAAACTTCTAATTTAAAAACATGAATCAAATAAATTATTATTTCTCACAAACATATATGAATAATGACATAAATTAGATGACAACTACATTTTAGCACAAAGGAAACCCATGAATGTTCTAAAGGATATCAAATATGTTTTCCTAAATTGATAGTTGGAAGATGAAGTGTCTTTCTCAGTAAATATAAAATTATTATTTTTAGGTTAAATAAGGATCTATATATGTTAGGATAAGACTCAATATCATGGTATTTGAAGTTATATACATTCTTGAAATAATTAATATTTAATGATGGAAGTGTGGAAAACAACCTATACATTAAAGATGTATCAATTTTTGATATTTTATATGTAGATTATATTGGTTTTATGGGAGAAAAAGATAATGGTGTATTCTAACCTAGTGTTATAACTAAGGAGGGTTCATTCAATTAGAAAATTAGCTACATTGAGAAACTTTTAAACCATTTCTCATGATCTAACTAAGACCAAGAGAACCCCTTTAAAAATATGAATGCAAAGTATGCTTTATTTTAATATCATTATATGTCATGAATACCCAAAATATTCAACTCTATATGTATATATTATATTAAACTAGTTTAGTGTGACTTAATGTTGTTCCATGAATTATATAAATCAACTCTGTTCACATTACATCAAATTGGACATTCTTTCAATTTGAGATAAACATAAAAAACATGATGTTAACATATTTTTGAATAATGCGTATTTTTATTTTCAAACCAAATGATAGTAAATTAGTCATTTGACTAAAAAAACTACACACTATAATTAGTTTTCTTAAAAATCATGTTAGTTAAAATAAAATCAATGAAACTATGTTGGCTAATTTATTTAACCAATAATTGATTATCTTGCATGTAAAACTTAACCCTAACTACTCTATCATTATTCGGTAGATTTTATTAAACTAAATTATTCTTCACATATGCATAAAACATGAATCATTTTGATAAATTTAAAAAGGGCCTAATGTCTCATTTTCAAGGACTTTATTCTTAAAGACCTTGCTAGGGTTGGTGATGAAACCATGTGTGACCCAAAACCCTACCACCAATTGGTCATGAGTTGGAAAATATTCTAATTCATGTATATGTCAAAAAATTGGAGGTGTTAACATATATATAACAAAGTGTAATTCATTAATATCAAATAAAAACCATGAAATTATGAATGAAATACATTCTATAACCGACTTATTTGATAAAAAAATTTATTTTTTTAATTTAATAAAATCTAACCAAAATTAATTACTATTATAACTCCAAAAAATAACTAAAAAATCTAAATAACACATTATAAACCAAAATTTCATATATACATTACCATTTAATGAATGAAAAAAAATTATACACTCTTTTTATCACCCATGATTGTCCATATAATGCTACTAAATAATATATTTAGGGAGAGGATGATGAAACCTTTAAGGGGGGTCTGCATTTCTGCTGAGGAGGGGATCCGAGCCATGGAGAGGGAGGTTGGAGTGGGGGGGGGGTTCCACGTCACTGATGAGGATGATAACCACAAGTCGGGAGAGGGATATTGGGGGGGGGGGTTGTGGGTTCGAGGTTAGAGGGGGCTGTCGCAGGGGTCTGCGTCTCTGACGAGAAGGCAGGAGGTAGGTTAGAGGGGTGGGGGTAATGGGGGTTATGGGGTTAGGGTCAGCGCTGGGAAAGGGAGAGGAGGAGGTTGGGGGTGTAAAGGGGTTGGGTTTGTGAGGGCATGGGGGAGGGGGAGGAATTAGTGTTTTTAAAGATTTTAGCAGCAATTTAAATAAAATCGCTGCTATATTATTTTTTTAACCGGATTTAACTCGTGATGGTTACTAGAACTGCTGCTAATAAACTGTCGCCAAGCATAGATTTTTTTTGTATTGTTTTCTCTCCCACATGTATTTATTCTTCCTCTATTTATCTTATTCTATAGTGAAACATCTTAATACCTTCTCTCCAACATCCCAATTTTCATCACTTTTTCTTCTTATCACATATTCTGTTTTTAGTTTTATCATGTTGATCTCAGTTCATTCCTTTTACCTTCTCTTTCGAGATAACAGTTGATCAACTTGATCATCATCTTTAGGATCCCTCAAACCCAAAAATTACAGGTGTTCTTAAGCTCATTTTTTCTTCCAACCAAGCCTTTATTTCCCCTTTTTTATTTTTGTTCATTCTTGTGATCTTTCTGTTTTGTTTTGGGTTGCTTTTTGGTTTGAGAATTATTTTTCTTCACTCTCTGCTTCATCTTCTCGGCTTTTTCAACTATTTTGGTGTAACCTCTGTTTGGTTTCTCGAATCTATTGAGACACTACTGATTTTTACCAATGGATATTCATTCTTGTCACCATTGGAAATTTTACAATGGTGAGTGCTTTTGTCACCATTAGTTTTTACCAACGGTGAGGGAGTATTTTATGTCATCATTGGTTTTTACCAATGGTGAGTAATTTTTCACCACTAGAAAAATTCCAACAGGGAGTAATTTTTCTCACCACCGAAACCCAATGGTGAGTCACTAACTTACCAC
Organism: Viscum album; assembly: GCA_963277665.1. NCBI lineage: Eukaryota > Viridiplantae > Streptophyta > Magnoliopsida > Santalales > Viscaceae > Viscum > Viscum album. The sequence goes on from OY728140.1 coordinate 1,197,058,638, forward strand.
AAAGAGATCAATGCTGAGTAAATTTACTCACCATTACACCTTAATGGTATACAAATTTACCCACCCCTGAAATATCAATGGTGAGTTATATTTCCACCCTATGTTTGCTTTCCTTTACTGCACTTTGTGTTTGGAAGTATTATTCTCCTAGCTATTTCATAAGATCCTACTTCCTATATTCTCCTTCTATAGTTCGTCTATTTTTTTAGCCTCGTGTTATTATTTATAACATAAGTATTTAATTATGTTTTTGTATAGAATTTATGTGGTACTTTTTTTTGAAACATAGCGGTTGATCTGTTTTTAATATCTATTTTTTTATTTTATTATTTTATGATTCTTTGAGTAGAAACAGTTTTTTTAGTAATTTGTAACTTTAATATGATGTTTGAAATTATTTTTGTCAAGCCACCATTGGAACCCAACAGTTGGAAATTTACTAACCATTGGACATCCAATGGAAGGTAAGTTTTTATTGTTCTAAGGAATCCTTTTTTTATAAAAATGCGTGGAAATGTTTTTAGTTTTGCTAAATTATTTTTCATTTTACTTAAAATTACAATGGTAGGTAAAACTATATTTTTCCACCATTGGACATTTCCAATGGAGAGTAATGTCTCACCACTCTTTATTTTCAACGGTGAGTCATAACTCACTATTAGTTAAAAATTTATTTCTAAATTTTTAATTTTTTTAATTTTAGTTAATGTTGATAGAATAAAATAAATTGTCAAATGATTAATATTTTATGTTGAAATATAATTGAAACATTGTTTAAAAATTAATTGTAGCATTTTTTCAGTGACTTTTTCTTTTGTAGAATGTTTTTCATACGATGCTCTATTTTTCATAAATATCTTTCACATGTATAATATGTAGAATTATATTATTATTTCAATTGATTTTAAATTTTTTTGGTTTAATAAATATTACTCTTAATATATTAATTATATAACACCCCGAACCCAGTTACACAGAGTCATTGCATTATTACATAACATTGGCATGATCCCAAAATATCAAGTCTCGAAAGACTGATTAGTTTAGTAGCCTTGGAATCACTAGATACATTCTTAAAGTTTACATTACATCATAAAGTAAACACAACTACAACAACATATTGTCTTCATATCCCCTCATACTATCCCTGCAGGTCATTCATAAAATACTTCTTCACAACTTGGAAAAAATAAAACATTGAAAGGGGTGAGCTCAGATGCTCAGTAAGGATAACAATATAGCAGAAACTTTCATAAATAAGCATAAACATTTAAGGCAATGTATAAATAAAACAAAATACTTTTAAAATTGAACTTCAGCATAATATGGAAAATATAAAATTAAATAATTCCATTTACTTATTCACATGGATATTCTACTAGTCAAATAATCACATGCAATATCAATAATCACTTTCATAATGATGGAATGCATAATTATAGACTATCATAACCACATATTCAAGGCCTTGTGCCAAGACTACAAATAAGATTTTGTCAAGGACTTATGCCAAGGCACTAGTTTGTCTCATGATACCTACCGATGCATCAAGGAGCTATAGCGGGCTCCACCCGTCACTTATTAAGTCCAATGCATCCCTCATATGAACAAGTTTAAACATAACATAAACATTCGTATTAAAACTGGCATACAAAATTTCAATACTTTATCTATAAACCATGAATGGTATAAAAATAACACATCCACAGTCAAACATATCACAAAACCTTCAATACTATATAGAAGTTTTGAATCATAATAAATCAAATTCAAATAAGCTTAAAATCCATCAAAGGATGTTGACATAGATGAAATCAAAACTATTTGAGATAAATATCTCTTTTTTTGAAATAATTTAAAAGTCACATAATTATAAAATAAAACATTTACCTTAAAAATATTATTATAATCTTGTAAGGTAAGATTCGATAATTTTATAATGGTGGAAAATAGCCGCACCCATCGTATAAGTTAAAAAAAGACATTCTTACCTTAATTCGGTCGAAAAGGTTAAAGAATGACCTTGTTTGGAAAATGACGTAATGATTCCTTTCTTATAAAAAGTCAAACAAGGGTATAAATGACTTTAACCCATATTCTGTAAAATATTAAGAATGTTTTGAAATACATTTTTAAGAAAAATGGATGCGGATGATAACGAGGTCCCAGTAGATAATTACGTATAAACAACCTCGGATAATGAAGAGATTGTGAAATAAACCCTTACCTTGGAATTTTACTTGGTTGAGGGTAGGTTAACCTTCTATATAATGGTGAAATAATTTTTATTAAATTATACAAAAATCACATACATTAATATGATATCATATATTATCTTTTAACATTGATTTGTTAATAATATCTTAGTATTATCATCGTTTCGGGTGTTAACGAATTTGTTTTCCTTTATATATTTTGTTACATAAGCCGTGTTTGTTATGGATAGATTGTATCTTATTCATATAAAGAATGATATCAAGTCCTTAAAAATTATTTTTAATCATCAAATGAGAATTATAATTGCATGGATACGATGGGAAATGAGTCTCATCGCGTTCGTGGAGACGGTAGTCCGTACGTAGGCACGAGTGACAATATCATTCTTTTGATATTAAAATAATATATAATTGGGTGGTATATAATATATACAGAATCATTATCCTGTCATATTTATTATGTACATGAATTACACATCATTATTATACCCATCCAAATAATAATGTATTGAATAACAATTACACCACGACGTGGAGACGGTAAGCCGTACGTACACACGTATGGTGACATGTCATTCAAGGGATGGATAAAATACTGAATATGGTTGTACCATATTTATAATAATATCAAAGTATATAGGAGATACTGGAGTTATTATTTTAGAATTTAAATAACAAAGAAAGAAGAAGTTGAAGAAGAAAGGAACTTGAAAGAGGGCGGTGAAAACATTACATCTTCTTCGGGTTCTTCTTTTTGATTTGATCAAAAGGGCTCCTTAGGTTGGCTTTATGATCAAAATAAGGCCTCTAGGTTTAATTTAGGGAAGTTGAGAGAGTATTTGGGCAGGGGTTGGCGGATCCAAAAGGCTTTGAAGGTGTGAATTAGAGAGAATGGGGAGTTCCCTTTTATAAGAGGGGTGAGGGGCACATTAGGAAAAGCTAGAAATATTATTTTATAATAAATTAATATTAGGTTTATAATGGATCAAAAGTGGATTATTTAAAGTTTAAGGTGGGGATTGGTCTAAATATTTTCAACCAATAGATTTTAGACAGGTTTGGGTCACTATATTAACCTTATCTTTTAGTTTTAACTCTATTTAATTAGTTTGACATTTACCATTTCACTATGTATTTTTATATTATATAGTTAATAAACTTACTATATACATCCAAGAGACCCCAAAGTGGTACATTAATGATACAACTATCATTATATAAGTCCTTTGGCCAAACCTTAGATTTTTAGGAATATAATATTTGTTTTAAAAACTCTTTTTTTCAATTTTGAAACTATTGGATATTTTGTTTTTGATAAATTCATAAAAACATTATTAATTATAATAAAATTTATATAACCAGTAATAATATGTCATATTAACCTAGAAAATTATTGTAATTCATAAAAAGTTTCAAATTACATTTATTTGGGTATTTATAAATTCAATTATCTTAATATTTCATTAAATAGGTAATTACTGCATCACCATTATGTCATAAATAAATTAAATTATTTAATGTCTAAAAATTATAAATAAAATACCATTATGTAGGAAATATTTTTAGATTTTTAATGAATATTTATAATTGAACTTATCTTATGTATAACCCTATATTAGTTTTTTTTAGTTATTAAACTTTGATTTTAACTCTTTTAACTCTTATTTGAATTAAATAATAATAAACGTCCTAATCTAATCCAAGTGGACCTAAATGATAATATTTTATTCCTAAGGTTATTTTTGGTCGAGATACACTTGTCCAATAGAATTAGGACATGTTTTAGGGTAATATTAATATCATTTTTACCCTTAATTACCCTATTTACTTTTAACCGTGGTAAATAAAAGTAAAAAGTTACTATTCACCAAAAATTATTTTCATCTTATTGAACCACATTTTACTCCTTGATATTAACCGTGTCTCTCGGATTTTCGAAATTCCACTCAAAGAAGTGGTAAAATTAAGTTTTATGTGAATTTACAAATTCTTCTAGGAGGTGGGTAAAAGACAGTGAAAAGTTCAATAAAATTTTTATATATCTAAAATTATTCTAAACTAACTCCAATGAATTACATTGAACTTATATAGGTATTATGTATCTATTTTGACCTTAATTAAATTTATATAAAATAAATAATTAATTAAATAAAAATTCGGTTTTAAACTATAACTCAGTGTTTTTCACTATTCATCAAAAATTGAAAGTTTTCAGAAAGATACCAAAATTTAACCCTAGGCTAATTTCGATATTCTGAATCCAAAAATGAAGTCCATTGATTATCCACTAAATGAGGCTAATATTCATTGTTAATATATATAATATTCATGTTCTTTATTATTCATAAACACCATTTTAGTGCATTTTACACTTTGAACATCATTTCACATTATGATTGTAATACCTTCTTAAAATGCACTATTATGTGGTACATTTTTGAACATCATTTGAAGTACCCAATGATTCATATAATTATACATATTTTAATTTGATATTTTTGGAAATTGATCTACACTCCAATATGAACATATTTCATTCAGGGATCAATGGAGAATTCATGGAGGATGATGGAGATATTTGGCAATGAAAGGAAGCAATTCTGGAGAAGGCAGATTGGACACCAACCCACTGATGAGATGGTGGGGCCCAAAATACAGGTCCAATGAATACTAAATTTCTTGGGATAATATAATACATGTTGGGGAACAAATCACTCTTCATGATACAATGCTAATTAGGCCTACATGGTGTCCATTTAGGCGGCCCAATTTAGAGATAAAATTCTGGTCCAGATTCTGCGGCCCAGAAAAACAGCCCACCAATTAAACCATATCTCGAAAAACATAACTCCTTTTGGGCTGATATTTTATAGGCTGTTATGGGACAACCGGATATTAATTTAATTATTCTATGGCCCACCCAAATTCATCCATCTAGAAGGTGTTTCAAGTGAATCTGTTCGGTGTATGAAAGCTGGATGCCTTTTCGGGTCAAGGGTGGAAAGTCTTCTTTCCACAATCATTCTACCACCCTAGACCTACCATACTCAACTGGGATGACTTGTACTGTTGGAGGCTCGACCCAAGGGCTCAAAAATTCCTATTTAAGGCAGTGGTGTTGGAGGATTTAGAAATCTTTGAGCTTGTTTTCATCTTAATGTTATGCTGCCAATTTCTTTTTGTAATGTTCTTCCTTCACATGTAAGTTGTTTTAATTCATCCTTGTTTCTTAATAAAAGTTCTTCTTCTATTATTATTCTGTTCTTCTACTTATCACTTTGATACCATTGGTTCAAGGTGTGAACTTGTTCATACCAAACCTTGTGAGATTATCACACAACGGTGGAGTGATTGTTATTTTATTGTGTTTTTTTTACTTCTCCATTTCCTCCCTCATGAGTCTATTTTCCGCTTCCATTGAAACCATAGAATCAATGGAGGGCTAACCCACTTATGGGTTGATCCAAGGGAGTAGCAAGGGTCTGGATTTTATGTTATTTATCACCTCATTAATGTATAATCACATCTTTAATTGAGATTTTTATTTGATGATTTTTAAACTCCATCGTCCTTGTTGAATTTAAGGCCACACACTTCAAGTGCTAATACAAACCTTTACCTTGAAGTGCTCAAAAATTTGATCCTTCAAGTGTATAGGTGATTAATATTAAAGGGTGTAGGCATTAAACCAGTAAGTGATGATGTTGTTTTATGTCCTTAAATGAACCCATCTCAAATTTAAGAAATTGAAATCATTAAAAAGAAAATACGTTCAATCCACCCTGAGCGATAACCTAGGATCAACTCATTATTTTAAATTGAATTCACTTAAATCTGTTAGTTATACTTTAAAACCATATAAAATCAACCCAATTTGGCCACTTCATAGCCAAAAACAGTCCATAGAATGTACGTGTCTATAGGTTTCTTCTTAGGTCTCTGAGGATTCGATAACCCAAGCTAAACTACAAGGACCGTTCTACCTTCATATCTTGGGTAAATTTGAGCGAGAATCAAATTTTGGTGCCGTTGCCGGGGACCTAAGTAAGTTATCTTAGATATTATCATTATTTTTCTTCATCCCTCTTCTCTTTTCTCACCCCTCACTCCTATGGAAGTCAATTTTGAACAAGTACAAACATGGGAAACCTATCCCCACTTTGATCATCCAACCCCATGTGTGATGTACAATGACCATCCTAATTTCTACATGTGGGATAATCAACAAAATAATGAACCACATTGTTTTTACCCCCATTATCCACAAAACATACCAACATATAGTGAGTTTCAATCACCACAAAGCCAATATGAACACCCTCCTGTGCAATTCTAACAACTTAATTATCCACCTGAAATAGACCATATTTCTCAACCCCTTACCCATCATGATCCACAACCGTTACTTGAAAAATTGTGTCAAAAAATGGAAATAATGAATTTTGAGGTTTCATTATTAAGGTTATAACTACAAAGCATTAAAAATTGTGAGGAACCCATCCCTACACAAACTGTCCCTTCCATAACCTTATGTGAAGTGTTTAGTTTCCCACAAAACTCTCATGAATTTATTGAAGAACCAACCTTTGGATTTGGGATAGACGAAGAGGATCAAGGAATTTTTAAAGGGTCTTTAAATCAGGAGGAAATTGACTTTTTGGATTCAAAAGAGGATAATTTGACATCATGGATTGAGTCTCCTATGTATAACTCTATTCATGATTTTTTAAAAACATCATTCACTGAACCATTGAGAGAAATTAAAAAAATTGAGTCCATACCCAATGGAGGGCTAACCCACTTATGGGTTGATCTAAGGGAGTATCAAGGGGCTGGATTGGATGTCATTTATCACCTCATTAATTTATAATCACATCTTTAATTGAGATTTTTATTTGATGATTTTTAAACTCCATCATCCTTGTTGAATTTAAGGCCACACACTTCAAGTGATAATACGAACCTTTACCTTGAAGTGCTCAAAAATTTGATCCTTCAAGTGTATAAGTGATTAGTATTAAAGGGTGTAAGCATTAAAACAGTAAGTGATGATGTTGTTTTATCTCCTTAAATGAACCCATCTCAAATTTAAGAAATTGAAATCATTAAAAATAAAATACGTCCAGTCCACCCCGAGCGATAATATAACACCCGAGACTTTTATGTTATATAAATCATAAAAGGAATCTTTTTCTACACAACACTTTCTTGGCTTTCTTTACACGCAATCGCGACCTTCCTCGATAGCTTGCGTCGTACGCAATACCGAGTTTCACTAAACAACAATATGCTATTAAAACTAGCCGTTATGAATAGTAATAACCACTTTTTGAAATTTTATAAATTTTATTTTTCAAAATGGACTTCATTTTTGGACTCAGAATATCGAAATTAGCCTAGGGTGAAATTTTGGTATTTTTCTGAAAACTTTCAATTTTTGATGAATAGTGAAACCACTAAGTGGTAGGTTAAAAACTGAATTTTGCATAAAACTTAATTTTACCGCTTCTGTGAATGGAATTTCAAAAATCCGAGAGACACGGTTAATATCAAGGACTAAAATGTGGTTCAATGAGATGAAAATAATTTTTTGGTGAATAGTAACTTTTTACTTTTTTTACCGCGGTTAATAGTAAATAGGGTAACTAAGGGTAAATATGATATTAATATTACCCTAACACATGTCCTAATTCTATTGGACAAGTGTAATTCGACCAAAAACAAACTTAGGAATAAAATATGACCATTTAGGCCCACTTGGATTAGATTAGGACATTTATTATTAATTTATTTAAAGAAGGGTTAAAATAGTTAAAATCAAAGTTTAATAAGTAAATCATTTTTAATATAGGGTTATACATAAGATAAATTCGATTGTAAATATTCATTAGAAAGCTAAAAAGATTTCCTACATGATGGTATTTTATTTGTAATTTTTAGACATCAAATAATTTAATTTATTTATGACACAAAGATGATGCAGTAATTATCTTATTAATGGAATATTGACATAATTGATAATATAAATACCAAAATAAATGTAATTTGAGACTTTTTATGAATTCCACAAATTTTCTAGGTTACTATGATATATTAGTGTTGATTTAATCAACTTTGTTCGAACATATAATTCTGTTATGACTTTCAAAAAAATCATATATCAAATAGTGTCAAAATTGACACAAAATAGTTTTTAAATCAAATATTATATTATTAATTGTTATTTTATTCCTAAAAATCTAAGGTTCGGCCAAATGACTTAGATAAAGATATATATATTAATAATAAACAATTTGGGGTTCGTTTGGCATGTTATAGTAAGTGTATTAACCATATAGTGAAAGAAAACAAAAAGACACGGTAAAAGTTAAATTAATTAACTTAGAGTTAAATCTAATTGATAAGGTTAAAATAATACCCTAAACTTGTCTAAATCCTATTGGTTGATAGGATTTCGACCCATCCCCACTTTATCTTAGAAATAAGACCCTTTGGAACCATTATAAACCGATTTTGACTTTAATATAAAATAATATTTTGAGATATTCCTAAGGTGCCCCTCTCCTCCCTTATAAAAGGGCACCTCCTCCCCCTCCTCCTCACACCAATTTGAGCACTCAAGCTCGGCCAACCCCTGCCATTTTCCCTTCTCCACTTCCCTATAATAATCCTAGAGGTCCTGGTATTCTCCAAAGACCAATCTTAGTTCCTTAAGTGGAGGATTCAAAAAGGCGTTCCAAAGAAGAGGTAATATCCATTACCGATCTTTTCAATTTCTTTCTTCTTCAACTTCTTCTTCTTTAGTTGTTTCATGATAAAGTAATAACATCAGTATTACTTACATACTGATATGTTATTATAAATATGAAACAACCCTAATTCACCTTCTATCCATCCTACGGAAAAATGAAATCACCGCGCGTGCGTACGTACGGAATACCGTCTCCACGCCGTGGTGTAATCTATTTTCCACCATCACCTTACAAGGATGGGTATAATGGTGTAATCAGTAACTATATATGATTATTATTAAGTAATATTGATACTGAAATAATATATATATATACTCCAATACAATTCCACGATCGTAGGAACGATATCATCACTCGTGCGTACGTACGGAATACCGTCTCCACGATGTGATGCGACTCGTTCTACATGATCTTCATTTCATAATGATTATATAAATGAATTGAATGAATGAATATGGTATATACTACACTAATAAAATTCTGGAAATGAATTATCTATAACCTAAAGATAATAATAAGAATTTATTCGACAAAACACGCATAAGAACAAAAAGTTATAAAGACCCGAGTAACAAGTAACAATGAAATATTACTAACAAGAAGCTAATAATATGACCATATATGATCTCATATCAATATGTATGATTCTGGAATAAGTCAATAACATTATTTAAACCATTATACAGGAGCTTCGGACACGAACAAAGCAAATCGGACCTAAGGTAAGGGAAATATCACAATCTCATTTTTATCCGAGATTGTTTATTCGTAAGTATTTACTGGGGTGTATTTTATCATCCACATCCATGTTCCCTCAATATGTAATATTGTTTCCATCCACTTGCAATAGTTTAAATCCAATTTTACCCTTAGGTGAGTTTTTAGTAAAGAATATGAAAGGAATCTTTTGTCGTTTTTCCGTACGAGGTACTTTTTGACTTTTCCGACAAAAGTACGAAGAATGTTTTTTTTAACTTATAAGGCATGAATGTATTTCTAAAACATTATTTCCAAGAAGCTTCCTTTACAAGTATTCAAGTTTATTTTTAATCAACTTCTTTTAGTTTAAAATTTTATGACATGTTAAGAAAGGAAAAGTGTTTTTGAAGTAGAAAGGATATTTTCCTCAAGAATGGAGTTCAAGTATTTTATCAAAATTATTTTCCATCTAAGATAATAAAAGGGTTCTGTTTTTATCCCTATTATTACATGGATTTGATTATGTTGTGATGGAAATATTTTTATGAATTCCTTTATCTTATATGAATTGTTTTATGATGTCATGATGTTTCAAGAATCCCATTTTTGTTACATGTGTTATGCGATGATGTATGTTTTATGATTATGTGGCACACATAAGAAAGGATTCATTATAATATGGGTGGGACCTATATCTCCCTCCAATGCATTGGGTAATGATTTTATATCTCATGAGATAGACATGGCTAGAACGGAAGGTTATTTCGGTTCAGTGATACAGGACTGAAGCGAGGAGTGAACTCGGTTCAGAAAGGGACTTTGTCCACTAAGATAGTCTTGGCAATGAGTCATGACTAACAAGAAATGATTTTCCATGATTATGTGTGCATGCCACAAAGATTCAAGTTTTATGTTATGATTATGGGGATCTCATTTTCACTTCTATGAATTCTTCCATGATAAGATATTATGATCTCTTTTGCAGGTTTTGATTTTCAAAAAGATATGATATGATTTTTATTTCCTTTATTTGCCCTTGCTGAGCATTTGAGCTCACCCTTTTATGTTTTCTTTTCCCCAGGTCAGGAAGATGGATATTAAGTAGAATATGCTAAAAGGGACCCTAGATATGATGAAATAAATGGGAGACACTGTAGAAGATTTATGAACCAGTTGTTTATGTTTCCCAGTTTCTAAAGACACTATACCTATACGGTCCTTTGTGGTTTTGTCATATGTTGTAATAAGTGTGCTTCAATTTTGAAGTAGTAACAATGTATGTAAAGTATGGGTCGTTACAGTTGGTATCAGAGGAAAGGTATAGTCAACCTTTGGAAACTAGGATGTGAAAGCCTTAGTAAGAACCCTAAGGATAAGTCTAAGCGTAGAACACAATCTTAGTGTTTTAGAAATGGCCTTGAATAACCTAGGATAAGACCTTAAGCATGAAAATTTTATTCTTGAATTATGTGGTTTCCTATTATAATTAGTGTTGCTCACACTATTCTTCTTGGTTTTAGTCAATGGCTGGAACCCGAAGGAACCGTGTTAATGCGGAATGCGATGGGCAATGCAATGATTGTCCCCCTGAGCAACCAAACGATATGGGAGCTGGAATGCAAAATCTTGTAGCCATGCTCACACAACTTTCTCAAGCTATGAATCATGCAGGATTTCCAAACGAACAAAGGAGGGAGCAACATTCTGTTGAATCCTTCATGAGGCAGCGTCCACCATCTTTCAGCGGGTCTACTGATCCATTAGTTGCTGAACAATGGATTAGTACTACTGAAAAGATATTTTCAGTTCTTCAATGTTCTGAGCATGATAAAGTCATCCTAGCAGTGTATCGTTTGGAAGGAGATGCGGATCAATGGTGGAATCTTGTTAAGAATACGAGGCAAAGGTATGAAATTGAGTCTATGGAATGGGACGAGTTCAAGAACTTATTTTTCAATAAGTACTTCCCTCGTATTCTCCGAACAAAGATGGAGAAAGAGTTCCTTGAACTGAAGCAAAGGGATGATGAATCTGTTGGTACCTATGAAGCAAATTTTACCAGACTTGCAAGGTACGCTTCTGGTATTATTATCCAACCTGAGAGTAAGATCGATCGATTCTTTAGTGGCTTAAAACCAAGTCTTCGAAGGGCGTTAGGCATAAGGGACTTCAATAGCTACGAGGAAATCGTTCGATGTGCTCTCAAAGTCGAGATGGAGATTGGAGTAACCCATCAGTCACATGGGTTTGATAAGAAGAGGAAGATGGAATTCAAAGGAAACTCTAAAGAGCACACTGAAAAGAAGATGAACTTTCCATTATGCTCAAAGTGTGGAAAGAAACATGGAGGGAGTTGTCTTAAAGGGACAAGTAAATGTTTTAAATGTGGAAAGGAAGGTCATCGGGCATTTGAATGCCGTGATAATGGGAAGAAGATGTCTAATGATGCAAACAAAGGAAGGGATACACAGAATGAACCTACTACACTTCAATGTTTCAAGTGCAAGGAGATGGGGCATTATGCCAATCAATTCCAAAATCCAAGGGTTGATGATGATGGTCGACGTCAACAAACTCTTAAGGCTAAAGAAAAAGGAAAGTCACATGCAATTTCTATCAGTGATGTGGAGTACGATAACGATGTGGTGAAAGGTACACTTACCATCCACTCTAAAGTAGCAAATGTTTTATTTGATTCCGGATCCACCCACTCTTTTATTTCTGAAAAAGTTTCTAAGGGTATCACCGTATTACCTCAACAATTAGATGTTGAGTTAGCTGTGACAACACCTAATGGCACATCAATCGCATCAGAAGTTTATAATTCTTCTCCGATCGAAGTTTGTGGGAAAGTGCTTCCTGCAAATCTTGTGATCCTTCCTTTAGTGGAATTTGATGTGATTCTTGGCATGGATTGGCTTTCTCTACATGGAGCTCATATCAATTGCCAAAGAAGGGAAGTCACATTTCATATTCCAGATCAACCTACGATCGTCTATCAATGCAAGGATGAACATAACCTTCCAGTGGAAATTTCTTCCATTTTATGGGTATTGATTCCACTAAATGAAGGTTATTTATCTCAAATAGTTGGTGAGAAACCCATGATTAAGAATATGCCCATTGTACGGGAGTTTGATGATGTCTTTCCGGAGGAATTACCAGGTCTTCCACCAAATCGTGAAGTTGAGTTTTTAATAGAACTCGTACCGGGTGCTTTGCCTATTTCAAAGACACCTTATAGAATGGCCCCAATTGAGTTGCAGGAATTGAAGAAGCAACTCCAAGAGAATCTTGATAAGGGATTCATACGCCCTAGTGCGTCACCTTGGGGAGCACCTGTTCTATTTGTTAAGAAGAAAGATGGATCAATGAGACTTTGCATTGATTATCGAGAACTTAACAAGATCACTATCAAGAACAAATATCCTCTCCCACGCATTGATGATTTATTTGACCAACAACGCGGAGCTCAATACTTTTCCAAGATTGATCTTCGTTCAGGGTATCATCAATTAAGGGTCAAAAGGGAGGATATACCAAAGACGGCTTTCCGTACAAGGTATGGACACTATGAATTTATATTGATGCCATTTGGTCTTACTAATGCCCCTGCTATCTTCATGGATCTAATGAATAGAGTCTTTAGAGACTATCTTGATCAATTTGTGGTAGTCTTTATAGACAATATTCTTGTCTATTCAAAGAGCAAGGAAGAGCATGAAGATCACTTGAGAATTATATTGAAGACCCTGAGAAAGGAGAAGCTTTATGCCAAATTTACCAAGTGTGAATTTTGGCTTCAAAAAGTTGCATTTTTGGGTCATATAATCTCAAAAGAGGGGATATCTGTGGATCCAGCAAAAACAGAGGTTATCGAAAGATGGTCAAGACCAACAACAGTAAATGAGATCCGAAGTTTTCTTGGTTTGCCTGGTTATTATCGACGTTTTGTAAAAGATTTTTCACGATTATCTAATCCACTCACCAAGTTGACTCGGAAAGGAGTTAAGTTTGTCTGGACAGAGGAATGTGAAGAGAATTTAAAGGAGTTGAAAAGAAGGTTATCCAGTGCACCTGTGCTCACACTGCCTTGTAGTGGAGAAAGGTTTGTGATATATAGTGATGCATCCAAGAAGGGTTTGGGGTGTGTTCTTATGCAAAATGATATGGTGATAGCTTATGCCTCACGACAGTTGAAAATCCATGAGCAAAATTACCCAACACATGATTTGGAGTTGGCTGCGGTAATCTTTGTATTAAAGATTTGGAGGCATTACCTTTATGGTGAAAGGTGTGATATTTATACTGATCATAAAAGTTTAAAGTATATTTTCACACAAAAGGAGCTGAATATGCGCCAAAGAAGATGGTTGGAGCTGATTAAGGATTATGACTGCTCAATCCATTACCACCCTGGGAAAGCAAACAAGGTGGCAGATGCATTAAGTCGACAAGACCATGCTAGTTTATCCATGATGAGGATCACAAAAGATCCAATATTTATGGATTTACAAAGGATGGATCATGGAATTATAATGGAAGGGGAAAAATCTTATCTTTCTCAAATGAATGTTCAACCATCTATACATGTGAAGATTAAAGAGGCACAGAAAGAAGATGTCGAGTTACAAAAGAAGGTGAGAAATGTTCCTGAATTCAACCTTGATTGTGATGGGATAATAAAGTTCAGGAATCGGGTTTGTGTTCCTCCCATCCCCGAATTAAAGAAAGAGCTGCTGGATGAGGCTCATAGTTCTTCATTCTCTATTCATCCTGGAAGCACGAAGATGTATAGGGACCTGAAAGAGTACTTCTGGTGGGATGGCATGAAAAGAGATGTTGCTAAATATGTCTCTCGATGCTTGGTTTGTCAACAAGTTAAAGCTGAGAGACAGAAGTCTAAGGGGATGTTACAACCATTACCCATACCCGAATGGAAATGGGAAAACATCACTATGGACTTTGTCACAGGACTTCCTAAAACATCCAAAGGCAATAATGCTATCTGGGTCATAGTTGATCATCTTACAAAGTCTGCACACTTCATTGCTATTAGAGAGGATTTCTCTCTAGATCAGCTTGCCAGGATATATGTAAAGGAAGTGGTAAGATTGCATGGAGTACCACTTTCTATTATATCTGATCGGGATCTGAGATTTACCTCGAAGTTCTGGCGAAGTCTTCAGCATACTCTGGATACAGAGTTGAGTTTCAGCACTGCTTATCATCCCCAGACAGACGGTCAGTCTGAGAGAACAATTCAAACCCTAGAAGATATGTTGAGAGCTTGCTCTATGGATTTCAAAGGAGGTTGGGATCAACACCTACCTTTGGTGGAATTTTCTTATAATAATAGCTTTCACTCCAGTATTCAGATGGCTCCTTATGAAGCTCTCTATGGAAAGAAATGCAGGACTCCAACTTGCTGGGATGAAGTTGGGGAAATAAAGCTATTAGGACCTGATCTCGTTGATGAAATGGCAGAAAAGGTCAGATCTATTCAACAACACATAAGAGCAGCTCAGAGTCGACAGAAAAGTTATGCCGACAACCGAAGAAAAGACCTAGAGTTTGAAGTGGGTGATAAAGTGTTCTTACGAATATCTCCCTGGAAGAGGGTTATGAGATTTGGAAAGAAGGGGAAGTTGAGCCCTAGATATATCGGTCCTTTTGAAATACTGGATCGTGTTGGGAAGGTAGCTTACCGATTGGCGCTTCCACCGAATCTCTCTCAAGTTCACGATGTGTTCCATGTATCTCTCCTGAGAAAGTACATACCAGATCCTTCACATGTACTCAGCTCAGAAGTTGTACCGCTGGAGCAAGATCTTTCTTATGAAGAACAGCCGATAGAGATTCTGGATCGTAGCGAAAAAGTCCTACGAAACAAGACCACTCGCTTGGTGAAAGTTTTATGGAGAAACCACCAACTTGAAGAAGCTACATGGGAGCTTGAGGATATGATGAGGGAGAAGTATCCTCATTTGTTTGTTGCAAAGTGACGAATTTCGAGGGCGAAATTCTTTTTAAGGGGGGTAGAATGTAACACCCGAGACTTTTATGTTATATAAATCATCAAAGGAATCTTTTTCTACACAACACTTTCTTGGCTTGCTTTACACGCAATCGCGACCTTCCTCGATAGCTTGCGTCGTACGCAATACCGAGTTTCACTAAACAACAATATGCTATTAAAACTAGCCGTTATGAATAGTAATAACCACTTTTTGAAATTTTATAAATTTTATTTTTCAAAATGGACTTCATTTTTGGACTCAGAATATCGAAATTAGCCTAGGGTGAAATTTTGGTATTTTTCTGAAAACTTTCAATTTTTGATGAATAGTGAAACCACTAAGTGGTAGGTTAAAAACTGAATTTTGCATAAAACTTAATTTTACCGCTTCTTTGAATGGAATTTCAAAAATCCGAGAGACACGGTTAATATCAAGGACTAAAATGTGGTTCAATGAGATGAAAATAATTTTTTGGTGAATAGTAACTTTTTACTTTTTTTACCGCGGTTAATAGTAAATAGGGTAACTAAGGGTAAATATGATATTAATATTACCCTAACACATGTCCTAATTCTATTGGACAAGTGTAATTCGACCAAAAACAAACTTAGGAATAAAATATGACCATTTAGGCCCACTTGGATTAGATTAGGACATTTATTATTAATTTATTTAAAGAAGGGTTAAAATAGTTAAAATCAAAGTTTAATAAGTAAATCATTTTTAATATAGGGTTATACATAAGATAAATTCGATTGTAAATATTCATTAGAAAGATAAAAAGATTTCCTACATGATGGTATTTTATTTGTAATTTTTAGACATCAAATAATTTAATTTATTTATGACACAAAGATGATGCAGTAATTATCTTATTAATGAAATATTGACATAATTGATAATATAAATACCAAAATAAATGTAATTTGAGACTTTTTATGAATTCCACAAATTTTCTAGGTTACTATTATATATTAGTGTTGATTTAATCAACTTGGTTCGAACATATAATTCTGTTATGACTTTCAAAAAAATCATATATCAAATAGTGTCAAAATTGACACAAAATAGTTTTTAAATCAAATATTATATTATTAATTGTTATTTTATTCCTAAAAATCTAAGGTTTGGCCAAATGACTTAGATAAAGATATATATATTAATAATAAACAATTTGGGTTTCGTTTGGCATGTTATAGTAAGTGTATTAACCATATAGTGAAAGAAAACAAAAAGACACGGTAAAAGTTAAATTAATTAACTTAGAGTTAAATCTAATTGATAAGGTTAAAATAATACCCTAAACTTGTCTAAATCCTATTGGTTGATAGGCTTTCGACCCATCCCCACTTTAGCTTAGAAATAAGACCCTTTGTAACCATTATAAACCGATTTTGACTTTAATATAAAATAATATTTTGAGATATTCCTAAGGTGCCCCTCTCCTCCCTTATAAAAGGGCACCTCCTCCCCCTCCTCCTCACACCAATTTGAGCACTCAAGCTCGGCCAACCCCTGCCATTTTCCCTTCTCCACTTCCCTATAATAATCCTAGAGGTCCTGGTCTTCTCCAAAGACCAATCTTAGTTCCTTAAGTGGAGGATTCAAAAAGGCGTTCCAAAGAAGAGGTAATATCCATTACCGATCTTTTCAATTTCTTTCTTCTTCAACTTCTTCTTCTTTAGTTGTTTCATGATAAAGTAATAACATCAGTATTACTTACATACTGATATGTTATTATAAATATGAAACAACCCTAATTCACCTTCTATCCATCCTACGGAAAAATGAAATCACCGCGCGTGCGTACGTACGGAATACCGTCTCCACGCCGTGGTGTAATCTATTTTCCACCATCACCTTACAAGGATGGGTATAATGGTGTAATCAGTAACTATATATGATTATTATTAAGTAATATTGATACTGAAATAATATATATATATACTCCAATACAATTCCACGATCATAGGAACGATATCATCACTCGTGCGTACGTACGGAATACCGTCTCCACGATGTGATGCGACTCGTTCTACATGATCTTCATTTCATAATGATTATATAAATGAATTGAATGAATGAATATGGTATATACTACACTAATACCATTCTGGAAATGAATTATCTATAACCTAAAGATAAGAATAAGAATTTATTCGACAAAACACGCATAAGAACAAAAAGTTATAAAGACCCGAGTAACAAGTAACAATGAAATATTACTAACAAGAAGCTAATAATATGACCATATATGATCTCATATCAATATGTATGATTCTGGAATAAGTCAATAACATTATTTAAACCATTATACAGGAGCTTCGGACATGAACAAAGCA
This sequence comes from Viscum album, assembly GCA_963277665.1. Classification (NCBI taxonomy): domain Eukaryota; kingdom Viridiplantae; phylum Streptophyta; class Magnoliopsida; order Santalales; family Viscaceae; genus Viscum; species Viscum album. The sequence continues at coordinate 1,197,076,667 of OY728140.1, forward strand.
AATCGGACCTAAGGTAAGGGAAATATCACAATCTCATTTTTATCCGAGATTGTTTATTCGTAAGTATTTACTGGGGTGTATTTTATCATCCACATCCATGTTCCCTCAATATGTAATATTGTTTCCATCCACTTGCAATAGTTTAAATCCAATTTTACCCTTAGGTGAGTTTTTAGTAAAGAATATGAAAGGAATATTTTGTCGTTTTTCCGTACGAGGTACTTTTTGACTTTTCCGACAAAAGTACGAAGAATGTTTTTTTTAACTTATAAGGAATGAATGTATTTCTAAAACATTATTTCCAAGAAGCTTCCTTTACAAGTATTCAAGTTTATTTTTAATCAACTTCTTTTAGTTTAAAATTTTATGACATGTTAAGAAAGGAAAAGTGTTTTTGAAGTAGAAAGGATATTTTCCTCAAGAATGGAGTTCAAGTATTTTATCAAAATTATTTTCCATCTAAGATAATAAAAGGGTTCTGTTTTTATCCCTATTATTACATGGATTTGATTATGTTGTGATGGAAATATTTTTATGAATTCCTTTATCTTATATGAATTGTTTTATGATGTCATGATGTTTCAAGAATCCCATTTTTGTTACATGTGTTATGCGATGATGTATGTTTTATGATTATGTGGCACACATAAGAAAGGATTCATTATAAGATGGGTGGGACCTATATCTCCCTCCAATGCATTGGGTAATGATTTTATATCTCATGAGATAGACATGGCTGGAACGGAAGGTTATTTCGGTTCAGTGATACAGGACTGAAACGAGGAGTGAACTCGGTTCAGAAAGGGACTTTGTCCACTAAGATAGTCTTGGCAATGAGTCATGACTAACAAGAAATGATTTTCCATGATTATGTGTGCATGCCACACAGATTCAAGTTTTATGTTATGATTATGGGGATCTCATTTTCACTTCTATGAATTCTTCCATGATAAGATATTATGATCTCTTTTGCAGGTTTTGATTTTCAAAAAGATATGATATGATTTTTATTTCCTTTATTTGCCCTTGCTGAGCATTTGAGCTCACCCTTTTATGTTTTCTTTTCCCCAGGTCAGGAAGATGGATATTAAGTAGAATATGCTAAAAGGGACCCTAGATATGATGAAATAAATGGGAGACACTGTAGAAGATTTATGAACCAGTTGTTTATGTTTCCTAGTTTCTAAAGACACTATACCTATACGGTCCTTTGTGGTTTTGTCATATGTTGTAATAAGTGTGCTTCAATTTTGAAGTAGTAACAATGTATGTAAAGTATGGGTCGTTATAGATAACCTAGGATCAACTCATTATTTTAAATTGAATTCACTTAAATCTGTTAGTTATACTTTAAAACCATATAAAATCAACCTAAGTTGGCCACTTCATAGCCAAAAACAGTCTATAGAATGTACGTGTCTATAGGTTTCTTCTTAGGTCTCTGAGGATTTGATAACCCAAGATAAACTACAAGGACCGTTCTACCTTCATCTCTTGGGTAAATTTGAGCGAGAATCATCCATTTTAAAAGATAAAATGTATAAAATTTCAATAAGTGGGTATTACTATTTATAATGGCTAGTTTGATTGGTTGTGGTGTGTGTTAGAACTTGAAGTTGCGTACAACACACACTACTATATTATTCAAAGAGAAGCGTACCGTAGAAGCTTGGGGTGTTACATTCTCCCCTCCTTTAAATAATTTCATCCTTGAAATTTCTAGAATACTACCGCATGAAAAGACTCGGGTGATTATTTATCATAAGTTCCTTGGGTTCCCACGTTGCCTCTTCCATTTTATGGTTTCTGCATAGAAATTTTACCAGACGAGTCGACCGGTTTCTCAGAACTTGTTCCCTGGTATCAAGAATCCTGACAGGCTCTTCGAAATAAGACAGATCGAGTTCTAGTTATAATTCCTCGTAAGTGAGTACATGCGTTGGGTCAGGCATGTATTTTCTCAATAGTGATACGTGGAACACATCATGCACTTTGGAGAGACTTGACAACATTTCCAAAAGGTAATCTACAACCCCAATTCGTTCTAGAATTTAGAAAGGTCAGATGTACCTGGGACTCAATTTACCCTTCTTACTGAAACTTATAACTCCCTTCCATGGAGATACCTTCAAGAAAACATGATCTACCACCTGAAATTCCAAATCCTTCCTTCGGTTGTCAGCATAGCTCTTCTTCCTACTTTGAGCTTCTTTGATGTGGTTTTGGATTACCTTCACCTTTTCCATCATTTCCTCCACTAGTTCTGGGCCTATGAGTTTTCTTTCACCAACGTCATCCCAACAGGTTGGTGTGCGACATCTCTTTCCATATAACGCTTCATATGGTGCCATACGAATACTTGAATGGAAGCTATTGTTATAGGAAAATTATACCAGAGGTAAATATTGATCCCACATACCCTGAATGTCAAGTGAGCATGATCTCAACATGTCTTCTAAGGTTTGAATAGTCCATTCTGATTATCCATCTGTTTGAGGGTGGTAAGTAGTGCTCAAACGGAGTTCAGTATCCAGGGCTTTCTGAAGAATTTTCCAGAATCTTGATGTAAAACAGGGATCACGATCCGAAACAATTGATAGGGGTACTCCATGAAGTCTCACAACTTCATTAATATATAGTCTTTCTAGACGTTCAAGTGGTAAATCTCCCCTTATAGCAATAAAATGTGCTTTCTTGGTAAGATGATCAACAATGACCCATATTGCATCGTTCCTTATAGGAGTCTTTGGTAGTCCCATGAAAAAGTTCATCGTGATATTATCTCATTTCCACTCAGGTATGGGAAGAGGTTGCATGACTACTCTAGGCTATTGCCTTCCAGCTTTTACTTGTTGACAAACCATACATCTTGACACAAAATTAGCAATCTCCATCTTCATGTTGTCCCACCAAAAATGTTCCTTAAAATCTCTATACATTTTGGTGCTCCTAGGGTGTATAGAGAAATTGGAACTATGAGCATCGTCCAACAATTCCCTTTTTAGATCAGGGATATCAGGAACACAAAGTCTCCTCCCAAATTTGAAAATTACATCTTCATACACAAAGTCACTAAATCTCCCATCATTCACCGCTTTAATCTTCTTTTGAAATTCTTCATCATTGGTCTGAGAACTCTTAATCCTTTCTAGTAAAGTTGGTTTGTCAACCATTTGAAAAATCATTGATGTTTCACCTTCCATGGTTATTCCCATATCCAACTTTACTAGATCCATGAAAATAGGATCCCTTTCTACTCTCATCTTGTTCAAAACTCCATGATATTTTCTACTCAAAGCATCTTCCACCTTATTTGCCTTCCCTGGGTGGTAGTGTATCGTGCAATCATAATCCTTAAGTAGTTCAACATATCCTTTGCCTCATGTTGAGTTCTTTCTGTGAGAAAATATACTTCAAACTCTTGTGATTAGTATAAATATCACATTTCTCACCATAGAGATAGTGTATCCATATATTCAAAGAAAAGATCACAACTGATAACTCGAGATCATGAGTAGGATAGTTTTTCTCATGAATTTTCAACTATCGTGATGCATAGGCAATAACCCTATCATTCTGCATAAGTACACAACCAAGTCCTTTCTTCGATGCATCACTATAAATAACGAACCCATCATTCCTCGATGGTAGAGTCAATATAGGAGAATTGACTAATATTCTCTTCAGTTCTTCGAAACATTCTTCACACTCTTTTGTCCAAACAAATTTAACCCCATTACGTGTGAGCTTCGTTAATGGGTTAGCCAATCGGGAAAAATTCTGGATGAAACATCGATAATAACCTGCTAAACCAATAAAAATGCATACCTCAGTTATACTCATCGGTGCTGACCATTCTTGTATTGCTCTTGTCTTAGAAGGATCAACCGAGATTCCATCCTTAGAGACAATATGGCCAAGAAAAGAAATCTCCTGAAGCCATAATTCACACTTTCTAAACTTCCCATATAATTCATGTCTTCTCAGAGTCTTCAGGATAATGCGCAATTGATTTTCATGATCTTCATATCTTTTGGAATATACCAATATATCATTAATAGATACCACTACAAAATCATCGAGATATTCCTTTAAAACTCTATTCATTAGATCCATGGAAACAGAGGGTGCATTAGTCAGCCCAAAAGGCATTACTGTAAACTCGTAATGCCCGTACCTAGTTAAAAAGGCTATTTCGGAATGTCTTTCTTCTTCACACACAACTGATGGTATCCAGATCGAAGGTCAATCTTTGAAAATTATTGAGCTCCATGCAGTTGGTCAAATAAATCATCAATGCGAGGTAGGGGATACTTGTTCTTTATTGTTATAGCATTGATCTCCCTGTAGTCGATACATGACCTCATAGATCCACCTTTCTTCTTAACAAAAAGGACAGGGGCTCCCCATGGAGAAACACTAGGGTGAATAAATCCCTTATTACTCAATTCCTCTAGTTTTTTATTTATTTACACTAATTCCACGGTTGACATTATATAAGGGGTATTCGATATGGGCCTTGATCCAGGAATTAAATCAATGGAAAACTCAATTTCTCATTCTGGAGGATGTCCAGGTAAATCTTCTGGAAACACATAAACATATTCTTTCACAATAGGTACATCCTCTATTTGAACATTCCTTTCCTCACCCACAGTTATTTTATTCTCTTTCTCCCCAATAATTGAATTTAGTTGAGCTACTAGGGGTGGATCTAGATAAGAATCAGGTGGTGATGATTCTTCTCTGAAGATAAGGTGTTCCTTATCATCATCATAAAAAATCATAACCTCCTTATTCTTACAATAAATATTCACATCATGGTCTGAAAGAAAATCTATACCGAGGATTATATCAAATTAAATCATGGGTATGATGATGATATCATCATATAAAGAGCCTTTATATGATCTAATGGGAACTGATTCACAGAACTTTGTAGCAATGATACTTCCCTTAGGAGTTTTAACTGACAACTCCCTTGTTAAATCAAATTGGAAATATCTAATTTTCTTAACAAACTGGGAAGATATGAAACAATGTGATGATATATAATCAAATAAAGCATTTTCTAAACTTGAGGAAACCATTAAATTACCTGCCACTACGTCTTTCGGAGCTTCTACCTCAGCAGTATTGATAGCATAAGCTTTGCCTTGATCCCTTGGCCTTTTCTGAGGTAAGTTCCCCTGACGCTTAGAATATTCATTTGCATAATGTCCGATCTCCCAGCAGTTGTAGAATTGAACATCAGTAGCTTCTTTCTTCCCCTTGAAATCATGAGATTGGTGGACATTTTCACCACACTTGTAACAGACTCCCATTCCCTTCAAGAAAGTACCGGGGTGTTTCTTCCCACATTTACTACAGGACTGATATTCAAATTTTCCCTTCTTCCCCTTATTTCCATTTCCAGATTGATCATAAGATCTCTTCTTCTCTTGCTTTGCTTTAAAGTCATAAGACTTTGAGAATTATTTTTCTGTCTTGATAGCACATGAGACAATATCTTCATACGACAAGAAGGATTGGCAGACTAATACTCAACGAAGAAATGGTTTTAACCCATAAAATAAACGATCAATCTTACTTCTTGGGTTACGTATATAATCTCCAGTATACCTTGCTAACCTTGTAAAGTTAGCCTCATACTTTGAGACATTCTCATCCTCCTTTTGCCTCAGACTCAGAAATTTCCTTTCCATATCTGCTCGATGGTCACGATGGAAGTATTTTTATAAGAAAAGCTCCTTGAACTCCCTCCATTCCATATTTGATACTTCATCATCTTCCTTCGTGTTTTGAATCAATTACCACCATTGATCAACATCTCCAGTGAGGCGATAAACTACCATGATAACTTTTTCCCTTTCACTACTCCCCAAGGAATGGAATATTTTCTCTAAATAACTTATCCATTGCTCAGTTACCAATGGATTTGTACTCCCATTGAATGTTGGTGGTTGTTTCCTCATGAAGTGATCTAACATTTATCCTCCATGCCGCGGATCAGGGTGCTCCATACGGGTAAGGTTATTATTCATAACCTAAGTGAGTTGTCCCAGTATGGTGATTAGCTGATCAGAACCAGTTGCATCACCAGATCCACTATAATTATCTTGAGTAGGAGAGAAATCCCTAAATGGAGTGCGTGCATTGATACAGTTTCCATTTCTTCCACTAGGCGCCATTTCTAAACAATTGCATAAACTAGATCAGTTTATGAATCAGAATACATAATTCCATACTTGTAAAACACTTAACATAAATTGAACTATTTATGGATATAATCCATAATCATAAAAAAATGTTTTCTTTGAGGAAGTATATACTCATAAACCCTTCATAATGTTTTTTAAAGAAAATGTGAATTATCCTAATCATATCCCCCGGGAGTGTCGTAACCAAGAGTGCGGCAAGGCCCATTGTCGTGCACCAGTTCCCGTTTGAGTCTAGCTCAAAGCGGTGTCTTTGGTTTTTACCACTAGGTACATCTGTGCCAGAGACGCCTCTACCTGCTTGTATCTAGACATGGATGTATTGCTCAAAAAACTCACAAAATCTCTACAATACCAAAATTCTAGGAAGTTCTTCTACACTAATAATCAAAGTCCATCTTAGGTCTACGTGCTCTAATCAGAGTTTATCTAAATCTAGCTTCCAAGGTTTGTACTAAACTTCCTCTGATACCAACTATAACGCCCCGACCCTAGTTACACAGAGTCGTTGCATTATTACATAACATTGGCATGATCCCAAAAGATCAAGTCTCAAAAGACTGATTAGTTTAGTAGCCTTGGAACCACTAGATACATTCTTAAAATTTACATTAAATCATAAAGTAAAAACAACTACAACAACATCTTGTCTTCATATCCCCTCATACTGTCCCTACAGATCATTTATAAAATACTTCTTCACATCCTGGAAAAAATAAAACATTGAAAGGGGTGAGCTCAGATGCTCAGTAAGGATAACAATATAGCAGAAACTTTCATAAATAAGCATAAACATTTAAGGCAATGTATAACTAAAACAAAATACTTTTAAAATTGAACTTCAGCATAATATGGAAAATATAAAATTAAATAATTCCATTTACTTATTCACATGGATATTCTACTAGTCGAATAATCACATGTAATATCAATAACCACTTTCATAATGATGTAATGCATAATGCCAGACTATCATAACCACATAGTCAAGGCCTTGTGCCAAGACTACAAATAATATTTTGTCAAGACCTTGTTCCAATACACTAGTTTGTCTCATGAGACCTACCGATGCATCTAGGAGCTATAGTGGGCTCTACCCGTCACTTAGTAAGTCCAATTCATTCCTCATATGAACAGGTTTAAACATAACATAAACATTCGTATTAAAACTAGCATACGAAATGTCAATACTTTATCCATAAACCATGAATGGTATAAAAATAACACATCCACAGTCAAACATATCACAAAACCTTCAATACTATATGGAAGTTTTGAATCATAATAAATCAACTTCAAATAAGCTTAAAATCCATCATAGGATGTTGACATAGATGAAATCAAAATTATTTGAGATAAATATCTCTTTTTTTAAAATCATTTAAAAGTCACATAATTATAAAATAAAACATTTAATTTCAAAATATTCTTATAAGATTGTAAGGTAAGCTTCGACAATTTTATAATGGCGGAAAATAGCCGCACCCACCATATAAGTTAAAAAAACACATTCTTACCTTAATTCGGTTGAAAAGGTTAAAAAAGGACCTTGTTTGGAAAATGAAGTAAAGATTCCTTTATTATAAAAATTTAAACAAGGGTAAAAATGAATTTAACCCATATTATGTAAAATAGCAAGAATTTTTTGAAATACATTTTTAAGAAACATGGATGTGGATGATAAAGAGGTCCCAGTAGATAATTACGTATAAACAACCTCAGATAATGAAGAGATTGTGAAATAAACCCTTACCTTTTACTTTTCCTTGGTTGAGGGTAGGTTAATCTCCTGTATAATGGTTAAATAATTGTTATTAAATTATAAAAGAATCTCATACATTAATATGATATCATATATGATCTTTTAACATTGATTTGTTAATAATATCTTAGTATTATCATCGTTTCGGGTGTTAACGAATTTGTTTTCCTTTATATATTTTGTTACACAAGCCGTGTTTTTTATGGATAGGTTTCATATTATTCATATATAGAATGATATCAAGTCCTTTAACATTATTTTTAATCATCAAATGAGAATTTTAATTGCATGGATATGATGGGGAATGAGTCTCATCATGTTCGTGGAGACAGTAGTCCGTACATACGCACAGGCGACAATATCATTCTTTTGATATTAAAATAATATATAATTGGATGGTATATCATATATACAGAATAATTATCATGTAATATTTATTATTTACATGAATTACACATCATTATTATACCCATCCAAATAATAATGTATTGAATAACAATTACACCACGACGTGGAGACGATAAGCCATACGTACGCACGTATGGTGACATGTCATTCAAGGGATGGATAGAATACTGAATATGGTTGTACCATATTTATAATTATATCATAGTATATAGGATATACTGGAGTTATTATTTTAGAATTTAAATAACAAAGAAAGAATAAGTTTAAGAAGAAAGGAACTTGAAAGAGGGTGGTAAAAACATTACCTCTTATTCGGGTTCTTCCTTTTGATTTGATCAAAAGGGCTCCTTAGGTTGGCTTTGTGATCAAAATAAGGCCTCTATATTGAAGTTAGAGAAGTTGAGAGAGTATTTGGGCAGGGGTTGGCCAAGACAAAAGGCTTTGAAGGTGTGAATTAGAGAGAATGGGGAGTGCCCTTTTATAATAGGGGTGAGGGGCACCTTAGGAAAAGCTAGAAATATTATTTTATAATAAATTCATATTCGGTTTATAATGGATCCAAAGTATATTATTCAATTTATAAGGTGGGTATGGGTCTAAATCCTTTCAACCAATATATTTTAGACAGGTTTGGGTCACTATATTAACCTTATCTTTTAGTTTTAACTCTTAGTTAATTAGTTTGACACTTACCATGTCACTTTCTATTTTTATATTATATAGTTAATAAAATTACTAAATACATCCAAGCGACCCCCTAGTGGTCCATTAATGATACACCTATCATTATATAAGTCCTTTTTCCGAACATTAGATTTTTAGGAATATAATATCAATTAATAATATAATATTTGTTTTAAAAACTCTTTTATATCAATTTTGACACTATTGGGTATTTTGTTTTTGATAAATTCAGAAAAGAATTATTACTTCGAATAAAATTCATATAAACAATAATAATATGTCATATTAACCTATAAAATTATTTTAATTCATAAAAAGTTTAAAATTACATTTATTTGGGTATTTATAATATCAATTATCTTAATATTTCATTAATTAGGTAATTACTGCATCACCATTGTGTCATAAATAAATTAAATTATTTAATGTCTAAAAATTATAAATAAAATACCATTATGTATGAAATATTTTTATCTTTCTAATGAATATTTATAATCTAATTTATCTTTTGTATAACCCTATATTAAAAATGTTTTAGTTATTAAACTTTGGTTTTAACTCTTTTAACTCTTCTTTGAATTAAATAATAATAAATGTCCTAATCTAATACAAGTGGACCTAAATGGTGATATTTTATTCCTAAGGTTGTTTTTGGTCGAGATACACTTGTCCAATAGAATTAGGACATGTGTTAGGGTAATATTAATATCATTTTTACCCTTAATTACCCTATTTACTTTTAACCGTGGTAAATAAAAGTAAAAAGTTACTATTCACCAAAAATTATTTTCATCTTATTGAACCAAATTTTACTCCTTGATATTAACCGTGTCTCTCGGATTTTCTAAATTCCACTAATAGAAGCGGTAAAATTAAGTTTTATGTGAATTTGCAAATTCTCCTAGGAGGTGGGTAAAAGACTGTGAAAAGTTCAATAAAATTTTTATATATCTAAAATTATTCTAAACTAACTCCAATGAATTACATTGAACTTATATAGGTATTGTGTATCTATTTTGAACTTAATTAAATTTAAATAAAATAAATAATTATTTAAATAAAAATTTGGTTTTAAACTATAACTCAGTGTTTTTCACTATTCATCAAAAATTGAAAGTTTTCAGAAAGATACCAAAATTTCACGCTAGGCTAATTTCGATATTCCAAATCCAAAAATGAAGTCCATTTTGAAAGATAGAATGTATAAAATTTCAATAAATGGGTATTACTATGTATAACGGCTAGTTTGATTGGTTGTGGTGTGTGTTAGAACTCGAAGTTGCGTAAAACACACACTACTGTATTATTCAAAGAGAAGCGTACTGTAGAAGCTTGGGGTGTTACAAATTATTTTATTTTATATTTCATTAATAAATATAAGTCCGATTGAGTTTTGTTTTCAGTGCAGCTTCAAAAAACTAAGGTAACAATCATATTATTTTATTATTAAATTATAACAAGTTTCATGCATAGATTGGACATGGAAACACTCCTGTTGATATCTATTTAATGTTTTGATAGATTAATTCAAGCATACAAACACATGTACCAGCCCAGATGAAATATTCGACAAGGATATGAGAACGCATTTTCTACTACTCCAAAAATTGATTAAGAAACTTATTTTACATCCAATGTTCTACTGTGATCATTAGAGATCTTCATCATCTTTATATTTCTCCACTGATGTGATCAAATAATACAATATGTAATGAATTTCTACACCATCTTCTCAAACTATTATTATTTTTTTCTGTTATTCCGCCACTATAATTATTCCAATCACCTATTTGTCCTCTAGAGTATTGGTTTACAATTTTCTGTTCCAAAATATGTCGTTGGGTTATTCCTACCATCCAAATGTAAGGTTAGGTTATTCCTCCTGTCAAAAAAGAAGTTCAGGTTATTCCTCCTAGATAAAAGGAAGGTAGGTTGTGACTCCTTCAAAAGTCAGGGGTTAGACCACCAGGTGTGAAAAAGGTACATTTGTATTTGTATGTAAATGGGTTATCACTCCCCTTACAAAAAAGGATTTAGTGCGTACCAGTCTCCTCAAGGAGTAGATGAGATTAAAGAGGGGACTAGGATATTGGTGATCCAAACCTCTATAAAAATCACCCGTGTTATCTGTTTTATTTGTATTACAAATTTTCGCTCTGTTTTAACTTTGATAAATTTAGTAAGTGTAATAATAAATAAAAAAGGACTATTTAACCCCCTCTAGTCACTACTTCCATACCAAGGGACCTAACAATTGGTATCAAAGGGTGATTTTTTTAAGGATTTGGTTTTAATTGTTTCATTATCTATTTCTGAACTAACCATTATCCTATATTTAAAAATCTAAGGAAAAGATCCACTGATTTGTTATAGATAATCAAGATTTTGAGATGGTGAATCCCATAAGAACACCTCACTTCAATGGAAGTTACTATGTATACTAGAAATATATAATTAATGTATTTATTAAAAATATAGGTCTTGATTAGTGGGTTATAATTTCAAATACATATAAATTTATTGAAGTTGATTTAGAAACTCTCAGTGGTAATGATCTTGTAAAATGTGTTTTAAATTACAAATTTATGAATTACTTATACTATTCATTAAGTAGAAATATGTATAGTCACATTTCATCCTGTAAAACTGCTTCTGACATTTGGAGGACTTTATAAAAGTCAATCATTAAGGAACTGACAAGTTTATGAGAACTAAGATAGGTATACACCGAGATGAGTTTAAATAATTTAGGATGACTAATCAAGAAATAATAAATGAGATGTACAATAGATTCACCAAAATTATAAACAACATGATTTCTCTAAGATATACCATGAAGAATGAATCTCTCATTGAAATACTACTTCAAGCAAAACCTAAGAAATGGAATTCAAATAAAGTGTCTATTTAAGAAATTAAGTATTTTACTGAATATTATATGGATGAGTTGATAGGATCACTTATTCAATATGATATGGAAACAAAGAATGAAAATACCGATGGCCATGATAAAAGGAAAGGTATACCATTTAAATAAAATATAAATGTTATTTCTAATTCTTCTAATTATGAGTTTCAGGAAAGTAAGAAGGATGAAATTGAAAATTTCACCATGGTGTTTACAAGTACATGAATGGTAAGAGGGGATTTAAGAATCATCATATAAGAGATTATCAAAAGCATGAAATAAAGGGTAGTAAAAGAGGTAAAATTAGAATATATAATGTTTCTAAATTAATATTCTATGAGTGTAGGAAAAAGGGTCGTATAAAATCATACTTTCCCAAATTAAAATAAGAAGGAAAGGAAAAGCAATATAAGAAGGAACAAATAAAGGCATATAATGTAGGTTTTAGTTGTATAGAAGAGTCAGAATAAATTGATGTTGGTTCTTAAAGTGAAAAAGAATATGAAAATATTTTCTTGATGGTTACTACTATAAATGAGCCAAACTCTAACTATAATTATAGTTTTGGATATGAAACCGATACAGAGAATGAAGTTAAAGAATTAACTTCTCAAAATGAAAAATTTTAAAGTGACATATTAAGAATGGATAAACTGTATAGGTAATTACAATGAGAAAATAAGAGGATTAAAGAAGAAAATAAAAAAATGAATGATTCTATTTTAAGTAATATAGAAGAGAAAAAGGCTGTAGATGTTTAATTGTTTAAATTTAAAAATGATAAAATTAGAATAAAATATTTTTTGTAAAAAGATGATGAATTTCAAAAAAAAAATATTTACATTAGTTTTTAATGATTTAGATAAGATTGAAATTTAATGAAATCTTCTTAAACATGAAAAATAAGAAACTGAAAAATTATAGATCATGTACAAATATGAAAATATGTGATAACCTAGAAGTTATCAAAAAGAAAATAAAAACCTTAGAAAGAAAATTATTGGTTTAAAGGAAACTTTATCTGTATTTGTTTGAGGATGTTGGGAACACTTTGTGTATAAGGTTGTATTTGTTGTCAATAGTTGTCAATGAAGATTAAAATTAAGGAGATCAATAAGTACTCCAATGAAATAGAGGAATGGAAATTCAGACGATTGTTGTACTGATCATAAGTTCAAAGAACATGTGTCAAAGGTGACACAATAGTGAATAATGGTGAGGTATAATCCATTTGAGGATGATTAAAGAAGAATGGGGATTTGTTGAAGACCACACAATTCTTCATGATTGCATGAGAACCATGCAAGATACTTCTTGAAGAATAGAATCTTATGATTTGCATGAAGTAGAGAATGACGGTTAAAGAAGATAGAGTGGAAGGTATTGGAATTCTGAGATGGCCATTCACTTCAAATTGTATGAAAATATAATGATGCTAAAGTTAATCTATCAAAGGATATATATCACAATAGTGGAGTTTGTGATGAAAGAAGAAGAGTTGCTGAAGAAGGAAAATCACAGAAAAGAATAAATTTTTTGAGGTGATTGTGCTTGTTGACAATGAAAACAATGACATACAAATTTGTTGACAAAGGGGATTTCATGGTGGCATGTCGAGTTCAAGGGATGTGTTTATTGATCCAAGTTTGATTCAAGAACGTCGACAAAGGAATGGATGATCTAAAGGCGGTACAAAAAGAACAGATACAAGGTGGCACTATTTTCCAGTGTTTGCTAAATTTTTGGGCCTGAAAATCGACAAATGAAGAAAAGTGGTTTTTGGAAAAGGGACTTGCGCACCTTGTACTTGGAGGCTTGAAAACTTGTGCGCCTAATGTTTTTCAAGATTATAAAATCAAAATGAGGCAAAGGAAAGAGGGTCTGGTAGGTATTGGTTTGGTCGTACAAGTGACCTGCGCACCATGAAGAGACTTGCGCGCCAATGCCTAGGAGGATTGGGAACTTGTGCACCTATTGTTCTTCAAGACTAGAGCATGAAAACATAGAAAAGGGAGAAGGGCACCTAAGTTTGGAAGTGGGTCGCACAAGTGACTTGCAGGGGAAGAGACCTGCGCGCTGAGACCTGCGCGCTGAGGGGAGACATGCGCGCCGTCGCGCAGGGTGTCCAAATGCCTATAAATACAGGTCGACCCATCCTCATTCACAAAGATCTCAACACTTAGAGAAAATTAGAGCTCCCGTCGCGTAGGTGTGGTGGTCGCACAAGTGGTTAGTGGTCGTGCAAGTGGTTTGGTGAGACTTTCGCGCCATATTTTGAAGTTGCGCGACAGATGTTGGCTGCGCGCCCAAGGAGGTTTGGGCAAGAAAGGAAGTGAGTCACGCAGGTTTGAAGTTGAAGAAGGTGGTGTCGTGCAGGGGGTTTGGTGATACTTGCATGCCAGTTTAGACTTGCACGCCGAAGACTTGTGCATCATATTGGGACTTGCACGCTGGGCTTGGAGAAGAGCACTAGGTGTTGTTGGAGCATGCCCGTCTTTTTGGTGCTACATGAAAGATGGAAGATTTCCAGATACCTCCGCTGCAACAGATGATGTATTCATTTGAGAAGACGGAAGAATAGTGAACAATTTGGTTTTATGAAGAGAAGTGGTACCGCACACACATGACTAGTGTTTAACACCCTCGTTGTGCTTTGGGAAGAGAAGAAGAACGGTTTGTGCAACTAAACTCCGATCTTCACAGAAATAGGGGAATATATCAATACACTCAGGTGTCGGTGTTGGGAATCAAAGGAAGAGAAGAATAAGTTTTAGTGCATTCAGTTATTGCACTAAAGAAAAATATTGAATACAAAATAGCATCAACTCAGTACTATGATGCAAGCATTATCTCATGCTGAACAGGAGACAAAGACTTCAATGCAAATCTATTGAAGAGACCTTCACATCTATAAACTGAGTGAGACTTCACCAATGGCAGTGAGCCAGGGGGAGTCAACAGGAGTGACCCGAGGGACGCAGTGAGCTATCCCTGAACTTTTGTAAAGGCAATGAGCCTGGGATAGAGTGACTGTGCCCGAACCTTTGTAATCCAGAACTAGTGAAGTTTAGTTGAATTTGGTACGACCGACAACTTGTCGGCGTATGCTCCTTGGGCGTAGCCCTTAGTGGTGAACCAAGTAAAAATTGTTGTGTCATCTATTTGCATGTGAATGTTTCATTACTGATCATTTCCATGATACAGGTTTGACCGGTTCCTAACAATGTGGGAACAAGATCCTTGGTTTTAAAAGAAAAAGTTAACACCCTGATTCACCCCTCCCCTATCAGGGTGTCCTGAGGTCCTACAAGTGGTATCAGAGGGAGGTTCATGTATGTTGGATACTCTATAGTAATTTTATTCATAAGAGGATTTGTGTTTCTTTCCTAAAGTCAACAATGAAGTGTAGCATTTATGAAGATTCAGTCATTTCCGAGCAGAAGCCTTCATCCAGCAAGACCATGACAAATAATAAAATGAAAGAGAAGAAGCAGTTGAAGAAGTCCCTCATGTTCAAAGAAGATATAGTGTCGTGTTCTCCATTCCCTTCCAATAATGATGAAATATTAGTCTTGGACAGTATTGATAAGGTGGACCAAGTTCCTACCATAGGAAAGGAAGACACTTCCATCTCAAGTGATCAGGAAAAATTAATAAGTTATCTGCATGATATTCTGGAAGAAAGAGTTGCTGCTGTTTTTAGAATATTTCAATGCATGCAGGTTGAGATCAATCGATTGGAAAGAGAAGCTGATAATTTGGAAAAGGGATTCGAAGGAAGAATTCTTGAATGCTTAAAGCTCACCAAACAGATTAAAGTCTTTGAAGAAAAAGAGGGAGTCAATAAGACTCTAAAAGAAAAGATCCATGCACTTGAAGTTGAGCTGAAGAAGAGCTCTGAAGTCAAGAGTTTTTGTTTGGAAGAAACATCCAATATATTCAAGGAACTTGAATCTTTGTTACAAAAAAAAGTTATGATGCATGAAGATGAGGTTGAAAGATTGAAGAAGACTTGTGAAGAGAAGATGATCATGATTGAAGATCAGAAGATCATCCTCAATATTGAAATTCAAAAATTGGAAGCCCAATTGAAAAATCTTGAGAAGAAACATATTGAGACTTCACAAAATAATGAAACAGGTGACACTTGTACTCAATGTTCATTGGAGGATTCTAAAGCTGAAATACCTCCAATATGCGACAAAAGATATGACAACTCTTGATTATCCATCTCAAGAATCAGTTGTTGTTGGTACTCAATGATCACTGGAGGATTCTACCGTCAAAAGACCTCAAACATGTGATAAGAAGATCATGACTTCACTTATTGATCTATCACAAGAATCTATGAAAGTGAAGGTACCATCCATACAAACCTGTACTATTGTTTCTAAATATGTTCCTTCAAAAAGTGCATGTTGGAAGAAAAATTCTAAACAAGAATGCGTGAAGAAAGAGGAGGATAAGAAACCTACCACTATGGGTAGGTTGGATGGGAAGAAAAGGAGGAATTTGGTTCCTCAAATATAGCACAAAATATTAAGAAGAATGCCCAAAAACCTTATACAAAAGATATAAAGAAGAAAAGATTTGTGGGTCAATGTTGGTGCTATAACAGATTTGGGAATTGTGCACTGGATTGTTGGTACAATCCCTTTAATGAAAAATCACAAAGAAAGTCTGTATCAAAGGGAAGAAATCCAGAGATGAATAAGCAACATTTGCAGGTCCAGAAGCATCTGTTTACAGCAAACAGATTTGGAATGCTTGATAACATCTGTGATGTATGCAACGACAGTGGTCACAAGGTAGGCACATGTCCATCTCAACATGATTTCACTATTGATAAGAAAAGAAGACCTCCGATGCCGACTAAGTATAAAGTAGATACCTTGGGAAGAAATCAGAAGAATTTTGTGAACACACATTTCCCCAAGAGGATGTTAGGTAGGGGAGCTGAGAAGACCCATGATTTTAGATCCATGAAATTGATGGGTCATTCATCCAAAAGAAAAACTGAGTGGGATGAAACTCAGATGAACCCAGGTGGAAGATCCAAACCAGCTGCAACAGTTCTAAATGACATGTTGGTCATCTGGCCAGAAGATTTGGAAACAATGAGGAAACTTGAAAATGAACAAGCCCGGGCTAGTGGTAAAGGAAAAGAAAAGCTTTCATGTGATGAAGACAGAGTGCATGAGAGATTGCAAACCAAGAGAAACACACGTGTCAAAGAAGTTCTATGTGAGAGATGCATGAAATCTGGTCACATTGCAAAAGGTTGTCTAACCTTAAAAGCAGAGCAAGAAGTATCCCTTAAGAGGAGAAAGAATGTATCATATATTATGGCTATTAAGCAGAACAATTCTCCACACAAAGAAGAAGAGAATGTGAAGAGATCCATGCCTCTTCAACACATATCTGAACATATGCTCAAATGTGCAGGCATGGAGATAGGAGTGAACAGAGAAACTTGGTTGAGAAAAGCACCTCAACCATGCAGCTCATATTGATGAAGCAAGGAGGAACCACCTTATTCTCTTAATCATTTGTGTATTGTATTTGTGCTAATAATTCAGGGAATTGAAGGTGAAGCTTGCTCTTAGGGGGAGAGCCTGAGAAGTAGTGAATCCTGTCAACTCTGGATATCTAATCTAAAGAAGTTTCCATCCTTGGAAGATTCTTCAATTGATATTCAAAGATTAAGATGATGAAGGATCACTCTTGATGAAGATGATGAGGAGTGTTTCCCTTGAGGGGGAGAAAAACGAAGATGCTTCCAAAATCATTGTTTCAATCAGTATCAACTCCAGCTGGTATTAAATGCAAATTACTCAGTAAATTTCTTGAAGAACATGTCATTGGATAAGGTATGTAATTTCTCAATCTCTCATCCTTGGTTACTAAGAACAAAGATCATTATACAAATGGGGAGTAACTGAATTGATCAGTGACATAAGAAGAATGGAAGTTCCCCAAGACCACTTATCCTGCCAATTTCACTTGAATGTTTTTGATCTGTTTGCTGATGTGAGTGTAGGATTTTCAAGTTGATTATATCCTATCACATTTGATTTCTTTAGCCTGAAATGAAAGTGGTAAAACCTTGAAGACAAAATACATGAGTTCTCATCTCATGTGGTATCATGATCTATGAATAATGGACATCCTTGTTGTCTAAATCTAATCCTCTTGTTTTCTACATTGAGCATTTCTCAAGTAGACTTAGAGTGAAATGATTTATGAAACATTTCTTAAGTATAGATTGATACCCTCCCTACCATGAGCTTTGTATTTCTTGTCAAAAAGGGGTAGAGAAAGTGAAATGAATTTTTGAAAAGAAAAGTTGATTTAAGAGAATATTCTCATTTTGACATTGAAAAATTCATTTCAGAAGACATGAAAGGTATTGAAAACAAAATACACAGGGGGAGATTGTTGGGAGCACTTTGTGTATAAGGTTTTATTTATTGTCAATAGTTGTCAATGAAGATAAAAATGAAGGAGATCAAGAAATACTCCAATGAAATGGAGGAATGGAAATTCAGATGATTGTTGTACTGATCATAAGTTCAAAGAACACGTGTCAAAGGTGACACATTATTTACAATAGAGAAGAAAGGTGATGTATAATACATCTGAGGATGATTAAAGAAGAATTTTTATTTGATGAGGACCATGCAATTCTTCATGATTGCATGAGAACCATGCAAGAGACTTCTTGAAGAATAGAATCGTATGATTTTCATGAAGTAGAGAATGACGGTTAAAGAAGAAGATAGAGCGGAATGGATTGGAATTCTGAGATGTCCATGCACTTCACATTGTATAAAAATATAATTTTGATAAATCTAATCTATCAAATTATATATATCACGATAGTGGAGTTTGTGATGAAAGAATAAGAGTTGCTGAAGAAGGCAAATCACAGAAAAGAAGATTTTTTTGAGGTGATTGTGCTTGTTGACAATGAAAACAATGACATAAAAATTTGTTGACAAAGGGGATTTCATGGTGGCATGTCGAGTTCAACGGCTGTGTTTATCGATCCATTTTGATTCAAGAACGTCAAAAAATGAATGGATGATCTGGAGGTAGTACAAAAAGAATATATACAAGGTGGCACCGTTTTCTAGTGTTTGCCAAATTTTTGGGCCCGAAAATCGACAAATGAAGAAAAGTGGTTTTTGGAAAAGGGATGTGAGCGCCGTGTACTTGGAGGATTAGAAACTTGTGCGCCTAATGTTTTTCAAGATTAGAACATCAAAATGAGGCAAAGGAAAGATAGTCATGCAGGTATTGGTTTGGTCGCGCAAGTGACCTGCGCGCCGTGAAGAGACTTGCGCGCCAATGCCTAGGAGGCGTGGAAACTTACGTGCCTGTTGTTCTTCAAGACCAGAGCATGAAAACATAGCAAAGGGAGAAGGGCACCCAAGTTTGGAAGTGGTTCACGCAAGTGAATTGCAGGGGAATAGACCTGCGCACCGAGGGGAGACTTGCACGCCGTCGAACAGGGTGTCCAAATGCCTATAAATACAGGTCAACCCTCCTCATTCACAATGAGCTCAACACTTAGAGAAAATCAGAGATCCCGTCGCACAGGTGTGGTGGTTGTGCAAGTGGTTAGTGGTCGCGCAAGTGGCTTCGTGAGACTTGTGCACCATATTTTGAAGTTGTGCATCGGATGTTGGCTGCACGCCCAAGGAGGTTTGGGCGAGAAAGGAAGTGAGTCGCGTAGGTTTGAAGTTGAAGAAGGTGGTGTCGCGCTGGGGGTTTGGTGATACTTGCGTGCTAGTTTGGACTTGCACACCGAAGACTTGCGTGCCATATTGGGACTTGCGTGCCGAGATTGGAGAAGTGCACCAGGTGTTGTTGGAGCACTCCCATCTTTTTGGACCTGCACAAAAGCTAGAAGATTGCCTGATACCTTTAGTGCAACAGATGATGTATTCATTTGCGAAGATAGAAGAATAGTGAACAATTTGGTTTTATGAAGAGAAGTTGTACCACACACACATGACTGGTGTTTAACACCCTTGTTGTGCTTTGCGAAGAGAAGAAGAACAGTTCATGCAACTAAACTCAGATCTGCACAAAAAGAGGGGAACATATCAATACACTCATGTGTCGGTATTGGGAATCAAAGGAAGAGAAGAAGAAGTTTTAGTGCATTTAGTTTTTGCACTAAAGAAGAAGATTGAATACAAAATAGCATCAACTCAGCACTCTGATGCAAGCATTGTATCATGCTGAACAGGAGACAAGGACTTCAATGCAAATATATTGAAGAGACCTTCACGTCTATAAACTGAGTGGGACTTTGCCAAAGGCAGTGAGCCAGGGGGAGTCAACGGGAGTGACCCGAGGGACGCAGTGAGATATCCCTGAACTTTTGTAAAGGCAGTGAGCCTGGGATAGAGTGACTGTGCCCAAACCTTTGTAATCCACAACTAGTGAAGTTTATTGGAATTTGGTATGACCGGAAACTTTTCGGTGTATGCTCCTTGGACGTAACCCTTAGTGGTGAACCAAGTAAAAATTGCTATGTCATCTCTTTGCATGTGAATGTTTCATTACTGATCATTTCCATCATACAGGTTTGACCAGTTCCTACCAACGTGGGAAGAAGATCCTTGGTTTTAAAAGAAAAATTTGACACCCTAATTCACCCCTCCCCTCTCAGGGTGTCCTGGGGTCCTATAGATCCCAAGAGAAATTTTATAAAATAAGGTCTATAAAAAAACCCAAATATTATAAAAAGGGTTATGACTATAATAATCAGGTTTATAAGATGTAAGCAACTATTTTTGTTAAAGGCATAAATGGGAATATTTCAAATGTTACATGCTTCCATTGTAACTTGAAAGGGAATTATGAAAACAAATATTCTTTAAAGCATACAAAATCTTTAATACACACTAATACTTTCATTTCTAAAGATTTTTATTCCAAATTACCATATAATACATGTATTAAATCTGTAGGAGTTCATAAATATTTTTCTACTAATCCAGTTGGACCTAAACTAGTTTGGGAACCAAAAAAAATATCTTCTTGATTTGTTTTGAGGTAAGCTTTCTTGAAGAGCTCCAAATTCCCATGGAATATAAAAATCATGGGATATAAAAGGATGTTTTAATTCATATTGAACCTAAGCTGGTAGTTATGTCTAGATAAGTTTATTTTCAAACATCATGCATACTATATACTATAATATAGTTTGATATACTAACATATAAGATATCTGATATCTTTTTATAAAATAATTTTATTTATATTTCAAGCCATGTACTTTGATTTATATCTATTTTTTCCTTAACATGTAAAATTGTTGTTGTTTACATAGATAAAACTTCAGTTCTAAATATTATGATTCTATATTTACTTAAACTTTCTAACAATATTTTTCTATCTTTCTTTAAAGATGCATGAATTTAGGGGGAGTTACCCCTTATTTTTTATTTGAAATAATGTATTTATATGTAATTTTTAAATAAGTTTTTAAACAATTTTCTTATGAAATCTTAAAATTCCTTAGTCTATTTGATATAATTTTTCAAAAAGTGATATAGGAAAGTCTTTAATACCCTTATAAATATCATATGTTCTTATTAATTTAGTTTTTCAAAATTCTTAGTTGAAATATATTTGAAATCCCTAATTGTTTTACATAGTCAATTTATTTTAAAATTGATTTAATTTTGATAATAAAATTTTTTTTTGATATGTTTTTAATACTAATATTTCTATGATTAAAATTAGTGGGATTTTTTTTAAATAACCTTTAAAGAGAAGAAACTATTTATGTCTTTTGAAAGTATTTTTTTATCTAATCTGTTCATGAAAATCAGTTTTTTCATAGAATGTGACAATGTTTTGTTCTTTTCTTTTGTTTAAACTTGACATGTAAAGTATTAAATTTTCTATTTTATGTAAATGTTCTTTTTAATACTGATCTCTATGATTTAATGGTAATTAGACCATTCTTTTTAAAAATTATTTTATAAAATAACGCCATACCAATTCTCCTTTCATTGAATATTGTACTTTGTTACTTTAACAATGATTGTTTTTTGTTTTAAAGGGAGTATCTGTTTTATATACTAGTGTATGTTTTGAATTGGGTATGATAAAAGATTAACTTTTACTTAGTATAATTTCTATTTTGATAAATCTATTGAATGTTTTTGTGTATGTCTTATATAATTGAAATCCCTTTATCACACTCTGATTACTTTTTATTAAATAACATTATCAACTTGAACAATGAAACTATCTGTTATTTTCAGTATCTCATTGCTATTTTTCTATTGTGACTTAAATTTTAATTAAAACATAATTTTTAAAAATTTCATATTTAAATAATAACAATGTATTATTTTTTTAATACTGTATATAAATGTAATATTTTACTTTGTTTCTTTCACTATTTTCAATATTTTACTTTTTAATAAATTTCAAAAAGGGGGAGAAAGTTTTTTAAGATTTAATAATTTTCTATTCAGTTTCTTGAAAATTTATTATCTATTATTTTTTTTAATTTACAAAAAGGGTAGATTGTTTGTAATTGGGAATTAATTTCATAATCTCTTTGTATTTTGATAAATTACAATTACATAGCATTTAATTAATTTAATTTTTTTTTTCAAAAATATTATCTCTTATTAACATGTATTCATATTATTTTATGATCTCCATTTTTTTTAATTTATAATTTTTATTTTTTTATTATCCAATAATTAAGGCTTTATGTGGAAGCCTTCAACCGAACTTGCTACCACTCTTAAGGGGACCAGAATGGGTCGACCCTCATGGGAGGTCTCGTTATCAATGGCTTGTGTAGAACCTTGGTTGAGCATAGTGCCCGAAAAGTGCCAACTGACCCCGTGTATAAGGATGGTGTGACATGTGCATGGGGTGGGCTTTCGTAGCCTATAGTGTGTGCTGTGTGTTTTTCTTCTGGCCAATTCATAGAATATTCTATATTACATATCGTGGATTCCTGTATGTTGGATTCAATGTGGAATATAAACTTTTACCCAAGATCCAATCTCAACCATCTGATCTATTTTCTATTTTTTCCATCCATCAATATGATCCTATCATCCCACACTCTCTTATTTTTGAACTCCCAAGTTATTTTTCCTCTCCTAAACATGTTTCTTCTTCCTCTTTTTGTCTTCTTTCACAATGAATTGTCTAACAAACTTCTCCTCGGTGTCCCTATTTTCATTACTTTTTCTTTTTTATCATATCTTTTGTTTTTAGTTTTTTCATGTTGATCTTCGTTCAATCCTTTTACTTTCTATTTAGAGAAAAAATTTGATCAACTTGATCATCATCTTTAGGCTCCCTCAAACTCAAAAATTACAGGTGTTATTAAGCTCATTTTCTCTTCCAACCTAGCCTTGCTTTCTCCTTGGATATTTTTCATCATGATTTTTCTCTTCCTGTTTCATGTTGGGTTGATTTTTGGTTCGAGAGTTCTTTTTCTTCACTCTCCGCTTCATCTTCTCGGCTTGCTTCCACTGTTTTGGTGTTACTGTTGTTTTGTTTCTCAAATCCATTGAGTCACCATTGGAAAATTTCCAATGGTGATTATTTTTGTCACCGTTGGTTTTCACCAATGGCGAGTGAGTGTTTTTTTCACCTTTGGTTTTCACCAATGATGATTGAGTATTTTTTGTCACTGTTATTTTTTACCAATAGTAAGTAATTTGTCACTGCTGAAAAAATTACAATGGTGAGTAATTATTCTCACCACTAGAACCCAATGACAAGTCACTGACCCACTTCCTAGAGATCAATGATAAGTAAATTTACTCACCATTTCACCTCAACAATATGAAAATTTATTCACTGTTGAAATATCAACAGTGAGTTATATTTCCACCCTCTGTTTTCTTTCCTTTACTGTACTTTGTGTTTGAAAACAATCTTCATCTAGCTATTTCATAAGCTCCTGATTCTTATATACTACTTCTATAGTTTTGTTAATTATTTTATCCTTATGTTATTATTTTCTTTCATAAGTCTTTAATTCTCTTTTTGTATAGAATTTATGTGGCATTTTATTTATTTTGAAACATGTAAGTATATCATTTTTTAATATATATTTGTTTTATTTTATTATTTTTTGATTATTTGAGCAACAATAGTTTTGTTTTAGTCATTTGTATCTTTAATATAATGTTTTCCATTTTTTTGTTAATCCACCATTGGAACCCAATGGTAGGTAATTTACTCACCATTGGACATCCAATGATTGTTATGTTTTTATTATTCTCATGAAGCCTTTTTGTATTAAGATGCATGGAAATGTTTTTAGTTTTGTTAAATTATTTTTAATTTTACTTAAAATTGCAATGGTAGGTAATTTTTTTCCCACTATTAGACATTTCCAATGGTGTGTAATGCCTCCCCACTCTCTATTTTCAAAAGCGATTCACGACTCACCATTAGTTAATTTTTTCTTCAAATTTTTTTATTTTATTAATTTTAGTTAATGTTTATATAATAAACTAAATTTTCAAATGATTAATATTTTGTGTTGAAATATAATTCTAACATTGTTTAAAAATTAATTTCATTATTTTTTAGTAACTTTTTCTCATGTAGAAAGTTTATCATATGATTCTCTATTTTTCATAACTTTCTGCTACATGTATAATATGCAGAATTATATCATTATTTCAATTGATTTTAAATGTTGATTGGTTTAATAAATATTACTCTTAATATATTAATTGTTTTATTTTATATTTCATTAATAAATATAAGCCCAATTGAGTTTTTTTTTTCAATGCGAATTCAACAAAATTAGGTAATGGTATTATTATTTTATTATTAAATAATAACATGTGTCTTGCATAAATTGGACATAGAAACACTCATTTAGATCTCTATTTAATGTTATGATATATTACTTCAAGCATAAAAACACATGTACCAGTGCAGATGATAGATTTGAAAAGGATACGAGAAAGCATTTCCTACTGCTCTGAAAATTGATCAAGAAACTTATTTGACATCTATTGTCCTGATGTGATCATTGCTGATCTTTATCATCTTAATATTCCCCCACTTATGCGATCAAAGAACATGAGTTTCAATGATTTTTACATCATATTCTCAAACTATTATTTCATTTTTTCTATTATTCCTCTACTGTAATTATTCAAATCACATGTTTGTCCTCTAGAGTTTTGTCTTATGATTTTCTATTACAAAATATATCATTGGGTTATTCCTCCCACCCAAAAGGAAGGTTTTTTTATTCCTCCCATATAAAAGAAAGTTCGAGTTGTTCCCCCCCAAATAAAGGAAGGTAGGTTGTGACTCCTTCAAAAGTCAGGGGTTATACCACAATGTGTGAAAAAGGTATGTTTGTATTTCTATGTAAACATGTTATCAATCCCATTCAAAACTGAGGATTTAGTGCATACCAATCTCCTCAAGGAGTAGAGGATATTGAATATAGGACTAGTATCTTGGTGATCTGAACCTCTATAAAAACCACCTATGTTATCTGTTTTATTTATGTTTCTACTTTTAACACTATTATAACTTTGAAAAATTTAGTAATTGTAATAATAAATAAAAAATGAATATTCAACCCCTCTAGTCACTACTTCCATACTAAGGTACCTAACACAAGGGAGTTACAAAAACAGGAGTGAACCTCCCCTCACATATCATCATTCCCCAATGTTGCACAATATTCAGGAGCTCTGAAGGGCCACAACATACCTATTTCCATGATCGACCTCTTTGTCAAATAATTCATCACATGGTTGGATTCTCTTTATGCATGTGAAGGAATATGATTTAGTTGAGTGACATTATTAATACAATCAATCCAATGAGGTAGAAGTTTCCATGGGACATTCCTAGTTATCACCTTTAGATCCATGACAACAGTTTCAGAATTATATTCAATATATAGGGTAGTCCACTTGTGTTGGAAAAAATGTTTGATAACATACATCATCACCCATAACTTAGATTCATATGTTTTTCTAGTTCTAATATAATGATGAAAAAAACCTTTGAAAAATCCACGAAAAGATTGGAAAATACCTCCATAACCCGAAGGTCTTGGAATATTTTAGGCTATATCGTCATAATTTTCCTTTATCCAAGAAAAATATATGAGGAATCCACCTAAAAAATTTGAGTACTGGGGGCTGCTTAGATCTTCCTTCAACTCCCATTAGCCATAAAATTTTTAGGTCACTTATGCTGTTGTGCATCGCTCCCACTTTCACCATTTCAACAGCATAGAGATCCTTGTACAAGGACACTGTTCTAGCATGAATGGAGGGAGCTTGATCATAAAACAATATTCTATTTCATTCCCTCCATATTGAGTCAAAGATAGAGGCCACAAATTCCAGAAGAAGATGTTGGATTTGGTCGCTCTATCCAGTGCTATTGATAAAGGCCATATGATCTTCTAGTTTCTTACCTACATATATCTCAAGGAAGAACACCTGACATACATATTTCCATAGCTCCCTTACATATTAATAGCTGATAAAAATATGCTGTATATTTTCTTCATCTCTTAAACATAAGTGGAAGGCCGAAAAAATGCAATGTTCACCCTTCTTCATTTGATCATCTGCTGGAAACCGATGTTTTTAGATTCACTATAGAAGAATATATCTCAAGGGTTATATGAAGTGTGCCTTAAATATGAACATCCATGATGGTATCATGGTGGATCTATCACTTTATATCTTATAATATTCCTCAACATTGAACTTCCCATTACTATTTGTTTTCCATACTATTGTGTTAGTATCCATGAATGCATGGTTTTGAATTTCCACCACAGCCTGCATGGGAAAAAAGTCAAGGATTCTATAATGTGTCATAAGGTTATCTATAGTCATTAGTAATCTGTTAGGATGGATGATCAGGTTGTCTTTGAGTGGTCTGTCAAGCTAAAAAGTGTTCTAGAAGTTGAGACCGGATTTCCTATTAGCCATCCATTTGGTGTTCCACATGATATCATTGAGGAGTGCTTGAATTAGGTATAGAATGATGAACACAGATAGTATGGATACCTATATATCAACCTTATCTTAAGCCTACTTGATAAAAAATCATAGGAGGAATCATTAGTAGTTAGAAGGTTCCATGTGAATTTACCAATAATATCATCATTGAAGATTTTAAGATATTTTATGCCAAGTCCCCCCATTTCTATGGGTTTGAAACATTCTTTCCATGAGACAGTTATCAATTTTCTTTCATGCATGGATCCAGTCTAGATCAAATTCCTGATCATACACCATAACTCCTTGATCAGACTTCTTATCTACCTATAGATAGAGAATGAGTAATTTTTTTTGAAGTGATAAATGAATTAACAAGGCACACCCTCCCAGCTTAAGGAATGTATTTCCCTTTCTATCTATCCAGTTGACTGATAATTCCATAACTTATTACTCTAAGGAATTGTATCTTCACTTTGACCCCAAATAGCGGAACAACAAGATAGTTGAAATGGAGGGATCCCCTTATCACTCCAAGTATCTAGTGATCATGTTCTATTTACCTATATATATCCCATCACCAAACACAATAAACAATTTTCCCCAACTAATTGCCTTCCCAGTCACTTCCTCATAGTGAGTAAATAGATCCTATATACTAGATATATTCATCTTTGAATCTTTCCCAAATAAGAGGATGTTATTTTCATATAATAGATGTGATGGAGTGGGTTCACCCATCTCGGCATTAATTTTCTTGTATAGGTCAACCTAAGTAAGACCATTGATATATATACTTATTTAATCTTAAAAAAGTTCAAATAGAATTCCTATGAGTAAATATACCTACCTTATACCCACATTTCATTGAAAAAATCCTTTGGGGGACACATTGATTAAAATGAACAGCCTTGCAGATGAGAGAATTGATCTTATCAATCTAACAAAAGTGTTTGAGAGGCCCATCCTAAATATATTGATATGAAAACTCCATTTAAGGGTGTAAAATTCCTTAGATATATCAATATTAAGGGAAAAATTCACCCTTTTCACCTTTCTCTTCATTATGTTAAAACTTTTTGAGGATGTGAATAAGAAGTTATGAATGCATCTTCCAGGAATGAAACCATGCATATTTGAAGTAATTTGGTCTTTAATTATTCCCCCATCCTATACATTATTATTTTACTAATGACTTTAGTGATAATATTCCCAAGGGAAACTAGTCCAAATTCCTTGATATCAACTTCATTTTATTTCTTAGGAATCAAGGTAAAAAAGTTTTAATTGATTCCATAAGGAAAAGAGGCATGGGTGAAGAATTAACTTACTAAACTTACCAAGTTATCCTATAGAATGTATCAATAAAACATTAATAATTAATTTTTGAATCCACATGGTCCAACAACACTCTCCATGTTGAGAGAGAATTGAGATTTCCTGACTTCATCTTTATCTGGTACTATGACAAGACTTTATTTATATTGATCTTCAATGTATGAGGTAATATTGTCAATAATATTTGATGTGTTGTCCATCCCATCATCTTCATAAATCCCACTAAAGTATTTGACCAATTCCTTTGATACATCATTCATAGAGGTTTAAAACTATTCATTAATACTGATGAAATTGTTTCCTTATTTATATCTCTTATCCTTGTGTAATCTACAGAAGAATATTAAGTTTTTATCCCCTTACTTCAACCATTTAACATTAAAGTGATTCATGTACAACCTTTCTTTGATGGTTAGAAGACCATCAAACTTTGAATGATCTTACAGTTTCTCCCTAGAGGGGTTATTCTGATTCTGATTTCTGGCTTGAATGCTTGTAAGATATTATTCAGTATACTTAATTTCAAGGTCTAACTTTGAGAAGTATTTTTTACTACATTCCCTTAGGAGTATCTTAGTATGCTTTAATTTCTCAACAAGAAATTAAAGTGGGATTCCCATTGGAACAAGCTTCTAAGACTCTAATATAGTTTCCCTACATATAGAAATAACAAACCATCCATTTTAGAACAAAAAGGGAGAGTGAATAACCCTATTAGGTTAGATAAATCTATAATTATGCGGTTGTGGTCAAAGTGATTTTTGGGAAGAGTGTAATCTAAAATTACATTGTAAAAACTACTATCATCCATTTTTACAAAAAATATATTAATCTTTGTTGCTTTCCATCTATTAAAAGTGTACCTACTCCATGTAAATTCAGCTCCAACAATTGGAAACTTAACAAGATTAAACTGATCAATACAAGATGCAAATTCAATAGCTTCTATCATATTGAAATTGGACATCATTTTTTTCTTCAGGTGTTAGGAAAGTGTTAAATTCACCCATAATCACCCACTTGTGAACCGTATTCTTAGAGATTTCCTCAATCTCCCTCCATAGATCTCTTCTACTGATATATGATGTTGATGCATACACAAAATAAATCTGAATAGTATGGCATGAAATGTTGAGAGTGATAGTTATGCTCTGATATTTCTAATTACATGTGACCATTTGAATGTTGTCGTGACTAGGTTATCCATGTTATAATTTTGGAGGTTATGAGAAACAAATTTGTATCCCATAGATGCCTATTTTAAGGTATTCGAATTCTCAAACAATATATTCAGTTTTTCTATTCCAATAAGAATTGGTTTGTTGTCCATAATAAAGTTCCTAAGAACTTTGGTCATTAGGGGGTTCCATATCCCTTGGAAATTCTTGTAGAAGAGATTCATTACTTGAGGGAATTTCCCCTTATCACAGGTCCTCTATTCCATGCCATCCTAACATGGCCTTTCCTTTTCCTCTTTTTACCTTTATTCTTCCCATCCTTTGGGTTTTTATCCATTCTTGATCCCGCCACACTTCTAGTTTCCTATATGTTATTTTGATCATCAGTTACAAGGAATTCATTATTTTCTTCATTAATCTCAGTCTACATAGGGGGTTGTGGATCCTCAATATCATCATCCCAAAGGATTCCACTTAATGGGATGAACATGTTTTTGGAGTGCATAGGATCAGGTGATTTTTTTGAGGATATCTATCTTCTGGAATTCTTAGAGGGAGGAACTTATAAAAAGGACTCCCCTATGTTATTATTATCAACATTTTGAGAATATTGAATTTAATTCTACCCATCAATGAGTGGTTTCTCCACTGGACACTCCTATTTTTCTACATCACTGCGTGGTGTGTTCATACAACTAGTTTCTATCTGCTGTTGAGTCCCTTCTACTGCCATAATTTGGGGAGTTCCATTAGAACACATTCTATGAGAGATTCTTGCCTATTTATTTTCCTATGAATTTCCCTCAGGTATAACCTCTGCAAACCCATCTGTGCCTGTATGCACACAACAAGTATGCACTTCCTACCCAGTAGTGGGTGATAGGAATTCCCATGTGTTCAATAAAAGATATGGTGTGAATCCATTTATCACATTATTTTCTTGAGATACCTCCTTTGGAATAACCCTAAGATTTACATCAAGAGTCATTCTTATAGTAAGATGCACATGAGTACCACTTGGTTGAGTAATCCTTGGTGGAATACCTGTATTGTTAACATCTATAGCTTCATCGAGTTTAGAATGAAAATGCATGTGTCCACCACAGTTCTAGATACACGATCCTTAGTACTGTCATGTATTTTCCCTTTAGATTGAGTCATCATAACATTAACATCCTCTACAGTATCACTGGTACTAGTGGGATTGTCATCAAAGGTGGGGTGGAGAGTCCCAGAGTGGCCATGGGTGCCATCCACTGAGGCAGTTCCCATATTTTCCTCAAACTTTTTTAGTTTCAAATCTTGTACATCCTTAATAATCCTAGTGTGGGTGTCATATGAGTATGAGGGAGGCTTACCAGAATGCTCATAGGTGTCTTCCAGAGAGTTGATCTCCACAATTCCATTTCCCATTTTGTCCACATTGGAGGGTCCAGAGGTGACGTTTCCATTTGGATTAGGAGGTAGGATTTTATCATTTACTTTTTACAAATAGGAGAATCACATCCCTTCATGTTGTATAATTTACACTCATTGTACCTATTACATTCAGATGTAAGATTCCCAAAAAACATGCAACCCAAAATTTTTTTTAGCTTCCTTTAACATTGGATCAATAAATTGATGCTATCACCCCTTGTGGTTAACACAACTTCCTTCACAAGGGTGTTAGACATGTCAACTTCCACCAAGATCCTATAATAGTGGCCATATCTCAGGTCATAAGTTTTCCTATCCAACCTAATCGGATTCCTCATATCATAAGCTATGTACCAAAGAATACATGAATGAAAGTATAACTAATTCAGTTTGCATACACGAATATATACTTGTGTATGAGTGATCCTTACTGTATCTTGGTCAAAATTCTTATCCCTTTCATAGATTTGTAGGAAGAAAAGTCTCAAGGATATTAAACCAAGCACCAAGATCTTCACTTATAGTCGTTAGATGGGAAAACCCACGTGGTAATACCCTCACCCCATTTCTATCATCTTCCAATCACCAAATCCCCAGATCTCACTAATCCTTCTCATGAGATCATTTAATTTACATAACATCTCTCCCTTCTAAACTAGAACTCTCGCAATAATGGTGCACCCAAAAAGGTTTACCCTTTCATCCACAACCTCTTGATTTTATAAAACGTGCACTTTACTACCTTTTTTGATAATCCTTCTTGGGGTGGTAGATTGAATTCTGAAAAAGAGGGGTTGGCAGCAGATTTTACCACTTCCGCAACGTTCTCCTTCAAATCAGCAACATTATTAGAAGCACAATCTTCCACATTCTACTTTATTAATGAAAGATGAAACAAATATTTGTGTCCAACATGATCTTCCAGTGATTAAAACCATGTATTTTCAATAGGATTCATCTCATCATAGCTGTCTAGATATTTGAATTTGGGGTTTCCCCCTTTCTCCATTTTCTCTTCCACTATCTTTCTACTTTTAATTAAACAATCAGATGCCACGTTTACAAAAATTTTGTATTCATAATAAAATATTAATTAAAATAGTTTCATATTTACCTATATGTAGAATCAATGGGCCTCTTACCATTCCATTGATGAAAAATTTACCACTTCAATATACTAATATAATTTAATAATAGTTTTCTATTAAATATTTATACTTTTATAGTTTTATCCCTTTATAAATTTATATAATTTTATAAATTTTATAGTATATCATATTTACATATATAGTTTAAATATATATATATTTTAATTATTTATAATTTTATATATTTATATATTTATAAATTAGTATAAAATTATAGTTTTATTCATTATAATTTATTATACTTTTTTATTTTCATAAATTTTAGTTCTATATATTATAATTTTATACTTTTATAAATTTGTAAAACTATATACTTCTAAAAATTATATATACTTTTATTACATATATATACTTTTATATACTTTTATAAATTTATATACATTTATAAATTATGTATATTTCTTTAAAATATATATTCCTTTATAAATTATATATAATTTTATACTTCTATATACGTTTATAATTTTTTATACTCATATAAATATATATAAAGTTTTAATATATACTTTTATACCTCTATAACCTTTTCAATTTATCAATATTTTAATACTTTTATACTTTCTTAAATTTTATTTCTATAAATAATACTTTTATATATTTATAATTTTTATACCATGATTATTATTTTTTCAACAAATTCATTTGGATAATTAAGAGTTATTTTATTACATGTAATATTTTATGTTTTAAATCATAAAAGAAAGAAGTTGGATGCATGCTTTTAATTGAGGGTTGAATGAGTTTCAAAATTAGTTTTTTTTGGATTTCATGTTCAACAATATATCTAAGGGGGAACTTATTTGATTACTTTTTATAATTGCATCGATAGACCATGGTTTACTCATAAAGGGTGCTATCTCTATTTATATGATCATTTTAACTTTCATTTACCTTTTAGATACACATAATATCACATTATACATAATATAAATTGATAATAACACCATGGAAATGGTACGTAACTAACTTTATCCAACCCATAAGATATCCATCACGACCTCACTCCTGCAAAAGGTGAATTAATGTTTAACCACATTAGAACTCCTAAACCAAATTTTCATAAAAAATGACTTGCATGGTTTAAATTACGATATTTCTCCAAAACTAATTCTTCTCTATAATTTGGTGTTAACTTCTAAGGGGATGAGTCTCAGGACAAAAAAAAATGAAATATTAATAATCATCCTCATTAGCTGCATCTACTAAAAAATTATTATTATTTTTTCTTGAGACTCATACCCCACCTCTTCTGAACATGCACCTATGTTTCTTGAACTACTCTTAGTAGTAGTCATCCCATACTAGGTATCGATGAACATTGTGGATGAATTAAGAGGATAACACCTACCACAAGTATATTAATTATTTTATTATATTCAATAACTCATTTCCTTCAAATCATGATGAAATTATTTGAAACATTTAAATATTGGGTTCCCCATATTTGAAAGACACCTTTTTGTGTATTTATTTACTTTGTTAAATATTAATATTTCCAAATAAAATAGGATGGATATGAATAAAAAATGTATGGATGCCAATCATATGAAAAAAGAGTATGAAGATGGGGTGAAAAAGCTTATCAAATTTTAAAAAGATGTTAGGACCAAGATGATGAGGAAGGTATTGGTTTTAAAGTGTTGTATTTTGTTGTCAAGGAAATTTTTTGAAGAAATAAAATGACCTCACTTTTTATTTGGTCAAAATCATATTGATGGTTATTTTAAAAAGAATCAGACTTACTCTGTTCATTGTAATGAGGTGAATCTATTTGAAAGAAAAAGTTATGACCAGACTTTCCTTGGGTCCAGAATGGGAGAATATCATAATGAGGAATTTTTCATTATCTGGAATAAGAGAATCGATAGCATGGAGGATATATCTTTCTAGAAGTAAATGTCCATCAGATTCACTTTGGATTTGGTATAAAATAAGTGATCGTATCAGAGCCTGTATGACTACGATAAAATTTAGATGTGATAATGATTTTCTAATCTTAGAGTTCTAATAAATCATAAGTTAATTAGAGAACTTATGATTCAATCTTGATGAAATAAAGGGGGAGTGAAAACAATTCAGGCCGATTTTATTTTGAAAAGAAAAGGTTACCAGGAATCATACTCAAAAGATCGTACCCAGGATAACCATATCCAGACTAATCATACCCAGAATGATCAGGATAATCATATCCAGACCAATCATACTCAAAAATATATTACTCATGACAATCATATTCTGGATTAGAAGGAAAGAAATAGGTTTTTGGAGGATTGTAAAGTTTCAATACTTTCAATTATAAGCCAGGAACTGTACTAGACAATAATCAAATGTATTTAAAGGCATGAGAATGAATTTTATGGGAAATTTAAGTTAGGAAATGTAGAAACCAATCCTCAAATGTGTTCAAAGGCATAAGAATTAAGTTTATGGAAAAAGAGAAAGAATTTTTAAGTGGTATCATATTCAGAAAATAAAGAAGCTACTGACTAGACTCGGTATTCCATCATAATCAAAGGAATAATTGATTGAGATCAATAAATAAAAAGAAAAGAAAAGAAGATGATCAACAATGTAGTCAACCATTTAAAGGGGTTGAATTTATTTTTTTATCAATCAAGTGGATCAAGAGAAAATCTGAATAAGTTAAAGTGGTTTGAGAGAAAAGATAAAGGAGATTACTGAATTTTCTGTCAAGAAGGATATTGGCATTCAAAATAATGGTTGTATTGAACATTTAGAGTGGTATCCATTTCTTAATATATTCACATTCAATTGGTAGAAATATTTGTTTTGAAGAAGTCAGATTTAGAAATTTAGACTCATAAATTTAAAACAAACTAGAAATTGAAAATAATAATCCAAGATGAAGTTTGAAGAAGAATCAAGAAGCTTTGACAAGTGTTGAAGGAGTCAAAATGCACATAATATTTTAGTGGAAATTGATATTAGGGTGAATTTTATTAAACAAAAAATTTTTGGGTTTCCCACCATAACCACACATGGGACACCTATAAAAGGAGAAAAGTAAATCATAATTTTCTGATAATTGATGTACTATTCACCATAGAAGAGAGAGAAACTCTGAGTTTTTAGAGAGAATAATAGGATTTCCGTATTGAGATTTCTGTGGAAAAATTTTTTATGGATTGAAGTGAAAGATAAGAGACAAGATCACAATGTTGTATTTAGACGATCATTGTACTCAGTAATTATCGTACTCTAATGATTACCATATTATTTATATCAATCATATTCAACTGATTATCATATCAAGCTAGATAATTGGATTCATGATTTTCTTATTGAGATTTACAAAATGTGGAAGAATCATATAGGGAGAATCGTACTGAGTTTTCCGTACTCTGAATTGAGGTGGTGTCGATTCATCTCTACAATATTCTATCAAGGTCATATTTTTCATAATGGGCAGAATAATACCTGGAAGAATCATACTAAGAAGACTAGTATTAGGGAGAATCGTACTCAGAGGAATCGAACTGGGAAAAATGGACTGGGAAAATCAGACTGAGTTTTCCTTAACAAATTCAAAGAAGTTCTTACCATCTTATGGGTAAGAAATTGAAGAAGTTTTTTTCAATTTAATAAATTTGTGAAATTGAAAATAATATTAGGTAAGACGAATTGTTACACAAACTTTCTATTATGATATTTATGCTAAGAGGGTTCACATATGATTTTGGATTGTCTTCAAAGTACTACATGAGTGAAAGAGAATATCATACTCATTGTAATCCAAGGATTCTTTTCTAGTGGATTTTTTGGTATTCTATTTTCTCCAAACCATACCAAGGACGTAGATATTAATATTAAATAGTGAACCTTGTAAATACTTGTGTTCCTATGGATGTGTGTCTAAATTGATTTCAGCGGGGGATTTAATCTTTAATAGGAGGTGAAGGTTGTTTCAATTTCAAGGGAACATAAAAGAAAAAAGTATCACTGATTCACCCCTCCCCCTCTTAGTGATAAAATTATCCTGACCAGTCACTTACATGTGGTATCAAAGGGTAGGTTCCGTTCACTTATTCTTTGCTGATGGAGAATTTGAATCTCGTAAACAGTAAATATATTCTAATTTTAAATGGAAATAATTATCATATCTGGAAAGATAGAATGTTGACTTATCTTATTATTGTATATTATGTTCTTTAAGCTGCAACAAATGGATTTCCTCTTATTGATTTTAAAACCCCTCTTACATCTGTTGATAAGAATAATTTGGAGAATGATGAAAGGGACAATAATACTATATTATGATCAATTTTTGAAAGTGAATTCCTAAGGGTGAAAGGAGTTTCCATAGACAAAGGTATATGAGATAAATTAAAAATATATATGAAGGCAATACAAAAGTGAAGAAGAAAAAACTTCAAATATGGAGATTGAAGTATGAAGACTTGAATATGGGTGAGTAAGAATATGTTGGGGACTTCTTTACTAGGGTAAATGACATTTTTAGTACTATTATATGCCTTGGTGAAAATTTAGATGATTCTATAGTTGTTAAAAATATTTTGAGAATCCTTCCCGATAATTTTGATGCAAAAGTTTATTTATTAAAGGATAAATATCCTAAAACATTTTCTCTTGATGATTTTCATATCAATCTCATTACTTATGAAATGAGAAGGGAGAAATATATGAAAAGAAAAACAAAGGTTGATATAGAAATATATTTCAAGGCTATAAAGAAAGAAAATTCAAAGAATATTCTTGTTGAATATGAATCTGGTGAATGTAACTCTATAAATGAGGTATGTATAAACTTTATCCTTTTTTTCTAAAAATGTAAAAAGAGGTATAGGGAAATAAAAAGGGAATCTTACCTTAAAATGTTTTAAATTTGGAGGTATTGGTCACTTTGCAGCTAATTTTCCTCTAATAAAGAAAGAAGAGGATAATGATGAAGAAAAAATAAATTCAAGAACATCATAGAAGAAATAGTTAGACAATGGAAAAGTGAAATCCATAGGGAAATAAAGAAATTTCTTCAAATAAAAAAGAAAAATTTTCTTGTCTAAAGATGAAGAAGAAGAAGAAAGTTATGCTGAATCCAAAAAATCTGGTTAGTATAGTATTGAAAATAATTTTATATCAATAGTAAATGATGAATAATTCATAATTAGTAGTTCTAAAGAAGAATAAATTCAACTTAAACATCATTTAAAAAAATAGTTGAAAGAATGTATAAGAAACAAAAAGTTGAAAGATGAGTGTTCCTTAACAAGCAATCAAGAATGTTTTTTCTGATGAGAAATCAAAGATGGTGAAATATATTTATGATTTGTAGAAATCACTTGAAGAATAAAAGAATTTTAATGAGCATCTAGAGGTGAAGCTAAAAGAAAAAGAAAAAGAGTTGAAAATTGTTCAACAAAAAATGTCTATATCTGAAAAAAAGTACAAGTTTCAAAAAATCTATAACTGAAGTTAGAGAAAGTTATCAAAATAAGAAACCCTAAGAAGGATAAAAAAATATACCTTTAAAGTTTTATAAGAAAGATGATTTTTTTGAAAATAATAAATCTAGGAAAGTCATGTACGTGGTTTAGGCTAACAAAGTTGGGAATTTAGAAGTCTCAAAGAACCCTGAGTTTGAATTTTATTTGAAATAATATGAGTCCAAAAAAGTTTTAAACACTTCTAGTTCTTATAAAGTAGATAATAAAAGGAATAATCTTATTGATAATAGAAATTTTGGTGGCTCAGAAAAGAAATTGAATAAAGTGGATGAGAAATGTATTCATAGTTCCAATAAATATGGAAGTTTCAGAGGAAAATACTCCTTATATGACTATTGCTAATATTTTGGTGGATTTAGACATATAAAAAATATTTGTTGGTTCAAATAACAACATTACTATTATTCCACAAGTTATGAAATGGAGAGGTTTATGGGAAGTCAATTCCATCAAAAGAAGAATTCTGATAGGGTTGTTTTGAAGAAACATGATAAAGGTGGTGTATAAATTGAAAATAGATTCTAACCATTGGAAACTATTTGTTAAATATGTGAACAACCTGGACACCTTTAAAAATGATGTCTTGTTTTGTTACTAGAACAAAAAAAGTTCCTTAACAATTATTAAAATCTGAAAGATAAACCTCTGGTTCTTGAAACTACATTGAAAGAAACAAAAGGAGAATGACCTTGGATTATTGATAGTGGGAGTTCTTCTCATATGACATGAGATTTAAAATTGTTGAAGAATTTGAAAGAATTAAAAGAAGGAACAATGACATTTGGAAATGATGAATCCTTGAAAATCAAAGGTGTTGGTTCATCCATCACTGGGAAAGAAAAGATGATATCCTAGAAAGATTTATATATTGATGGGCTGAAACACAATTTTCCAAGTGTTTCACAATTGTGTGTTGAGGGTAACAAAGCTATATTAAAAAAATATGGGATTTGCAAAGTGAGTAATATGGAAATATTGTTACAAGAGTCCAATGTACAAATGGAAACTTGTTTTAGGTTGTTGAAATAAAAAACTCTTGTTACATGATCATGGTGGTAGAGAATCAATTGTGGCATAAAAGACTAAGACACATGGGGTAGAGAAACATGAGAAAGTTATATAATAGAAATGGTGCCTAAGACATTCCTGATTTTCCAAGAAGAAGAGACTAGAATTTCTCTATTTTTGAGAAAGGAAAGATTACAAATGCTATGCTTAAGAAAGTTGAGATTTGTTCAAGACAACCCCTGAAGCTGATTCATTTTTATATTTATGGGCCAACGAGAAAACAATAAACAAATGGAGATAAGTACTTCATTACATTCATTGATGGTTTTACTTTCAATACATGTGTTATGTATATGAAACAAAAATCATAATCTTTTAAAATGTTTAAAAGTTTTAGAAGGAAAGAAGAGAAAGAATGTGAGTATTTAGTAAAAAAAGTTAATAAAAAAGTGAATAATTTGAAAGTTATCTTGAGAAGTATGGAATTCATCATGATTATAGTTCCCATTACACTCCTCAACAAAATGGGGTTTCTAAAATAAATACTAGAAGTTTGGTGAAAATGGGAAGGACCATGTTACTTAAGCATGATATTTCTCATTACTTTTAGAGGCAAGCCATGAATACTTCCATTTATATTCAGAACTGTCGTTTCTATAAGACAAATTTAGATATGACTAAATATGAATTTTTTTATGTAAAAACTCCAAGTTTTAAATTTTTTAAAGTGTTCGGGAGTCCACGCATTATAAATAATAAATGTGGAAACTATGGAAAGTTTGAGAAGAAATGTGAAGATGGAATATTTTTTGGCTATGCTCTAGAAGTAAGAGGATATAAATGATTCAACAAGGAGACAAAAATAATTGTTTATTCTATTGACGTGTAAGTAATTGGAATATTCTAAAAAGAAAAACATATTCAGGAAAAAAATGAAGTTGATCAAGTTGAAGAAAAAATTCTAATAAGGATAAATACAATTATATTCTTACTCAATAATAACTATCAGAATCATCCATTTCCAAGGATGAGGAAGATACTTGAAAATATCATCCTAGGCTGAGGAATCAAGTGGAAGCTCATAATATAATTGATTATCGACATAAGAAGGTTCAAACAAGAAGAAAAATAAATGCTATTACCCATACTTCTTTATATTCAAAAGTGGATCCACATGATGTGAAAGAATATTTTGAGTATCGGGAATGGGTTCAGGCCATGAATGAATAGTTGGATCAGATTGGAAATAATGATACATGGAAACTTGTACCCAATCCTAAAAACAAAAACATTATTGGCACAAATTGGTTTTTCCAGAACAAGCTGAATGAAGAAGGTTAAGTTATAAGGAAAAAAAAAGATTGGTATGAAAAGGGTATTTAAAAATTGAAGGTATGGATTTTGATGAAACCTTTACTCCGGTGGAAAGATTATAAACAATCAGAATCTTTCTTACTATTACTGAACAATGACGCTACATGATCTTTCAAATGGATGTTAAATCCTCATTCCTAAATGGTGATCTTGAAGAGGAAGTTTACATTGAATAACCTTGTGGGTTTGTTTTTTGGAAATATGAAAGTTATATATGCTGATTGAATAAGGCCTTGTATTGGATAAACAAGATCCAAGGTAATGGTACTCCAAATTAGATGCATGATTTGGGAAGATGAATTTCAATAAAGGAAGAGTGAATGAAAATATCTACATCAGAGAAAGTCAAGAATATTCCCTCGTTATGATTTTTTATGTTGATGAAATAATCTTTATTGGGAATGATGAAAGAACTTTTCAAATGTTTGATGAAGAAATGAAAAAGGTATTTTAAATGTACATGATGGGGGAAATGAAATACTTTCTTGGGTTACAAATACATCAAAGTAAGGAATACATTTTTTACTTCTCAAGAAAAGTATGCTAAGAAACTTCTTAAGAGGTTTGGA
Organism: Viscum album; assembly: GCA_963277665.1. Lineage (NCBI taxonomy): Eukaryota > Viridiplantae > Streptophyta > Magnoliopsida > Santalales > Viscaceae > Viscum > Viscum album. The sequence goes on from OY728140.1 coordinate 1,197,117,166, forward strand.
ATGGAAAAATCAATACCTATTTCCAAACCAATATCAATGGGAACAAAGTTTTATAAATATGGAGAAGGAAAAGAAGTTGATCAGAAATAATTTTGAAAGTTGATTAGAAGTTTATTGTATTTGACTACCTCAAAACCTGATATTGTTTATGTTGTTAACTTATTTACAATATTTCAGAGTGCTCCAAAATAATAATATTTACTTGGTAGAAAACGAATTCTAAAATACATCAAAGGGGAAAAAATTAGAATCAATTATAGCAGCTCAGATAGTATTTATTTTTTGGGTATTCAGATGCTGATTGAGTAGGAAATATTGATGATAGAAGATCCACATCTGGTGGAGTATTCTTTCTAGGAAAGAATTTTTTTTGGTATTAGAAGAAAAATAATTTAGTAAATCTCAATATGGATGAATCTGAGAATGTTTCTTCCACCCAAGTCACTACTCAACTTATGTGGATGAAAACTCTATTATAATATTTACTTATTGATGTGAAGTTACCCTTTCTCTTGGGCTGTGACAATAAAAGAACAATCAATCTCACCAGGAATCCTATTTAACATTCTCATTCAAAAAATATTGATATAAAATATTATTTCATCAAATAGCATGTAGAGAAGAATTAATTGAATCTATAGTATGTTCCAACATCAGAACAAGTTGCTGACATTTTCACAAATCCCTTACCTAAATATATTTTTTTAAATCGAGGATAAACACAGGTGTCCAAACTATTTATCATCAAGGTTTAGGTATGTTTTATGTCCCCTATCTCATTTTACCTTTGAATTTTATTTTCAAAGGGGAGAATAGTTTCTTTTATCAAACCTTTTGAAATGAAGAATGGGGGATTTTTGGGTAAGATGTGAATTCAAAATTATTTTGGGAGTGAACTATTCTATATACTTGTTGGAGTGGTTGTAGGAATAAAATTGTATTATTTTACAGGAAAGAATAAGATATGGGAAAGAAAAGTTGAGGAATATAAATAAGGCTATCATAATCACTTCTTTTTGACAACATGGTTTTGCTATCAATAATTCTTGTTTTCTACAATGAGTTAGCTCACACAGGCTTAAAATTGTTGATAAGTAATCCATTGCTTGAGGATAAAAAGGTTAGTGATTTATGAAACTTTTTTGAAATAAAAATCTAAAGGGAGAGATTTCTAGGACCAAGTTGATGAGGAAGGTATTTCTTTTAAAGTGTTGTATTTTTTTGTCAAGGATTTTTTTGAAAAAAGAAAATCACCCAACTTTGTATTTCGTGAAAATATTATTGATGGTTCTTGTCAAAAGAATCATACGTACTCTGTTCATCGTAACGAGGAGAATCTATTTGAAAGAAAAGGTTTTTATTAGACTTTAATTGGTTTTGGAATGGGAGAAGATAATAATGAGGAATTTATCATTATATGGGATGAGAGAATCTGTCGCATGGATAAATTATCTTGATGGAAGTAAATGGTCATTAAATTTACTCTAGATCTAGTATGAAATAAGTGATCATATCAGTGTCTACACGACTATGTTAAAATTTAGATGTGATAGTGATTTTATGATCTTAGAGTTATAATAAATCATAAGTTAATTTGAGAATTTATGATGTAAGATTAGTGAAAGAAAGGGGAATGAAAAAGATTCAAGCCGATTGTATTCTGAGAAGAAAAGGTTGTTGGGAATCATACTCAAAAGATTATACCCTAGATAATTGTATCTAGAATAATCGTACTCAGAATGATCCAGATAATCATATATAGTCCAATCGTACTCATATATACCACAATCATGAAAATCATATTTGGTCTGAGAAGAAAAGAAATAGGTTTCTTGAGGATTGGAAAGGTTCTATACTTTCAATTTTAAGTCAGGAACTGTAGTAGTTGATCCTAAAACGTATTGAAAGGAATGTGAATGAAGTTGATGGGAAATGTAATTTAGGAACTATAGAAGACAATTCTCAAAGTTATTAAAAGGCATTTGAATGAAGTTTATAGGAAAAGGGAAAGAATTTTTAAGTGGTATCGTATTTAGAAAAGAAATAAGCTGCTGACCGAACTCGGTATGCCATCATAATAAAAGGAAGAATTGATTGAGATTGATGAATGTAAAGAAAATAAAAGAATATGATCAACAATATAGTCAACCATTTTAATGGGGTTGAATTTATTGTTTTATCAATCAAGTGGGTCAAGAAAAAAGGTTAAGAAGTTAAAGTGGTTCAAGAGCAAAGATAAAGGAGCTTGCTGAATGTGCTTTCTAGGGGGAGCTTGGCATTCAAAAGAATAGTTGTATTTAGCATTCAGAGTGGAATCCATTTCTTCATGCATTCACATTCAATTGGTAAAAGTCAAAGAAATATAGAGCACCATTCTTTTAAACTAGGAAATGATCTTTGATCTTTTTAATACCTTTAATGGGTATTTATATGGTTTATATAACCATTTTAAATAGTAGTTGAGTTTTAAAGTGACCGTTGATGTTTTATAACCATTGGGTATTTTAAGTGTTTTAAATTTAAAAGGATTCATTTTTTTTAAAATAAAATTTTCAGTTAAATGAAATTATGTTTTTAAAATTAATTTTCTTTCGTTATAATGTGGGTATTTATATTTTTAGTGGCAATTAGTTTTTATTTCAATGGAATGGTTTTTATGTAATAATGTGGGTTGTAATAATTGGCTAATTGAAGATTTTAATTGCAATAGTCAAAGATATAATTTATTATTTATCTAAAATTAATTTTTAAGTTCAAGTATTAAAAAATGGTTCCATATCTAGGATATGAGACACCTCAACCATGCCAGAGGAACCTCAAGGGGTCAACCCTAGTAGAGAGGAATCTACCCATGCCTAGGGAGGTTCGATCAGTGTAGAAGAAAACCTGTGAATATTATAGGATGGTCGCGCATAGACCCATGTATAGGGTCCTAGGAGAGCGCGTGCAAAGGTTGGTCCAAGGCCTGTGGATGGGGTCCCATGTATTAGGACCCCTTAGTGGGTGTGTTTGTGTCATCAAAGATATGAACCACACCTCCAAACTTATATGGCGGTCCTGAAATGTGGGTGGTTTTGATGTGGGATGAGTGTTTTTTAGGCGAAGCGATCTCAAATGCCTATTTCAGCCGTACGAGATTCTGTCCATCCGTGATGATCCCATGACCGAACCCCTACTGATTTAGTTAAGAAACACATTTTTTATCAACTGTCTTATCTAGATTCGCCTGATTTAGACCATCAAACCCTTTTAACATCACACGATCTCCCATATCCATCTGATCCAGCCCCATCTATTACCAACTGTCCGTTCTTTTTAAACACGATTGTAACACCCGAGACTTTTATGTTATATAAACCATCAAAGGAATCTTTTTCTACACAACACTTGCTTGGCTTGCTTTGCACGCAATCGCGACCTTCCTCGATAGCTTGCGTCGTACGCAATACCGAGTTTCACTAAACAACAATATGCTATTAAAACTAGCCGTTATGAATAGTAATAACCACTTTTTGAAATTTTATAAATTTTATTTTTTAAAATGGACTTCATTTTTGGACTCAGAATATCGAAATTAGCCTAGGGTGAAATTTTGGTATTTTTCTGAAAACTTTCAATTTTTGATGAATAGTGAAACCACTAAGTGGTAGGTTAAAAACTGAATTTTGCATAAAACTTAATTTTACCGCTTCTGTGAATGGAATTTCAAAAATCCGAGAGACACGGTTAATATCAAGGACTAAAATGTGGTTCAATGAGATGAAAATAATTTTTTGGTGAATAGTAACTTTTTACTTTTTTTACCGCGGTTAATAGTAAATAGGGTAACTAAGGGTAAATATGATATTAATATTACCCTAACACATGTCCTAATTCTATTGGACAAGTGTAATTCGACCAAAAACAAACTTAGGAATAAAATATGACCATTTAGGCCCACTTGGATTAGATTAGGACATTTATTATTAATTTATTTAAAGAAGGGTTAAAATAGTTAAAATCAAAGTTTAATAAGTAAATCATTTTTAATATAGGGTTATACATAAGATAAATTCGATTGTAAATATTAATTAGAAAGCTAAAAAGATTTCCTACATGATGGTATTTTATTTGTAATTTTTAGACATCAAATAATTTAATTTATTTATGACACAAAGATGATGCAGTAATTATCTTATTAATGAAATATTGACAAAATTGATAATATAAATACCAAAATAAATGTAATTTGAGACTTTTTATGAATTCCACTAATTTTCTAGGTTACTATGATATATTAGTATTGATTTAATCAACTTGGTTCGAACATATAATTCTGTTATGACTTTGACAAAAATCATATATCAAATAGTTTCAAAATTGACACAAAATAGTTTTTAAATCAAATATTATATTATTAATTGTTATTTTATCCCTAAAAATATAAGGTTCGGCCAAATGACTTAGATAAGGATATATATATTAATAATAAACAATTTGGGGTTCGTTTGGCATGTTATAGTAAGTGTATTAACCATATAGTGAAAGAAAACAAAAAGACACGGTAAAAGTTAAATTAATTAACTTAGAGTTAAATCTAATTGATAAGGTTAAAATAATACCCTAAACTTGTCTAAATCCTATTGGTTGATAGGATTTCGACCCATCCCCACTTTAGCTTCGAAATAAGACCCTTTGGAACCATTATAAACCGATTTTGACTTTAATATAAAATAATATTTTGAGATATTCCTAAGGTGCCCCTCTCCTCCCTTATAAAAGGGCACCTCCTCCCCCTCCTCCTCACACCAATTTGAGCACTCATGCTCGGCCAACCCCTGCCATTTTCTCCTCTCCACATCCCTAGAATAATCCTAGAGGTCCTGGTCTTCTCCAAAGACCAATCTTAGTTCCTTAAGTGGGGGATTCAAAGAGGCGTTCCAAAGAAGAGGTAATATCCATTACCGATCTTTTCAATTTCTTTCTTCTTCAACTTCTTATTCTTTAGTTGTTTCATGATAAAGTAATAACATCAGTATTACTTACATACTGATATGTTATTATAAATATGAAACAACCCTAATTCACCTTCTATCCATCCTACGGAAAAATGAAATCACCGCGCGTGCGTACGTACGGAATACCGTCTCCACGCCGTGGTGTAATCTATTTTCCACCATCACCTTACAAGGATGGGTATAATGGTGTAATCAGTAACTATATATGATTATTATTAAGTAATATTGATACTGAAATAATATATATATATACTCCAATACAATTCCACGATCATAGGAACGATATCATCACTCGTGCGTACGTACGGAATACCGTCTCCACGATGTGATGCGACTCGTTCTACATGATCTTCATTTCATAATGATTATATAAATGAATTGAATGAATGAATATGGTATATACTACACTAATACCATTCTGGAAATGAATTATCTATAACCTAAAGATAAGAATAAGAATTTATTCGACAAAACACGCATAAGAACAAAAAGTTATAAAGACCCGAGTAACAAGTAACAATGAAATATTACTAACAAGAAGCTAATAATATGACCATATATGATCTCATATCAATATGTATGATTCTGGAATAAGTCAATAACATTATTTAAACCATTATACAGGAGCTTCGGACACGAACAAAGCAAATCGGACCTAAGGTAAGGGAAATATCACAATCTCATTTTTATCCGAGATTGTTTATTCGTAAGTATTTACTGGGGTGTATTTTATCATCCACATCCATGTTCCCTCAATATGTAATATTGTTTCCATCCACTTGCAACAGTTTAAATCCAATTTTACCCTTAGGTGAGTTTTTAGTAAAGAATATGAAAGGAATCTTTTGTCGTTTTTCCGTACGAGGTACTTTTTGACTTTTCCGAAAAAAGTACGAAGAATGTTTTTTTTAACTTATAAGGCATGAATGTATTTCTAAAACATTATTTCCAAGAAGCTTCCTTTACAAGTATTCAAGTTTATTTTTAATCAACTTCTTTTAGTTTAAAATTTTATGACATGTTAAGAAAGGAAAAGTGTTTTTGAAGTAGAAAGGATATTTTCCTCAAGAATGGAGTTCAAGTATTTTATCAAAATTATTTTACATCTAAGATAATAAAAGGGTTCTGTTTTTATCCCTATTATTACATGGATTTGATTATGTTGTGATGGAAATATTTTTATGAATTCCTTTATCTTATATGAATTGTTTTATGATGTCATGATGTTTCAAGAATCCCATTTTTGTTACATGTGTTATGCGATGATGTATGTTTTATGATTATGTGGCACACATAAGAAAGGATTCATTATAAGATGGGTGGGACCTATATCTCCCTCCAATGCATTGGGTAATGATTTTATATCTCATGAGATAGACATGGCTGGAACGGAAGGTTATTTCGGTTCAGTGATACAGGACTGAAACGAGGAGTGAACTCGGTTCAGAAAGGGACTTTGTCCACTAAGATAGTCTTGGCAATGAGTCATGACTAACAAGAAATGATTTTCCATGATTATGTGTGCATGCCACACAGATTCAAGTTTTATGTTATGATTATGGGGATCTCATTTTCACTTCTATGAATTCTTCCATGATAAGATATTATGATCTCTTTTGCAGGTTTTGATTTTCAAAAAGATATGATATGATTTTTATTTCCTTTATTTGCCCTTGCTGAGCATTTGAGCTCACCCTTTTATGTTTTCTTTTCCCCAGGTCAGGAAGATGGATATTAAGTAGAATATGCTAAAAGGGACCCTAGATATGATGAAATAAATGGGAGACACTGTAGAAGATTTATGAACCAGTTGTTTATGTTTCCCAGTTTCTAAAGACACTATACCTATACGGTCCTTTGTGGTTTTGTCATATGTTGTAATAAGTGTGATTCAATTTTGAAGTAGTAACAATGTATGTAAAGTATGGGTCGTTACAGTTGGTATCAGAGGAAAGGTATAGTCAACCTTTGGAAACTAGGATGTGAAAGCCTTAGTAAGAACCCTAAGGATAAGTCTAAGCGTAGAACACAATCTTAGTGTTTTAGAAATGGACTTGAATAACCTAGGATAAGACCATAAGCATGAAAATTTTATTCTTGAATTATGTGGTTTCCTATTATAATTAGTGTTGCTCAGACTATTCTTCTTGGTTTTAGTCAATGGCTGGAACCCGAAGGAACCGTGTTAATGCGGAATGCGATGGGCAATGCAATGATTGTCCCCCTGAGAAACCAAACGATATGGGAGCTGGAATGAAAAATCTTGTAGCCATGCTCACACAACTTTCTCAAGCTATGAATCATGCAGGATTTCCAAACGAGCAAAGGAGGGAGCAACATTCTGTTGAATCCTTCATGAGGCAGCGTCCACCTTCTTTCAGCGGGTCTACTGATCCATTAGTTGCTGAACAATGGATTAGTACTACTGAAAAGATATTTTCAGTTCTTCAATGTTCTAAGCATGATAAAGTCATCCTAGCAGTGTATCGTTTGGAAGGAGATGCGGATCAATGGTGGAATCTTGTTAAGAATACGAGGCAAAGGGATGAAATTGAGTCTATGGAATGGGACGAGTTCAAGAACTTATTTTTCAATAAGTACTTCCCTCGTATTCTCCGAACAAAGATGGAGAAAGAGTTCCTTGAACTGAAGCAAAGGGATGATGAATCTGTTGGTACCTATGAAGCAAATTTTACCAGACTTGCAAGGTACGCTTCTGGTATTATTATCCAACCTGAGAGTAAGATCGATCGATTCTTTAGTGGCTTAAAACCAAGTCTTCGAAGGGCGTTAGCCATAAGGGACTTCAATAGCTACGAGGAAATCGTTCGATGTGCTCTCAAAGTCGAGATGGAGATTGGAGTAACCCATCAGTCACATGGGTTTGATAAGAAGAGGAAGATGGAATTCAAAGGAAACTCTAAAGAGCACACTGAAAAGAAGATGAACTTTCCATTATGCTCAAAGTGTGGAAAGAAACATGGAGGGAGTTGTCTTAAAGGGACAAGTAAATGTTTTAAATGTGGAAAGGAAGGTCATCGGGCATTTGAATGCCGTGATAATGGGAAGAAGATGTCTAATGATGCAAACAACGGAAGGGATACACAGAATGAACCTACTACACTTCAATGTTTCAAGTGCAAGGAGATGGGGCATTATGCCAATCAATGCCCAAATCCAAGGGTTGATGATGATGGTCGACGTCAACAAACTCTTAAGGCTAAAGACAAAGGAAAGTCACATGCAATTTCTATCAGCGATGTGGAGTACGATAACGATGTGGTGAAAGGTACACTTACCATCCACTCTAAAGTAGAAAATGTTTTATTTGATTCTGGATCCACCCACTCTTTTATTTCTAAAGAATTTTCTAAGGGTATCACCGTATTACCTTAACAATTAGATGTTGAGTTAGCTGTGACAACACCTAATGGCACATCAATCGCATCAGAAGTTTATAATTCTTCTCCGATCGAAGTTTGTGGGAAAGTGCTTCCTGCAAATCTTGTGATCCTTCCTTTAGTGGAATTTGATGTGATTCTTGGCATGGATTGGCTTTCTCTACATGGAGCTCATATCAATTTCCAAAGAAGGGAAGTCACATTTCATATTCCAGATCAACCTACGATCGTCTATCAATGCAAGGATGAACATAACCTTCCAGTGGAAATTTCTTCCATTTTATGGGTATTGATTCCACTAAATGAAGGTTATTTATCTCAAATAGTTGGTGAGAAACCCACGATTAAGAATATGCCCATTGTACGGGAGTTTGATGATGTCTTTCCGGAGGAATTACCGGGTCTTCCACCAAATCGTGAAGTTGAGTTTTCAATAGAACTCGTACCGGGTGCTTTGCCTATTTCAAAGACACCTTATAGAATGGCCCCAATTGAGTTGCAGGAATTGAAGAAGCAACTCCAAGAGAATCTTGATAAGGGATTCATACGCCCTAGTGCGTCACCTTGGGGAGCACCTGTTCTATTTGTTAAGAAGAAAGATGGATCAATGAGACTTTGCATTGATTATCGAGCACTTAACAAGATCACTATTAAGAACAAATATCCTCTCCCACGCATTGATGACTTATTTGACCAACTACGCGGAGCTCAATACTTTTCCAAGATTGATCTTCGTTCAGGGTATCATCAATTAAGGGTCAAAAGGGAGGATATACCAAAGACGGCTATCCGTACAAGGTATGGACACTATGAATTTATAGTGATGCCATTTGGTCTTACTAATGCCCCTGCTATCTTCATGGATCTAATGAATAGAGTCTTTAGAGACTATCTTGATCAATTTGTGGTAGTCTTTATAGACGATATTCTTGTCTATTCAAAGTGCAAGGAAGAGCATGCAGATCACTTGAGAATTATATTGAAGACCCTGAGAAAAGAGAAGCTTTATGCCAAATTTACCAAGTGTGAATTTTGGCTTCAAAAAGTTGCATTTTTGGGGCATATAATCTCAAAAGAGGGGATATCTGTGGATCCAGCAAAAACAGAGGTTATCGAAAGATGGTCAAGACCAACAACAGTAACTGAGATCCGAAGTTTTCTTGGTTTGGCTGGTTATTATCGACGTTTTGTAAAAGATTTTTCACGATTATCTAATCCACTCACCAAGTTGACTCGGAAAGGAGTTAAGTTTGTCTGGACAGAGGAATGTGAAGAGAATTTCAAGGAGTTGAAAAGAAGGTTATCCAGTGCACCTGTGCTCACACTGCCTTGTAGTGGAGAAAGGTTTGTGATCTATAGTGATGCATCCAAGAAGGGATTGGGGTGTGTTCTTATGCAAAATGATATGGTGATAGCTTATGCCTCACGACAGTTGAAAATCCATGAGCAAAATTACCCAACACATGATTTGGAGTTGGCTGCGGTAATCTTTGCATTAAAGATTTGGAGGAATTACCTTTATGGTGAAAGGTGTGATATTTATACTGATCATAAATGTTTAAAGTATATTTTCACACAAAAGGAGCTGAATATGCGCCAAAGAAGATGGTTGGAGCTGATTAAGGATTATGACTGCTCAATCCATTACCACCCTGGGAAAGCAAACAAGGTGGCAGATGCATTAAGTCGACAAGACCATGCTAGTTTATCCATGATGAGGATCACAAAAGATCCAATATTTATGGATTTACAAAGGATGGATCTTGGAATTATAATGGAAGGGGAAAAATCTTATCTTTCTCAAATGAATGTTCAACCATCTATATATGTGAAGATTAAAGAGGCACAGAAAGAAGATGTCGAGTTACAAAAGAAGGTGAGAAATGTTCCTGAATTCAACCTTGATTGTGATGGGATAATAAAGTTCAGGAATCGGGTTTGCGTTCCTCCCATCCCCGAATTAAAGAATGAGCTGCTGGATGAGGCTCATAGTTCGTCATTCTCTATTCATCCTGGAAGCACGAAGATGTATAGGGACCTGAAAGAGTACTTCTGGTGGGATGGCATGAAAAGAGATGTTGCTGAATATGTCTCTCGATGCTTGGTTTGTCAACAAGTTAAAGCTGAGAGACAGAAGTCTAAGGGGATGTTACAACCATTACCCATACCCGAATGGAAATGGGAAAACATCACTATGGACTTTGTCACAGGACTTCCTAAAACATCCAAAGGCAATAATGCTATCTGGGTCATAGTTGATCATCTTACAAAGTCTGCACACTTCATTGCTATTAGAGAGGATTTCTCTCTAGATCAGCTTGCCAGGATATATGTAAAGGAAGTGGTAAGATTGCATGGAGTACCACTTTCTATTATATCTGATCGGGATCCGAGATTTACCTCGAAGTTCTGGCGAAGTCTTCAGCATACTCTGGATACAGAGTTGAGTTTCAGCACTGCTTATCATCCCCAGACAGACGGTCAGTCTGAGAGAACAATTCAAACCCTAGAAGATATGTTGAGAGCTTGCTCTATGGATTTCAAAGGAGGTTGGGATCAACACCTACCTTTGGTGGAATTTTCTTATAATAATAGCTTTCACTCCAGTATTCAGATGGCTCCTTATGAATCTCTCTATGGAAAGAAATGCAGGACTCCAACTTGCTGGGATGAAGTTGGGGAAAGAAAGCTATTAGGACCTGATCTCGTTGATGAAATGGCAGAAAAGGTCAGATCTATTCAACAACACATAAGAGCAACTCAGAGTCGACAGAAAAGTTATGCCGACAACCGAAGAAAAGACCTAGAATTTGAAGTGGGTGATAAAGTGTTCTTACGAATATCTCCCTGGAAGAGGGTTATGAGATTTGGAAAGAAGGGGAAGTTGAGCCCTAGATATATCGGTCCTTTCGAAATACTGGATCGTGTTGGGAAGGTAGCTTACCGATTGGCGCTTCCACCGAATCTCTCTCAAGTTCACGATGTGTTACATGTATCTCTCCTGAGAAAGTACATACCAGATCCTTCACATGTACTCAGCTCAGAAGTTGTACCGCTGGAGCAAGATCTTTCTTATGAAGAACAACCGATAGAGATTCTGGATCGTAGCGAAACAGTCCTACGAAACAAGACCACTCGCTTGGTGAAAGTTTTATGGAGGAACCACCAACTTGAAGAAGCTACATGGGAGCTTGAGGATATGATGAGGGAGAAGTATCCTCATTTGTTTGTTACAAAGTGACGAATTTCGAGGGCGAAATTCTTTTTAAGGGGGGTAGAATGTAACACCCGAGACTTTTATGTTATATAAACCATCAAAGGAATCTTTTTCTACACAACACTTGCTTGGCTTGCTTTGCACGCAATCACGACCTTCCTCGATAGCTTGCGTCGTACGCAATACCGAGTTTCACTAAACAACAATATGCTATTAAAACTAGCCGTTATGAATAGTAATAACCACTTTTTGAAATTTTATAAATTTTATTTTTCAAAATGGACTTCATTTTTGGACTCAGAATATCGAAATTAGCCTAGGGTGAAATTTTGGTATTTTTCTGAAAACTTTCAATTTTTGATGAATAGTGAAACCACTAAGTGGTAGGTTAAAAACTGAATTTTGCATAAAACTTAATTTTACCGCTTCTGTGAATGGAATTTCAAAAATCCGAGAGACACGGTTAATATCAAGGACTAAAATGTGGTTCAATGAGATGAAAATAATTTTTTGGTGAATAGTAACTTTTTACTTTTTTTACCGCGGTTAATAGTAAATAGGGTAACTAAGGGTAAATATGATATTAATATTACCCTAACACATGTCCTAATTCTATTGGACAAGTGTAATTCGACCAAAAACAAACTTAGGAATAAAATATGACCATTTAGGCCCACTTGGATTAGATTAGGACATTTATTATTAATTTATTTAAAGAAGGGTTAAAATAGTTAAAATCAAAGTTTAATAAGTAAATAATTTTTAATATAGGGTTATACATAAGATAAATTCGATTGTAAATATTCATTAGAAAGCTAAAAAGATTTCCTACATGATGGTATTTTATTTGTAATTTTTAGACATCAAATAATTTAATTTATTTATGACACAAAGATAATGCAGTAATTATCTTATTAATGAAATATTGACAAAATTGATAATATAAATACCAAAATAAATGTAATTTGAGACTTTTTATGAATTCCACTAATTTTCTAGGTTACTATGATATATTAGTATTGATTTAATCAACTTGGTTCGAACATATAATTCTGTTATGACTTTGACAAAAATCATATATCAAATAGTGTCAAAATTGACACAAAATAGTTTTTAAATCAAATATTATATTATTAATTGTTATTTTATCCCTAAAAATCTAAGGTTCGGCCAAATGACTTAGATAAGGATATATATATTAATAATAAACAATTTGGGGTTCGTTTGGCATGTTATAGTAAGTGTATTAACCATATAGTGAAAGAAAACAAAAAGACACGGTAAAAGTTAAATTAATTAACTTAGAGTTAAATCTAATTGATAAGGTTAAAATAATACCCTAAACTTGTCTAAATCCTATTGGTTGATAGGATTTCGACCCATACCCACTTTAGCTTCGAAATAAGACCCTTTGGAACCATTATAAACCGATTTTGACTTTAATATAAAATAATATTTTGAGATATTCCTAAGGTGCCCCTCTCCTCCCTTATAAAAGGGCACCTCCTCCCCCTCCTCCTCACACCAATTTGAGCACTCAAGCTCGGCCAAACCCTGCCATTTTCTCCTCTCCACATCCCTAGAATAATCCTAGAGGTCCTGGTCTTCTCCAAAGACCAATCTTAGTTCCTTAAGTGGGGGATTCAAAGAGGCGTTCCAAAGAAGAGGTAATATCCATTACCGATCTTTTCAATTTCTTTCTTCTTCAACTTCTTATTCTTTAGTTGTTTCATGATAAAGTAATAACATCAGTATTACTTACATACTGATATGTTATTATAAATATGAAACAACCCTAATTCACCTTCTATCCATCCTACGGAAAAATGAAATCACCGCGCGTGCGTACGTACGGAATACCGTCTCCACGCCGTGGTGTAATCTATTTTCCACCATCACCTTACAAGGATGGGTATAATGGTGTAATCAGTAACTATATATGATTATTATTAAGTAATATTGATACTGAAATAATATATATATATACTCCAATACAATTCCACGATCATAGGAACGATATCATCACTCGTGCGTACGTACGGAATACCGTCTCCACGATGTGATGCGACTCGTTCTACATGATCTTCATTTCATAATGATTATATAAATGAATTGAATGAATGAATATGGTATATACTACACTAATACCATTCTGGAAATGAATTATCTATAACCTAAAGATAAGAATAAGAATTTATTCGACAAAACACGCATAAGAACAAAAAGTTATAAAGACCCGAGTAACAAGTAACAATGAAATATTACTAACAAGAAGCTAATAATATGACCATATATGATCTCATATCAATATGTATGATTCTGGAATAAGTCAATAACATTATTTAAACCATTATACAGGAGCTTTGGACACGAACAAAGCAAATCGGACCTAAGGTAAGGGAAATATCACAATCTCATTTTTATCCGAGACTGTTTATTCGTAAGTATTTACTGGGGTGTATTTTATCATCCACATCCATGTTCCCTCAATATGTAATATTGTTTCCATCCACTTGCAATAGTTTAAATCCAATTTTACCCTTAGGCGAGTTTTTAGTAAAGAATATGAAAGGAATCTTTTGTCGTTTTTCCGTACGAGGTACTTTTTGACTTTTCCGACAAAAGTACGAAGAATGTTTTTTTAACTTATAAGGCATGAATGTATTTCTAAAACATTATTTCCAAGAAGCTTCCTTTACAAGTATTCAAGTTTATTTTTAATCAACTTCTTTTAGTTTAAAATTTTATGACATGTTAAGAAAGGAAAAGTGTTTTTGAAGTAGAAAGGATATTTTCCTCAAGAATGGAGTTCAAGTATTTTATCAAAATTATTTTCCATCTAAGATAATAAAAGGGTTATGTTTTTATCCCTATTGTTACATGGATTTGATTATGTTGTGATGGAAATATTTTTATGAATTCCTTTATCTTATATGAATTGTTTTATGATGTCATGATGTTTCAAGAATCCCATTTTTGTTACATGTGTTATGCGATGATGTATGTTTTATGATTATGTGGCACACATAAGAAAGGATTCATTATAAGATGGGTGGGACCTATATCTCCCTCCAATGCATTGGGTAATGATTTTATATCTCATGAGATAGACATGGCTGGAACGGAAGGTTATTTCGGTTCAGTGATACAGGACTGAAACGAGGAGTGAACTCGGTTCAGAAAGGGACTTTGTCCACTAAGATAGTCTTGGCAATGAGTCATGACTAACAAGAAATGATTTTCCATGATTATGTGTGCATGCCACAAAGATTCAAGTTTTATGTTATGATTATGGGGATCTCATTTTCACTTCTATGAATTCTTCCATGATAAGATATTATGATCTCTTTTGCAGGTTTTGATTTTCAAAAAGATATGATATGATTTTTATTTCCTTTATTTGCCCTTGCTGAGCATTTGAGCTCACCCTTTTATGTTTTCTTTTCCCCAGGTCAGGAAGATGGATATTAAGTAGAATATGCTAAAAGGGACCCTAGATATGATGAAATAAATGGGAGACACTGTAGAAGATTTATGAACCAGTTGTTTATGTTTCCCAGTTTCTAAAGACACTATACCTATACGGTCCTTTGTGGTTTTGTCATATGTTGTAATAAGTGTGCTTCAATTTTGAAGTAGTAACAATGTATGTAAAGTATGGGTCGTTACAACGATGCTCAACCAGCGCGTCTTTCCTGGCCTTCTGATTTAGTTGCGATTTAATCCTAGACATCCCCTAAGTTTCCGCATGAACTCCTCCTCTTCTAAATTATAGGGTTAATTATAACCCTTTGATCAGATCAAGATTGATCCAAGACTTCCATTATTTTTTCTCATTTTTCCTCATTGAGCACACTTACGCCTCAACCAGTCCACATTGTGTTATGAAGCCACCGACCCCTTTCATCCCCACTTTCCCGTGATGTTTTCTTTCCACCCCCTCCTCTGCCCCAACCCCAACCCGAAACCATATCCACGTCTATGTAGATTGTGTGATTATAAATCCTATCTTCCACCATAAGCTTCAAATTAAATAAACATATATAATTGTCAAATGATTTTGTATTTTGTATTTACTCATATTTTTATACTATTTCACAAAGAATTGTGAATTTTATATATTTTTAAATCAAGAAAATTGGCTAAATGGTCCCAAAACCATGTCCAATTTGTCAAAAGGGGTGTTTATTTTTGATCAATTAAATTTTTTATTTAAACTCCCATTTTCACGCCCAAGAACACCTGATCCTCAACCTCCCTTGTTGTTCTTATTGAGTTTCTAGAAGCCCTCAATCCCTCATTTTCATTCAAATTATGTAAGGGATTTTATTATTTTCATTTGTTTTTGTGAACTTTTATATATATAGTTATATATATATGTAAAACCATATATTTATAATCCAGGTTACATATATGATAAGTCTTATGGTTTTAAATGATCTTTCCCCTCAAATCTTATAGTTGTATGGGTATGATTTATACTATCAAGTAATGATCTTTAAACAAAGAATTACACATGTGTATATACATGCATATATACACATACATAGCACAATATTTTCAGTATTTATAAATATAAACTTGATAAGGGTTTCTTTTGTTTTAAACCTTATTTCTATTTTTTTTTTGAAAATGGGAGTCTTAGTTTTCAAAATGATGATACCAGGGTGATGTATATATATTTGTATATATATATATATATATTTATATATGTGTATATACATACAAATATTCACATATATGTCAATGAATTTTGGTATAAGAACATATAAGAGGGTTTTTGTTTTCAAAGCTTAGCTTCTAAAACCTTTGGATGAAAGGGTTTCATGTTTTCAAACCACATACATATATGCGTATAGACACACACACAAACACAAACATATATGCATATAAATATGAACACATTAATTATAGTTATTCTTTACCATTTATTTAGAATTTATAAATGGTATTTAACACCCATAAAACTTGTGTTTAAAGATCTATGAAAGTTTAAACTCTTTTATTCACCATGTTTACTCACTTTCATGTGATAAATCATATCATTTTATGTGGAACAAGTAATTATTTTATGTGAAAACATGCATCTATATATCCTAACACGTCATGTATGAATATGTATGGCCACTATCTAGATCATATGTGACATTCAATATATTTTGAGACAATGTAGGCACTTATTTTATTTTTCATGCAATTATAGATTTTAATAGGAAATATTAATTCTTTTTTGGGAATCTCCTATAGTTATTTTGGAAATATTTTTCAAGAAAGATTTATGAAATGTTATAAGTAAAATTATTTTCTTAGAAAGAAAATAATTATATTTATGACTTTTTGGAAATGTTTTTGGTTTGAACTGAGAAAGGCAGGTCTATGGAAAATGTTTTTATTAAAATGGGCACTAGTTATGTTGAATGATATGATATGGGGAGTGTAAAGACCCAAATTATTCCATGTAATTTTTTTAATTATACGGAATATTACGAGTTCGTGAAAATTGACGGTGTATGATTCCGATGCCCGGTGTTCTCAGAATTAATTTTTGAACTTTTTTTCAGGTACGTTCAGTACATGCATGAGTGGAATTTTTTAACTTTTGAACCGGTGTTCAGAATTAAAATCTGAGGGCACCATTAAACTCACATCGCCAATATTCTCTTAATGAGACCTTTAACTCTACCGTAGTGGGTCGAGGGTGGAAGTTAGTTTTCCAGAATTTCATGGGAGAGTTGAAAGAATAAAAATAAAATAAAACAACAACTTTTATTTTATTTTATTATTTTTGAAATCTCCCATTTGAATCATGAAGGTAGGGACCACATGAGGGTGGTCGAGCATTTAATGCTGGGCATTAAATGCCCGGTTACACAAAATGTGAAACCGCTTTTCTCCCTAATTAATAGGATTTATTAATTCTGAATTAATGAATCAACTTGTTAATTAAGATTTTTTTATTAACTCTTGGATTCTCCCCATTGATGTGCCAATATTAAATCTTAACCTATTAATTTGGCACCTCACCTCTCGCGGGAAAAAGGACTGGCAAAGGAGAGCCTTTGGAGAAACATCCTCCAAATGAAGAACCTCTCCAACAAAGAACGTTCTCCGGATCAAGAATGAGGAAACAGATTTGGAGCTTATTGCGGGAGTGATAGACGTTGGTGACTTCATCATCTTCATCTCTTTCCTCATACCATCTCCAATGAGCAACAAGGTAGGGGTTTTAAATTGAATTATGATTAAATCTATTTTTGTTGATTCATTGTATTCTAGATTCACAATGACAATGACCAAAAAAACATGGCTATCATCCCAACCATATAAATTACCCCTTTTTCTTCGTTCTTCGCATGTTCTTCGTGCATTCTTTGACGCCAAATAATTAATGAAACTAGAAACACAAAGTTTTGCTGAGCGCAACATATGGACGCGGATCCCTCGACCCGAAGATCGTGAATATGTGAACGACATAATTTTTAGGCTTAGAATGAAGTCGCGATGGATTGTGGATGAAGGCGGCAGACGACACCCGGCCAACTGCAGGGAAGGTGGGGTGGCGCGCGTCTGCACTTCCGGTTGAGCAATAGGCCGCGTCCCATCGGCTGCGGCGGAATAGGGTGATGGTTGGCATCCTGCCGGCCGCGTGGCGGAGCGGCGATGCACGTCCGTTCCTCCGGAGCATGAGGCCGCGGTGGAGGCCGGAGGGAAGCCGACAATCGGCTGGCCACATTGGAGCAGCAGTGCACGACCACACCACTAGGAGGAGAACTGGCCGGTCGTAGCAGATCGGCGGGACCCGCTCATGTCCTGTGGGTGACATGGCAGCGCCTAAAGGCGTTGCCCTTTTCCATTCTGAACAGAAGGGGGCCCACACCCCCTTCAGCTCCAGCTCAGGCAGACCGCGCCCCAGCGGTCCAGGCCGGGCCGGACTACGGCCCAGAGGGACGGGCCCACTGCGGCCCAGCTCAACTGGGTCGGACCCGGGCCCATCTAGACCCAGTTTCACATTTGTGGCCATATCCTGAGAACCGAGCACCTGTTTGACAAACCGTCTATGGCACCAGAATACTTGGATTGATATGGTACTTTTTTTATACTTCACTTGAGTTTTAGATAAAGTTTGAGTACAAACGGGTTGGATTGAACCCCAAATCCAACCGGGCCCTCACAGCGGAAATGCTAATAACTTACAGATCTGGCGTCCGATTGACGCGCTGTCTGTTTCTTTGGGTCCCTTATGACATGATGGACCTCTGGGATACTTACTAATGGGACTTTTTGGTAGTCGAGGTATGACCGATATCTCAAGGGATAGATTCTACGGAACTCGAGAACACTGGGTGTGAGGAATCCTGTGGCTGGGAGTGAGGCGGAGGTTAGAAATGGATAATATGAAGGTTAGTTACCTATTGAATATGGGAGGTTCAGGTCATGTGTGGGTCATTTAGGGGGTTAGTACCTATCAATATTATGTGGGTCAGCACTCAGCTATCCTGTGTGGGTTAGGGAATACCGATCATGTGTGGGTCAGATCCTGTGTGGGTCAGATCCTGTGTGGGTCAGTACTTAGCGATCCTGTGTGGGTCAGCGCATACTTATCATGTGTGGGTCAGATCCTGTGTGGGTTAGCGCTTAGTGATCCTATGTGGTTCAGCAGATACTGATCCTGTGTGGTTCAGATCCTGTGTGAGTCATTGTAGGGGTTAGTACCTATCGATCCTGTGTCGGTCAGACTCTATATAATTAGCAGTAGTGCATCTTGACAGAATAAGATGATCTAGCTTCACGACTAATCATCTGTACTTCTATACTTCACTTATACCTATGTGAGATAAGTCTTATATCTTCTTGGTGTACCTGTGTGGTACTATATCTTCGTGGTGTACCTATGTGGTACTGTATCTTCGTGGTGTTACCTTTGTGGTATTCTTCCTTCCTGTGTGAGATGAGTATATCTTGATAACTTAGGTATATGTATGGGAATATACCTAAGTAGGGTTGAATGTTGTTTCCATGATTTGTGGTTTATCCTTTGTAGATTTGAGAGACCTTTGGGGGTCTCTAGGTCCTTAATGAGTATTTTTATACTCACCCCTGCACGGGCTATGCCCACACCTTGTTGTGTATTGTGCATACGATGGACAATGCTGACTAAGGATGAGTGTACCAAGACTGGATACCACTTAGAGGTGGAACTTAGATGTGGCGTACCGCAGAGAAAACCATTTGAGAGCTGTACCTACCCTTCAGGTAGGATCCTTGGCAGGTGTTCACTAGAGTTGTTTCCTATTTTACTTGTACTTTTCAGTTGGGCTTGTATTCTGGCCCCTTTACTTTCTGTATACACCCTGTTTACTATATAGTTTACCTTGTTCTTGTATCTTGATGTGTGCTTGGTTTGTGTGAGTTTACAGTTTATAAAGGCAATGCCTTCAAGTTTTAGGGAATACGCCTTTCGGTACTTGTCGCCAACCCATGGCCTATGGAAGGCGGGCTTGGGGTAGTCACGGCATGGGCCCTGGGGGATGGGTTGTGAAAAATTGCTATCAGAGGAGTTTTGTTCTACCGAAGAACTAGGACTCTGATCTTTTCAATGTGGCAATAGTGTTAAGTGTGATGAGTGTGGTTTTTAATTCAGGGAGTCTAGTGTTGGTGAAGCAGCCGACATATCCGAACACCAGGACCATGGATTCTGATTTCCAACTCAGTACATGAAAGATTGATTGTGTATGTGTTTTTGAAGAGTTTTCTTTGTGATCTCTTTGAGTCAGCTCACTAGGTATAACTTATTGACCTTGGAATACCTGTTTCATTTCAGGATGCCTCCACATAGATAACCAGCTAGGGTTTTGGGTAGAGTACGCGATGACAGCCCACCGAACGACGAGGCTTCGGTGTAGGGCCCCCTTATGGCAGTTGTACCACCGGGTGGTGTACCAGTAGCACCACTACCCGTTGGGAAACCGATGTCATCAGCCCTAACAGTAGAGGGTGCACGCCGCTTGAGCGCGTTGCACAAGTTCTAGCGCCAGAGGTAACTGAGGTTTTGGGGTGAGATAGATCCACAGGCGGATGAGGACTGGCTGGAGGCCGTGGTTAGAGTATTTTGACTGGTAGGAACACTAGCTGATCTCATGGTGATCTTTGTCGCCAGTCTTCTTCAGGAAGCAGCGGGAAGATGGTGGAGCTTGATGCTCCAAGTTCACGATGAGGTCACTCTTATCTGGGCGGAATTCAAGAGAATTTTTAGGGCAGAGTTCATCCCAGTGACCCTACGCTCAGTGCATATGCAGGATCTTCTCCACTTGCAGTAGGATAGCATGACTGTAGCTTAGTATTTGGAAAGGTTCACTAACCTCTCATGCTACTCCACTAACATGGTTCATGACCCTTTGTTCAGGGCCCAGACCTTCGAGCAGGGGCTCAGATAGGATATTAGAGCTTCGATGGTTTCTCTCAGCATCCCGACACAGGCAAGGGTGTTAGAGAGAGCACTCTTATTGGAGGGATTCTTTGCTGAGCAGTCACCAGTAGTGAGACCCACCACCGGACAACACGTAGCAGAGTCATCGACAGTTGGAAGTAGAAATATGACACAAATGTCCAATAGGACCATACTTATAGGTGGAAAATCGCATGATACAGGGTCGGTGGTGCGGGGCTCTCAATACATAGCATGACATGTGAGGAGCATGTAGTGTTACTCGTGCGGCGGGCAGGGTCACATGGCTCGTGACTGCCTGAACCGTTTTACAGAAGACCAACAGACAGTCGAAGGACTGCCTGGGCAGAGGTGAATATTCAATCAAGGAGGTACACAAGCAGGAGGCGAACATGGTAGAGGAGCTGGCCATGTAGGAGGTAGTGGGCGGTGATACGAGGTTATACCGCCACCACCACCAGGTGGTCAACCCTGACCATAGGGAGCCTGTGGACAGGGACGAGCTCAACTTCAGGCAGCTGAGGCCTATGACCACAGTGCTCTGGAGATGATTCAAGGTACGATCTGTGTCTACTTCACCTTAGCAGCAGTACTTATAGACATAGGTTCTAGTAATTATTTTATTTCCACGACCCTTGTTCAGAGCTCGGAGATTCCGGTGGAGTTGTTGGCTCGATATTTACGGCTAGAGACTCCTATGGGAGAGGATTTGACAATTACACACTGGTGCCGGCGGTGCTAGCTTACTCTAGGATGTGAGAGCTTCAGCTGGGATCTCATAGTAGTAGCATCAAGGCCTTACGACCTCATCTTGGGTATGGATTGGTTATCCACAATCCATGCTTACACTACTAGAAAAATAACCTATAGCCACGGACCTATAGCCACTGTTTAGTTGGTCCGTGGCTATAGGTTAAGATATAGCCATGATTATTAGAAAACTGTAGTTTTAGAATAGATAAATCCATGGTAAAAAAGATCTTGTGGAAACAGTGATTCCTCCCTCATCACGACTCATCTCCCTCATCGCGACTCATCTCCCACCCGCAATCCCCTCCCTCGTTGCGACTCATCTCATCTCCCACCCGTAATCCCCTTCGTCGTCGTGACTCATCTCCCACCCTCGAAACCATCCTCCCTCATCTTTGACTGATCGATTCTCCCTCGGCCAATCCTCACTAGATTCTCCATTTGGTTCCTCTATCCCTCGCGTAATCCCTCCCATCCCCTTCATTGCGCGTCCTTCTCCTCCACTACCTTCATCTGGCGTTCCTCCTCCAATCAGTGCATCAACCAAACCGACACCTTCCATGAGTGGGATCCATGCGAGTTAAACCCTACACTTTATGTGAAGATTACTACAGTTACTCCTTCATGAAAGCTACTTTCCAAAGAAATTCATACTATCTCCAGTGATCGTTCGGCCATACCTCTACAGTCGATGGTGATTTTCAAGGTTCTTCCCCCTACTTTGAACGTTTCAATTGCTAAAAATACATTTATTTCATATTAATAACCGTGTTCATGTTTTTCTATATAGGTATTTCTTTTCCAGTATTACTCACACTGCTATTAAATTCCTAGGGTTTGAATGAGTAAGTATGCTGAATTAAACCTTATTGTATTTTCTTTACACATAGGTCAATAATTCTCTTACTGCGTTGTGTATACATATTAAGGAGAAAAACATTATTTCATTTTTTGTTTAGATTTGTTATTGATCATATTACTATATTTATACACTGAGTGTATTTTTTACTAACAACAACCACTTATGTTTGTGAATTCCCCTGTTTTCTAGTATTACTGATCACAGATATCAATACCTTTTTGTTGCAGTAGCTCATCATAAAAAATATATCTATGATATATTCTAATTTTAGACCCATGAAAGTGATTCATTATTCATTAATTAATCAATGTGAAATTTACTCACTGATTCTGATTATCATGGGTCCAAATTTCTCTCTCATGAAAATGATCTACAGTCCCATTTATTTTCTTATTGTGAATGGTATTTATGGAAACATTAATTTAAGTCCTGATGAACATATAATTTCATGACCATTGTCTTATAAATTTCCTGCTCTCTTGATGCTAAAGGATGCAAGGAGTTGGCCTTCAATTGCTCCATTACCATCATATGGAAGAGGGAGATAACATCCCGAAGAGCGGTTCACAAGCTTTATCCATACAAACAAAGTTGAGTATGTGATAATTACTAGTGAGTACAGATAGAATCCCTGAACATGAAATAGCCTTAAGATCAAATAATGTTAGGAAAGCAATTTATTCTCATCTTTGATCAGTATTTGAACAAGATATCTTCACTACACCATAAAGGAATAAATCCAACCCAATGTATGATTCTTTGGGGTGGGGTTTAGGGTAAATAAATATATTCAAGTATCACTTAACCCAACCCTTGAATTTTAGTCAACTGTTTGGTGGTTATCATCATCATCCCTTCTATATGGTGTGTTATTCACGAAGAAGGGTACATATTGTACACTTAGTTAAGGCTGAGTGATAGAGTGAAAAAAATAAGCGGTGTTTGTTCAATTTCTCAAACTGTTAATCACAAGAAATAAGTGTTTTAAATAGTTTCAGATTTGTTCTCAAACAGAGACTTAAATAAGTGATGCAAAAATATTTTTCAGTAAGTAATCTAGAAATACTTATACAGAAGCATATATCATAGGTGATAAGATCTGGAAGTGTTTTTCAATATGTTTTACCAAACTCAATTTAAATGGGATGTCATATTTTTGATTTTAACACATGATGATGCATGAAAAATGTGTTCTTGTCATATCTTTCACATCCCCCCTCTCCTCCCAGATTTAGGTTAATTACCTTTTTGAGTGAAATTTGATCTATAGCCACAGTTTCTAATCGTGGCTATAAGGCTTGTTTGTGTTTTACCTTCTGCCACGATTTTAAACTATGGCTATAGGAGTTGGCCTATTGCCACGCCAATACTAGCCATGGTTCATTGAACCGTGGCTATAACCTATAGCCACGGTTTTTGGGATTATATCCATGGTTTGAAACTGTGGCTATAGCCTAAATTTCCAGTAGTTTTAGATTGAATGTATTAGGCACAAAGTGCGGTGTGTCCGCATGGATGAGACCAGGTTTTCCTTCACCGGTGAGAAAGAAACCTTTGCAGTATAGGATGGACTTACCCGGAGGAGGGTGTAGCCGATCACACATCAGTTGCCTAGCCTTACCCTCAGATCAGTTAATGTTGAAAGTCTAAGCTATCCTGTAGTGGTGGACCAGTATGCTGATGTTTTCCCAAATGATGTTCTGGGTCTACCTCATCATAGAGAGGTGGAATTTTACATCGACCTGTACCCCAAGATGGAACCGATATCTACCCCTGCATATCGAATGGATCCCATAGAGCTTAGAGAGCTACGAGTATAGTTGGAGGACTTGAAGGGCAAGAGGTTCATTAGGCCTAGTGTTTCTCCTTGGGAAGCTCTGATTTTGTCTGCCAAGAAGGCAGATGGGAGTTTGAGACTCTGTGTGGACTATTAGCACCTAAATGAGGTGACTGTGAAGAACAAGTACCCACTTCCAAGAATTGATGATCTTTTTGATCAGCTAAAGGGATCATGATGGTTTTTGAAGATAGACCTCAAATCAGGCTATCACCAGCTCAGGGTACGAGACAAAGATGTGTAGAAGACGGCTTTCAGATGTGGGTATGGCCATTATGAGTTTTTGGTTATGCCATTCGGCATGACCAACACCCCGACAATGTTCATGGGACTTCTGAATAGGATCATCCAGCCATACCTCTATTGCTTTGTGGTAGTCTTCATGGATGAATTCTTGATATACTCAGCGACAGAGGAGGAGCAAGCCTATCATATACAGATAGTTCTGGACACACTCCGAGAGAACCAGCATTATGGTAAGCTCTCGAAGTTCCAGTTCTAGATACGAGCGGTCCACTTTCAAGGACAAGTCATCTCAAAGGCTGGAGTTGCGATGGTTCCAGTGAAGATTGAGGCAGTACTTTCTTGGGAGCCACCCAAGAGTGTGACGGAGGTGCGGAGTTTACTGATTTTGGCTAGTTGCTACCAGAGGTTTGTGCCCGACTTTTCCAGAGTTACATCACCCTTATCAGTGTTGATGAAGAAGGGGCAGCCCTTCATGTGGTCAGAGAGATATCAGTGGAGTTTCCAGGAGATGAGACAAAGACTGATGAGTGCCCCTATCTTGAGGCTACCAGAGGAAGGATTTAGGTACGTAGTCTATTGCGACACATCAGGGACCTAGCTTGGATGAGTCCTGATGCAGGATCAAACAGTGATCGCGTATGGTTCTCGACAACTGAGACAACATGAGCAGAACTATGCTACCCATGACCTAGAGTTAGCAGTAATGGTCTTCGCCTTGAAGATGCGGTGACATTACTTGATGGGTGAACGTTTTATAGTATACTCTGATCACAAGATTCTCAGGTATATCTTCTCTCAGAAGGACCTGAACCTGAGATAGCTGCGTTGGATTGAGTTCCTCTAGGACTATGACTTCGAGATAGTCTATACTCTTGGGAAGGGGAATGTAGTACCATATGCACTCAACAGGAGATCTGGTATACAGTTTCTGAGTGAGGAAACATAGAAGCTAGCTGCATTGTGGATATCCTATGTGGATTGAGAGGGATAAGCTTATCTTTAGTCTCTGATAGTCACTCCCCCACTCCTTTAGCGAGTCAGGGAGGCGCAACTTGGGGACACTGACTGTGAGACTCGATGTGCTCAGATATCAACAGGATAGGCACCTAATGGATTTTTCTGAAGGTGGGGAGTACATCATACTCTTCAGAGGATGTACAATGGTACCAGTGGCACTACGTGAGGAAGTGTTGAGGGAGTTCCATATGTCCCCTCTAGCGGTACATCCAGGAGTGGCGAAGATGTACCAGGAACTTCGGCGTCAGCACTGGTGGTCGAGAATGAAGAAAGTAGTGGCAGAGTTTGTCTCATGGTGCCTCACTTGTTAGCAAGTGAAGGTAGAGAATCAGGTTCTGGCAGACTTAGTTTATCCACTAGATGTGCCAGAGTGGAAGTGTGATGAAATTTCCATGGACTTCATTACAAGACTTCCATGCATGTACAAGAGTCATGATTCTATCTGGGTGACCATTGACCGACTCCCCAAGTTAGCCCACTTCCTACCTATCAGAGAGTTGGGATCAGTAGAGGGCTTGGGACGCCTCTACGTATAGGACATTGTGCAGCTTCATTGAGTTCCATCTATGTTGTCTCCAATCATGATGCACATTTTACTTCCCGACTATGGAAGGGGTTGTAGGAGGTGTTCAGGACCATTCAGAACCTTGAGAAAATGCTGTGTTCTTGTGTCCTAGATTTCAGCCGCAGCTAGGAGGATCACTTTATCTTGGTGGAGTTCGCATACATCAACAGCTACCACTCCACCATTGGTATGGTACCATTCGAGGTGTTGTACCAACGACCTTGCAGATCTCCCCTATGCTGGACTGACCCAGGGGATTCAACACTCGTGGGACCAGAGATGGTACGAGCTACCATAGAGAAGGTGCAGATCATCTAGGAGTGGATGAAGACTGTATAGAGCAGGCAAAAATCTTATGATAACAGGATATGAAGACCTCTAGAGTTCGAGGATGGTGACCATGTTTTTCTACCGGTCTCACCTCGATGAGGTTTGCAGAGATTTGGCTGGGGTGGCAAGTTATCTCCAAGGTTTATCAGACCCTTTCAGGTCCTCAACAGAGTTGGAGAGGTGGCTTACCGCTTAGCTCTTCCACCTCAGTTGCACCGGGTGTACAATGTTTTCCATGTATCCCAGCTGAGGAGATATGTACATGATCCTTCGCACATCATTGACTGGGGGGAGCTAGACATCAATGATGGGGTGACATTTTCTGAGGTTCCAATAGAGATTGAGGATCAATAGGAGAGAGTCCTTTGTGGGTGGTCGATACCTATGGTGCACGTTCGTTGTCAGCATGGTAACCTCTAGGAGAGCACATGAGAGCGAGAGGCTCAGATTCATGCTCAGTACCCCCACTTGTTTCCCTAGTTTGTGTTGTGACTTTTGGGGATGCAAAGTCCTGATGTGGGGAGAATGTAAAGACCTGAATTTTTTCATGTATTTTTTTTAATTATATGTAATATTATGAGTCCGCAAAAATTAACGGCACGTGATTCTGAGGCCCGGTGTGCCTGGAATGAATTTCTAAACTTTTTTTTGGGTACGTTCAATAAATGCGCGAGTGACATTTTTTAACTTCTGAAAAGGGTTGTTCAGAATTAAAATCTGAGGGCACCATTGAACTCACAGTGTTGATATTCACTTAAAAAGACCTTCACCTCGACCGTAGTGGGTCGAGGGTGGAAGTTAGTTTTCCAGAATTTCGTGGGAGAGTTAAAAGAATAAAAAGAAAATAAAACAACCAATTTTATTTTATTTTATTATTTTTGAAACTTCCCATTTGAATCATAAAGTTAGGGACCACACGAGAGTGGTCAGGCATTTAATGCTGGGCATTAAATGCCCGGTTACACAAAATGTGAAACCACTTTCCTCCTTAATTAATAGGATTCATTAATTCTAAATTAATGAATCAAATTTTTAATTAAGAGTTTTTTTATTAAATCTTGGAATATACCCATTGATGTGCCAATATTAAATATTAACTTATTAATTTGGCACCTCACCTCTCGCGGGAAAAAGGATTGGAAAATGAGATCTTTTGGAGAAACTTCCTCCAAATGAATAACCTCTCCAACAAAGAACGTTATCTGAATCAAGAATGAGGAACCAAATTTGGAGCTTGTTACAGGAGCGACGGACGTCGTCGACTTCACCATCTTCATCTCTTTCCTTGCGCTATCTCCAACGAGCAACAAGGTAGGGGTTTTAAATTGAATTTTGATTAAATCTCTTTTTGTTGATTATTCATATTCTGGATTCACAACGACGATGACCAAACAAATATGGATATCGTACCGCACATATACCTTACCCCCTTTTCTTCATTCTTTGCGCGTTCTTCATGCGTTATTCAATGCCAAATAATTAATGACACTGGAAACACACAATTTTACTGAGCGTGACATATGCACATGGAGCCCTCGACCTGAGGATTGTGAATATGCGAATGACATAATTTTCGGTCTTGGAATGAAGCCGCGATGGCTCGTGGATAAAGGCAGCGGCTGGCACCCGGCCGGCCGCAAGGAAGGTGGGGTGGCACGCATCTACGTCGCCAGTTTAGCAGTAGGTTAAGGCCCGTCGGGTGTGGTAGAACAGGGTGACAGCTAGCATCTGGCCGACCGTGTGGCGGAGCAGCGGTGCGCGTCCGCGTCGCCGGAGCAGGAGGCCGCAGCGGAGGCCGGAGGGCGGCCAGCACTTGGCCATCCATAGTGGAGCAGCTGCGCGTGACCACACCACTGGGAGTAGGACCGTCTAGATCACCGAATAGCCATAGCGGATCAGTGGGACCCGCTAGGGTCCTGTGGGTGACATGGAAGCGCCTAAAGGCGTTTCCCTTTGCCGTTCCGAATGGAAGGGGGACCGTGCCCAGCGGGCTGGGCCGGGCCGTCCCCTTCGTGGGTTGGGCCAGAACACAGCCCAGTGGGCTGGGCCCGCCACGGACCAGCCCTGAACAGGTCGGGATGGGTCAGTCCGACCGGGTCTGACCGGACCGAGGTCCATCTAGACGCAGTTTCGCCTTTATGGCCATATCTTGAGAACCAGGTGTCTGTTTGAAAAACTGTCTATGGCAATAGAATCATTTGATCAAGACGGTCCTTTTATTATAATCCACTTGAGTTTTGGATAAAGTTTGGGTATGGACAGGTTGGATCAAACCCCAAATCCAACCAGGCCCTCTGAGCGGAAACACTAATAACTTACAGACCGAGTGTCTGATTGACGCGTCGTCTGTTGCTTTGGGTCCCTTATGATGTGACAGACCTTTGGGATACTTCCCCATGGGACTTCTTGGAGGTTGAGGTATGACCGATATCTTGAGGGACAGATTCTACGAACCTCAAGAGCACCGGGTGCAAGGAATCCAGTGGCTAACAGTGAAGTAGATATTGGAGACTAATAATACGGAGGTTAGTTATCTATCGATTCTGGGAAGGTTGGATCCTATGTGGGTTATTGCAGGGGTTAGTACCTATCGATCCTGTGTGGGTCAGTGCTCAGCGATCCTGTGTGGGTTAGCGCATACCGATCCTGTGTGGGTCAGCGCTCAACGATCCTGTGTGGGTCCGCACATACCGATCCTATGTGGGTCAGATCCTGTGTGAGTCATTGAGGGGGTTTGTACCCATCGATCCTGTGTGGGTCAGACTCTGTATAATCAACAACACTCTTGATAGAATAAGATGATCTAGCTTCGCGACTAATCATCTATACTTCTATACTTCACTTATACCTGTGTGAGCGGAGTCTTGTATGTTCGTGGTGTACCTGTGTGGTACTATATATTCGTGGTGTACCTGTGTGGTACTATATCTTCATGGTGTTACCTTTGTGGTATTCTTCCCTCCTGTGTGAGATGATCATATCTTGATAACTTAGGTATATGTATGGGCATATACCTAAGTAGGGTTGACTGTTGTTTCCATGCTTTGTGGTTTATCCTTTGTATATTTGAGAGACCTTCAGGGGTCTCTGGGTCCCTACTAAGTATTGTTATACTCACCCCTACACGGGCTACACTCTCACCATGTTGTGTCTTGTGTAGATGACAGACATCGCTGACTGAGGATGAGGGTACTGAGACTGGAGACTTCTCATAGGTGGACCTTAGACGTGGCATACCATAGAGATGACCATTCGAGAGCTATACCTACCCTTCAGGTAGGATCCTTAGCGGGTGTTCACAGGAGATATTTCCAGTTTTACTTGTACTTTTTAGTTGGGCTTGTATTCTGACCCCTTTACTTTCTAGACACACCCTGTTTACTATATAGTTTACTTTGTGCTTGTATCTTTCTGTGTGCTTGGTTTGTGTGAGTTTATAGTTTATAAAGGAAATGCCTTCCCGTTTTAGGGAACACCTTTCGGAGCTTTTCTCCATCCCCCAGCCTATGGAAGGCGGGCTTGGGGTGGTCATGGTACGGGCCCCAGGGGACGGTTTGTGATAGGGAGTGAACCCATAAGATTAAGGGAACATGGTTCCACATGATTTATGTCTAGTGGCCTCATGTATGGTTTTTATTTATGGTCTTCTGAGTATCCAGGATAATCCACCAAAAAATCTATTATTTTAAAAAGGGGAATTCCAATGTGATTTTTCAAATATAATTATTTTATGAAATCTATTTCTAAAAAATTATATGGAATTTTCAATGAAATATATTTAATATTTTCATACCAAATATTATTTCAAGTATATATATTCTTTAAATGATTTTCATAAATGTTTTCAAGACCCACTAGTAGAATAAATACCTTTAGCGACTGCCAAAAGTGGTCGCTAAAGGTCTTTAGCGGCCACCTAGTGTCTGCCACATGGCAGATTCTTTAGGTCCGTCGCTGTTGCTAATAGCGTCCGCTAGATGGATGTCACTATAGATGAGCCGACATGGACTATAGATACCACCAAATGGTGGTTGCTATAGGTGATATCGGTGGTACCTAAAGCGTTCGCCAAATAGCGGACACTATAGCGCATTTCAGATTTGGCTATAGTGACCTCCATTTGGCGGTTGCTATAGTTTCCACCGATATCACCTATAGAGACCGCCAAATGGCGATCCTGATAGGATTTTTTATTTTTTTTTTAAAAATTTCCAGCAATTCAATAAAAAACCATATATTTCAAAAATGCAAAAAAAAATAAACTTTTCCGAAATATCTAAACTCATACATGCATAAATCTCTTCAGCTCTTCGTCTTCCAAACTTTTACATCCATCAATGAATATAACTGCATGAAAAAATTTAATAAAAAAATTAATACCGAAAAAACATCCAAACAAATAATTGAAATGCAATAACATGTATTTCAATTCAAGCTTACTATAACAGATCGAAAGCATTTGATTTTGAAAATATATTAATAATTTCGAATACCTTTTTAAAAATGTAAAATCATTTATTCTATGGTTATAATTAGACCACATTTCCAATTGATGTTTCCTATGCTAACAAACATCATGGATAAAAATTAGAATGTTTTCCTGTGATTTCAAGTCATTCTGATGTTGTTCTTTATGCATTTGACTTTTAGACGCCTCTTTTGGTCGTTTATGGAACTGGAAGTGCGTTGTCGGTCACCGAGGTCACACGACACCTCTAATTGACCTGTGATCTACCTGAACATTTCAAAATTCACACGCCAGTTTTTGTCGTCTTATTTCATGGCATTCTGAGGTCATTCGGCCAGTTTTGACCACCCCGACCACCTTTCTCAAGCGCTCCAAACTCTTTAAAAACACATATTCAACCGTAACGCACAAACCGCATGTCCGATTTACGTTTCATTTCTGCGTACACATCACAAAAAATAATTAGAATTTTTCCGATGATTTCAAGTCATTCTGATGTCGTTTGGTATGCATTTGACCGCTAGACGCCTGTTTTGATCGTTTATGGCACCGAAAAATCATTTTCAGTCACTACGGTCACACAACACCTCTGATTGACGTGTGGTATGCCCGACCATTTCAAAATTTACTCACTGGTTGTTGTTGTCTGATTTCATGGCATTTCGAGGTCGTTCGGCCGATTTTGACCACCCCACCCACCTTTCTCAAGTGCACCACACACTGAAAAAACACATATTCGGCCGTACCGTGCAAACCGCACGTCCGATTGATATGCCGTCTCTGAATACACATCAAGAAAAGACAATTAGAAGTTCTCATGTGATTTCAATTCATTTCTATGTTTTTTGGAATACATTTGACCTTTATACTCCTGTTCTGGTCATTTATGGCACCAGAAGTGCGTTGTCAGTCACCGTTGTCACACGACACCTCCGATTGACATTTGGTCTACCATAACATTTCACAATTCACTCTTCGTTTGTTTTTGTCTGATTTCATGGCATTCTGAGGTTGTTCGGCTAGTTTTTACCACCCCACCCACCTTTCTAAAGTGCGCCAAACTCTTAAAAAACACATATTCGGCCTTTACGTGAAAACCACACATCCGATTGACGTACTGTCTCTTCATACACGTCAAAAATAATAATTAGAATGTTTTCCTATGATTTCAAGTCATTACAATTTCGTTCGGCATGCATTTGACCATTAGATGCATGTTTTGGTCGTTTATGGAACCAAAAGTGCGTTTTCGGTCACTACACTCACATGACACCTCTGATTCACTTGTTTTCTGCCCAAACATTTCCAAATTCACTCACCGGTTGTTGTCGTCTAATTTCATGGCATTTCGAGGTCGTTCAGCTAGTTTTGACCTCCATGCCCACCTTTCTCAAGCACTCCAAACTCTTAAAAAACACTTGTTTGGCCGTAACGTGCAAACCACACATATGATTGACGTTCCATCTCCGCGTACACATCATGAAAAAATAATTAGAATTTTTACTGTGATTTTAAGTCATTCTGATGTCGTTCATTATGAATTTGACCGTTAGACACCTGTTTTGGTCGTTTATGGCACCAGAAGTGTGTTTTTAGTCACCACGGTCACACGACACCTCCGATTGATGTGTGGTATTCCCAAACATTTCACAATTCACTCGTTGGTTGTTTTAGTCTAATTTCATGGCATTATGAGGTTATTTGACTGGTTTTGACCACCCCACACACCTTTTTCAAGCACGCCACACACAAAAAAAAAACATATTCGGCCGTACCGTGCAATCCGCACGTCCGATTGATGTGCTTATTCCGTGTACCCATCACAAAAAAATAATTAGAAGTTGTCCTGTGATTTCATGTCATTTCGATGTTGTTCAGAATGTATTTGACTGTTAGACGCCTGCTTTGGTCGTTTATGGTACCAGAACTGCATTTTCGGTCACCGCGATCACAAGACACTTCCGATTGACATGTGGTATGCCCAACCATTTTACAATTCACTCGAAGGTTGTTTTTTTTTCTGATTTCATGGAATTTCAAGGTCGTTCTGCCAGTTTTGACCACCCCACCAACCTTTCTCAAGTGCGCCAAACTCTTAAAAAACACATATTCGGTCGTAACGTGAAAAAATCACATCTGATTGACGTGAAATCTCTATATACATGTCACAAATAATAATAATAATAATGTTTTATTGTGATTTCAAGTCATTCCGATGTCGTTTGGTATGTATTTGACCGTTAGACGCCTGTTTTGATCGTTTATGGCACCAGAAGTGTGTTTTCGGTCACCGCGGTCACACGACACCTATGATTGATGTGTGGTCTACCCGACCATTTTAAAATTCACTCACCGGTTGTTGTCGTCTGATTTCATGGCATTCTGAGGTCGTTCGGCCAGTTTTGACCACCCCACACACATTTTTCGAGTGCGCCACACACCGAAAAAACACCTATTCGGCGGTACTGCACAAACCGCACATCCGATTGATGTGCCGTCTCCGCGTACACATCAAGAAAAAATAATTAGAAGTTTTCCTATGATTTTAAGTCTTTTCGATGTTGTTCAGAATACATTTGACCGTTAGATGCTTGTTTTGGTCATTTATGGCACCAGAATTGCGTTTTCGGTCACCACAGTCACACAACACCTCTGATTGATGTGTGATCTACCCGACCATTTCACAATTTACTCGTTGGTTATTGTCATCTGATTTCATGGCATTCCTAGGTCATTCATCCGGTTTTGACCACCCCACCCACCTTTCTCAAGCGCACCAAACTCTTAAAAAACACATATTCGTCCGTAATGTGCAAACCGCACATTTTATTGACGTGCCGTCTCTGCGTACACATCAAAAATAATAATTAGAATATTTTATTATGATTTAAAGTCATTCCTATGTCGTTCAGTATGCATTTGACCGTTAGACGCCTATTTTGGTCGTTTATGGCACTAGAAGTGCGTTTTCGGTCACCGTGGTCACACGACACCTATGATTGACGTGTGGTCTACCCAACCATTTCACAATTCACTCGCCGGTTGTTTTCGTCTGATTTAATGGCATTCCGAGGTCGTTCATCTAGTTTTGACCACCACATGCACCTTTTTCAAGCGCGCCACACACCGAAAAAACACATATTCAGCCGTACCGCGCAAACTGAACGTCCGATTGATTGTCTTCTCCATGTACACACCAAAAAAAATAATTAGAAGTTTTACTATTATTTCAAGTCATTCCGATGTTTTTTGGGATGTATTTGACAGTTAGACGCCTGTTTTGGTCGTTTATGGCATTGGAACTGCGTTTTCGGTCACCGCGGTCACACAACACCTTCGATTGATGTGTGGTCTACCTGAACCTTTCAAAATTCACTCTCCGGTTGTTTTCTTCTAATTTCATGGCATTCTGAGGTTGTTCGGCTAGTTTTGACCACCCCACCCACCTTTCTCAAGCACGCCAAACTCTTAAAAAACACATATTCTGCCGTAACGCTCAAACTACACGTCTGGTTGACGTTCCGTATCTATGTACATGTCAAGAATAATAATTAGAATGTTTTCCTATGATTTGAAGTCATTCCGATGTGGTTCGTTATGCATTTGACCGTTCGACACCTGTTTTGGTCGTTTATGGCACCAGAAGTGCGTTTTCGGTCACAACAGTCACACGACACATCCGATTCACTTATCGCCTACCCTACCATTTCAAAATTAACTCTCCGATTGTTGTCTTCTGATTTCATGGAATTCTGAGGTCGTTCGGTCAGTTTTTACCACCCCACCCACCTTTCTCAAGCGCGCCAAACTTCGAAAACACACATATTCCGCCGTAACACACAAACTGCACGTCCAATTGACGTGCCGTCTCTGCGTACATGTCACAAAAAAATGATTAGAAGTTTTCCTGTGATTTCATGTCATTCAGATGTTGTTTGGAATTTATTTGACTGTTAGATGCCTATTTTGGTCGTTTATGGCACCGGAACTGCGTTTTCAGTCACCGTGGTCACATGACACCTCTGATTGACGTGTAGTTTGCCCGACCATTTCAAAATTCACTTGATGGTTGTTTTTGTCTAATTTAATGGAATTATGTGGTTGTTCGTCTAGTTTTGACCACCCAACCCACCTTTCTCAAGTGCACCAAACTCTTAAAAAACACATATTCTGCCGTAATGCACAAACCGCACGTCCGATTGATGTGCCATCTCCACGTACACATCAAGAATAATAATTAGAATTTTTTCCTATGATTTAAAGTAATTATGATGCCATTCGGTATTTATTTGACCGTTAGATGCCTGTTTTGGTCTTTTATGGAACCAGAAGTGTGTTTTCAGTCACTACGGTCACACGATACCTCCGATTGAGGTGCCGTCTGCCCGAACATTTCACAATTCACTTGTTATAGAATTTCTGGTACATAGACAAATGGAATCCAATGATCTCTCTTCACCCTTACCTTGTAATCCTTCCACAATTTTTGGCATTTGTCCATACATATGGCCTGAAACTCATCTGGAAAGGATGTCAAATTATCCTGTAAAAAAATAGTCAATAGATGAAACAATAATAAAAACAATATCATGAAAAATTAAACATTGAATTTACCTAAACCTTCCTCCATAATCTGTCAATCGTATCATGGGGGAAAGAAGTCCAATCATGGGTCGTCAGGAGGAATCTTTGTGGGTCGCGTATCATATGGCCAAATTGACGAATCAATACAGCAACACCTTCTCTAACTGGGTGGAATGTGTCATCAAATAACACATCCAATCGGGCTCTAGAGTTATTGGATCGAACCCCTCTTCCAGAACCTCTGTGTTTGCTGGAAGACGCACTAGATCCTAATAAACATAAATTCCTAATTCAATTACAATATAACTGTTTTTAAAAAAAAATAGAAATAATTAGGGAAATAAACACAGAAAATTACAATCAATTAATTTAGAAAAATGAAAACATACATACCGACAACATTAGGTAAACCAATCTGATCACCCTATGACATACCTATATTAAAAAAATTATAGTTAAATCCAGAAAATTTTATACATATATAACTCATAAATATTTTTACAAACAATATGGCGAAATAATTACAATTTTCACTAATCATACAAGTCTATCGTATCTCCTTCAATTGTCTCTCTTTCCCATTGTATATCTTAATCTCGTACAACTATTTTTTTTGGTTAAGTGTTTGATCAGGAAATGTAACAATGTTAGGTTCCTCTTGATCAATCAGAAACACCCCTCTTCTAGACATTTTCACCACAACTTTCCAATCAGAATCAATCCCGAAAAAGTAAACTTTCTCTGCCTGCGATGTCAATATGAAGGACACATTTCTTACTCGGCCATCTTTATATAGAATATTGTTAAAGTTTACTAACGTAAATTGAAAGTTATCAACTTTATTTCCACGAATCGGATCAACCCAATCACACCTTAACAATACGTGTTTTAAGCCACGACCATAAATAACCTCAGTAATATCCCTCAGAAATCCATAATAATAACCCAGGCCAAAAAAAGATCTACCAACACCACTATTTTGTGTGGCTAAATTCATGTCAACATCACTAATACAAAATCAGAATCCGTTAGCAACCAAAGAATTATAGTGACGAGCTGTAATAAATGGGCCATCAGCTTGTTTATTGAGTTCTTCGCTCACAGTATGGGTACTTAAATCATGTATCTTTTGAATCAAAAAATTTCACATAGTTAAATGGATAAAATATTGTGAAAATAAAACTAATTTCACTATAAAAATATGAAATCAATTATTTATATGTACATGAGTCTTGAACCACTAATTAAATGTGTTGAAATGATGTTTTTTGGATTTGATAGTCAGTTGCATGAGGCCTTTCACTTTTCAACTCTGCGATATGTGTACTAAATCACAACAAAATAAAAGGTAAGTAATAAAATAAATATATAAATAGAAGACACATAAACTATGAAACTCACTGTATCAATGGCATAACTGATGGAGTGTTGAACAACACATATCGATGAGATTTCATCGTTGTGCATATCAAACGTTATTACTTCTCCAATTGGACCCTCATCCTTCTGGGAGTGTTTATCTATATTTGTTTCAACCTCATCAATATATGAAGTACAGAAATTAGAACACTCATCCATTAAATATCCCTTGGAAATTGAAGCTTCCAGACGAGCTTTGTTGCGCACATACTGTTTCAATGTATTTAAGTATGAATCTATTGGATACATCCACCTGAATTTCACGGGACCACTAACAATGACTTCACCAGTTAAATGCACAGTCAAGTGAACCATGAAATCAAAAAAAGATAGCGGGAATAGTTTCTCTATGTGATATAGTGAAAATAAAATCTTATCTTGTTTATTTTTTAAATCACTCATGCAGTGATTTCTTAAACAGAGCTGTCTGAAAAAATTAGAAACTTCAATCATTGGCTCATTAACCTGGGTAGGTAAGAAATCAAGAATTGCTATAGGAATTAACTATTGAAGCAGAATATGATTATCATGATTTTTAACCCCTGTAATGTCATGCTCATCATATTGACATGCTTAAAAATATTAGAGCAATAACCATCTGGCACCTTAACGATCTTCAAAATTGATAGAAATGTTGGTTTCTCTTTTTTACTCATTGTGTACTGTGCAGCAGGCATGTATACCCGATTACCTTCACCCAGTTGTAAATGTAAAGGTTTTCTCAATCCCATTTCTTACAAATCATGACGAGCATTAGAACTATCATTTGATTTCCCCTTGACGCTTAAAATGGTTCACATTATATTATCACATACATTTTTTTCAATGTGCATCACATCCAAATTATGTCTTAAAATATTATATTTCCAATAAGGTAATTCAAAAAAAATACTCAATTTCTTCTATTTATAACTGTGCTGTCTATTTGTGGCAGGAAAAGAAGGCAATGAAGGATCCAATAAATCGTGAAAATCATACATTGTACGAATGTTTTCTTGATCTAGTTGTGCAAAAATTTGAACCCCAGACAATATTTGTGGTGATGGGTCATACTCTCTATTCCCATCAAATGACACACAGTCTTTTCTGAACCTGTGCAATGGAAGAAGAAAGTTTCTATGACCAAGATATGCCCACTTTCTATAGTGATTAAGCCATATATATTTATTACTCTTATTACAACAAGGGCAGGCGAATTCTCCTTTTGTGGTCCAACCTGATAAGTTTGCATACACTGGGAAATCATTAATTGTCCATAATAAAGAGGCCCAGAGTCTAAACATTTCTTTAGCTACCGAGTCAAAATTCATTTCAACATCAGCCCAAAATTCTTGTAGCTCATCAGTAAAAGGTTGCATATAAACATCAAATTTATCGCCAGGTCCTATCGGTCCATCAATTAGAATTGAAAGTAACAAAAATGGTTGTTTCATACATACCTATGGGGGAAGGTTGTATGGAACCAACACCACTGGCCACGTACTATGTGTTGCAACAACCATGGATATAAATGGGTTAAAACCATCTACTTCCAAACCCAATCGAACATTACAATCATCCTGGTAAAAGTTTGGGTGTCTTTGATCAAACTCTTTCCATGCCACAGAATCTGCCAGGTGAGTTAATTTATCAACCTCTTTGTTTTTCTATGAATTCCAACTTATCAATTTAGCAATTTTAGTTGACATGAATAATCTCTTCAATCTCGGTTTTAGTGGAAAATAACACATATGCTTAGCATAAACTTGTTTCCCTTGATTCAAGACTCTACCAGGAAGAATCTGACTACCTTGATTAATCTTATTAGCCTTCCACCTAGATGTACAAAAAATAGTACAATTATTTAATTGTGCACTCTCTTTTTTGAACAACATACAATTATTGCGGCACGTATCAATGGTATCAAATGAAAAACCAAGATCATCAGTCAACTTGCGATATTGATAGAATGACTCAGGAATCTTCGCTCCAGTAGGGAGTACCTTCTTCAACAATACCAACAACATGTCGAATGAGGTGTCTGACCATTGGTTCAAGGCCTTCAGGTGTAACAATTAAACGATGAATAAAAATTTACTAAATCTAGTGCAACCATGATATAATTTAGTACATGCATCTTCAAGAATCTCAAATAATTTCAATGCTTCTCCATCTGCAGAAGAATGAGGATTACTCAATCCAACATCGTCATTTACGACATTACTATCTTCAGGTTGAAACCGACGCATCATATCATTGAGAATTATGTTCATCGGATCAACTGTTCTCAAATCAACATCCATATGAATATTTTATGATTGATGGCATGAAACAGACTCTTCTCCATGACGTGTCCATGTCTTATAGTTTTTCAAAAACCTATTCAAAAACAGATGTTCTGTAACACTATCTTGTTTGAAGATATATCTATTTTCATATTTTTTGCATAGACAACTAATCAAATCATTTGGAAATCCATTGGTGAAATCCATAAGTCTCTTAATCCCCTCATAATATTAAGTAGAAAACATATCTTTCATATAAATACAACTCTTATCTATATATGTATTTAATAGAAATCAAATAATTGAAATATATTTTTTAAATTATAAAAAAACATATATCATTAAAACTTTAAAACCAATGAGTTCAAATCTATTTTAAGGGAAAAAACCTATCTTGAAGGTTCAGAAATGAATAAAAAAATATTCCCTCTGGGAGGTCTCTCTGGGAAATAAAATTTTCATAAATAACTTGCATAATAGATTGAAGAAGTCAAAAAATAACTTACCTGCAGAGGAATCAACCACGGGTAATGGGGTGTGACTCGATTGCGGATCCATGACGGTGCAACGGCTTGACGACAGGGGTTCGACGACCGGAATCAAAAGGGGTGGAACTGCTGGATGAAGCATGAAAGTGGTTCAAAAAGGCAACTAAATAAGTAGAAAAATACACATTATAATATAAAAAAATTAATTATTTTTGGTGAAATATAGGTTATACCAAAAAAAGTGTTATATTGTAAAGAGGTTTATTAATTAACAAGAGAAGTGGACCAAATATTTTAAAAATGAATGGATGTGATAAAAAAAGGATTAGATCAAAATTAAAAGGATTGGAAATTCTACAAATATTGTCTTGATAGTAATTTATTATCTCATATTTTCAATTCATGTCAATATAATGATAAGAAATTATCTTATCAGATGAATTAAATATGAAATGAAAATAGTCCAAAAGTTAGAAAATGATATGATGAAAGTAAAATATGATGACAATTGTGTTGTGAATTCAAGTTTACAGCATTATGAAGCTTAGAGAATACATCATCAAAGCCTAAGATGAATATGGAAGGCTAGGAATTTTCCTAAG
This sequence comes from Viscum album, assembly GCA_963277665.1. Taxonomy (NCBI): domain Eukaryota; kingdom Viridiplantae; phylum Streptophyta; class Magnoliopsida; order Santalales; family Viscaceae; genus Viscum; species Viscum album. The sequence goes on from OY728140.1 coordinate 1,197,157,658, forward strand.
ACTAAAATGGAAGAAGATATAATATATGTATTTAGTGATGAAGAAGATGTATTCGCTAAATTTTCATGAATAATGGAGATGATGTTACAATGATGATCATTTTTCCATCAGGGTTAAACTTATTATGATATGATCCTATTTGAGTGAGAATGAAGAAGGGTTGAGGATATCCTAGTGTGTACAGATTCAATTGGATTCTGTACAGGTATTCATGAGAAGTTTCTAAGCCCTTGTGAGTTTCTCTATACTGCAACATGATGTTGTATGATCTTCATATAGCTTGGGAGATTGAAGTGCAGTTTCTGTGAGATTATTTTGAGAAAGAAGAAGAGGTCAAGATTATTGTAGATATACCTGAATATATATTCTTCCATATAGAGAGATAAATAAGGAACAAGAAGATGATGAGGGTATTTTTGTAATAGACCTTTGAGTTGAGAATGGATGGTAGTTGACAAATAAAAAGGAAGATTTTGATGATCGTTTGTGTAGCTGGTGCATGTGAATTTGTCTTACAAGAAAACTCATGTATATTTATAACTATAGAAATTTGAGAAGTCCCGTATAAAAAGGGATCTACTGTACCAAAAATGAGATACACTTGAGAAACAAAAATAAAGGGGAAGCTGGTTGAAAAAAGTTGTGAGATGGTCAAGGGTTGTAGTTTAGCCTGAAGATCTTAGAATTCTTGAGGAGGAAGAATAAGGAGTCACTGAAACCTTTAGTAAAGAAGAAGAAAAAGTTGATACTAGAAAATCCTAGATAGATCACTTGGATATCGAAGTTGATAGGAGAACAAGCAAGATTTATCCATTAATCTAAAATCAAATATAGTTATCTGAAGTACATTGAGTGAGTCGTCCAGGTAAATATATTATGTAAAAGCCTGTGAAGATGAGTTGTTAGCCTGAACCGAGTTGTATTCAGAATATCATGAAGACCTAAAGGAATTTTAAGATCTTATATTTAATTGAAGGAGATCATTCTATTGGTTTAGAGACATCCCAACAGATCAGAAATATACTTCCAATGAGCTGAACAAACCACTTGCATATATATGATGTGATGTTATAGAACATGTCCAACTCATGGTATGCAAGGAGATCATAGTGTGACTATGTGAATACAATGATAAGTTGTTGAAGAAGTACAATGTGAAGCTGGAAATAGAATTCAAGTGAGACCCAAGGGAAAAGTGGTTGGTGTGACTCTGGGCAATAGAAGATCAGTGGGACTCTGATCTGGTGCTGGTGTTTGAAGCACCCTCCATTATATTTATTTATTGATTATAATTGAGAATCATTGATTGGGGTGTATAATCAATCTAGTAAAGGAGTATCTCTTAGTACCAAACCTTGTAAATATTTGTATTCATATGCCTTTATTTACTAAATTATCAGGATGATAGCCATAAGATAGAGTGGATCAAGATTAAACAAGTCTAGTGGGTTGAATTAAAAAGAAAGAATTTATAAAAGTTTAAGTGACCGCAGATTCAACCCTCCCCTCTAAATGGTGCACTGATCCAGTCGACACTTCAAGTGGTATTATATCATAGGTTCTCTTCAGAAAAAACTAGATGAAGTATATATTTGAGATGGTTGAAAATGAGGCTCATATCAATAATTCAATCTCTAGTTATATTGAATCTAAAATGGGTGTTTTGGCTAAGACAACAAAAAATTAGCAAAGAGAAGGGAAAATGTGAAGAAATAAAAGGATCAACCACCATTTAAATCTGTTCAAGGTCTTCAGTGCTCATTAGACGATGTTGTTGTTAAAGATCCTTTTGATTATTCAAGTTTATGTTTTGTATAATGTTAGGAGTATGAAGAGATTAGAGTGGTTGAAGAATTATACTCTCACGTAGGAACGTATCTGAAGAAGGTTTTTGCTGAGGTTTTTTCGCACATATTGAATTTTTTCAAGAACCCATTTGTACTAAAATCACATCTAGAATAAGTGGCAGATGCAATGGAAGAGTCCTTGGTCAAAAAGGTAATTTATTTTAACTCCCTTACTAAGAATATGAAATCCAAAGAATAATTTTTCACAGTTTGAAAAGAATGATTATCTTTAATTTATGAAGGCTTGAAATTGTTAGTTTTTCATAATTAAGTGTTCAAGAGTGTTTTTGATGAAGTATTTGATGCACTAGAAAAATTAAATAAATTCACGGTGAATGTCAACGATACACAACTGGATATAAAAGTAAAAATGATGAAAGAGATTGTCCATTCTGAAGTGCCCAGATCAGTGTGAATCACTGAGAGGGGGAGGGGGTGAATCAGTGATCCCTTAAAACTTTTTACTAATTGATTCTTAATCAATTAAACCTCTATGGCTGGTTAAAGCCTCGATCCACTCTTCTTGTATCTCTCACCTTTCCACGAATGATGCAGTAAATGTAAAGGCACTGGACACAAGGATTTACAAGGTTCGGCACCAAAGACCTACATCCTTGCCATGCTTTCCCAGCATGGATTCTCCCATTATAATCTGTTAGTATTACAATGGTCGATACAGCTTCCCACCGTATCTCTCCTGAGTCCCACAGGAGGGTCTTTATACTGCGTCCCACAGTGTTACCAGAGTCCCACTGGCCTGCTCCAGAATCCCACTGAAGACTTCTTCTCCCTGAGTCCCACAGGGTATTCTCTTGGCTCCTCGAGTCACACGAGTAGCTCTTCTTCACTTTAAGTTCTTCAAGTATCTTCAGCAGTCTGGGATAAAGACTGCTGGCCTTGCTCTGTACCTCTGATCACTTGTGATGATCAGGATCTTCTCAATCTACTGAAAACTCAGACAACCAATCTCTTTAACTTCAGTCTGGCTCAGTCTCAGTTCACTTCAACATCATGCACTGAGTGCATGGCAACTCTTCAAGATCTTCAAGTCTTGGACTCCTCAGATGCACACCACTAATTTAGAACTGTTCACGTGTGCACGTGCATGCATGCATGCATGCACTTTCCCTTTCCTCTTCTTGGTGCAGTAGACCCACAAAGGGTTTAGTATCTTTAAGCACACACCAGCTCACTTGAACTTCACACTTTGTTCAATGTGTTTACACACTTAAAGTGTGTTCTACTTTAGTGTGGGTCACTCCTTATTTCTTCTAAGTGTATACACACTTCTTAGTGCACACACCTAGGTTCGGCCACTTCTTTAATTTGCACACAATTATTTCACTTTAGCACACACATGAAACTTGGCCTTCACTTCTTCTTGCACATAAATGGCTATGGCCTCTTCACTTGTTGCACACACACTGCCCACGGTGGTTCTTCAATTTTGCACACACACACAAGGGCTACGACCACTTGTTGTCTTTTTGCACAAAAAGGCACAAAGGCCTCGGCCTTCCTTCTTCACCTCTCACACACACAAAGTGTGGTATACTTGGCCTCAACTCTTTTGCACACACTCAACCCGTAGGTTCTTCACTTGGAACTTGTGCACACACTTCGGTTCTCCTTTATTTGCACACCTACTGCCTGTAGGGCATTCACTTAATTGGCACACACACACTAGGGATGTGGTGGCCTTCCTCCTTATGCACACACACGGCCACGGGTCCTCTTCTGTTTTTGCACACACAAGCCGTAGAGTCTTCACTTTGCACACACAAGGCTATGCCTCGGCTTCTCCTCTCCACTTGGCACACACACGAGGCAAGGCCTCGGGTTCTTCTTCTCCTCTTAGCACACACACGAGGCAAGGCCTCGGTCTTCACCTAGCCTTCGGGCGCGCAAGGTGCACGACACAGGGGCGCGCAAGACCTCCTACCCGCGGGGCGCGAAAGTGCAACACCCGCGTGGTCTTCCTCTTGCCACGCAAGGGTGCGGGCAGAGAGGGAACAAGAGTCTCGAGCGCGCAAATATGCGGCTCGGCTCCTTCCTGTCACGCAAGAGGTGCGCACAGGGATCTCTTTCGGGCCTCGGGTGGCACCGAGATCTTCAGCCGCGCAAGTACTTTGCGCGGCGGCTTCTTCTTCGCGAGGCAGAGGGATGCGCTCACGGGACTTCAAAAATCAGCGCATCAGCAAGCATCTCCAGCGCCTCGGGTCTTCTTTTTATAGGCGAGGAGAGCCTCGGTTCATCCGCGTGAGAAAAACTTCAAACACCCGAGATCTTCGGATCTTCAAGATTTTTCCAAATCTTGATATTTATTCTCGGTTTGACGCGGGCTCATTTATTATTTTCTTCCTCCTCGTGCATGTGATTTATAACGCATGCACGGCCTCTGTATCTTCTATCCCATGCAAGACACGAATACCCCGATGCCTCGGCAACTCCGTTTGCCTCGGCCTCATTCGAAATTCTCCATACCTTGCATGCATGTATATTTTTAAGCATGGTTCTGTTCGTTATGGCCAGACGAGCATGAGGGTGGCTTTACTTCGATCAGCGGTGGCCGGGAGCTCGAAATCCATCTTTGGGAGTCCTCTGGTTCGAAGGAGGTACGCGGGAGGCTTCGGCTCGAGCTCGAGGAGGAAGACGGATTCGCAGCCGTTGGATCGGCAATTCAATTGATCTCGGACGGCCTGGATCAGATCATCTCGCCGCGAATGGATCGTGCGGCGCAGATCAAGCGTGCGATGGCTCGGACGGCCAGGATCTCTTCCGCGGGAAAATCCCGCGTCCCACATCGAAACGCCGCCCAGTTTTCTCGCGGCTTATTACCCTGGCACTCACCGCTACTTGCCAGTTGAATCCTCTCCCTCCACGGTGCCGCCCCGCACCGTGTTCTCCCTGCGGGCGCGCTCTGCGCCCACTCTCTGCTCCTGCGGGCGCGCTCCTAGCGCCCACTATGCTCCTCCGGCGCGCGGGTTTCACCACCGCGTGCCCTCGGGGGCTTATACACGGCCCCCTGCGCTCCTCCGGGCGTGCCCCAGCGCCTCTGTGGTGTCTGCGGGTGCGCCCCTGCCGCCCTGAGCTCGCCCCACGGGTTCCCCCTTGGGCGTGGCGCCTTAGGCCCACATGAGCCTTGGGGTTGAACCCACAAGGTGCTCACGGGCTGGCCATATTTTTTTTGGCTAAGGAAATGTAAAGACTTTGTTAAAAAACAAAGTTCTCCTCCATATGAGTATAAGCCAAATGCCACATTCCAAGCCACTTCTAAGCCATTCTTCTCCTTCATCTTCTTCTTGAGAATTCAAACATTAATCTTCTTGATAAGAAACAACTCCTCAATTTATAATTCTTCTTCATCATTTGATTTTCTACTTAGGAAAGAATTCTCAAGGATCTCCATCAACCGAGCTCCTGAATCACATAACTTCTTCAATTCTCTTTGTTGATTTAATCAGATATCAAATTGGGACTTCTTCAGATTCACATGCACTAAGTGTTATTGCATGGACTTCTTCAGCTCACTTCATCCACTTAGGAGGTGTGGATGGATCTCCTTTCATCTCCAACTCCTCATGCATTGTCACTACAATGCATGGTCTTCTAATCATGTTGTGACTTTGTATCATCTTGATACAAGTTCTTGGAACTCTAAGAACAACTCAACAATCGTCTGATTTACATGGAGAATGTTTCAACCACATCTCCTATGCCACTTAGTGAATCTCCTAAGTGACATGCCTCTTAGTACCATGGCCATTCTCCATTCCTCACCAACACCATCACAACCTTTGTCATTCACATCTTGACATTCCCTGACTTCCATTCATTACAAGACAACTTCATGCCTCATTGACAACAAATGCAACACAATGCACATCAATCTCCCCCTTTGTATTTGTTGTCAATACACCACTTCAGCACATATGAATGGGTCAATATGTGTGCCAATATTTTCTCCCCCTTATTGGCAATCAAATGCAAAGGTGTGGTGTGGTTCTCTTTCAAAAATATCTTCCTCCCTTTGAATAGCATCTTCTTGAAAATCACTAAGAGAGGGATGATGCCACATGTTCTTCTTTAGCAAAGAACCTTTAGTAAATCAACTCTAAGTCTACTTGGGCTAACCCGGTGTAGAAAACAAGAGTGATGTAACCAAGGAACTCAATGCTGTCCACAATTTTCTACACATGTGAGATCATGCTTAGGGGCTTGAAATTTTTCAGATATAACAATGAATTTGCTAAATCCTGCACATGCTTCACAAAACTCATTAGAAAGTTCAGGTGCAAAGATAAAGCTCCCCCTTTCATCCATTTGTCTTCAATCCATACCCCCCCTTAATTGACAAGATAAACTCAATTAAGAAACAAGGGATGAAAGTATGATTGGAATACCTTCACTTTTCTCAAGATGGTATTAAATCTTAGAATCCCATCTTCTTCTGATTGGCTCCCCCTCAAGGGGTGCACTCCAATCTGTCCAAACCATCCTCTAGTTGGGAATGATCATCATCTTCAATTCCCTGCAATGTCAGCACATGTAAATACCAATAGTATAAGGGAATAAGATGGAACCTCCTTGGTTCATCAATGTGAACAACAAGGTTGAGAAGATTCTCTCAACCGAGATGTCCCATTTTCACCAGTATTCACACTTGCACATTTGATCTTCATTGATGATTGTGCTAGTGTGGTTCTCAAAACATCTTCATGTGAAACCTTCTTCTTCCCTTTTGCTTTAGCAATTGCCAGAACTTCATCTTCAGCTCTCTGCAGATCTTTGGCAAGTTGCAACTGATGTGGCCATATGACAAGTAAATCATTTGGAAGGGTGGCCCCAGTTCTGGAAGTTCCACATGGTTCTTTTGATGCTGTTAAGCTACCTTTCTTAGGCAACTTATTTTCAATCAATCCCTTCTTCTTCTGGATTGATTGTCTTTTGGAGTTCAGTTGGCTTCTATTTAGTTTCATGGCTTCTTTACAAAGGTCCATGATGTGTCCTTTCTTTCCACAGAAGAAGCATTTCTTGGTGGTCCTTCCGGATGCATCACCCTTCTTGGACTCAGACTCCAAGGACTTCTCTTCCTTTTTCAACATCTTCTTGGAAGCTTTTTCAGCTTTCTTCTTCTTGCTTCCCAAGGATTCCTTTTTAGCCAGGTTCAGTGATCTTCTCTTCTTTTCATTTTGGATACAGTTGGAGATTGACATGTATCATTTTGACCACTTTTGCAACCATCCCCGATGTTGTCAAGTAATCCAAATCTGTTAGCAGTAAACAGATGTCTCTGGACCTGTGGATGCTGCTTCTTTTCCTCCGGCTTGCTCCCCCTTGGCATGGGCTTCCTCTGTGCTTTGGCATTCAGTGGATTGTACCAACAATCCTTTGCACAATGCCCATACTTGTTACAACACCAGCATTGTCCCACGAATCTTGACCTCTTCAGTCCTTCTGATTGTAGGGTACTTTTCTTGACCTGTTGTGCTGTTTCAGGAGAGCTCTGCTTCTTTACTGTCTTCATCCATATTTGTTTGGATTCATTCTTCCATCCTGCACTTTTAGTAGAAACACTTTTAGAAGCATGAGTACAAGATGGCATGGATGGTACCTTCTTTTTAGAAAATGTTGCACTTTTATTAGAGGATGTCTTTCTCTTAGAATCATCCTGCTCAAAGCATACTTGAGTAGCAACATTTTTCCTTTCAGCTGTCTGGGAGACTATGGATTTGGGTGATTGCTGATTTTTCAATATCACCTCCAGTTCCATGCATTTCATGTTAAGGGAGTTCTTCTCATCCTCAACAGTTCTTAGCCTTCCTTCCCATTTCTCTTCCAGCTGTTTCATCTGGTCTTCATGCACTTGCTTCATTTCAAGCAATGAGTTGTCAAGCTCCTTCACCCTTTTGACTTTGTCTTCTAGTTGAGCATCTCTGACAATCATTGAGACTTTGTGCAGCTTCTCCAGTGCATGGAACACTTCTTTGATAATTATCAAAAATATTTCTTTCTCAGAAGAGCTCCTTTGCAATTCTTCACAGGTATCTTCATATCTTTCATTGCAAAGGGAAACAGTTTCATCCTTGGCATTCACCAGCTTTCTGAGAGTGTTGGTTATGCCAACCCTTTTTGCCAGCTGATCTTCCATAGCATTGGCTTCTTCTTCTAACTGTGATTTTTCTTCATGAAGATCATGGATGCCTGTAGCTATACACTTTGCCACTTCCATGGGAACTGTCTTCTGAAGATATTTGAGTGCACTCTGAAGATCATTCATTGTTTCAACTTCATCACAGCTAGGACAGGCTTTCTTCATCTTCTTGGCCTGTTTCTTCTTTCTATTTTTCTGAGTCTTGGCAGATATCTCCATTTGAGGCTGGTCGCTCGTTTCCTCAAATCTGCACTCCATATAGACTCTCTTGGATCTTTTAGAGGTAACCTCGCTCTGATACCAATTGAAGTGCCCAGATCAGTGTGAATCACTGAGAGGGGGAGGGGGTGAATCAGTGATCCCTTAAAACTTTTTACTAATTGATTCTTAATCAATTAAACCTCTATGGCTGGTTAAAGCCTCGATCCACTCTTCTTGTATCTCTCACCTTTCCACGAATGATGCAGTAAATGTAAAGGCACTGGACACAAGGATTTACAAGGTTCGGCACCAAAGGCCTACATCCTTGCCATGCTTTCCCAGCATGGATTCTCCCATTATAATCTGTTAGTATTACAATGGTCGATACAGCTTCCCACCGTATCTCTCCTGAGTCCCACAGGAGGGTCTTTATACTGCGTCCCACAGTGTTACCAGAGTCCCACTGGCCTGCTCCAGAATCCCACTGAAGACTTCTTCTCCCTGAGTCCCACAGGGTCTTCTCTTGGCTCCTCGAGTCACACGAGTAGCTCTTCTTCACTTTAAGTTCTTCAAGTATCTTCAGCAGTCTGGGATAAAGACTGCTGGCCTTGCTCTGTACCTCTGATCACTTGTGATGATCAGGATCTTCTCAATCTACTAAAAACTCAGACAACCAATCTCTTTAACTTCAGTCTGGCTCAGTCTCAGTTCACTTCAACATCATGCACTGAGTGCATGGCAACTCTTCAAGATCTTCAAGTCTTGGACTCCTCAGATGCACACCACTGATTTAGCACTGTTCACGTGTGCACGTGCATGCATGCATGCATGCACTTTCCCTTTCCTCTTCTTGGTGCAGTAGACCCACAAAGGGTTTAGTATCTTTAAGCACACACCAGCTCACTTGAACTTCACACTTTGTTCAATGTGTTTACACACTTAAAGTGTGTTCTACTTTAGTGTGGGTCACTCCTTATTTCTTCTAAGTGTATACACACTTCTTAGTGCACACACCTAGGTTCGGCCACTTCTTTAATTTGCACACAATTATTTCACTTTAGCACACACATGAAACTTGGACTTCACTTCTTCTTGCACATAAATGGCTACGGCCTCTTCACTTGTTGCACACACACTGCCCACGGTGGTTCTTCAATTTTGCACACACACACAAGGGCTACGGCCACTTGTTGTCTTTTTTCACACAAAGGCACAAAGGCCTCGGCCTTCCTTCTTCACCTCTCACACACACAAAGTGTGGTATACTTGGCCTCAACTCTTTTGCACACACTCAACCCGTAGGTTCTTCACTTGGCACTTGTGCACACACTTCGGTTCTCCTTTATTTGCACACCTACTGCCCGTAGGGCCTTCACTTACTTGGCACACACACACTAGGGATGTGGTGGCCTTCCTCCTTATGCACACACACGGCCACGGGTCCTCTTCTGTTTTTGCACACACAAGCCGTAGAGTCTTCACTTTGCACACACAAGGCTATGCCTCGGCTTATCCTCTCCACTTGGCACACACACGAGGCAAGGCCTCGGGTTCTTCTTCTCCTCTTAGCACACACACGAGGCAAGGCCTCAGTCTTCACCTAGCCTTCGGGCGTGCAAGGTGCACGGCACAGGGGCGCGCAAGACCTCCTACCCGCGGGGCGCGCAAGTGCAACACCCGCGTGGTCTTCCTCTTACCGCGCAAGGGTGCGGGCAGAGAGGGAACAAGAGTCTCGAGTGCGCAAATATGCGGCTCGGCTCCTTCCTGTCACGCAAGAGGTGCGCACAGGGATCTCTTTCGGGCCTCGGGTGGCACCGAGATCTTCAGCCGCACAAGTACTTTGCACGGCGGCTTCTTCTTCGCGAGGCAGAGGGATGCGCTCACAGGAATTCAAAAATCAGTGCATCAGCAAGCATCTCCAGCGCCTCGGGTCTTCTTTTTATAGGCGAGGAGAGCCTCGGTTCATCCGCGTGAGAAAAACTTCAAACACCCGAGATCTTCGGATCTTCAAGATTTTTCCAAATCTTGATATTTATTCTCGGTTTGACGCGAGCTCATTTATTATTTTCTTCCTCCTCGTGCATGCGATTTATAACGCATGCACGGCCTCTGTATCTTCTATCCCATGAAAGACACGAATACCCCGATGCCTCGGCAACTCCGTTTGCCTCGGCCTCATTCGAAATTCTCCATACCTTGCATGTATGTATATTTTTAAGCATGGTTCGGTTCGTTATGGCCAGACGAGCATGAGGGTGGCTTTACTTCGATCAGCGGTGGCCGGGAGCTCGAAATCCATCTTCGGGAGGCCTCTGGTTCGAAGGAGGTACGCGGGAGGCTTCGGCTCGAGCTCGAGGAGGAAGACGGATTCGCAGCCGTTGGATCGGCGATTCAATTGATCTCGGACGGCCTGGATCAGATCATCTCGCCGCGAATGGATCGTGCGGAGCAGATCAAGCGCGCGATGGCTCGGACGGCCAGGATCTCTTCCGCGGGAAAATCCCGCGTCCCACATCGAAACGCCGCCCAGTTTTCTCGCGGCTTATTACCCTGGCACTCACCGCTACTTGCCAGTTGAATCCTCTCCCTCCACGGTGCCGCCCCGCACCGTGTTCTCCCTGCGGGCGCGCTCTGCGCCCACTCTCTGCTCCTGCGGGCGCGCTCCTAGCGCCCACTATGCTCCTCCGGCGCGCGGGTTTCACCACCGCGTGCCCTCGGGGGATTATACACGGCCCCCTACGCTCCTCCGGGCGTGCCCCAGCGCCTCTGTGGTGTCTGCGGGTGCGCCCCTGCCGCCCTGAGCTCGCCCCACGGGTTCCCCCTTGGGCGTGGCGCCTTAGGCCCACATGAGCCTTGGGGTTGAACCCACAAGGTGCTCACGGGCTGGCCATATTTTTTTTGGCTAAGGAAATGTAAAGACTTTGTTAAAAAACAAAGTTCTCCTCCATATGAGTATAAGCCAAATGCCACATTCCAAGCCACTTCTAAGCCATTCTTCTCCTTCATCTTCTTCTTGAGAATTCAAACATTAATCTTCTTGATAAGAAACAACTCCTCAATTTATAATTCTTCTTCATCATTTGATTTTCTACTTAGGAGAGAATTCTCAAGGATCCCCATCAACCGAGCTCCTGAATCACATAACTTCTTCAATTCTCTTTGTTGATTTAATCAGAGATCAAATTGGGACTTCTTCAGATTCACATGCACTAAGTGTTAGTGCATGGACTTCTTCAGCTCACTTCATCCACTTAGGAGGTGTGGATGGATCTCCTTTCATCTCCAACTCCTCATGCATTGTCACTACAAAGCATGGTCTTCTAATCATGTTGTGACTTTGTATCATCTTGATACAAGTTCTTGGAACTCTAAGAACAACTCAACAATCGTCTGATTTACATGGAGAATGTTTCAACCACATCTCCTATGCCACTTAGTGAATCTCCTAAGTGACATGCCTCTTAGTACCATGGCCATTCTCCATTCCTCACCAACACCATCACAACCTTTGTCATTCACATCTTGACATTCCCTGACTTCCATTCATTACAAGACAACTTCATGCCTCATTGACAACAAATGCAACACAATGCACATCACATTCAAATTAATAGTTGATAAAGATTCTTGATGAGTAGAACCAAAAGGTGAAAAGATATTGGGAAGAGTGAATGATGTTAGTTGAGGTAAAAAAAATATTCCCTCAACATGAAATCCTTAGAGATTAGAGAAAAGTTCAGAAATCTATAAGTAGGCCAACCTGAATCCTCTCTATATACTGGAATAAGGATGGTTTCCATAAGTAATTTATATAATATTACTAGTTTTAAGAAGGCTCAAATTGATGGTAATGAGATCTTGATAAGTTTTGGGAATGTATCCATCTCATGCACATAGAAGAAGACCACCCACAATACCAAAAGAGATGAATGCACTGAATCTTATTTATCAAAAAATGCTGGAAAAAAGTAAAATTATATACATACATGGGTAAAGAAAAATTTTGAGAATACTACCGCATTATCATGGGTAGATTTGAGTATGAGTAGGAAGATTTTTTCCACTGTTGGATCCCAAAATAATGGGGTTTACATCTACAAAAGACATGTACAAAAAACTGGACAGATTGCCATCAAATAGAAGAAAGGGAGGTGGGAGCAAGGACGAAATTAGGAATAATCTAGTTATTAAGAAGCATACATCACAGATGAAGAAAATTTATCCACATGGAATAGATTTGAATACCTTGAAATATTCTATGAGATGTGAAACATTGGTGGTCACAACTATGAATAAGGACAATACAATATTATTAACTTTATAATTGAAAAATTGGGAGAAAATACAACTCACTGTAGGGGTGCAACGGGGCTGAGAGGGAACGACCACGGGACTGTCCAGTGCAGAGGTGGGGTTCACCGGGGTGTCTCAGAGTTGTGGGAGGGTGCAACGCAGAGGCAAGGGGGTGGGGGTCTCCAGGGTCGTTGGGGTCACGGGGGGCGCAGTGTAGAGGCAATGGGGTGGGGGTCTCCGGGGTCGCCCAGGTTGTCGGGGTCATGGGGGGTGCAACGCGGAGGCAATGGGTGGGGGTCACTGAGGTCGCGAGGGTGTCTCAGGGTCCTGGGGGGCGCAGCGCGGAGGCAAGGGGATCGGGGTTGTCAGTGGTATCAGGGTCATCGGGAGGGTGAACAGGGAGGTTGTGGGGTCAAGGAGGGGATTAGGTCGCGGGGTTGTGGTGGGTAAATGTGTGTGTGTGGGGGGGGGGGGTTTCCGGGGTATGAGGGTCACCGGGGTATCGGGGTCATCAGGAGGGTGAATAGGGAGACGTCATGGGGTCGGGGATGGGATTAGGTCGTGGGGTTGGGGAGGGTAAACGAGGGGGGGGGGGGGATTTTTAGTTTCGGGGTGTAAAAATACAGCGACTGCCAAATGGAGGCCGCTGTATTTACCCCAACTTGAAAGATAAAAATTCTACTAGTGACCCCCTTAATGGAAATTTTATGTTCACTATATTTATTAAAATTATTCTTATAGGTTTAGAAATCATGCTACGATGAAGTTCTAATGTAGAAGCAGTGAGATGAGGAATTATTTTTTTAATTTAAATTTTGTACATGTTATGTTGGAATGTAATTTTTGGGTTCTAATTCTCCAAAACCTGGGAAAGTAAAAGATACTGATATTTAATTTAAATATCATGTATTTATTAAGTTGATTTTTATAAAAAAAATAATACACAACATTTTATAAGGGCTGAGTCCGATAGCTCGGGCTCAGGTATTTACAAGAAATGGATGGAGTGATTCAAATTTTACTGAACTTCTTGGTCTTTTGAATGATATGCTCCCTGAAGATAATGATCCTTCTAGCCGAACATATGATGCTAAAGGATTTCTATATTCAATGGGTATGATCTCTAAAAGAATACATGCCTGTCCAAATGATTGTATACTGTTTCACAAGGGCCAAGAATCACTTAAATAATTCCCAAAGTGTGGTGCTTCTCGATAAAAAAAAGTTGAATTAGGTCCTACCGAGGCTGTATGGTATTTTCCAATCATTTAGTTATTTATATTCCTATATGTAATTGAGGATAATATAAGGAAATTGATGTGAAATTCATATACAATAAATAAACATAGAAAACATCATCACCTGATATAATCTCCTTAGTGGAAGAGAATTGATCATGAGTATCCTAAATTTGGAAACGAGCTGAGAAACCTTTGTTTTTCGCTATCTATAGATGGAGTGAATCCTTTTTATTTTTTAAGAATTACTCAAATTACGTGGCCGATTATATTGGTAAATTATAACTTGGAACCATGGTTACACATGAACCAAAAATAAATTATGTTATCTATTCTTATATCATGACTAAAACAACCAGGTAATGATATTGATGTTTATTTGGATGCATTGATTGAGGATTTGAAATTATTATAGGATTAAAGTTTTACGTTTTATGATTCTTATAGAAATGAAGATTTCACATTAAGAGCCATGTTGTATGGGATGTTAAATGAATTTCCTGTTTATAGAAATTTTCCAGGATATTGCATTAAAGAAACTCAAAGGTGTCCCATTTATGAACAAGGTAAACTGATAACCAGGTTGAAACATTCATAGAAGACTATGTTTCCAAGAAATCACATATCTATACCTCTAAGAAAAAAGTACAAATATTGAATGAAATTTTTCAATGGGAGTTCAGAATAATGTAAAACACCATCTCTACTAATAGGTGATCAACTATTTGATAATTTAAAAGATATGAACACTTCTTTTGTTAAATTTTTTTTGAAAAACCTTACAAAAACTAATTGGAAAAAAATATCATTTTATTTGAATTACCATAATGGGATTGTAGGTATGTCAAAAATTTTCTTGATGTTATACATGTTGAAAAAAATTTATTTTATAGTGTCATTGGAACATTACTAAATTAACCCAACAAAACAAAGGGCGTAAATAAGGCTAGGTTGGAAATGATTAACATGGGAATATGAAAAGAGTTGGTGCTAGTGAAAGGTGAAAAACAGACTTTTATTCCTCCAGATGCTTACACTCTTACCAGGAATAAGAGACACCAGTTTTACAACTTTTTTAATGATGTAAATGTTTCAAAGGGGTATTCATCAAATATCAATAATATCATGTCAATGAACGATTTAATGTTAAAGGGTCTCGAATCACATTACTATCATTTTTTTATACAAGATATACTAATTTTAGATTTATGTTGCATTTTTCCCAAGAATTTACTTCATAAATTAACCAAGATATGTTTCTTTTTCAAAGATATATATAGAAAATTTATAGACTTAGAAAAATTTCTAACTATGTAAAAGTAAATTTCCGTCATATTATGTGAATTGGAAATGTTCTTCCCATAAAAATTATTTTATATAATGGTTCACATAGTGGGAGAGATTCTACTTTGTGGTCCTATACATTATATATAGATATACTCTATTGAACTATACACAAATATTTTGAAAGGGTATGTCAAAAATCAAAGTCGGACATAGAGTTGTATTGAGGAGTGATATATTTTTGAGGAATCTATTGAATTATGTACTGACTATCTATCTGGTATGGAAGGAATTGGTATACCAAAATATCATCACGTTGTGTGGCTTGTGGGTGAATGAATTTGTAGAATATATTTTTTCACAATCACTATTACAGATCAAGAGTAGGTCCACCTTTACATTTTTCATAATAGTTTCAAGGTTGCCACATATTTTGAAACCCATAAATAAATTCTTAGGAATTTTAATCCATCAAGGGTTGAAATATGGATATAAAATACATAAAATCAATAGTTTATAGGATGGTTTTGAGACCATATTTTTAAGGAGTTAGATAAAAATATGGATTCAATTTCAGAATGACTTTAATGGTTTTCCAGAGGACCATGGGTTCATGTATTATCTTATAATGGTTATGTAATTAATAGTTTTACATTGTATGCAAATGGAAACTATAAAGACAGTACCATAAAAAATAGTGGAGTTACACTTTTGGCTAAAGCGATGCATGTTTCTGGTACCAAGTAGAGAAATACAATTTATTCAGATATGTCATACTTTGGAATCATCAAAAAATATAGGAGTTGTATTATAAAACATTCCAAGTGATTATTTTTCAATTAAAGTGGGTTGATAACATTAGTGATGTTAAAATAGATGAATTGGAATTTATGAAAGTGAATTTATGTAACAATGGATACAAAGATAAACTATTTATAATGGAATCAAAAGTATTACAATTGTTTTATGTTCTATATCCTGTAAACCAAAAGTGGTCAATTGTTTTGTTATCAACCAAAACCATTGAAGGGTCAGATGAAAATTCAGCTCAGGATAACCATTTCACTGAGATTCCATAATCATTTCACAGTATTCCCAATGTAGATGAGGTCTTGTATGTCAAAGGAGACCAAAATTAAGTGATTTTGATACTCAATAGTGGGGTCAAATACCGTCAACCTTTAAAAAAAGTGAGTTCAATAATCAACTTATATTTTCTTGTAATATACATTGTGTTATCTCATGTTATTATATATTCAATTATGAATTTAAATAATCTAAATTAAATGTTGAACCAATTCTATAAATAATGACTTTTTCACATGCTATTTCTCCCAATCATGAGGAACAATAGTTTTCTCAACCAGTTGCTACTCCTACTGTAGAGGAACAACAACCTTCTACACATACGAATGCTACCAATCTATAAGAAAAACTTATTGATGATGTCGAACATGAGGAAATAGTATATGGTGAATAACCAATGTCTCTAAAAGAAAAAGAGTTACATATCATGATAATGTTAGAAATAATTATTTTGGAAAAACTCAAAGGCATAAGATTTGAGGTTGGATGGAATGCGCATGGAAAGCCCGTTAACCCCAACATGGCCATGTTTAGTAGATTCATTAGGTGCAACACTCAGAAGCACATTCCGATTGATGTATCTTTATGGAACCATGTTGTTACTATACTTAAGACACTAATTTGGGAAGAAATTAGGGTAAAATTATGACATCCTTTCTTTATTTTACTAAATAATATAATAATGAAACATTGAATTACTCTTCATTATCTATTATAGAGTGTATGTATAATAGATGAATCCCATAAGAAATTTGTATTAATTATTTCTGTAAGGGACCACATAGGATTTATCATAATTCTAGTGAAAGTTTATCTAAAAGATGCTGAAGGAAAAATAAACCCTCAACCACCACATATGTATGCACACCTGATAATTCAAGCAGCATGGTATGGGTTTAATGACCATAATTTAAAGATATCTTTTCTGGTAAATTGTGGCTAGTTATATTTTTTTTTGAAAATATTTGTATTTTTCACTTTGATTAAGATTTTTTTAATTTATGAAACATCAATTGAGTGATGAAAATAAGGAACGAGCAATAAAACCAATATTCTCCTACCATAAAACAAGGATTGGGTACAATTCACTTGAAAAAAATTGGTACATATTTTAAATCTACCCTAATAATTTTATGCAACATGAAAAAAAACATAATTATGTTACTCTATTTATATGCTGATTTATGAATCCAAATCCAGAACCACTTCTATCTCACATCATGTTCTGTGAAAGGAGTCACATGAAAATAAATATTTGATACTAATAGATGAAAACACACAAAAAGTGTGGAAAACATATTTAAGTTTGACATAATATATTTTTTGATTTAAATATATATTACATAAGAATGATTACATATTTTACTATATTTTATATCTGAATTAAACACAAGAATAATAAAAAGCTATACTAGATGAACACCTACTATCGGTGGCCCTGATGCAGCCAGAACACTATGACCACGCCAGAGGTGTAGGTTTTGGGGTGACATCCTGAAAATATTTTGAGAAAATAAAGTAATATGGGGATAAAGATAAAGAAATTTAAGAGATAAAATCAAGATTAGATGCACTTGAATAAAAATTTCATTGGAATTTTGAGTTTCTAGAAAATATTATGTGGGGGGGGGGGTAAAGAGAAGAAACAACTCAAAAAGAACCACCACCTGGATATCTTTCCCCACACCCACTATCTTTGAGGTGAGCCATTACCCTCAAATAGTTTTATTAGATGAGGTAATCAATATTATCATAATTGTTTCTATGAAATGTGAATCAGGAAGAAACTGATACCTTTCCAATACTGATATTCTATATGGTGAAAATGACTGTGATTTATATCAATCAACACCCACCCATCACCTTGTTGTGATGAACATTGTGTTAAATATCCAAGAATAAAGTCTACATAATAGACCACTTCAAATAGGTCATTTGAGAGTGGGGATTACCGTAGCTCATGAGTTGAGTGCCGAGCTACCTATTCCACTTGGTGACATAGATATTTGTATGCTTGATAAAGATATTAGAACATTTTTAACATGGCCATTAGATATTATAGAAAAACTTTTCAACAATGTAGGTATTAATTTACTATTTATTTTTCGTGCTAAACCTTTAATAATTAATGAAAAAAGGTCCAAACCGTTGAATGTTATTATAAAAAGACAAGGGGAAGGATGTGAAATGAAAAGTCTAATAAAAACAATATAAAGGATCAACCAAATGATAAAAAATATCTTTAGAAATAACCTTATTTGTGCTTTAAATATCTTCATTTACTAACATTGAAGGTTCATGCAAATACAAAGTTACAAAGTGGTAGTAATAACATAGATGATTTTGAAGAAAAAATGTATAGAGAGGCCATTAAAGACTACGTTTATCTTGATAATTTAAATGCAATACTCAAGTATGAATGGATAGGAGTCTTAGTTATAAATTCATACATGAGGTGTGTTTTCCTGATTTGTTTTTCCAATAGATGATACACTATGTTAATTATGACTAAATACATTTTTTTTGTAGGAATATATATGAATATGAATTGAAGGGATTTCCCCATGAACATAAACATGGAATCATTGTTCCTCATGTCACTTCTACAAACCAAAAAGAAATAGAATAAAAAAAGGATGAAATAGTAAAAAAACTGGCCAAATTGTTTGAAAGAAAAATTAAAGATGATAGACTCTTCTTAATACCAATGATGCAGGGGTAAAATAGTAAAATTTAATCATATCAAATATATTTTCATTCCTTTCATTACTTACTCCTTTTTGTGTTTTAGGAAACATTGGACACTCATTATGATCAATTTGGGTACTCCAAATATTTATTTTCTGGATTCACTGCATGGATAACCAACAAACCGACCACACGTGATGACCTTTGTCAATTTTTAATACACTACAACCAATTTTTTATAACTAAAATTTAAGTTATATATTTAATATTATGTTCTAATGAGAATTATATTATGATTTGGTAGTGTTTAAATATCTTGAAAATCATGGCATAAGGACAGTCCATGTGCACAAGGAGCCTGAAAAGTTTTACAAGTGGGCAAGTACAAGCGAACAAGTATTGGGGTATATATAATAAGATTTCACTATCCAAACACATATAAAAACAAATTGCATATTTTTATCAATATTTATGAATTTTCAAAAACAAAAAAATATAAAAGATTGTGGTTATTATGTTTGTAAATTTATGAGAGATATCATATACCATCAAAAAAATACATCCCTGAAGAGGTACTTTTGAAGATAATTACTATTTAATTTAAAATATTTATTAATCCTTTGTGTATTTATATTTTTCTAGTACCACTATGACTGTAAAAAATCCTCATATTCATAATAGGTAATAGATTTTTTTAGAAATGAATGGGAAACATACTTGATGGCATAATGTATAAATATATCCTAAATATGTGAATTCCTAATTATTATTTAGTTTATTTTATTATCATTTAACTAATTTTTTTAGTTAATTTCCTCTTCATTTCTATCAGATACTTGTTTTGTTAGTTTTTATAGAGATTATAAATAAATGACCTCATACAAGATTAGACTTCGAGGCTACAAATAAAATAATGAAAAAAGGAAATAGGTCAAGAATATATACAACCATCAT
Organism: Viscum album; assembly: GCA_963277665.1. Taxonomy (NCBI): domain Eukaryota; kingdom Viridiplantae; phylum Streptophyta; class Magnoliopsida; order Santalales; family Viscaceae; genus Viscum; species Viscum album. Next base: position 1,197,177,403 of record OY728140.1, read on the forward strand.
GAAAATGTAAATTCATACTATCTTTAAGAAAGAGAGTTCAATGAGAAGGTTAAAGGTTTTTTTAATGTACTATGTTTTTACTCATAATATTATCTGTTCCCTATGAAATTAACATAATATAAATTAAATGTCGACCACTCATGTAGACAATGTCTTATATACATGATGATGTTACCAATATCAAGGAAGAACATACTATAGTGAATGAAATCCTTTGGGAAGATGTAAATGAAATGTTGCGATATACTTTATCTATTTTGTCAAAAAATTATAAAATGAAACATTGATTTAATTTCCATTATTCATTTCAGAGTTCATTTATTTTAGATGATTTATATCCATCTTTCAGACCTTTCTACATATAAACTTCCACATAATTCTTCTCCCTCAAAAAAAATTTCAGCCTTGAAGTGTTGGAATTTATCACTTTCCTTAAAGTTCCCTCTGCTTCCTTCGTAGGAAGAGAAATAACACTGACTCTACTCAATCACATAGGTAATATTGATGTTTCCATAGTAAAATCATTGTACATTAATGTAATTTATTATTTCATATTTATGATTAATTAATTTATTTTTAATATTACTCACATAAGAATTATTTTCTTATACATGTATATTATTTTGTTCGAGTTGAGGTGGGTTGTTTGAAGCTACTCATGCTTGTGAAATATTGGACTTTGAGGCCATAATTGAGATAATTAAAACAAGGAAAGGGGTTGAGAATGTACACAACCATCATGAAAAGGTTAATTCCTACTACTTATTTAATTATTTTTTTTCATCATTTTATCTACTATATTTAATTTAATTTCCTTCTCATTTTTATCTAATACTTATTTAATTTTTTCATAGATCGTTTAGGAAGTTATATTTTATTTCCAACCATTTATAAAAAGATAGAAAAGATAGAACATATTCCTTTATGATGGAAGAGGAAACCACATGCTGCCTGAAACATAAGTATTTTAGGGATGATGAGGTTTCTCTTCCATAAGAAATAGAACATGTTCTATCTTTTCTAAACTTTTTTAGATATTTGAAAGCAAAAAACATATCATATACTCAATCAGCCACACCTCAATTTGATACATAGCGTGCTCAGTATAACTCAAACTATATTTTTTTAGTTTATAATTTATATTTTAGTTCAAAACATACATCACATACTCAAGTGTGTGTTTTAATTTAAAATTGAACTTAATTTCAATAAAAAGAATAAGTGAACTATGAAAAAAAAAGAAAATTCCTTAGTATTGTTTTGATACTTTAGGAAAATGATCCATAAGTCATTTTTTACATATAGAAATCAACCCTAAATCAATCTAATACATGGTGTGACTGATATAACTCCAAGTGTTTCTTTTTATTTAAAATTAACATTAATTTCAGTAAAAAGAATAAGTGACATACTTAAAACTGATAAAACACATTCAGATTATTCTGATACTTTATGAAAACACTCCATAAATCATTTTTGATGTGTAGGAATCAACCTCACATCAATCAGACACATGGTGTTACCGATATGACTCAAAGTGTGTATTTTTATTTAAAATAGACATTAATTTTAGTAAAAATAACAAGTGACATGATCAAAATCTAGAAAACTCATTCATATTGTTTTGATACTTTAGTAAAATGATCCATAATTCAGTTTTGATGTGTAGGAATCAACATCACCTCAATCAGACACACAATGTGATCAGTTTGACTCAAAGTGTGTCTTTTTATATAAAATTGACCTTAATTTTAGTAAAAAGAACAAGTGACATACTGAAAACCAAGAACACACATTTGGATTGTTTTGATACTTTATAAAAATAACCCATAAGTAATTTTTGACAAGTAGGGATCAACATCACCTCAATCCGATGCACAATTTGATCGGTATGACTCAAAGTGTCCCTTATTAGTTTAAAATATATATTTTAGTTCAAAATGTGTGTCACCCACAAAAAAGAAACCAAACTCAATCTGATTGTCTAGATAATTTATAAAAAAATTCTTAAGTTTTTTTATGACATGTAGAAGCAGTCTCATTTCAAACTGACACATGATGTGACCAGTATGACTCAAAGTGTGTGTTTCCACTTTCAAATGAAATTTTACTAAAAAGAACAAGTGATATAATAGAAACTAAGAAAACATATTAATATTGTTTTTATACTTTAATAAAACAATAAATAAGTCATTTTTAACATGTATGAATCAACCCCACATTAATACCATTCACGGTGTGACTGATATAACTCCATGTGTGTCTTTTTATTTAAAATTGACATTAATTTTAGTAAAAAAATAAACTCACATAATGAAAACCATGAAAACCTATTCTAATTATTCTTATACTTTTGGAAAATGATCTACAAGTCATTTTTGACCTATAGTAATCAACCATATCTCAAGAAAACATGCTTTAATTTTCTTGATAATTTATGAAAATTATTCATAAGTCAGTTTTGATGTATATAAAGTAGTCTCATGTAAAACTGATACACGATGTGAGCAGTATGACTCAAAGTGCGTGTTTACAGTTTAAAATAACATTTTAATAAAAAACAAAAGTGACATACTAAAAACCAAGAAAACACATTTAGATTGTTTTGATACTTTATGAAAATGATCCATTAATCATTTTTGACATTTAAGAATTATTATCAACTCAATCTGACACACGGTGTGACCATTATAATTTCAAGTGTGTCTATTTATTGAAAATTGACATAAATTTTAGTAAAAAAACAAGTGACATATTTAAAATCAAGAAAAAACATTCATATTATTGTGATACTTTAGGAAAATGATCTATAAGTAATTTTTGATGTGTAGGAATAAACTTCACCTCAATACGATGCACTATGTAAACGGTATAACTCCAAGTGTGTCTTTTTATTCAAAATGGACATTAATTTTAGTAAAAAGAACAAGTGACATACTGAGAACTGAGATAAAGTATTCTTATTATTTTGATACTTTAGGAAAAAAAATTCATAAGTCATTTATGACATGTAGGAATCAACTGAACCTCAATACAATGCATGGTGTGACCTATATGACTACAAGTGTGTCTTTTTATTTAAAATTAACGTTAATTTTAGTAAAAAGAACACGTGACATACTAAAAATAGATAAAACACATTCAGATTGTTTTAATACCATAGGAAAATGATCCATAAGTCATTTTTGATGTTTAAGAATCAACTGAACCTCAATTTGATGCACAGTGTGACTGGTATGAACCAAAGTCTTCGTTATTAGTTTAAAATTGACATTTTAGTTCATAACATGTGTCATTCACTCAAAACCAAGAACATATGCTCTAATTATCTTGATAATTTATGAAAATTATTCATAAGTCATTTTTAATGTGCAGTAAGAAGTATAGTGTCAAAATGACACATAACGTGATTGGTATGAATCAAAGTGCGTGTTTCTTGTAATTTATGACATATAGGAATTAGGAACACCTCAATCCAATTCATGGTGTGACCGACATAACTCAAAGAGTGTATTTTTTATTTAAAATTAACAATAAATTTAGTAAAAAGAACAAGTGACATAATGAAAACCAATCAAACATTTTCAGATTGTTTTGATACTTTTGGAAAATTATCCATAAATAATTTTTTACATATAAGAATCAACCTCACCTCATTATGACATATGGTGAGACCAGTATAACTCCAGGTATGTTTTTATTTAAAATTTACATTTTGTTAAAGTATTCTTTAATATTAATGTTTAATTAATTTATTTATAGTAAGACTAACATAATATTTATTTTGTTATATAGGTGGATTCTTTTTCTCATGTTGGGGTGATTTATTTGGAAACAGATGCCATGGTCATAATTTTTTGAGAGGGGATCGTGGGTAACAAAGATGATGAAACATTAATGTTTTTAAATGTTTGTGGATAGTAACTGTAAATGTAATTATACAAAGCATTGTTTGAAATGTATATAGTATTGTTTTTTTGTATTCATGATGTAAAATTTATTTCAATTATATTATATATTTTCTTATAGGTTACATGTATTTGCTGTAGTGTGCTATTATTCAAACAACACACTGCATCAAGTTGGTCCTTTATCAACACTATTTCTTGCACTATTAAAGGGGGACCTTTATCAGTTCTATTGAAATCTCTAATAAAGGGGGGCCTCTATCAGTTCTAATGAAATTAATGATAGAGGGGATGTCCCTTGAACAATGTTGAGGAAATAAGTTATTTTTAGCATTATTAAAGTCATTTTTGTGTGCTGTTAAAGGGACTATCTGTAGTAGCACCGCTTTTGAGCCCCCTCTTCATCCCTTCCATCGAGCCCCCTCCCCTGCCATTGAACCCCCTTTCCATCAATCCCCCATTACCTTTACCCCAAAGTGGATCCCCCACTCCCCACCTTTGAGGCCCCCTCCTCCCTCGTTGTCAATCTCCCACCCCCTCTCCCACTATGGAATACCCCCAAGAGACCACCCTCTATTGTGGCCCCACTTACTAACCCCCCCTGTCCATAGACCCTCTTCCAAGAGGTTTAAATAGGGCCCCTTACTTCACTACCCTCAATTCCTCTTCTGCGCAGTGACCCATTCCCCTCAATTACTACAAAGGGACCATTTCCCCTAGATTTCTCTTCAGCGCAGTGACACCCCTGCCCCTGCATTCATATTCTGCATAACAAACCACTTCCCTTCAAAAATAATGAACCCTTTTCAATGTATTTTTTTCACATTTCTTGCAATTAAATCATGATTTTTCATTTTTGTTCTTGATAGTGTTTTGATATATTATTTATGTAATATTTCATAACCTCCACAACTGGTTTGGTATCATTGAGTATTTTTTTACTTATCTTCTTAAAAATATTCCTTTGACTGTGGCTTCATTGGTTCATAAGTTTTAATGATATGAGTTTCTTTAGAACATAAATAATATATTTCAATTATTTTCTTTCCATTAAATAAGGACATGGACAATATTTGTATTGATATTTCAGATATGTTTTTTCTAAATATTATGAGGGTATTAAGTGATTTATTGATTTTACCAACAGATTTCAAAGTAATTTGATTAGTTTTCTATTCATAAAATGTGAAAAAATATTGACTCAAATGAGATACTATTAGAGAAAAATTGTTTTTGAATGAGTTTTTGAAAAACTATAAGACATAGACACATCATAGATAAGAGTCTGTTCCATGTAGCCAATATGAAATTATTCATACGGATATTGATTTAAGAATGGTTGATCTGATGAACACAATGCTCAATTATATGATGTTTCATTTCCAACCCAAAGACAGTAATGTCATAAATAATGAAGTTAGAGGGAGTATTCCTCATTATTTTCTAGACATATAATCATTGAAATTATTTGTAATTATTGATGATTCATTTACTAAATTATATAATGGATTTAGTAAATTTAGTAAATTTTAATTCATTATTGAATTGTTACACCCAAAGGCCTTGAATCAATGGAAAGATACCTCATTCAACATGTTGTTGATACTATTGAAGTATGTACTCTTTACTAGAGAAAATATTTCAGAGTCATACTATCAATCTTGAAAGTTGACCAACAATGATGGTTTCATATATATGACCATTGATGCCTGTTGTAATAACTATACATTTTTCAAAAAAGAGAATGTACAACTCAATACTTATTTTGTTTGTTACTCATCTTGGTGAAAGGAAAATCAGATTAATTAAGGTACTCATATTCTTCATAGAGAAGTCTTGAATAAAGGGAAACATGTTGCCACTATACAGATGAATTATTTCCCACTAAAACTAAATTTTAATGGATTCTTCATGTCAGCTAAAATTTCTAAAAAATTGATGTGGTATTCAGATAGAAACAAAGAGGTTGATAAATTAACTCACTTAATAGATTCTTTGTCATGTAAAGAGTTTGATCAAAGACACCCAAATTTTCCTAAAATGGTCGTAATGTTTGACTGGGTTTGACAGTAGATGGTTTTAACCCATTCAGGTCTATGGTTGGTGTGACACATTATAAATGTCAAGCATTGTTGGTTCCATACAACATTCCCCTGTGGGTATGTATGAAGTAACCATTTTTGTTACTTTCAACTCTAATTTATGGATTGAGAGGACTTGGTGATAAAATAGATGTTTATATGAAACCATTGATTAATGAGATGCAAGAATTTTGGGAAGATGATGTAATTAATTTTGACTTAGAAGCTAATGAAATGTTTAGAATTTAGGCTAATTTTTTATAGAGAATTAACGACTTCTCAACATATGCTAACTTTTCAGGTTGAAGTGCAATGAGCATTCGCCTTCCCCTTGCTGTAATAAAAGTTATAAATATATATAGATTTAGCACTATAGAAAGTGATAGTACCTTGTTCACAAACTATTTTTTTCTCCACCATATAGGTTCAAAAAGACAGTGTTTCATTTTATGGGAATAGAGAGCATGACCCATCTCCACAAATAATGTCTAGGGTTCAAATTCTTGCACAAGTAGATTTATAAAACATTCTCACAATGTATTATTTTCAGGATTTATTACATTTACTTATATTTCTACTAGAAATAGACAACACAATCATAATTTTAAGAAGTGGATTATTTTATTTGAATTTACTTATTGGAAGGATAATATTTTAAAAAATATTTTGGATTTGATGCACATTGATTTTTTTGATACTATAATAAGCACCATTTTAGGAGTCAATTTTAAATCAAAGGATAGTGGTAATGCTCAATTTGATTTGTAAGAAATGGGATTGAGAGAATGTATGAATTTATAGCTATGTAATGGTAATCGAGCATATATTATTTATGCATAGTAAAAATTGAGTAAAAAAGATAATGAAATATTTATATCAATTTTTAAGACCTTCAAGGTGCCTGATATTTATTGCTCTAATATTTCCAAGAATGTCAATATGATGAGCATGAAATTGTAGGGGTTTAAAAGTCATGATAATTATATTCTCCTTCAATAGTTAATACCAATTTCAATTCATGATTTTTATCTACCCATGTTTTTGATAAATTAATTCAAGTTTCTAATTTTTTCAGACAGCTCTGTTTAAGTAATCATCGCACGAGTGATTTGAAAAATCAGTGGGATAAGATTTTTCTTGCACTATGTCACCTATAGAAACTATTTCTACCATCTTTATTTTGATGTTATGGTCCACTTGACTATGTATTCAACTTGATGATTCATTTTTGTAGGTCCCATTAAATTTAGGTGGATGTATCTAATAGAGCGATACTTAAATACATTGAAAAAGTATGTACACAATAAATATCATCTGAAAGATTCAATTTCCAAGGGATATTTAATGGATGAGTGCACTAATTTTAGTTCTTCATATATTTATGAGGTTGAAAAAAAGTTAGATAAACCTACCCTGATTGATTAAGGTCCAATTGGGAAAGGAAAGGTGTTTTATATGAATAATGATGAGTGGTTTCAAGATCATAGATATGTGCTGTTCGACACTCCATCGGTTATTCTAATGATATAGTAAGTTTCATAATTGATCTATTAGTCCTTATGTTTCTATATTTAATTTATCACTTAAATTTTATTTTTTGGTAATTTAAGATGCATATCACTGAGTTGAAATGGAAAGACATCATGAAATTGACCATCAAATCCAAAAAAAAATCATTTCAAGACATTTGATGAGTAGTTTAAGACTCACATACATATAAATAATTGATTTAATATTTTTATAATGCAACCAATTTGTACTTTCAAAAACATTTTTCAATTTAATTATGTAAAAATTATAGATTCACAAGATATGCGATTCAAGTGATCATACTGTGAGTGAAGAACTCAACCAACTAACTAATGACCCATTTATAATAGCTCATCACTACAAGTATTTGGATGATAACAGATTCCAATCCTGTATTAGTTATGTTTAAGTGAACCAATAAATGCTGAACAACGGTGTTGGTTGTTCATCTATTGATTTAGGTTATTATTACGGATTTCTGAGGGATATTATAGAGGTTTTTTATGGTCATGGCTTAAAGAATATATTTTTAATGTGTGATTGGGTCAATCCGGTTCATAGAATGAAATTTGACCACTTCCAATTTATGTTGGTAAAATTTAACACCATGTTATATAAACATGATCGAGTAAGCAAAGATACCTTCATATTTACATCATAGGCAGAGCAATTTTACTTTTTTAGAATTGATTCCAATTTGAAAGTTATGATGAAAATGTCTAGAAGAGGGGTTTTTCTGATTGACTAAGAGGAAATGGATGTTTTTTTCCATTCCTGATCAAACACTAGACCAAACAACTATAGCTGTATGAGAAGAAGATATTCAATGGGACAAAGAGATAGTTGAAGGATATATGATATAATTTCATGATTAATGAAACAATGTGAATTTTTTCTTGTTAACATTTGTAAAAATATTTATGAATTATATGTATAAAAATTTCTTAATTTAACTGTATTTTTTTTAATTTATGTATGATACAGGGTGGTCAGAGTGGTTCAACTGATGTTATTAGTATGTATGTTTTAATTTTTTATTTTTTTTTAATTTTTTATAATTATATTCCCCTAATTTTTTCTAATTTTGAAATAAAGATATTTTTTTTAAGATTACATTATGAATTTATGTTTAATAGGATCTGGTGTGCCTTCCAAAAGATGCAGGAGAATTGGTAGAGGTGTTTGATCCTATAACTTTGAAGCTTGGTTGGACATGCTATTTGACGACACCATTCATCCAGTTGGAGAGGGTGTGAGTTTTTTTATTAGTCAATTGAGGAATATTTTAAGATACCCACAGAGATTACCTATGATGACTCATTATTGGAATTCATTCCCACATGATAAGATTGATATATTATGGAGTGAGGTTCAGGTAAATTCAATGTTTAATTTTTCATGAAATTATTTTTATTATTATCTTAGCTATTGAATTTTTCTTAATAGGATAATTTTACTTCCCTTCTAGATGAGTTTCGGGTAGCATGAATTTCAAAATTCCAAAATTTATGGAAGGATTTCAAGTGATGGGTGAGGAGAGATCACTGGGTACCATTTGTGGGTGTTCCAGAAATTATAAAGTGAGTCCCTCCAGGATTTGTTCCTATGTGGTGGAAGGATTTGGTTTTTTTGGTTGAGTAAGGTAAAAATGGTAAAATTTATTTCTTTTAATCTATAAATGACTAATTTTTTACAAGTCTACTAATTGAATAATTTGAATGTAGAACTAGTCCTCTCATCATTCATGTAATTAGATGATGTAGGGAACACCTTCCAAGCTCGGTGCTCGACACATGTCATATAACAAACATGATACATGTTTTGAAATCATTGTTCATTAATATATTTTTTATATTATAGTATAACATGAATATAAATATATATTTGGTGGAAACCATTATTAAATTTACACTAGCAAGGTGATCTAACTGATCAGATGTTGATATGGGTGAGGACTCATCGAGTGGGTGATCATGATGTTTCCAATCTATACTAAGAAAATTATTTGTAAAAAATGTATTTTTATTTCATATAAACTATTCACATTTATTCATTAATTCATCATGTATATTCAACAGGATTAGTTTGATGATAGAAGAGTTTCTAGAGGAGAAACATCATATTATTATGTGTAGAGATGAAATATTTTAGTGTATATTGGGGAACAATGGTCATGGTTATTATTCGACTTATGGGACTGGTGTCCCATGAAATTCAATTGTTAGTGAAGAGTTGATGGGTTCATACAGAGATGCAGGGATGTAAACACAAAATGAGGCAAATGCTACTATGCAGGCTATGAAACACATTATGGATGAGCGTTTTTAGCAGTTATGTGTGGAGTATGAGGATAAATTATCCCAGAAGTCAGAACATATCGATGAAGTGACAACACAACATCCTATTGATGGTACAAAAGTGGAGGCATAGGTAAAGAATAAAATAAACTGTACTCATATTGGTTTTTATTGATATGCTTGAAATACATAATATTTATATATATTTTAGGCTCCAGATATAGCCAGTGGAAATCACTATGAGTTCATTGGAGATTCATATGAGGATGTACCTCATGAATGAGGTAATTTATATTTCCATTTTGATATTTAATGCTTCATTTTAGATGAATAATTTAAATATGTTTTTTTTGTTTCCTAGAATACCCCATATAATCTTCTAAAAATTTTAATCTAAATATATCATATTGAACACACAACATGGTCTCCTTGATATTTTTAGATTAATCACACCCTTCTCATATGGATTAGCTATCCTAGACCAACTTCCCTAGTGATATCTACCCTCCTACTTTGCATCTCAAAGGAAACTATTGAAAATTGATTCAATTATTCTAATGAAATATTTTGGGGTTCAAATGACTATAATCACATTCCTTGGGATGGATGATATGATACTTTTTACAAGTGTTATCCTTCCTCTAAAATGTAGGAATTAACTTTTCCTGTTGGTGATTCTGTCGGTAATTTTATTGATGATACGTTAAAAATCTTGAATTTGAACCCTTTTGTTTGAAAAAGGAGCTCCCTAGTAACTAATTGGAAATTATCTTCTTATAATATCAAGCATATATTTGATATCATTGGCTTGTGTTCCTAATTATTTATTTATAATTTAAAAACTTATTTTATAATCATTAATGCATTGAAAACACTTATTTCAATACATAATTAAAATTTCTTCAAACCATTGAATTGAGTTGCTTCTTCCATTAATGAATATGACCATGTTATCCACAAAAAATAAGTGAGATCTACCAAAAATCCATACTTTTATTTGATATATTTCACCCTCCTGAATAGAGATAATATAGTGGGTGTATTTCTAGATTGTTGTAATAGAATCTAGTGCATTTAATAGATATATGGTGTGATTCTATATGAGATATTTTAGAATGATGAAACCATAAGATGTGACCTAGATACTTAATAAGGATAATGAATTATAGAGGGTGGAGAATATTTTCCTAGTTATATTGATTTAAAAATATAAGAGGGAGGAAAAATTGTAGTTTAAAACTTGGCTATGGTTTTTTATCCCTCACAAATGTTATGTTGATCAAAAAGTAAATTATCGATCAATTTAAAATATATTAGAATAAAAAAGTAAAAATGAATGTACAGAACCTAAATAAAAGTATTGGTAGTTATTCTACGATTCAATAAATGTAATTAGTGTTATAGAAATTAAAATTACACCAACAATGTAAAAAAAAATGCATGGAGTATTGAGTAACAAATCAAACACACATAAAGGATATTATTTATTAATCCACTTATAATTAACATGAATATTTATCCCTTTAAAAAAACATGGGGGTGGGGGGGGGGGGGAACCTATAAAACAACCTTTGAATGTTGTTAAATCAAATGAAAACAATCATAGAGTGAATTTTGAAATGTTTGAGCAGACTGTACATCAATCAGAGGTGTCGTTTGCCCGAAATGACGGAAAAACACTTTTACTATAATAAAACACCAAAATGTGTGTTTAATATTAAAATATATAAAAACCATTATAATGAATTGAAACCATATGAATACCACCATATTATTATTCACAAAATGTATGATCAGATGGCACATCAATCAGATGTGTGGTATGCTCAAAACGACCTAATATGAAGGTTTTAATAGTTTTACGCCATTTAAAAGGTGCATCCAGGGGTCAAAACCAATATAATGACATATGAATGTAGTGAATTTTGATGAAAAAATGATAGAGTTAATTTTGAAATGGTTGAGTGGACAAAAAAACAATCTAATGTGGAATTTGTAACATCCCGGTTCTGGAAGCCACCCAGAGGCGCCCCGTACCCAGTTGGTCATATGGCCTCAAGAGCATTTCCCCAAACGCCAAAGGCTGTCGACCAGCAGCGAGGGCCTTGGGTGTGATAGTGGGGAAACTATGCCATCATTGGAAGAGTACATAGCAGAAGTAAACAAAGAAGACAATTGTGGAAGCAGTAAATATCCATAAAAAATAAACAGCAGAAGACTAAAACAATAAACAACAGGAGCACACATGTATATATGAAATGATGCATGATACATATGTCTAGGAAAACAACAAAAAAAGTCACAATGCTGAATACAATACTAAACCAAAGTACAAAAGAAATACAAATAAGCAACTCCTCAGCATCGCAAGCTTCCGCTTGGTCCCATTCTCTCCTGCTCCAAAGCAATCAAGTACCAGAAGTCGAAGGGTGCTTGCCCTTTTCTATACCTGCAACAACATAGTCTGTTTGGGCCCAAAAGCATGACCCAAAAAGGGTGTGAGACTAATCCCATTATGCAACCAACCAAAGATCTATTCCTTACAGTCAGTGAGTATATGTAATTCAATAGTACAATAATTAGTAAACAATAATAGTAAATAGAAAGAACTAAACATTAAGCAGTAACAGGATGATATACAACAGTAATCAACCCACAAAACAATAGGAAGTAGAGAAGAAAACAACTAACCACAACAGGAACCCCTCTCAGAAGTACTCACAACCAACCTCTCTGGTCATATCTAAGAAGTACCAACAACCCTCTGGGCAGTGCACTCAGTCTAACCCCTCTGGTTTGGTCATACGAAAATTATAAGACACTCTGGAGAAGCTCGCTCGGTCAATTCCCCTTACAGTATATTGTTGTAACGCACCGAACCTAGATACCTAGAGTCGGTGCATTATTACATAACATTGGCATGATCACAAAGGATAAAGTCTCGAAAGACCGATTAGTTTAGTAGTCTTGGAAACACTAGATACATTCATAAGTCTTACATTACATCATAAGGTAAATAAAACTACAACAACATCTTGTCTTCATATCCCCTCATAATATCCCTGCAGGTCATTCATAAATTAATTCTTCATAATCCTGGGAAAAATAAAACATTGAAAGGGGTGAGATCAGATGCTCAGTAAGAATAACATTATAGCAGAAGCTTTCATAGATAAGCATAAACACTTAAGGCAGTTTATAACTAAAACTAAAGCCTTTTAAACTTGAACTTCAGCATAAAATGGCAAAGAAAAAATAAAATAATGCCATTTAATTACTCACATGGATATTCTACTAGTAGAATGATCACATGCAATATCAATAACCACTTTCATAATGATGGAATGCATAATACCAGACTATCATAACCACATATCCAAGGCCTCGTGCCAAGACTACAAATAATATTTTGCCAAGGCCTTGTGCCAAGACACTAGTTTGTCTCATGAGAACTACCGATGCATCGAGGAGCTATAGCGGGATCCACCCGTCACTTATTAAGTCCAATGCATTCCTCATATGAACATGTTTAAACATAACATAAACATTCATATTAAAACTACCATACAAAATGTCAATACTTTAACCACAAACCATGAATGGTATAAAAATAGCACATCCACAGTCAAACATAACTCATTTGATACAATATGGAAGATTATATTGTATCACATTAACCTCAATCAATAATAATTAAGGATGTTGAAATAGATGAAAATAATCATCAAAACTATTTGAGAGAAATATCCCCCTTTTTCTTTAAATCATTTAAAAGTCACACTATTTGTCAAGAAGCCATTTAAAAATAGTTTTTTGAATCAAAGTGTCCCATACCACTTTGAAACTTTTTAAAAGGAGTTTTAATTTTAAAACTTTAATGTCAATATAAATAAATCCTTAAAAACATTTTTAAAACATGGACATTAATGAGAAATATTTAGATGAATAAGTATTTAAAACATTTAAAAAAGGTATTTTAGTTAGAGATTCTAACCAAAAGAGAGACACTTGAATACAAATAATTGAGGTAATAAAATCTTTCTAATATCATGAGAATCAAGGGATTCATGATATACTATGTCAAAGTACATTATATACACCACATAAAAGTGATTTGGTGTATAACCACAAAGAAGTCTCAATGGAATTTAAGTTGAGATGAAATCTCTCATAAAGGTCGTATCCTTATGTTAAGGATAAATCAACGACATATTTATGTGTGAAAAATATAAATACACTAAATATGATTGGATATTCAGTGTAAAACAATCAAAGGATATTCACACATAATCTTGTAAAAACAACACCAATGAATTGGATGTTTAACTCAACAAATGGAGAATGAGTTAAAATTACTCTTATCAAATTCATATCGATGACTTGAGAAATTATAAATGGAGTGATTATGTGTATCAAAAGTATATCCACAGAAAAGGGGAGTGGAAATTATGACATAATAAAATGAATAGTTATTACACACATAATCTCGGAATAAAATAATCAATGAAGTTTGCGTAAAGCCGAATAAATGGAAATTGAAATTTAGAATTCACTTATCGATTAGGTAACATACGAAACATACAACCATGAAACAAGGATCATACAATGATGATTTAAATACCCATAAATTAAATTATATTACACAATGAATACAATCATGGGCAGTACACATACACCACATGCAATAATTAAGTGGTGAATAGTGGAATTCTCACGAAATTAAGAGTGAGTTAAGAAACCCCTTACCTTGTACTTTTCCTTGGTTGGGGGTAGGTTAACCTCCTTTATAATGTTTAAATAATTGTTATTAAATTATTCATGAATCATATACATTAATATGATATCATATATGATCTTTTAACATTGATTTGTTAATAATATCTTAGAATTATCGTCGTTTCGGGTGTTAACTTACTCGTCTTCTTTTATATGTTTTGTTACATAAGCCATGTTTATCATGGATAGGTTGTATCTTATTCATATCCAGAATTATATAAAGTTTTTAAACATTATTTTTAAATCATAAAATGATAATTATACTTGAATGGATATGAGGGAGAATGAATCTCATCGCGTTCGTGGAGACGGTAGTCCGTACGTACGCACGAGCGACAATATCATTCTTTTGATATTAAAATAATATATAATTGGATGGTATATCATATATACAAAATCATTATAATGTTATATTTATTATTTATATGAGTTAAACATCATTATTATACCCACCCAAATAATAATATATTGAATAACAATTACACCACAACGTGGAGACGGTAAGCCGTACGTACGTACGTATGGTGACATGTTATTCAAAGGGTGGATAGAATAATGAATATGGGTGTACCATATTTATAATAACATCAAAGTATATGTAAGATAATGGAGTTATTATTTTAGAATGGTAATAACAATTAAAGAAGAAGTGGAAGAAGAAAGGAACTTGAAAAGGGGTGGTGAAAACATTACCTCTTCTTCGGGTTCTTCCTTTTGATTTGATCAAAAGAGCTCCTTAGGTTGTCTTTATGATCAAACTAAGGACTCTAGGTTGTAGTGAGGGAATTTGAGAGAGTATTTGGGCAGGGTTTGGGTGAACCAAAAGGCTTTGAATGTGTGAAGAAATGAGAAGGAGGAGTGCCTTTTTATAAGAGGGGTGAGGGGCACCTTTGGAAAAGCTAGAAATATTAATTTATAATAAATTCATATTAGGTTTCTAATTGCTCCAAAGTTGATTATTCGAAGTTTAAGGTTGTGATAGGTCGAAAAACATTCAAACAATATAATTTAGACAGGTTTGGGTTACTATATTAACCTTATCTTTTAGTTTTAACTCTTAGTTAATTAGTTTGACATTTACCATGTCACTTTGTATTTTTATATTATATAGTTAATAAACTTACTATATACATCCAAGCGACCCCCAAGTGGTACATTAATAATATACCTATCATGATATAACTCTCTTGGCCGAACCTTATATTTTTATGAATTTAATATTAATTAATAATATAATATTTGTTTTAAAAAACTCTTTTATGTCAATTTTGAAACTATTCAATAGTTGATTTTTGTGAAACTCATAACAGAATTATTACTTCACAAAAAGTCAATTAAATCAATAATAATATGTCATATTATCCTAGAAAATTATTTTAATTCATTAAAAGTCTTAAATTATATTTATTTGGGTATTTATAATATCAATTATTTTAATTTTTCACTATTATGGAAATTACTGCATCATCATTGTGTCATAAATATATTAACTTATTTAATGTCTAAAAATTATAAATAAAATATAATTATATATTAAATCTTATTATCTTTATAATTAATATTTAAAATCAAATTTATCTTATGTATAACCCTATATTAAAAATGTTTTAGTAAATAAACTTTGATTTTAACTCTTTTAACTTTTCTTTGAATTAAATAATAATAAATGTCCTAATCTAATCCAAGTGGACCTAAATGATAATATTTTATTCCTAAGGTTGTTTTTGGTCGATATACACTTTTACAATAGAATTAGGACATGTTTTAGGGTAATATTAATATCAGTTTTACCCTTAATTACCTTATTTACTTTTAACCGTGGTAAATAAAAGTAAAAAGTTACTATTCACCAAAAATTATTTTCATCTCATTGAACCACATTTTAATTATTTATATTAACCGTGTCTCTAGGATTTTTGAAATTCCATTCACAGAAGCGGTAAAATTAAGTTTTATGAAAAATTCAGTTTTTTTTAACTACCACTTAGTAGTTTCACTATTCATCAAAAATTGAAGTTTTTCAGAACAATGCCAAAATTTCACCCTAAGCTATAATTTATATTCCAAATTCAAAAATGATGTCTATTTTACAAAATTATAAACATATAAGTTGCATTAATTAATTTTATAATTAATTCCCGCTGTCACAACAAATAGCGTGTTTTTAAGAAACAATATATATCAAAAGATTGACAATTGTTTAGGTCCAATTTCAAAGTGAAATTAATTATAATGAACACCATTGGATAAAATTTTAAAAATATATTCTAATTATACTTTAATAACACTCAATAATATAATTTATCACTATAAATTATTTTGATTTAAAAAGTTGTTTTTAATTAAAAATTAGTAATTTTCACTATTCATCAAAATATAAGTGTTATCCGAAAAGTTCCAAAATTTCAGTCTAGGATAAATTAGATATTAAGAATCCAAAAATGAAGTCCATTTTGAGAGATAGAATTTATAAAATTTCAAAAATTAGGTATTACTATTCATAACGGCTAGTTTGATTGGTTGTGGTGTGTTAGAATCTCGAAGTTGCATACAATGCACGCCATTGCATTATTTGAAGGGAAACGTACCGTGGAAGCTTGGGATGTTACATTCTCCCCTCCTTCAATAAATTGCGTCCTGGAAATTTTTAAAATTGTGCTTGGGAATATAATGGAAAGTCCTACATCGGAAAAAGAGTGAATAAAACTATCACTTTAAAAGAAAGAAAGAGAGGTATAAAGGTCAACCAAGATAACCCATACTCGGATTCCATGTAGGAAAACATGGATATGGATGATAAACTAAGTGTCATGTTCTGATGGAGAGGGATAAAAATCATGATCAGGAGAAAGTTACCAATAAGAAAACCACAAACTTGTGTTGGGACAAACTGCCATTAGTCTCCTAGTAGGAAAGTAAACAAACAACATTTTTTTTTGTTTTAAGTTACATTACATAAAGATGAGGAATTCATTTATGAAATTGAACAAGAATATAAAGATATATACTTACATTTTCAGTGGAGTTTCATTCTTTAATAAATTTCCACCACTAACTCATTTTTTAAACGATGAGTATTCAAGAAGACTTGGTCACACTGGAAGAGCTAGAATAAACTTCTATAGAATCACATGATCCATGCATGATGAAATATATATTTACATTGTCTTTAGAGATGAATGAAAACCAAAATAGTTAGTACAAGATCTAATGATCCCCCAAAAGGATATTCCTTGAGAGAAATAAACACTAATATTAATTTCCAAAATTAAACCAACAATACCCCAAAGTTAAATAAATTCCATTCAATAATCAATTGTCCTTAAAATCCTTTAATATAATCAAAACTAATATTGAAAACCAAAACTTATTAAGAATGTAGTCTTCCACATTAAATTGTATCTCCAAATGACATTAATTACTCTTAAAGTCACATACTTAAAAGTAATTAACCTATTCATTTCCATAAATAACCCAAATCATTATAAATCCACAATAAAAACATAGATAAAAATCCACCATTACTCCTAAAATGAAATCCCATACTACTCTATTTTCCTTTGGCATATAGTGTTCTCAACAAAGTGAACAACTTACAAAATAACATTTATCACTTAATCACAAAATCATTTTCCTATACTAAGGGTATTCATTTGATAAGACATAAGATCCCAAATCAAATTATTATTGATAAATAAAATCATTTAACTAAAAATAATAGTCACACTAACTAGGGACTTCATGTAGTCCAGTGGTAGGTGAAAAATCCCAATCTCACTTTGGTTGTGGGTTCGATTCCCACAGCTTTGTCCGACACGACGGGTTGTCATACAGTCTACGGGTTGTCCTTTTTCAAAAACTATATTTTATAACATTACCAAAATGAGTTAAATTCCTCAAAATAACCATAACATAATTTAACCACAAATGTTATCTCATACCTTTCATTTTCATCCCAAATTATAATAATTTGTAATTGCCTCAAACCCAATGATCATATAAAACCAAATGGTTATTTATAACTATATCCACAAGATAAAAGATAATTCTTCCATAAATATCATTCTCACATGGCAGACGTTAGGGTTACAAATACAAGAGAAAATTATTCCAAAGTAAACCCTTCAACAAGGATCACTAATAATTTTTAAACATTTATCCAACAATTTATTTCCACATAGCTTCTTCTCTGACCAAGAAAATATCCTATAGAATAGGACATTCACCCGGGTAATGGCCAGGTCCCCTACATTTACGGAAAATGACTGTAAATGGATTCTTGGGACCATTTTTATCTTCTTCCATAGTACTCTTCATTTTTCTTCGGCAATTCTTTGCTTTATGTCCTTCCTTCCCGCACGTAAAGCATTTATTTGTCCCATTGAGACACTTTCTTGGGTGTCTCCTTCCACATTTCCTGCATGATGGAAATTGAATATTTCTTTCTCCATGGTCTCCACTACTAGAGATCTTATCATTCATCACCTTTCTCTTCTTTGTTGAGTCCGGTAATTGGTTAATATATATATTGTTGATCATATTTTTGGAAAATTGATTTGGCATAAAGACGATATCTTTTACGCCTATCAACATTCCATTATGTTGCTCATTGCCACCACCGTTCCCACCTTGTACATCATTCTCAAAGTCATTATGAATTCCTTGGAATCCATCCATTGACTAAAACCAGAAAGCATTGTGTGAGTAATAATAGTCATACAATCATTTAGAGATTAACATGTCACCATATTCTCAATTTGAAACACATTAGGACTAACCAAGGTCATTTAATCTCATCTTATATATATAATACTTTAAATCGGTTTGTAAAGAAAATGTAAATTATCCTAAGCATATCCCCCAGGAGTGTCGTAACCAAGAGTGGAGCAAGGCCCGTTGTCGTGCACCAGTTCCCGTTCGAGTCTAGCTCAAAGCGGTGTTTTCGGGTTTTACCCCTAGGTACATCTGTGCCAGATCCGCCTCTACCTGCTCGTATCCAGACAGGGATGTATTGCTCGGAAAACTCACAAAATATCTACAATACCAAAATTCTAGGAAGTTATACTATACTAATCCTCAAATTTCATCTTAGGTCTACGTGCTCTAATCAGAGTTTATCTAAATATAGCTTCCAAGGTTTGTACTAAACTTACTCTGATACCAACTGTAACGCCCCGACCCTAGATACCCAGAGTCGGTGCATTATTACATAACATTGGCATGATAACAAAGGATCAAGTCTCAAAAGACCGATTAGTTTAGTAGTCTTGGAAACACTAGATATATTCATAAGTCTTACATTACATCATAAGGTAAAAAAAACTACAACAACATCTTGTCTTCATATCCCCTCATACTATTCCTATAGGTCATTCATAAATTACTTCTTCATAATCCTGGGAAAAATAAAACATTTAAAGGGGTGAGCTCAGATGCTCAGTAAGGATAACATTATAGCAGAAGATTTCATAGATAGCATAAACACTTAAGGCAGTTTATAACTAAAACGAAAGCCTTTTAAACTTGAACTTCAGCATAAAATGGCAAAGATAAAATAAAATAATGCCATTTACTACTCACATGGATATTCTACTAGTCGAATGATCACATGAAATATCAATAACCACTTTCATAATGATGGACTGCATAATGCCAGATTATCATAACCACATAGCCAAGGCCTCGTGCCAAGACTACAAATAAGATTTTTCCAAGGCCTTGTGCCAAGACACTAGTTTGTCTCATGAGACCTACCGATGCATCGAGGAGATATAGCGGGCTCCACCCATCACTTATTAAGTCAAATTCATTCCTCATATGAACAGGTTTAAACATAACATAAACATTCGTATTAAAACTAGCATATGAAATGTCAATACTTTAACCACAAACCATGAAAGGTATAAAAATAGCACATCCACAGTCAAACATAACTAATTTGATACAATATGGAAGATTATATTGTATCACATTAACCTCAATCAATAATAATGAAGGATGTTGAAATAGATGAAAATAATCATCAAAACTATTTGAGAGAAATATCACCCTTTTTCTTGAAATCATTTAAAAGTCACACTATTTGTAAAGACGCCATTTAAAAATAGATTTTTGAATCAAAGTTTCCCATACCACTTTGAAAATTTTTAAAAGGAGTTTCAATTTTAAAACATTAATGTCCATATAAATAAATCCTTAAAAACATTTTTAAAACATGGACATTAATGAGAAATATTTAGATGAATAAGTCTTTAAAACATTTAAAAATGGTATTTTAGTTAGAGATTCTAACCAAAATAGAGACACTTGAAAACAAATAATTGAGGTAATCAAAACTTTGTAATATCATGAGAATAAAGGGATTCATGATATACTATGTCAAAGTACATTATATACACCACATAAAAGTGATTTGGTGTATAACCACAAAGAAGTCTCAATGGAATTTAAGTTGAGATGAAATCTCTCATAAAGGTCGTATCCTTATGTTAAGGAAAAATCAATGACATAGTTATGTGTGAAAAATATAAATACAATAAATATGATTGGATATTCAGTGTAAAACAATCAAAGGATATTCACACATAATCTTGTAAAAACAACACCAATGAATTGGATGTTTAACTCAACAAATGGAGAATGAGTTAAAATTAATCTTATCAAATTCATATCGATGACTTGAGAAATTATCAATGGAGTGATTATGTGTATAAAAATTATATCCATAGAAAAGGGGAGTGGAAATTATGATATAATCAAATGAATAGTTATTCCACACATAATCTCGGAGTAAAATAATCAATGAAGTTTGCGTAAAGCCGAATAAATGGAAATTGAAATTTAGAATTCCCTTATCAATTTGGTAACATACGAAACATACACCCATGAAAGAAGGATCATAAAATGATGATTTAAATACCCATAAATTAAAGTATGTTACACAATGAATACAATCATGGGCAGTACACATACACCACATGCAATAATTAAGTGGTGAACAATGGAATTCTCACGAAATTAAGAGTGAGTTAAAAAACCCCTTACCTTGTACTTTTCCTTGGTTGGGGGTAGGTTAACCTCATGTATAATGTTGAAATAAATGTTTTTAAATTATTAATGAATCATATACATTAATATGATATCATATATGATCTTTTAACATTGCTTTGTTAATAATATCTTAGAATTATCATCGTTTCAGGTGTTAACTTACTCGTCTTCTTTTATATGTTTTGTTACGTAAGCCATGTTTGTCATGGATAGGTTGTATCTTATTCATATCCAGAATGATATAAAGTTCTTAAACATTATTTTTAAATCATAAAATGACAATTATACTTGAATGGATATGATGGAGAATGAATCTCATCACGTTCGTGGAGACGGTAGTCCGTACGTACGCACGAGCGACAATATCATTCTTTTGATATTAAAATAATATATAATTGGATGGTATATCATATATTGAGAATAATTATCATGTTATATTTATTATTTATATGAGTTAAACATCATTATTATACCCACCCAAATAATAATAAATTGAATAACAATTACACCACGACGTGGAGACGGTAAGCCGTACGTACGCACGTATGGTGACATGTTATTCAAAGGGTGGATAGAATACTGAATATGGTTGTACCATATTTATAATTACATCACAGTATATGTAAGATACTGGAGTTATTATTTTATAATGGTAATAACAATGAAAGAAGAAGTGGAAGAAGAAAGGAACTTGAAAAGGGGTGGTGAAAACATTACCTCTTCTTCGGGTTCTTCCTTTTGATTTGATCATAAGGGATCCTTAGGTTGTCTTTCTGATCAAACTAAGGCCTCTAGGTTGTAGTGAGGAAAGTTGAAAGATTATTTGGGCAGGGGTTGGACGAACCAAAAGGCTCTGAATGTGTGAAGAAATGAAAAGGAGGAGTGCCCTTTTATAAGAGGGGTGATGGGCACCTTTGGAAAAGCTAGAAATATTAATTTATAATAAATTCATATTCGGTTTCTAATGGCTCGAAAGTTTATTATTCAAAGGTTAAGGTGGGGATAGGTCTAAAACCATTCAAACAATAGAATTTATACAGGTCTGGGTTACTATATTAACCTTATCTTTTAGTTTTAACTCTTAGTTAATTAGTTTGACATTTACCATGTCACTTTGTATTTTTATATTATATAGTTAATAAACTTACTATATACATCCAAGAGACCCCCAAGTGGTCCATTAATGATATACCTATCATTATATAACTCCCGTGTCCGAACATTAGATTTTTAGGAATTTAATATCAATTAATAATATAATATTTGTTTTAAAAAACTCTTTTATGTCAATTTTGACACTATTCAATAGTTGATTTTTGTGAAACTCATAACAGAATGATTACTTCTAAAAAAGTCAATTAAATCAATCCTAATATGTCATATTATCCTATAAAATTAGTGTAATTCATTAAAATTCTTAAATTATATTTATTTGGGTATTTATAATATCAATTATTTTAATTTTTCACTATTATGGTAATTACTGCATCAACATTGTGTCATAAATATATTAAATAATTTAATGTATAAAAATTATAAATAAAATATCATTATGTATGAAATCTTATTATATTTCTAATGAATATTTAAAATCATATTTATCTTATGTATAACCCTATATTAAAAATATTTTAGTAAATAAACTTTGATTTTAACTCTTTTAACTCTTCTTTGAATTAAATAATAATAAATGTCCTAATCTAATCCAAGTGGACCTAAATGATAATATTTTATTCATAAGGTTGTTTTTGGTTGAGATAAACTTGTCCAATAGAATTAGGACATGTTTTAGGGTAATATTAATATCATTTTTACCCTTAATTACCCTATTTACTTTTAACCGTGGTAAATAAAAGTAAAAAGTTACTATTCACAAAAAATTATTTTCATCTCATTGAACCACATTTTAATTCTTGATATTAACCGTGTCTCTCGGATTTTCAAAATTCCATTCACAGAAGTGGTAATATTAAGTTTTATGAAAAATTCAGTTTTTTTTAACTACCACTTAGTAGTTTCACTATTCATCAAAAATTGAATTTTTTCAGAACAATGCCAAAATTTCACCCTAAGCTATAATTGATATTCCAAATTCAAAAATGATGTATATTTTACAAAATTCTAAACATATAAGTTTCATTAATTAATTTTATAATTTATTCCCATTGTCACAACAAATAGCGTGTTTTTAAGAAACAATATATATCAAAAGATTGACAATTGTTTAAGTCCAATTTCAAAGTGAAATTAATTATAATGAACACCATTGGATAAAATGGTAAAAATATATTCTAATTATACTTTAATACCACTCAATAATATAATTTATCACTATAAATTATTTTGATTTAAAAATTTGTTTTTAATTAAAAATTAGTAATTTTCACTATTCATCAAAATATAAGTGTTATCCGAAAAGTTCCAAAATTTCACTCTAGGATAAATTCGATATTCCGAATCCAAAAATGAAGTCCATTTTGAGAGATAGAATTTATAAAATTTCAAAAAGTAGGTATTACTATTCATAACGGTTAGTTTGATTGGTTGTGGTGTGTTAGAATCTCGAAGTTGCATACAATGCACGCCATTGCATTATTCTAAGGGAAACGTACCATGGAAGCTTGGGGTGTTACAAGTGTAGTCAGTGAATCTCTGAGGAAGATCACGCAGTCTAACCCTCTTATAGCCCCAAGGTCTAGAAACTCTCTAAGGAGCTCACTCAGTCAATCCTCCTATAGTCTCAGGTCTATCACAAACTCTCTAAGGAAGCTCACTCAGTCAATTCCTTCTCTATCCTGGAAAGGTTTTAAATAAATTCAACAAAGTAAAGACTCTCTAAGGAATCTCACTCGGTCTACCCTCTTATAGTCTATAATGTACAAGACTCTCTGGGAAGCTCACTCAGTCTATCCCCTCTAGTCTATAATGTCCAAGACTCTTTGAGGAAGCTTAGTCGGTCTACCCTCTTGTAGTCTATAATTTCTAAGACTCTCTGGGAAGCTCAATCAATCTATCTCTTATAGTTTAGAGCACCAGGTTCTCACGGTATCATGACAGTCAGTGCATAATAATTATATAAGGCCAAAGTACACCTATAGAGCTACTTGGATAACCAGTTTACAACAAAACAAGCATATCAAGAAAGTCACTCCATCCTACAGTCACAAGGCATGGAAAACAACTTTAACGGCCAAAGGATAACAAGACCCAAAGGTCGTAACAAGAACATGGCATGGAAAAAACATACAAACATAACAATTATCCACAACAATTATCAAATTACCTCTACACAAGCATACAAGCATGGCAGGAAAACAACAGGGGAAAAACGGTAAACACGCAATACCCTGTTCACGGGTATTGGTGGAATTTGGGCATAAAACTCAAAGACTTCGAATAGTAAGGCACAAACCACCTACCTTGATCCTAGGAGATTGATATACTTGAACCACGAGGCTTGATTCTCCTTATAACGGCATATATCCATTAAAACGCACAAAACGTTCAACCCAAAATATCTCAAGAAAGAGGGGAAATCATGGAATGAAACTCAAGAAGAAGGAAGAGATCACTGCTACGGTTCCAACGCAATCGAAGACGGTTGATTCGGAAAATGGACGGAGGCTCAGGGGCTCGGAGGATGTTTGCGGCCATACAGATGCTCCCGGTCGAAGAACCTTGAGAAGCAGACAATTCTGTCGATTAGGCGTGACCCCAGTCCGTTTAATGAAAAAAATAAAGTACACGGCGTGTACTTCTGGGGTACACAGATTGTACTTGGCCTTTCCATACTCCACTTTAAGCAGCCTCCACATTTCCCCTACACACCGTGTGTGTGGCCTGGACACAGCCAGCACACGGCCTTACGCTGCATCAAAGTACAGGGCGTGTACTTATAAAGTACACGTCATGTACTTTGAAAATTTCCAGATTTTCCTCTTTTTCTCAAAAATGACCAGAAAAAGAAAAACATACCTGAAACAAAGATCCAGGTTCTTACAACATTTTCCTGAAAGGACCGAAAACAAACTTTTATTTCTATAAAACACATAAATACACGTTTAATGGTTAGATCTATAGAAAATGACCCCATAATGACTTGAAATAATTTTAAAACCATATTATTATTTTTTATATTTATGAAGATATTTAATTTGAATTACACTTTCAGTATTTCCTGAATGACCGAATATGTAGTTTTAAATGGTTTTATGCCCTATAAAATTAGGCGGGGGGGGGGGGGGGGGGTAAAAACCAACCTAAAAAATTTAAAATTCCATGAAATCACAAGGAAATAAACATAGGGTGAATTTTGAAATGGTTGAGTAGACAGTATGATAATTGGAGGCTCCATTTTCTTGGGATGCTTGAAAACACACTTTTAGTGGCATAAAACACGAAAATGAACATTTAATGACCAGATCTATAACAAAAGACCTCAGATTGAATTGAAATAATAAGGAAATAATCATTATTATTTTTATGTGTATGTGAAGATAAAATGTCTACTGGATGTGTTGTCTTCCTAGAATAACCGAATATATAGTTTTTAACGGTTTGGAACCCTTTAAAAAAGTATGTTTGGGGTTTAAAACTAGTCGAACAATATCCAAATGCTGTAAAATTAGACAAAAAAACCATAGAGTGAATTTTGAAATGGTTAGGTATAAATAACATCAATCCAAGGTGATGTTTGTTTGAGAGGACTGAAAATGCACTTTTAGTGTCATAAAACACCAAAACACACATTTAATGACTAGATAAATAGAAAACAATCCCAGAATGATGTGAAATCATAGGAAAATTGAAGAAAATTTGGGAAGTTTTTAACAAAGTTTTGTATTTTTTGACAACTAAACTTTTTATAAAAGAATATTTTTGTTATTTAGGATCAGACCTAGTCTATTGGTATGAAAAATTAGACTCATCTCATCAGGATTATTAAAAAACACTAGGAAATTAGAATAAGAATTCGATCAAAAGTTAGAGACTGCTGGGAATCGGTCTCAGGAAGAATCCGTCTCAGAATATTCTGAGTGAGACCAGAAGGTTGGGAAGTAATAGAACATACAAGTATTAAATATGATGATGATTTACTGATTATGAACTTCTCATAAATCATAAAGAAGTTATAATACAATCTAGAGTTGGTGGAGGAGAGGATAATATGATGTAAAGTATTTTTTTTGCTTCTCATTGGTGTGAGGAAAACTAGACATAGAAGGATGCAGATCATCGATATGAGAATCATCAGTGAGAAAATATCAGAAGGCTGGAAGAATGGTCTTATTGAGTGAAGAATTTATAATGTTGCTGAAGAGTTGTAAAAAAATATAGTGAAGTCAGAAGTTAGAAAGTTTTCATACTTCCTATCACGAGATAGAATGTGTCTAATGGGAGTTGGTACATGTTGGATTCACTTATTCATAATAGTGAAGTTCCATAGACCCACAAGAGTGTCTATTTAAAGGATATAGGTTCTCACATAGAGGCTGAACCTTGTAAGTCTCATGTTCTTTACTTTATTTCCTACCTTTTCATGCATGAGTATTTACTATAAGATGATAAGGATATAAACTTTAATAGGTTGTTGGGGTTAATTTTTAAAAGTATTTAAACTTAAAAAAATGAACAAATGATTCAACCCCCCTTCTCAGTTGTTATTAGATCATTTATAACTTCAATTGGTATCAATAGGGCATGGTCCCTTGTTGAATCCTTATCAAGTATAATCTAAATTCTATCAAAAATAGATTAATTCCTACATATGATGGAAAAAATTATTATGGTTGAAAAAATAGGATAATTCATAATCTTCTATCTCTTGGATTGGAAGTTATTGATGCTGCTACAATTGGGTTTCCACTTATTGAGAAACATGCTCCTATGAAGTTTAAAAATAATAGAAATATATAATTTGATGGAAATGATATATATTATATTCTTATTTCCTTATCAGGAAATATTTATACGAAGGTGACGGGTCTCAAAAATTAAAAGAGTATGTGGGAAAAGCTGGAAAGTATTTTTGAAGGGAATAATAAAGTGAAGGAAGAAAATATAAAAATCTGGAGTAGAAATTATAAAGACTTAAGAATGAGTGATTAAGAAAATATTGATGAATAATTTACCAGATTAAATGAAATTGTTTGCAACATCATAGGATTCATTGATGTCCTTGAATATTCTACAA
This sequence comes from Viscum album, assembly GCA_963277665.1. Taxonomy (NCBI): domain Eukaryota; kingdom Viridiplantae; phylum Streptophyta; class Magnoliopsida; order Santalales; family Viscaceae; genus Viscum; species Viscum album. Next base: position 1,197,205,238 of record OY728140.1, read on the forward strand.
TTGTGAAGAAACCTGTGAGAAAATTTCTAGACTGATTTGATTCTAAAATTTCATCTTTATAAGATAAGAATGATTTATCTCTTGATGAATTGCACACATTTTTTCTTTATTATGAAATGAGGAAATATACAATGTTCAAAAAGACTATAAAATATTTAAAAGATTTTGAATCCATGAGAATAATGAAAATACAAGATGTTGAAGATGTCGATCTTAGTGACTCTGAAGATCAAAGGATTATGAGTTAAATGACTATATCATGTATCTTATATTTAATAAATATAGAAGTGGAAGAGGAAAGTATGGAGGTAGAATTTATATCAAATGTTTTGAGTGTAGTGGAATTGTACACTTTTCTATGAATTTCCCCAAGAAGAAAGTTTGAGAATATCAAGATGATTCTGATAAAAAACCTCGATGGAATAAGTGGAAAAAGTTATAAAGAAGAAAAGTCATCCAAAAAATGTAATAAGATGTTTACTAGATACAAAATAAGTATGTTGAGTAAGAAATATGAATCAGACTCAACTGAAAACAATTCTTTAGAAGATGAATGTTTACAAAAATACAGAACCTTTATTACAAAAAATGAGAAAACAAAATATTACTCAGATAGTGAAGAATGTGGTGAAGACTCATATAGAGAGTATTGACTCAAAAAATAACTTGTTACATGACTTGATCAAAAAAAAAAAACTCTCAAGAAAGAAATTAGATTAATAAATAAATATTATGAATAATATGCAGAAGGAAGAAAATATTTCATCAAGCAGGAGGAAGAATACATTCCTGAAATCTTAAGTTACAAATTTAGAATTTCTGAACAGGTAAAGATGGTTGAAGATATCAGTAAGAAGATGGTATCTAAGGAATAATAAGTTAAAAATTTTGAATCAAAACTTCTTGAGTTTAAATATACCTTGAGGAAGATGGAAAAAAACTTCAACAAATCTTCGAAAGTAAAATCTAAGACTTATAAATTTTCTGAGCGAGCTCAAATCAAGAATTAAGTGAAATCCTCACCCACTAAAAATAATGGTTCATAATTTTTTTTATAAAATTTCAATTTATAGAAAAATTATTGGAAAATATTTGGTGAAAAAAGGGTTTGAGAAACCTATGTCATCTACAAAAATGAGAACTCACTAAGGAGGAAAGATAGTCCACGTCAAGATATTGTTAGAGTAGGAAGAAGTTATCAACCTCAAAAAATTTTCTACAGATAAAGATCTTACTTCAATAGGAAATCATTATTTTTTGGATATTTCTAGTTTTGTGGAATCATTGGGAACAAGGATTATAATTATTGTCATAACTTGTCACTTCCCAAAATATGGTTAGAATAAAGTGAAAATAATGGTGGAAAAAGGATGAGTAGCTTTACTAACTCTCAATAAGTTAGAAAAGAAAATTATGAAAATGTAATAAGATTTACAAAAAATTCAATTTGAATGTGTGGAATAAGTTTGTAGAATATGTGATTAGGATGGTCATCATGCTAAAATATTTATGACACTATTTCTAGAAAAATTTTCTTATGGTTGAAAAGAAAAGGAAACTGGAAAGAATAAAGTTTAGGAAATAGATTTTGTTGTAGAGATAGATTTGAAAGAATTTAAAGGGAACAAACCTTGGATACTCGATGGTGATTTTTATTCATATATGATAAGTGATATAAAAATCTTTAAACATGTTAAAATTCATGATAGAGGAGTAGTTACCTTTGTTAATGATAGTTCCCTAAAAACTAGAGGAATCAGAATGACTGAGATTGAAGAAGAAAAGTTGAAATCTAAGGAAGTTTTATTTGTTTATGAGATAAAAAATAACTTACTTTACTTAATTAAACTTTGTGAGGATGGAAAATAAGTGGTTTTTATAAAATATTCTTGTATCATCAGAATTTTTAAAGATGGTGAAGTTATCAAAAAAGGAGAAATAAATAGTGGTAATCTTTTTAAAATTTGAGAGTTTCATAACTCCTATTGCTTGAGGACTGAGGATGAAAAAAATTTCATCACTAAAGAATTGGGAACCTTGGGTAGAAAAACATGAAAAAAATTTCTAAAGTTGATGCGGTATGTTATTTTCCATAATTTAAAATAAGAGAAGAAGATGTTTGTGTTAATTTTCAGAAAGGGAAGATGACTAAAAAAAGTCACAATAGAGATGAGATTTAGCTACCAGACCTCTGGAACTTATTCATGCTAATTTATGTGGGTCTATGAGACATCAATAAACCAAAGGAACTTTATAATTTTATCATTTTTATTGATTATTTCACTCATATGATAAATATCATGTTTACGAAACACAAGTTTTAAGCTGTGGAAATGTTTAGGTTTTTAAAAAAAGAAGTTGAGAAAGAAATGAGGGATTATATAAATAATTTGATAATATATAATGGTACTAAATTCATAATAATTACTTTTGAAACTTATTTGATAAATCATAGTATCAAACATCATTATAGTGCTCCCTACACTCCATAAAACAAACAGTGTAATAGAAAGAAAGAATAGAAGATTAGTGGAGATGGGAATAGCTATATTATAAGAGTAAAAAATTTCAAAGTTCTACTTTAGAGAAGTTGTTAGTAATACTTTACATATTCAAAACATATGTTTTTTGATACTAGAATCCAACACTACTTCTTATGAAATATGGTATAACAGAAAACCTTCACTATTGTACTTAAAAGTTTTTGAAAGTCCATTTTTACATAAAATAAAAAATCAAGATCGGGGAAAGTTTAATGAGAAAATTAATGAAGGAAATTTTATAGGTTATTCAACAAATGAAAGAATTTACAAATGTTGGAACAAATTTTCACAAAAGTTCATTGAATTATTATATGTGAAAGTTATTGAAAATAAAAATTCCTTAACAATTTTTTTTGAGAATGTTTAGGAGGATAAACTGAAGGTTTCCAATGAATGTGAAAATGATACAAAACAAACTTATCAATATTTAGAAGAATCGTGTGATGAGGAAATTCCAACTGGGAAAGAAAATTTTAAATTATCTACCTTAAGAAAACATATTGAGACCAAAAATATTATTATGAATCAAAAGACTCTAGTTCAGTCTAGAATAATGTAGAGATTATAAGATCAAACTTCACTTATCTCAAAAGTTGAACAAAAATTAGTTTTAAAAGATATTAAAAAAAATAATGGATAAATGCGATGAATGAAGAGTGGGATAAAATTAAAAAAAAGAAACATTATAACTTGTTCCATATCTGAAAGAAAAAAATGTTATCATAACAAAGTGGGTTTATAGAAAAAAGTTTAATGAACATGGATAATTTTTAAGAAACAAATCCAAGATTATTTGTAAAGAATATACACAGGTGGAGGGTATGTATTTTGATGAAACCTTTTCCCCTATTACAAGGTTAGAAACGGTTCCAATTTTTCTAGTTGTGGATGCTCACCAGACTTATAAAGTATATCCAATGGATGTAAGTCAAAATTTATCAATGGAGAAATTGAATAAGAAGTTTACATTGAACAACCTTATGGGTTTCTACTTGATGAGGTTGATTTTTTTTATAAACAGAAGAAATATTTGTATGGGATGAAACAAGATCTATGTGCATTCTATTATAAAGTAGTTTTTTGATAATGTTGAATTTTTATATAGGAAAAGTTGATAAAAAATTATATGTGAAATATGTTAAATTCAAAAATCTAATTGTAATTGTTTTTGTGGATGATATAATTTTTGATGGGGATAGAGAAGTTGTTTTTGAATCATTTTATGAAGATATGAAAAAGATCTTTGAAATGTAAATATTGGGAGAACTAACTTTATTCCTTGGATTACAAGTTTAATAAAAAGAAAAATACATTTTTTTATATTAAGAAAAATATTTTGGGGAATTTTTTCAAAAGTTTGGATTGGAATAATTAAAATAAGTTTGTACTCGTATCTTAGAGGGGATGAAGTTAAGTAATGATGAGTTTGGAAAAAGTGTGAATCAGAAAGACTTTTAGAAACTGATAGGAAGTTTACTTTACCTTACAGCCTCAATTCCTGATATTGTTTATGCTGTGAATTTGTGTACTATTTATCAATGTAATCATAAATAATCATAGACATTGGAATAAAATAGAATTATGAGTTATGTAAAAGGAGTAAATTCATGTGGGTTGTTATACAAAAGACATTTTGAAATGAAGTTTCCAAACCATTGAAGATACCTTATGATAATCAAATTGTAATTGATATTTCTAAAAATCCTATCCAACATTCAAGATACAAACACATTGATATACAGTTTCACTTTATAAAATATAATTTTTCTTCTAGAGATTTTTATTGGAATATATCTCAATGAAGGACCAAATTGATGATATCTTTACAAAGGCAATGCCAAAAGAAAGGCTTGTTGAGTTGAGTCTCAACTTCTTGTTCAACATCCTCCAATGACTTTTTAAATATCACAAGGAAGTCCCCCACCATGCTTTGTATTATGTTAAAAAAGGGGGAGAGAAAGATTTTTTTAATTTATAAGAAGTTTTTACTTACCTTTATTTTATGAATATAAAGCTATGGTTTTTAGATAATTGGGGTGATAACAATAAACGGGGAGAGAAAAATAAAAGTGAGAAAAGATAAAAGTGAGGGGGTGTTTATCTTTACATGGACACATAATTTTGTTATCACCTAGGGATTTAATTCCTTTAAAAACATTACATTATCCAATAGGGTGGTGTTAGAAAACTATATTTTGGGAAAGTCCTTGTTTTGGTAAAAGTCAAAAAACATGAGTTGTTTAAAAAAGTTGAGTTGTGAAAATTTTTTGAGATCTGAAAAATTTGTTAAGAACTATTTTAAGAAAATATAAAGGGGGAGATTGAAGAAAATTTGTGATGTTTTTGAAAAAGTTTTTTAATAGTTTACAACTAACCTTTCTATAAAATAATGTTTTTTTCTTCAGGATTTGACCCGGGACATCGATATAGGAAATCATACTCAGTTCATCGACATGAGTCAATAAAACCAAGAAATAGAAATGAGATTTTTACGAAATTCAAAGACTACTGGGAATTAGTCTCAGGAAGAATCAGTCTCAGAAGATGCTGAGTTAGACCAAAAGGTTGGGATGTAATATAACTTCCAAGTATTAAATATAAAAATAATTTTTGATCATAAAGTTAACATAAATCATGAAGAAGTTATAATACAAGCTGGAGTTGGTAAATGATAGGAGAATAAAATGTAAAGTATTCTGGATTTTTATCATCAGTTTGAGGAATACTAAATACAGAAGGATGCAGATCATTGGTATGAGAATCATCAGTGTGGCAATATATGAAGGTTGGAAGAATGATCTTGATGAGAAAATAAGTCGTAATGTTGCTGAAGATTTTTGAAATAAGATAGTGAAGTCTAGATTTAGAAAGTTTTTATACTTTCTAACCTAATTAAAATTATGATTTACCAATCATGGAGTGTTCATATATCATGAAAAATCTCAAAATAAAATCTTTTGATGAAATAAAAGAACCATAAAGATTGTATCAATTCCAATATCAAGACAAAGTTTTCATTAGATCCAGAATTACGAGAAATAGAAGTTTTCAGAATTTTGAATGAGTTATAGCTGATGAGGTTTGAAGAATTTCAAAATTGTAAAGTTGAGTTTCCATCATAATGAGAATTCTATCATAATGAGAATTCCATTATTATGAGGATTCCATTGGACTGACTCTATGATGGAAAGATTATTGGACTGAACCAGAGAAGGAAAGTCAATCAGACTAACTCTGATGAAGATAGTCATATTGTAATGAGAAGATGAAGGAAGTTTAATCATAATTATGTTGAGAAAGTTTCATCATAATAAAGATAATGAAGTTTTATCAAAGTGAAGGGAATTTAGTATGTTAGAGAAGACTGATTTCTAAGAAATATTGAGAAGTTTTGAAGTAGTCAAAGTTGAAGTTTAAGTGAGAGTGTTTTTAGATGATTTGAAATTTTTGTAATGATTTTTTTTAGTTTCCCATCTTTTCTATTCTGAGTTTCCTATAAATAGAAGCACAATACATTCATACTTTTCAATTTTTTCTTATGGGAAAAAGGTAGAGCACTACATAATTCTTGAAAAGTTTTGGTTTATAGAATGAGTTCTCAGAAGAAGGTAATACACTTTAAAGTTTTGTTTACAGAACTGAGGATGATCATTTGAGCATTTTAGTAGATTTTGAGTTCTTTTAACATTGTGATTGGGTTCATTGTATTGATTCCATTGAACTAAATTCATCAGGATATGGATGTTTGGATTGAGTTTTGAGCAGTTTCTGTGAAGCACAAGTTTTTTTATCTATAGACAGAACAGAAAGTTTCTTGAGGCCCATGATGAGAAAGGGGGCATCATATTGAGTCGATCGTATTGAGTCAATCAGATTGAGTTCATCAGACTGAAGTCCATTAGACTCGGGTTCATCAGACCCTATTTTTTTTTTGTAGAAAATTGAATAAATTATTTATTCTATTGTTTTGGATTATTCTTTTTAATAAACTTTGTAAACTAATGAGAGTTAGTATAGTCATTACAATCATGATATAGAAAGTGTCTAATGGGATTTGGAACAAGTTTCATTCACTTCTTCATAATAGTGAATTTCCATAGACTCATTGGAGTGGCTATGGATTGGATGTAGGTTCTCACACTGAGGCCGAGCCTTGTACATATCATGTGATTTACTTGATTTCCTAGTTTTTTCATGCATGATTATTACTAAAACTTGATAAGGATATAAAATTTAAAAGGTTGCAGGTGTTATTTTTTAAAAGTATTGAGACATATGAAAAGGGAACAACTGATTCAACCCACTTCTTAGTTTTTATTCGATCCTTTAAAAATTACAAAAAATTATTATTTTTATTTTTTTCATATATGAGGAGAGGAAACATCCATAAGATGTGTTATATTCTTGGAATGATTGAATATGCAGTTTTTATAGGTTTGACACCCTTTAAAAACATGTGTGTGTGTTGTGAGGGGGGGGGGGTTGTCAAAACAAAATGGATGAACTTTGAATGATGTGAAATTATAAAAAAACAACCATAGAGTAAATTATAAAATGGTAGAGTTGACATTACATTAATCGAGGTGTTGTTTTCTAAGGATGATGGAAAATGTACTTTTAATGTCATAAAACACCAAAGCATGCATTTAACAGTGAAATATATATAAAAAACATCATAATGAATTTAAATCATAAGATAAATGAATTATTATTATTCATGATATGTATGAAAAGATGACAAATCATTCAGAATTGTAGCCTACCCGAAATGATCAAATATACAGTTTTTTAAGGTTTGACATCCTTTAAAAATGTACGTTTAGGGGTCAAAACCAAACCAAACAGATTCCAAATGCCATGAAATTAGATAAAATCACTACAGAATAAATTTTGAAATGTTCAAGTAGACTGAAAATTAATTTGAGAAGTTATTGTCCTGGGTGGACTAAAAACACACTTTTATTATCATAAAACACCAAAACACGTTTTTAATAGTCAGATCCATAGAAAATGACCTCATAATGATGTGAAATCATAATAAAACTCTATTATTATTATTTTTGATATATATAAGGTTATAAAATGTAAATAAGATGATTGGTCTATATGAAATGAATGAATATTTTATTTTTAAAGGCTTGATGCCCTTTTAAAACACACGCGGGGTGTCAAATCAAACTGAATGACTTTAAAAATATTTGCTCGTGTGTGTGTGTGTGTGTGTGTGGTGGTAAAATACCATTTTTTGAATGTTTTGAAATTAGAAGAAAATAACTATATAGTGAATTTAACTATAGAGTGAATTTTGAAATGGTCTAGAAAAAGATACTTCAATCACAGGTATTGTTTTCCCGAGATGATAGAAAATGAAATTTTATTGTCATAAAATACCAAAACATGCATAAGTCAGATATATATAAATCAACCTCATAATGACTTTAAATAATTTGAAAATAATCTTATAATTATTTGTGATGTGTAAAATTAGACTTCACATCAATCAGATGCACGATCTTCCTAGAACGAACAAATATACGGTTTTTAAAATGTTTGGAAGCCTTTAAAAAGGTGCATCTAGGGTTCAAAACCAACCAAATGACATCTGAGTAACATAAAATTAGACGAAAAAACAATAGAGTGTATTGTGAAATTTTCATGTAGAGTAAACATCAATCTCAGGTAGAGTTTTTCCGAGAGGATTGAAAATGAACTCCTTGTGTCCTAAAACTCCAAAACACATGTTTAATGGACAAATCAATAGAAAATGGCTTCAAAATGATGTGAAATCATAGGAAAACCATATTATTATTATTTTTAATTTTTAATGTGATGAAACACATCCATATTATGTATGATTTTTTCCCGAACAAACGAATATGTTGGTTTTAAAGTTTTGACGCCCTTTAAAAACACGTGGGGGGGGGGGGGGGGGTCAAAACGTACCAAATGAACTTTTAATGCTATGAAATTAGAAGAAAAAAACTATAGAGTTAATTTTGAAATGATTGAGAATATGGTACATCAATTGGACTATTTTCCCAGGATGATGGAAAACACACTTTAGTGTCATAAAACACCAAAACATGCATTTAATGGCCAGATCTATACAAAACAACCTCACAATGACTTGAAATCATAGTAAAACCATACTATTATTATCCTTCACTACTAGAAATACAACATATACCAATGGTTTTAAACCGTTGGTATAGGAATAAAAACTGTTGGTATACTATATACCAATAGTTTTGCAAACCGTTGGTTAGTAAGGCATTGAGAAAGGCCTATACCAATAGTTATTCTCAAAACATTGGTATATGGTAGTGTAAGCTTCAGTATGCCAACTATTTTATAGAAACAGTTGGTATATATTTATACCAATAGTTAATAAAATATTGGGATATATAGTTTACCAACGGTTTAGAAACCATTGGTTTATAATATTACCAATGGTTCTTTAAAACCATTGGTATAACTATTCTGGAAATACAATTTACCAATGGTTTTAAAATGTTGGTATAGTGTATTTCTAGTAAATAGCACAACATCAACCCATCCCCTCCATTGCATACACCTGCAAACACACTTGTAAACAACACTTAAAATAGAACAAAAAAACACCTATAATGGCACATAAAAACAACATACTCTTCCAACCATGACATGTACTACAACATGTTTTTCCCCATTTATATCTTCACATGAAAACCACTCTTCCAACTTACCCATTTCAATTTCTTTGGTGAAGACATATCATAATGATGAGAGGACACTCACATTTCAGAGATCCCATGATAGTTAGAGTTACATTTTGAGCATATGACTATGGTTTTTAGTTTTTTATTATGGAAATTGGTGCATGAGGTGTATGTGTGATAAGTGTAATAAAAAAGTGTGGTTAATATATGGTAATTAAGAGTGATGAAGGACTTGTATGGGCATTGAGTTTGATGTGGTAATTTATGGGCATCATGTATGGTGTGATTATGAAATGCGAATTTGATGGGATGTGGGAAATGATGGTGTATGATGGTTCTAATATGGGTGTTATGGGATGATGGTTGTTGTGGAACCACCAAGATATTGATACCTTGGGTCGGGAAGTGATGAGGTAGGTAATTACTATGGGGGGAGTTCCCACAGAAGGGATGGATTAATTATATTGAGTAGTTGGAGTATTCTAGGCATGTGGGAATGAAACTTGTACATTCAATGTCATATCAAATTTTGGGACAATGAAGATCGAGTACTTGAGATGGAGGAGAGTTTCAGTATGTGTATATACAAAATATCATAAGGATGAGCTATTATATGTATGGGATATGGCAAGGCACATGTAGTTTTCATGGATTTAAAAGATTTTAGGGTTGGGAGTGTACAAGGAAGAGGTTTGGGAGATTCATGTTGGTCTATATCCATTCACAGCGTGACACTATGTACCATGGAATGAAATATTTATAAAGAGGTTGGGGGGTACTGATGAACCATCGAATGAATATACAGCTCACGCTATGAATAGTTCTATGAGAAAGAAAAAGGTTGTTTATTTTGATATTAAAATGGGGTTTTATGGTTGCCCATTCGGCTGAGCTAGCAGCATACTTCTCTTTCTACTTTATTCTGAGTCCCGAGTGAGGGATGTCACTCTTTTCCTTCTAGATATTGGAATCATTAGAAATAGGAAGTATCTTAGATAAAGGATAATGTTATACATCCATTATTCTATTATTTATCTCACTTATTTGAGGTGTTAAAGTATTTATGAATATTATACCCTATTTTTATATTTTCATATGCCTTTTAAATTATTTCTATTTGGAATAGAATTAGATTTATGTCTTCTATGATTAGGAATATATAATTATAATGAAGGTGCTACATAGATTTATCGTAAATTTATATGTGTGTTATGTGATGTGTGGTAAATATGTGTGAGATGGATGATCTAGGTGAGACCATTTATGATATTCTTAAAATTTTTATGGTTATTAGAAAAACACTAGAAGGTATTCTAAAGTGAGAAATGGTATGGTGGAGCCAATTATGGAATGGTAGGTGCGATTTATGACTCTATTGTTAGATTGGAATGATGATGTCGGGTATGGAAATTGTTTCATGATGTGATCACTAAGATGGTTCTTTGTGTATGTTTTGGGAAAGGGCCATGTGACTATGGGTGATGTTAATCACTAGAAGTGAGGTGACACAGTTTTTTAAGATAAGGTAGATAGTTTTGACAATTTTTTTATTAGGAAAAATGGTTCACAGGTGGTGACAGAGGCTTTCCAAAGGTGTAACCTAGGATATTTTTGATGTCTCTCACTATGGTTAGCCAATATAGTCATCTCGTTTATGTGCACATAGGATACAAACCATTGAGGTGGTGTTGACCACTCTTTGTGGGTGGAGACCTCCGTAGATTATGAGACATAGGAAATGGGGTTGACGATGGGTACAAAGAAGGTGTTTCGCATAGAAGGCAATGACTAGTGGTGTGTGAGCCCCCCTCCCACTGCACAACCCACCTTTAGCCACCCTCCCCCACCCCCTTCCTACAGCCCCCACCCCCACACTGCACAACCCCCTCACCCCCTACATCCCCCACCCTGCACATCCACCCCCTACAACCCCCACACTACACAACCCCCCCCAAAGCCAAAACCCCTCCCACTGTACAACCCCCCCACTCCCATTGTACACCCCTTACAACCCCCACCTCCCACTGCACATTCCCCACCCCCCATAGCCACCCCCACTACACAACCCCACTACAGCCAACCCCCTACCACTACACAGCCCCCCAATCCCCCTCCCAATGCACAACCCCACTATAGCCAACCCCCTCCCACTACGGAACCCCTTGTATCCCCCCTCTCCACCACCTCACCCTACAGTCCCCACCCTTTAACCCCCCACAGTCCCCCTCACCCCCTACAACCCCCACCCTACATAGCCCCATATATAGCCCACCACTGCCCCCACACCCAACCCCCTCCCACTACATAGCCCCCACTACCCCCTCCCACTACACATCCCCCTACAGCCACCCCCCCCACAGCCCCCTGTAGTCCCCCTTCCCACCTCCCCCCTGCATTCCCCACCACCCAAATTGTACATCCCCCCTCACCCCTTGCAGCCCCACCCTGTACAACCACCCCCTATAGCCCCCACTGCACAACCCATCTACAACCAACCACTTTCTACTGCACAGCCCCCCCCCCACTCCCACGACACACCCCCTACAACCCCCTTCCACTGCACCCCCCTACAACCACCCTCCCACTGCACAAACCCCACCCTCCCACTGCACAACACCCTATCAGTCAATCAACCCCTCCCACTACACAACCCCACCGCAACACCCCTCCCACCCTACAACCCCATATAGCCCCCTCCCACCCTACAGCCCCCTCCCCCCACCTCCCCCCTACAGCCCCCACCCCCACACTGCATAGACCCCCTCAACCCTTGCAGCCCCCATGCTACACAACCACCCCTACAGCCCCCCTACATCCCCCACTACACACCCCCTACAACCAACACACCTCCCACTGCACGCCCCCCATCCCCACTGCACCACCCACACCCCCCATCCCACTGCACAACCCCCATACTGCTGACCCCCTTCCACTTCATAGACCCCCCATAGCCAACCCCTCCCACTGCACAACCCCCACCCTCCCACTACACAGAACCCTCCCATTTCCTTGAAAAATAAATTATGAAATAGAGACCCATAGTAGGTCCTCCTACCATTTTAGAACTCACTACCATGTTGGATCAATATAATAGGACATCACTAAAATATCACTATAAGACATGAACCATGCTTCTAATCAAAAGGGTCTCAATAGAACACCTAAACAGAAAATGACATGTGACTCTATTTTCCTTTAAGAACAATATAAGTTCCACATTTAAGTAACATCACCATGCCCGCCTTGAAGGGAATGCCACACACAAAACCCATGGCTAATTTGTCTCCTTTGAAGGAATTAATTCTTAGTATATATAAATAAATGGAAATATACACACAAGTAAAGAAGTTTCCCATTGGTATATCATTCTAGAATATAGAACCTCTTTAATGGCATATGACATTCACCACCCAAGGGATAATCACATTCCATGATCTAGAACTATCCTTCCTATATCCAGAGCCTTGATTTTTGTGTGATGTTAAGCAAGGCCCCCTATAAGGGGAATACTAAGTCAGATACAGTCACTAATCAAGATAGAAAATAAAAATATGGTACCACTAGTTATGTAAAAATATACATGTAAGGTATAACAAATAAATGAGAAATATATCCTAATAACTACTTTGAAATTTATGAAACAATACACAAGTAAGGAACAACATATTAATGAACAAAATGATTTATTGAATATTCCTCCATCTATCAAATAACCATATCTAAGGTGTGGCCTAGTAATGAAAAATATACCAAGAAAATGTCTCATAGGTTAACCATACATGACAAACACACTATTTCATGTAAGGTTTTCTATACTAGGCATATATAGTCAAGACCATCTTGTAAAGAAACATTATAAAAGGGCATAATATTTTAAGGAATTCATGGATTCATCATGTTTGTTCAAATTTACATGATCCAAAAATGGTTTATACTCATATCATTCTCAAAAAACAAGGTTCACTAGAAAAATTCCCAATACATCATAATAGAGTATCTAGAATTGGGGTTCAAGAAGGATGTCATTCCCAGATATGAAATCCACATCAAATTACCAAAATAGATTTATTCCAAATGAATGGTCTTGGATCTTTCTTGGATATGTCACCAATTCTCATTATCCAACAATGATATATTAATCAATCATGAATCATTCATTAGATATGGTGTATATTTATAGATTTTTCTAACGTGTCTTTAATATATGATAATGTTCGGATGTATAAGAATAATAATTATTATAATAGATAGATCATACCTTAAATGATCCAAAAAAATCAATACATTCTTCAAAAACATAATATGGTAGGATGATGAATCCTAGAGCCCTAAAGGATATCTCTTTGGGAGGTTTTGGTTGTAATGGGGTTAGAATACTATGATGATTATTAAAATAATCAAATTAGATAAAAATGATGAAATAATTACTAAAGAAAAATTCATCTAGGCACCACCAGGAGGCCAGTGAGCCCAAGAAGAATATTTTCATTCTTACTTGGACACTGGATGATCCTTGAGATATACAAAATTTCAAGTCCCACTACCAGCACAACTAGATTTGTAGTGCATCCCACTGGATATCCAGTGGCCTTGTTTCCGCAACCATGCACCCCACTCAGCCACTGTCCTCTTTGAATTAACTCCAAGACCCCCTTTATCTATAAGATACACCTAAAAGGGAGAATATAAGAGATGACACATAATATCTTCAAAAAATACCTTTAAAGTCAAGGATGTTAAAATTCGCCCTCTTTAATGGCTTCTCACCCCCAAGTAGTGTCTTTAGTTTTCTTTATCAAAAAAATCATGTCATAATGTAAAAAAATATGAATCATTCCCTCCCCTATTCACCCCAAACATCCTAACATAGGACTTTGACAAGTGAAAACATATTCCCTCACTACACTTTCTTGATTCATTCTGATATATGTATCGAGCACTCCTCAAATGATGTGTTAGGATCCAACTCAATTTTATCACAGTCATTCACATGTGCAAGAAAAGAAATGTACCTCTAGAGTAGATACACAAGGAACAAATCCTGAATACCTCCATACCATGGAGGAAGATACAAAGGGAAATACGATATACCGATTTGGAATTATGCTCAAAGAACTCTATGCAAGGGCTTAACATTACATAGATACAAATTTATAAAATGGAGGAATCATCATTTGAAAAGATATTCTACTAGAGGAATCATGTGTCATGTTAGGGGAAATATGATACACTATGTTATCATCTACTTGAGGTGGAAGAACAAACAGTTACTTGAATCAAGTATGGATCGAAGGTTGGGAAGAAGGGTTCACAAAGAATAGGGGACCTATCATTTAGTGATAATCAAAACAAAAAACAAAAAACAAACTTGTATTCAAAGAAATCCTAATGAAAAATTGAATAAATAGAGGTAGAACATAAAAATCATTTATAACTAATAGAGTTGATGTGGAAGAACAAAAAATCGGTTATTGGGAAGAAGGGTTTGCACACTAGAACAATGGGAGATCTCGTTTAGGGCCCAATGTCAGTGGATCAGGATTAGAATTGGGAGCTGCATTTGTGGCATTTTATCCCAACGATTTTTTAAAACCATTTGGAAATATTATCAAACCTATCCCAATGGTTTTAATGAACCATTGGAATAAGGGGGTACACATTCCACTATCCCAACGGTTTCAAAAAACCGTTGGGAAAACTATCACCTATCCCAATAGTTATCTATAACCGTTAGTAAAAGTGTCTCTACCTGGGCCTATCCCAAATTTTTTTTCAAACCGTTGGTAAAATACACTCTAAAAATTTCTATACCAATGGTTTTCAAAAAACTGTTGCTATAGGTACACTATCCCAACAATTTATCTAAATCGTTGGGGGTAGAGGCGTTGGTATAGGAGGGATTTCCAATAGTGCTTGATGTGTACGCGAAGAAGAAATGTCAATCAGTCATGTAGTATGATCTGCACAACTGAATATATGGTTTTAATGGTTTAATGATCTTTAAAAAGGTATATCCAAGGGTCAAAAATCAACCAAACGACATCTGAATGCTATGTAATTAGAATAAAAAAAACCATAAAGTGAAAAATGAAATGTTTGAGTATATAGAATGTTAATATGAGGTGATGTTTTCCTTAGAAGACTGAAAATGAACTTACAATGACATAAAAAACTCAAATGCATGGTTGACTGTCAGATCAATATAAAATAACCCCATAATGATGTGAAATCATAGGAAAATCATACTATTTTTTATGTGTATAATAAGATATAATTTCAATCATATGTGAGGTTTACCCGAAACAAACAAATATGTTGTTTTAAAAGGTTTAACGCCCTTTAAAAACATGGGGGGGGGGGGGGGGGTCAAAACCAACTGAACAACCTTTTAATTCCACAAAATCATGTGATAAGAACGATTGAGTGAACTGTGAAATAGTTAAGTATACAATACATTAATCAAAGGCACTATTTTCCTGGGATGATGGAAAACACACTTTTAGTGTCAAAAAACACCAAAACGTGCGTTTAGCAGTCAAATATATATAAAAAACCACATAAGAACTTGAAATCATAGTAAAATCTTATTATTATTATTCTTTATGTGTATGAGAAGATAGAATACCAATTAGATGCAAAGTCTTTCTAAAACGACCGAATATGCATTTTTTCAAGGCTTGAATCCCTTTAAAAAGGTGTGTCTGGGGGTCAAAACCAACCGAAAAACATCTTAACGCCATGAAATTAGATGAAACAACCATAGAGTGAATTTTTAAATGATTGAGTAGATGGAACGTCAATATGAGGTGACATTTTCCCGGTAGGACCGAAAAAGCACTCATATTTTCAACAAACACCAAAACAAACATTTAATGATAAAATCCATATAAAATGAAAAATAAATGACATTAAATCATACTAAAACCATCTTTTTATTATTTTTGATATGTATGAGGATAATAAATGTTAGTCATATGTGTGGTCTTCCTAAAACGACATAATATGCAATTTTTAAAGGGTTGACACCATTTAAAACACACGGGGGGGTGGGGGTGGGGGGGTGGGGTGGGGTGGGGGGGTGGGGGGTCAAAACCAAAAAATGACCTTCTAATGTTGTGAAATTAGACAAAAAACTATATATTGAATTTTGAAAATTTCGAGAATATTATATATCAATAGGAGGTACTTTTTTCCTAGGATGATAGAAAATGCACTTTTAGTGTCATAAATCACCAAAATGTGCATTTAAAAGAAAAATCTATAGAAAAGATATTGTAATGACTTTAAATAAAAGGAAAAGAGTATTATTATTATTCCTTATGTGTGTGAGTAGACAGAACATCAAATATACCTGTGGTCTACCCAGAACGATTGAATATATGATTTTTAAAGGTTTGATGTCCTTTAGAAAGGTGCATCTGGGGGTCAAAACCAAGCGAACGACATTTGAATGATATAAAGTTAGATTAAAACAACCATTGAGTTAATTATGAAATTTTCTAGTAGAAGTAATGTCAATAAGAGGTGACATTTTTCTGGGAGGACCGAAAATGTACTTTTAGTACCATAAAACCCAAAAACGCGTGTTTAATGGTCATACCAATTGAAAATGACCCCAGAATGACATTATATCATAAAAAAAATATCATATTATTATTTTTGATCTGTATAAGAATACAACACATCAATAGGATGTGATACCTTCCTGGAATGTTCAAATAGGTTGTTTTTAAAGGTTCGATTCCCATTAAAAACACACAGGGGGGGGGGGGGGGGGTCAAAACCAACCAAATGATATTTGATTGAATTTAAATCAGAAAACAATAACCATATAGGGAATTGTAAGATGGTTGAGTATATAATACATCAATAGGATGCATCGTTTTCTCTAGAAGATGGAAAACCCACTTTTAGTGTCATAAAACACCAGAACATGCGTTTAACAACCATATTTATAGAAAAAAAAAAAATCCTAAAATTGATTTGAAATCATAGGAAAACCATATTATTATTATTCATGACATGTATGATAACAAGACACATAAACCAGATGCACAGTCTTCCCAGAATGATCAAATATGAGATTTTTAAAGGTTTGACACCCTTTAAAAAGGTGCATCCTGGGGTCAAAACCACTGAATGAAACACAAATGTCATGAAATTAGATGAAAACTTTTGTAGAGTGAATTTTTGAAATGGTTTAGTGGATATAACATCAATCCAAGTTGATGTTTTTCTGGGTGGATCAAAACCACACTTTTATTATTATAAAACACTAAAACACACATTTAATGGCCATGTACATATAAATAACCCTTAAATGATATGAAATAATAGAAAAACTATTTTATTATTATTTGTGATGTGTTTTAGAAGATGGAACATCAATAAAATGGGAGGTCTGCCCAGAATGAATGAATATGTGGTATTTGAAGAATTTACGCCCTTTAAAAACATGTGGGTGTTGGGAATAAAAACCAACCAAATAACCTTATAATGTTATGAAATCTTAAAAAAATAACCATAGAGTGATTTATAAAATGGTCAAGCAGACGACACATCAAATAGAGGCACCGTTTTATTAGGATGACGGAAAACACACTTTTAGTGTCATAAAACATCAAAAAATGCGTTTAACTATCAAATAAATAAATAATTACCTTATAATGACTATAAATCATAGTAAAACAATATTAATATTACCCATGACACATATGAGTGGATGACACGTCAATCAGACACGCAGTTTGGCCAAAATGACCGAATATGTGGTTTTTAAATGTTTAATGCTCTTTAAAATGGTGCATCTGGGGGTCAAAACCAACCAAATGGTATCATAATGCTATAAAATTAGACTAAAACAACTATATAGTGAATTGTGAAATGGTCAAGTTTGTATAACATTAATATGAGGTGACGTTTGCTCAGGAGAACTGAAAACATACTTTTAGCATCATAAAACCCCAAAACATGTGTTTAGTAGTCAGATCAATCGAAAAAGACCCCAAAATGAAATGAAATAATAAGAAAACCATATTATTATTATCTGTGACATTCATGATGAGAAATTACATCAATCATTTGTGCGATATTCCCGAAACGACTGAATATGTGGTTTTAAAGGTTTGACACCCTTACACACAGGTGTGTGTGTGTGTGGGGGGGGGGGGGGGGTCAAAAACAATAGAATGACCTTATAATGATATAAAAAATAGAAGTAATTGTGAAATCTTTGATCAGGCAGTACATCAATCGAACATGCCATTTTTCCCAGATGGCAGAAAACACACTTTTAGTGTCATAAAACCCCAAAACACGTGTTTAATTATCACACATATATATATACATAAACTTTTAAGTAACTTTAAATTATATAAAATCCATATTATTATTATTATTGACTTGTATGAGTATACAAGATGTCAATCAAACACCCGATTTTCCCAGAACGATTGAATATGTGAGTTTTAAAGGTTTCATGCCCTTTAAAGAGTTTTGTTTAGGGGTCAAAACTAACTGAACGACATAAAAACACTTTTAAATTAGATGAAAAAATATATAGAGTAAATTTTTAAATGTTCGAGTTTATGAAACATCAATCCGAGGTGATCTTTTCCTATGAGGACCAAAACACACATTTATTGTCACAAAACACCAAAACACACATTTAATGGTCAGATCCATATAAAACGACCCCAACATTATTTCAAATGATATAAAAACCATATTTTTGTTATTTTTGATGTGCATGAGGAGTCAATACATCAACTAGACATGAAATCTTCCCAAAACAACCAAATTTGTGGTTTTTAAATGTTAGACACCCTTTAAAAACACACAGGGAGGGGGTGGGGGTCAAAACTCTCTGAACGACCTTTAAATTTGGTGAAATCATACAACCATAACCATAGATTTAATTATGAAATAATAAAATAGAAAATACATCAATCGGTGATTCTGTCTTCTCGGGATGATAGAAAACACACTTTTAGTGTCATAAAATTCCAAAACACGCATTTAATGGTCAGATTTATCAAAAACGGCCTAAAATTGATTTGAAATCATAGAAAAACATGTTATTATTATTCATGATGTGTATGAGTAAATTTAATGTTAATCAGACATGCATTTTACATAAAACAACCAAATATACAGTTTTTAATGTTTTGACACCTTTTAAAAAGGTGCGTCCAAGGGTAAAAACTAACCGAATGACATTTGAATGCCATGAAATTAGTTGAAAAAACCATAGATTTAATTGGGAAATGTTCAAGAAGACATAACATGAATTTGAGGTGGTGTTTTCTCACGAGGATCAAAAACACACTTTTAGTGTTAAGAAACATGAAAACACATGTTTAACGGATATATCAATAGAAAAAATTTCTATAATGATTTTAAATCATAGGAAAACTATATTATTATTAATATTTTTGACATGTACTAGGAGAATACACAATAATAATATGTGCAGTCTTCATGAATTGGCTAAATATGCGGTTTTAAAGGTTGACACATTTAAAAACACACGGGGGGGGGGGGGGGGGGGGGGTTAAAACCAACCGACCAACATTATAATGTCATGAAATCATTAGATAAAAACTATAGAGTGAATTTTTTAGTGTTATAGCATACAATATGCTAATCAGAAGTGATATTTTCCTAGGACAATAGAAAACACACTTTTAATGTCATAAAACACCAAATCATGTATTTAATGGTAAGATCTATAGAAAGCAGCCTCATAATGACTTTAAATAATAGTAAAACTAAATTATTATTATTTTTGAGGTGTATAAGAAGAAAAAATATCAATTAGACATGTGGTCATTGCAGAATGACCAAATAAACTGTTTTAAAATTTTAAAATATGATTATAAATTATTAATATATATTCAAAATATAATAACTTTGGTCCATTATACAAAGTTTTAAATGAAATATTTTAATGCATTTTTTATTAGTTTGTTTTGATGTTTTTTATTTCATTAATTATTTTATTAATTTTTTTATATGCAATTTTATTCGTTGATGGGTGTGGAGTTTTGAAGATGATTGAACAAAGATATTTATGGGTTTTTAGTTTTACACATTTAGAAAATATTTATTGTATTTTTGAAATATGGTGGTATTTGTTATTCTGTTTTGATTTTTTTATAAAAATAAAAAAATTATAGCAGTTGCCATATGGAGGTCACTATAGGCTAGACCGAGGGAACCCATAGTGACCACCATATGGCGGCCACTATAGGAATGGTCGGGTTAGCCTATAGTGTATTCGATATGGAAGTTACTATAGGATATACTAAGGGACCCTATAGAAACTTCCATATGATAGCTACTATAGGCATGGCCGAGTTAGCTTCTAGTGGCTGTCAAATGGTGGTCACTATAGGGTACCCTATCCCTATCTATAGGGACCGCCATATGACTGATGCTATAGGAAATAATGATGTTACAAAAGCGTTCATCATTTAGAAGCCCCTATGTGGCCACTATAGGCCTTTAGAGATGAATTTTGGTGGTCTTTATAGGCCTTTTTATACTAGTGGTATGTCGATGGTGATGAATGTGTGTAACATTTGATTACAAAGTACAAAAAGTAGACAAGAGACAAGAAGAATTTATGAAACCACAAAATTCATATTTCATCATAAAACACACATACACATGCACACAGGTGACATGAGATTATAATCAATGCTCTATATTAATTCTCATCTTTTATTTCAAATACAACTATTAGATTTATCTCTAAATTCACTTGGTGTTTTAATAAGAAGAGTAATTTGAGGATTTGGTGCCGATTAGAAAGGTTCCTCTCCAATCTGAAAGGGATTTCTTGCTTCCCTTATTCCTCAATGACCCATATTACCAGGTCTATATTTAACCACTCTCCTCTACAAATTAGTCTTATTGAGTATGGAGATTACCCCCATCAGTTCTATTTCTCTAATCTATGGATCAAATCCGATGACTTCATGAATGTGGTTTATACTTCTCTAGTTTCCCCATTGAAGGGTATCCATGGAAAATTCTCCATAGAAAACTTAAATGGATCAGAGTTATCCTTCAGGAATGCTATATTCATAAGAGTGTCACTCACCCTAACATTAAGAATTTGGAATATGAAATATAAAATCTTAGGGAATTATCAAATATATTTCTAAAGGAGGAAATAATAGATATGAAAAGATCCAGTAATATATATATTAAAGATGGAGATAAAACACTATATAATTTCATGCTTTCATAAAGGAAAGAATGTTCACTGTCAACCTTAACCTTATAATCAAAGACAGATCCTACTATAGTGACACCAACATTGTTGGCATGTTGGCTGCTAATAAATTTTCTATGTTCCTTTCAAATCATCAACATGACTCAGGGAGAGAGGGATACCCAAATATGGGAGAGGATGATAACTATCTAGTTATTTTCCCTACTCTCTTTTTAGTTTACCAATCCTTACCTTGAAGCCTTACCTAATGATGGGGAGATCTTAGAGGTGGCCAGAACTCTTAACATGGATAGTCCCCCAGCCCCATATGGGTTTCTAGGATCTTTTTTTGTTAAATCCTATTATATCATCATGGAATATCTCATCACTACTTTCCAAGATTACTTCAAAAGAAACTATCTTCCTAGATCCATTAGCATGACCAGTTTATTTATCATTCCAAAAGTGAGGCACCCATAGTCCTTCAGCCAATATAATCCTATAATCTTGTGAAACTTCTCCTAAAAAATTATTTCCAATATCATCAATGAAAGACTCTCCCCCTTACTTCCCTAGTTGATTTTAAGAGAGAAACATGGATTTCTTAAAAATAAAATTATCTTGGGTTCAATTGGACCATCTCAAGAGATGATCTGTGAACTTAATATAAAAATTATGGAGTCAAATATCATTATAAATTTTCAACATGAATAAATATTATGTGAGGATCAAGTGGAACTTTATTATCAAAACCATTCAATAAATTTTTTTTTCTGAGTTTTTTTACAACTTGTTTTTTCTACCACTCCTTCCCACGGTTATCTATGAACTCGATGAGTAAGAATTTTCAATTCTTAAAGTTCACAAGAGACCTTAATCATGGTGAAAAAATATATCTCTCTTTATTTTCCTCTCCCAAGATGTTCTTAGAAGGATTCTTCGTAAATCCATTTCTTCTAGCCTGTTTATTCTCTTCCAAGGCAGGTATGGCTCTCTAGGTATCTATCACTTATTAATTTAAATATAAATGATTTTCCTTATTAATGGTAGTCACAAGTCAATAAGGGGAATCAAATTATTAATAAAAAAATATGGAAAATGGAGTAGTTAATAGGTGATTCTAAAAAAATAATGTTTTAATCTCCAGTAGCTTCTCAGACAGGAGGGCTAGTTAGATTGGGTGTTGGATTGGATTATCTAGAGGAAAGTTCCCCATGCAAAACCACAATGAACCTTTGTATATAGGTAGGATTAAAATATTTCATTTTTATAGGTTATTAAACAATATCTCATGGAACATCAGTAATTATAAAACCAACCTCCTCTATTTTGGAGATAGGCTGAACTTTATTTATAGTTTTCTTTCCCTGATTCCCATAAAAATTTTCTTGATGATAAAATTCCCCAAATGTGTTATTTAGAGTGTATATAACACTCTTAAATTGATGGTAGATGTTATTGGACCAGATTCAAACACTTGTAAAATACCATAGAAGGTGTTAGGACCGGTTTGAGGAACTATGGATAATCCATGAAAGCCATGAAAACAATGCTAGCATGGGGTGTTATTGTAGTTGATTTTCTATTGGAAAAGTATACTAGGAAAAAATTTGGAATATATTCTCATTAAATTCATGATAAAATTCCCTAATGTTGTTATTTAGAGTGTACATAACACTCTTAAATTGACGGTAGATGTTACTGGACCAGATTCAAACTCTTGTAAAACACGATAGAAGAAGTTGGGACCGATTTGAGGAACTAAGGATAATACATGAAATCCATGAAAACAATGCTAGCATGGGGGGTTATTTTAGTTGATTATCTATTGGAAAAGTATACTTGGAAAAAATATGGAATTTATTCTCATTAAATTCATCATGTGCCATCGAAAAATTCATCTTTATAGAGGATCCTTTAAATCCCCTTGCACTTTATTCTAGAGCATACTCAATGTATTTTCATAAGTCTTGAAGTCTTATATTAGAAATAAAATTGGCTGGGGTGTATGATTTTATTTCCTTCCATCCAAACCCTAAACTAATTTTTAAGGAGATGAAAGATCCCCCCTCCTTTAGAAACTTTATGCTAAATGATGCTAAGGACTCCCTTTTCAACAATATCCTACTGATGAAAGATCCAAACCACTGTTACTTCATCTAAAAAAGTTCTGGTTTGTTTAACATAAAGGATTTTAAAAAATTCAGGGAAACTCATCTTGAGAATTATGTTTGTATTAATGATTATTGGGATACTTCTATACCATCCCAATACATATTTCAAGCATGTAATTATCCTGACCATTTCCCCCATTGATGAATCTATTCAATGTAGGGGTATCCATATGGCTTGAAAATTAATCTATTTCTCTTAATCCCAAACAAAGTCGAAGGAGAATATATTTTAGAGAGGGGACTGTGATTCCTTTATTTGGAACCTACTTAGGGATCACATGGGATTCAATCTCAACCTGTATTTTTTCAAAGAGTTCTTGGTGACATGGTCCTATAGTGAGTATTTTTCATCTGTAATATGAAAATTTCATAAGGTAGACTTCATGGTGGGGTGTTGGTCCATTAGGAATAGACATAAAGTCTCAAGACACTATGTTTCTCATATCACATTCTAATACTTGAAGATCAAGATTCTTTTCTTGATTCATGAATTGGCACACATCTATGGTAGTTCCTTTTTGAGGGTGATATAACCGGTCATTCTGGTTCCCCATATTCACATGGGTGACAAAGGTCTTGGGAAATAGGTACAATGGATCCCTCCAGCTTCAGATTTCAAACTCAACACATATATTCCCTTTTACAATGGTACCATGAGATGTGGGGGTGCCATTAGATGTTGGATTTAGTACCATATTACTAACTTTTAAGTAATTTATGATTACTTTTATTCATGTATTTGAATATTAAAAAAATTTCTTATCACATCATGATTTATCTTTTTCATGACATATTATATGATAATTCCTTAAGGGTACTTGTCACATTGAAAGTTCATAGTAGTTCCTCGCTATGGTAAGAACCTAGAAATACCATGATAGTATTCTTAAATATACATTTGATAGTTGGGTGATATAATTTTATACAACACGAATGATGTAGACTATCAAGGGTGGAGACTCATAGGACATTGTGACACTTTATCATGGTGCACACCCTTGGTAATATTCAGTGTAAAAGATTATGAGAACATGACCCACCAATAAGAAATCCACATTTATATTCTTCATTGGATGTTTCTATCTATGAACGCGCGTAACAATCCTTAGAATTTAATATTATTATTAATTCATATCATGATTCATGTACTTTGATGTATTCATGAAAACAATGATGACTTATTCTCATGGCGAAGTAGGATACGTTAGGTGCATTATGAATGATAGTATGTTAATGAATAATGTGAGAAATGATTTATATCTTATATTATTTAAAAAAAGTTGATATCTCAGTCCCTTTGATGAAATTGAATGATCTCATAAAGTCCATATCCATGATGGAATTATCAGCAAGCTGAATTCTTGAAATTCAAATAAAGATACATTGAGAATATAGGTCGATGATAGTAGTATATAACCTTCTTGATTAGAGATATTGAGATAAAGAGATTATATTACACAATGTACATTTTTAGTAGGTTACATGTCAATTTGACATTAAATTATTTCTCTATGGGAGCCTTGGCGTGTTACTAGATGATAACCTTTGAGTTTAGGTAATGTAGCTTAATTCCATTAATAAAGGGGCGTAGAGGTCCATACACTAAGTGTATTCATAACCTTAGTTTAATTCCACATGAATTTAACGTGTTGGATAAAAATTATTATCGTATGTGGTTTAATAATTATGTGAGTAAAATATTTAATTAATATTTATTAACCAGGTAATTATATATTTAATTACATGAATGAATATTTTTTATTTATTTTGGTTTATTCACAGGTTAAAAAAATATTTATTTATTTAGTTAAATTAATATTTAATAAATATTTATTCTTTAATCTTGGTGAATATGATATTTATATATTTATTGCGAATAATACTAAGATATTTAATTAATTAATTAAATAGTAATTATTTAAGTTTTTATAAATATTGAGGAGGAATAAAAAATTGAATTTAATGGTCCAATGAGAAATATCATTTTATATATTATTTGAACAAATATTTATTTAAGAAAAATAATATTTATTTTATCCTAGAGTTTAGTGAATTTAAAGTAAATAATAATAATTTTTTGATTATTTATAGATGGGATTTTCTAGAGATTAATAAAATAATAAGGTCCCCTATGAAATTATTATTATCTAAACCCAACATTATTTAAACCCAGTTACGACATTCTCCAATAGTGAGAGACACATTATTTTGTCATGCACAATGAGTTCTATAGAGGTTTATCTCGAGCTCTAGAGAGCTCTCCCCTAGAATGATTTAAATAATGCAAAGATTTTCTCATCCTCCACTAGAGCGAATCCCTTCTCTCTTGAAGGATTTGGTTGCGATTAACATCGATCATCACCGTTGTTAGAACCATCCACACTAGTAACCAAAGGATTATATGATGATGATCAAAGGTTAACTGAGCACATGTGGATAAATGGTAGAGGGAATAAATCCTTAATTCCTTTGACATAATGATGGTGCAACAAGTTGTGGTCTACAAATTCATAGATGAAGAAAGATTTCAATAAAATATAATTCTTTAATAAATAAAATAATTATAAGTTATATGAAAAAATATCCTATCTTCTTATTTCTGAGTTCTTGTTAATTAATATTTTTATTAATTATGTTGCCTATAAATATTCTTCATCATGTACATCATAGATTATTCAAGGATTATGATAATTGTTTTTCTTATCCATACCTCCACTTGCACTTTTTATGCACCCAGAACATTCATTAGGGATGACCATAGATTGATGATTTTGGAATTTAGTGCTCACTATGTTAAAGGAAACCCGTTGAGAGTGGACACTCGGGCCCTAATCGATGACCTTTACATTTGAAAGGATATGAATCTCTCATTATTTTTGATATAAATTGAATCATCTTAGATTTCTAATTTTGTCAGAGACCTTTCTCTTTATCCCCTAGTTTGTGGTTTATCACATTCATGCATGTTAGATCCTAATCAACTAGAAAGAAATGATCCTCTATACTTGGCATGAGGTGAATAAATCAACAAACCCGATGGATTCAAAATGAGACGGATATTCTCCCTTTATCATTTATTCCTCTTTATTCTCATTAACCAAGGACTGAAATTATTTTTTAAGTGGGGATGACCTTATCCAATACCACTCTCTACCCCCATATATCTTTTTCATTCTTTTAAATTTTTTTTCTAATAAAAATTTAACTTTCATGTCTCATATTTATCTCCCAATTAATAGAATATAGTGAAAAGTTAAAATATAACGTGTCAAGATATGAAAGGTTGGATTTTGGAATTAAAAATCCTTATTGATGGGAGATAATGACATAAAAAAATATTAATTTTTAATACTTCCACTTGGATTTCATTAGCTTCATGTAATATTAATTTATTTTTCACTTAAAATCCCTAGAAAAAATAATAAAACCTAAAATAATTTAATTACATGAAAACTTTAAGGTGCCTCATTAAAAATGAAATTAGAAAAACCCATTGGGAAAAACCTAATTAAAGGAAAATGAGTACAGTATTCCTAACTCTTCCTAATTATATCATGATATAATTCTAAGTCTTCATGAACTAATTTTATAAATCAACTTCCCAAAATTAGTTTTTGTAAATGCTTTTATGAAAAAATATGCAAGATTTTCACATGACCTAATTTATTGGATATCAATTTCACCATTCTTTAAAAGATAATGTGTATTGTTTTGTGATATATTTTTTGACTTATCAAATTTGTTATTCCTTCATTTTAAATACCTTATACATGTTGTATTATCCTCATTTAAGGTAGAGGAAATACTATAAATATTATAATAGATAATGTTCATGATAAAATTTATCATTTAAAAAAAAATTGGTTATATATTTTTTAATATGTAATCATTTATACACTTTAAATCCTGATGATTAGGGATTGAATATGATTCAATAATTTTGAACCATTTAGAGTTTCATATATAGATAATTTAATAATTTTTATCGTATATAAAATCATGAAAAAACTAATTTGGAATAATATAAATTTATATAAAACCAAATTCATAGTAAAGAAAATTTATTATAATAATATTATACATATTCAATATTATTTATAGTTTTTATAATCAATAAAAAATTTCACAAGTTGATCATAGAAAATATTACTTCAATAATTCTTTTTGGATAGTTATTTTGATGTAGGAATATCTTCAAATTCATTTTATAAATGAGATTTGAAATCATTCAAAAATTAAATAGACAATAAAAAATAATTAATGAGATATTGTAACACCCTCACATTAATTATTGTTAATTTTAAATATATTTATTATTTTTAATATTCGAAGGATTCCTGAGTATTTAGATTTCAAGTTTGAACTTATCAAGACATGTTATGATTATATCTTATATTTTTATTAGTCTATTTTTGGATTCTTAGCGTACTTATGTGATTAATTAATTAATTTTATTTAAAATATTCAAAAAATGTTTAAATTATAATATACAGGTATTATTAAGTGCTGTGTATATTTTGGATTATATAAATTATTATGTGAGTAATTTGGTTAATTTTGAAGAAGATATTCCCTAGATCACTAGACTGTATGTGATACATGACTATTTTATGTGCATGGGATATTCTGATGCATGAATGAAATAATATTTCATGAATTCTACTACCTTTGATCAAAGGAATAACTAAATAATAATTTGTGTTAATATTTGATTGATTAAAACTATTTAAAGCTATCATTTATTATACCATTTCAAGAGATGAAACATGTTGGAGGTGAAACATTCATATGATGGATGCATATATAGGCTAGAGTATTTATTAAATATATCACATGAATAAATACACACTGTTTAGAAACATCTATGACATCCTATATAAATAACTATCATGAAATGGTAGTTAGTGTTCTTGCTTAAGGTTATTCTAGAACTCCCAATAACTAATTTCTATCTTCATTATTCCTACTTTTCATATTGAGGTACTATCATACCATTGAGAGAAGGAGAATACTACTAAAATTTAGAGTGATTTATCAAAGCCTGTGGATACACCACAGAGGATGGATGTTTATTTTTTCCATTCATGTTACCTTTATCAAGCACATTTGAAGATGTTCAAAGGTGAAGGTGATGATGAAATTAATATTTGGTGTAAGGTATACCCATTTGAATCTTGTTATATATATCTATATTTTTTATATAGTTTTATATTTCTTGCATAGAGATCCTAGGATAAGGGTTTAACTCATTTCACATGCCTCTAATAATTGTTATCACACTCTATTAAAACCCAAAATGGGTATCAAATGGAACCATGTTTATGTTTTATGAAACTTTCTTGAAATGAAGATGCAAATTAAAAAACAGATCCACATTTCTTAGATTTTATGAAAATATAAAAATTGATATTACCCTTATAAATATGGGATTCATAATGGTAACTGAGGCCTTACCCTTATGTAACTAATGTGCGTAAGGGTAACCAAGGGATTACCCTTTTGTAGAGCGGTTTTCGTAAGGTTCAAATCACCTTACCCTTATATAGATTGGTCTACATAAGGGTCACCAATACTTTACCCTTACCCAAAGCACTCTGTAAGGGTGTGCTATAAAGGTAAGGACTTTACATGAGGCACTACGTAAGGGTATTACCCATATATGAGTAACTATGTAAAGGTGTTACCTATATGTGGGGGACTTGCATAAAAGTTATATCGGGTTACTATTTTGCATATTGGTAAACATAAAGGTAATCCCCATATACCTTTATGGAACATGGTGTATATAGTGGAAATCCTTGTATTACGTTAAGAAATAGAAGAAATTTTAGGGTTACCCTTATTTAGAAGAGTTATACGTAAGGTTCACCCACCCGACCTTTATGTGGGGGATCCAGAGTAGATTAACATTATATAGAGTGTCTATGTAAGGGTAGAATGGAGTTACCCTTTTACAGAACATGGTTCCTACATGAGGGTATATAGTAAATACTTTATTTTTTTTATTAAATTTAATTAATGGTTTATAAAATGTTTATAAATCATTATAAAAGGTATTTTGGGACATTTTAATTTATAAAAGGGTTTATAACTAAATTAATTATAATTTTTTTTATAATTTAATTAGTTAAATTTTTACGAACCATTTTATTCCCAAATATTAAATATTAATAATTAAAATAAATTTTAAATTATATGGAAATTATTATGATATAGAAATAAATGTGTTTATTTAGAAATCATATAATTTTTTTATATATATTTGTTCCTTTGGGGTACAATTACATTCAAACACACACACACACCACACACATAATTGAGAAAGGTAGTACATATCCCTTCCCTAGGGGATATCCTACCCATCAATCATTATTTATTTTTAGTACATGGCTCATAGACCTAGTGGGCATGAATCCAAATACATATCCCAAAGGACCATATAAAATGT
Organism: Viscum album; assembly: GCA_963277665.1. NCBI lineage: Eukaryota > Viridiplantae > Streptophyta > Magnoliopsida > Santalales > Viscaceae > Viscum > Viscum album. Next base: position 1,197,235,321 of record OY728140.1, read on the forward strand.
TTTATAATTAACTTTTAATTATGAATTTTTGATAAATATCTATCTCATGTTTATATATTTTAAATATTAATTTATTTAAAGGTTTTTCCCTACTATATTAATATTTAGTAATTTTTTAAAGAAGTGTGAATATTGTGTTTTCTTTAGTTTAAATATTAAACTGCTTCTAGAAAAAGCCTTACATTACATGCTAGAATTGACTCCATAAGAAATTTATTTTTTCATTTACCTTTGACTCAATTTTTAATTGAATTTATTATCTTGAATTTAGTTATTGAATATAGTTTGTTCATGTTATTTGTTTGAGTTATTATGAATTGTATTCTCTCTTGAGTAAATTATCCCTAGGTAGATGGACTTGGGGTCAGACTACCTACTTACTTAGAGGCCTATACCTTGTCTATAAAAGTGAATGGGTTTGGATATCTATTTATCTAGGACTAATAATGTAGATATTATAAATTTTATATAATTATATACCTTTACATGAAGTTTTTTTGTACATTATTTATATGATGGATCTAGATATGTATGAATATGTTTGGATTGATTTTTGGGTGAGTAACACAAACTTGAGGGTTGTGTAATAAGTTACACATCAATATGGAATGAAAATATTGGTTGGGTTGAGGGAATATGATTCCAAACTAAATTACTAGAAACATGAACACATAAAATGAGTAACATGAGATAAGATGATGAGATTAAAATCCACTTCAAATACTAAGTGTGGCCTTTTTTCCTAAGAGGCACTTTTCAAGACCTCAATCATCCAACTAGGTAGTCAATTAAAATGTTGGGTGTCCCTGGATTATCTTTTGTAAGGTAGTAATGTAATATGTGTAACTATATTGTTCTATTGGGTGGGTCATGATATAACCTAGTTCCCATGGATTTTCTGTTGTTTGCTTTTTTTGGCATTTTATTTGGGTTACAATAGCTGGGAGACCCTAATAGGATTTGGTTACTTGAGTAATAGAGTTGAGTTTATCCATATGATGGATTGAAAAAGGAGTTGTGCTCTCAACTATATAAGATTCATATATGATATTATTGTGATGATTCCCTTCCTAAATAACTATGTGTTGAGGGAAACAATAAATTATACTCATTGTTTAATAAAATATAGATCTTGGACCACTAATGGATATGATGGATTTTATAATGGGATCATCATTTTTGTGGGATCCCATTTAATAAAATTCCTTAATAAATAGTTAATAAAACATGATACTCTTATAATAAAATCTTCTGTTGTTGATAAATATCTTCATCATCAAGCTTAACCTTAATTTTAGTCCTTGAAAAAGAAAAAATCAATGGTAGAAAATTTCTCTATTGGTATATAAAGTTGAGAATTGTTCTCAAACATGAAGGAAAGTTAAATATGTTAGAACATTTAATTCCTTAGTAACTAAATATTGATGTTTTTGAACAAGTGAATCTAGATTATTATGGAAACATAGAGTGATTCATTCAAGGTTTCAATAGAATTATATTAATAATGTATTGTTATGGTTATAAAATTTATCCTATTTTGATATATGTAAATGTTCTAAAAATATGATTGAATTCAAGAAAATTTTACCTAACACTATCAAAGTGTTAAGAATGGATGAATTGGGCATATGATGTATAGATTGTTGTTCTGTTTGGATAATTCAAGTGAGTAAAAGTTCAAACCAGAAGAAGAAAAGTTTGTTGAAACGTTAAAAAATATTTCTTCAAGAATCGAATCAAGGTCATTAAAATATAATGTGTTCAAAAATGAGGAATAATAATTCCATATGATGGGATTAACCAGAATACCTGAAGGAGTTTAGGAAACTACATGAAATTTCTATTTCAGATATGGATTATATATATATATTTTAATTCTTTGATTTTGAAGGGTATGTGATAGCAAATTTATATTTTACAAAGTTTTTTGAATATAAAAGAGTTTAAAATCAAAGTAATAATTAATTAATATTGTGGTTTTTATTCATGAAATGTAATAAATAGTTACTACATTATGGATTTCAATGTAAAGGATTTTATCAAGATCAAATGAATTTAAGTAAAATATTTGTATCTTCATCTCATTTATCTTATGTGATAATAGAATACATTCGATAATAAAGAGTTGTTATTAACATCATGATATGATTAATTTTACACACATGATTTATGCTTCATAAATTTTTATAACCTATTTTGAGAATAATCTTTGGATAAAATTATTTATATAAGACAAAATTTTTATCAAGATGTTTATTAAAATATGAGTGAATGTTTTCCTGAAATTTTTCACTGAGATAGTTCAATAAAAACATTATTTTAAAATGGGAAAGGTTCCAGACACATAAAATACCATACATAATATAGAAAAAATATTTTATTTGTTAAATATTCATACTTAAAAGGAAATAAATGTTATTTCTTAAACAAAGGGTTTGTGTATCTCATAAAGATATTTTTACGATAATATAATGTCTAAGAGGCCAGTGGGAGTATATTTGGACATAATTAAGTTGAAAGATAACAAATAAAATATTATACCAATCTAATTTTAAAGTTAATTTTACAAAATATCCTAAGATACTTAGTATGTATTAATTATATTTTTTAAAGAAAAAGTTTCATGGAATAGGAATCCAAGGATGATGATGACGAAATTAGAATGATTTTTATATAGAAAAAAGAAGTGAACATCATAACATTTGATATTGTTAAGTTAATAAGTTTGAATATATTCAAAATTTTAATGGTTAGGAATCAGATTCCTAAATCTCACCATTATTCAAACTAAATTACTTAATAGATTTTAATCAATAAAGAGTTTAGTGGGAGGGTTTTATCAGATGGTAACATAGAGAAGTTACATAGATTATATATGATGTAATGTGTTAGAAAAACCTATAAAGTGTAGAAAAAATAAACCTGATCTGACATTTTATCTTATTTGATATGATAATATTGTGCTTATGTTGGTTTTGTAAAATATTCTGAAAGATTTTAAGAATACTAAAATGTATCATACTGAAAGGAAAACTCCAAATTATCATTGTTTCAAAATAAATATATAAATGTATATGTAGATATAAATTTTTTTATGTGTAATGATAATTGAAATCTCAATGTATGACTTTGAGTTTATCCTTAACAGATGTTTTTCAAGGAGTTTTATAAGTTATGACAAAATATTAAGGTTAACATGAGTAGGATTATCTTATATAGATACAAAATATTCTCATGAGGTACAAAAAAAAAGAAAATGAAATACTTTTTGTGTGCTAGATGACCCACTAAGTATACAACATAGAGTGTCATACATATGTCCTTGTTAATACTTGGGGTGCATAGATCATATTTGGGTCACCACAGCCGAAGGTTGGAGAGATACCTAGCATGGAAACCTTTATAATTTGATACCCAACTTATGTAATTCAACATATGAACTTATCTAATCAGGGGGTGGTTTGGTATATTGTTAATTACGTTGTTTGTTTTAACTCAACCAACATGGGATTTTCCTCTCATATGATGAGTATAACATCAATGCCCTCAATTGAGATATGCCGTGTAAGTTTGAGACAACACCTAGGTATTATATGTCTATCTGGATATGGTATATGTGATGTTATTATCCATAAGGATGAATGAAATGTGATATATTCATTGACTATATTAGTCTATACTCATATAATTGAGAACAAATGAGTTAACTATATGATATTGTCATACTTTGTGTCCCATGGTCACTCGATGTGTTGGACAAATAGAAAAAAGTATGAGAATGCACATTTTCATTTTTTATAGACTGGTTGGAATAGGTATAGAGATACACATGTTTAATGAAGATCACACTAGATCCCTTTATAGATTGAGTAGCATTGAATCTTTTTTAGAGGCCACTCTTTTCATACACTTATGGATCTAGATATTTATTTTTGTTGTCAATGTAGTAAATGCTCGTGACATCACACTTTTTGGTTGACTGAATGGGGATTGAGTTTGACATAAAGAGATACTCTAAAAGTGTTTTAGAGTTATTAAAAAAGTGTTTTGGATGGGTATTAACATGGTATTACATATAATGTGATACAAGTTAAATTTAATGATAACTTTACAAAAGTGTTTTGGAAAATATTCAAAATATTTTTGGATATGGTTTCAAAATTTATTGAATATGATACAATATAAAGTAAAATAGAATAAATTTTATTAGGCTTTAGTGTAAGTGGGAGATTGAAGGAGATATTCCCTAAAGATATAGCCTATATGTGATGCATAGTTGTAATATATGCATGGAATATCAAGATTCATGACTAAAATAATATTTCATGAATGCTACAGCCTTTTATCAATTGAACAAACGAATATTAATTTATGTTAATATTTTATGGAATCAAACTCTTTTAATGCTATCATTTATTTTATTGTTTCACGAGGTAAAACATATGGAAGGTGATGATTTTATATGGTGAATTCTTATAAATTCTAAGGTACTTATTCATTATATCACATTAATAGATACAAACTATTGAGGAACATCTTTGATAGCCTATATAAGAACTTTCACAAGATGAGAGTGGGTGTTCTTTCTTGAGGCTTACAAAAAACTCCTAAAAACATATTGCTCTCTTAATTATCCTTCCTTTTCATATTATGGCACTAAAATACCATGGAGTAAAGAATAAACCCTCTTAAACATCGAGTGACTCTACACAACACATGAATACACCATAGAGGTGGTATGATAATGTTTTCCACTCCTGTAATATTTATCCAACTCATTCAAAAATGTATAAAGGTTAAAGTGATGACAGAGCGGATCTTTGGTGTAAGGTACACAAATTTAAAATCTGTTCTTCATTTATATATTTTTCATGTGGTTTCATAGTTCTTGAATGAATATCCTTAGATAAGGGTATAAATAATTTCCACTACCTCTAATAATTTTTATTATACTCCATTAAAACCATTAAATTTTTTCAATAGAATAAAATAAAAATATCAGCATAAATAGTTTGATAATCAAAATGATTAATTATGTTTGTATTGGGTGTCTTTGTAAGACTTCTCAAATTATAGTAATTATTATAATTAATAGAATAATATTATTATTTAGACATTCTATTTGAAATAAGGGAAACCTCCTACTTTCCCCTTTTAATTTATGCAATATGAGGTGGGATACCGCCTTGCTTGTCCTCCTTCTCCACCTTTGGATTTCCCCCCATTCTCCGCGATGATCCTAGGTAAGTCTCCCTCTACCCTAATATTCTCATTATTTAAACATTATCACCCACCTATTATTCCTTCTTCCATTCAGGGATTTTTTAATTATGGGGTTTTTCCAAGAGGTGGACCCCACCCATTTTCGATGGGGGTTTTATCTCAAGAATAAGAGAAACCCCCTATATGTTTTCCACACATTATTTAAGGGATTACATTCAACCTACTAATAAAAAAAGTGTTTTTACTTATTGGGTCTTTAAATATGTATGGTTTATATTATTTTGGGTTTCCAATTTATTCTAATTTATTCCTTAGTTTTAAAATAATGGTATTACAGGAATACCAAACATTTGATTTTATAAATGTGGTCTGGATAGGTAGATGATGATAAGAACAAACCCAACAGGGCTCTCCCTAGGATAGCAGAGAGCCGAGTGTTGTACACTAAGCACTCATACAAAGTTTAAGGGCTGGTGAATAACCTAAAATTGGAATATAACACAATTTGGGAAGCCTTAGTGTATATCAACATAAAACATACACATATATGCAATGTATAAATAAATAGAAAAAAGATATATATATATATATATAATTGAATTATATACAATATTTTCATAGGAAACCACATGTTAAGAATACCTCCACATAGGAAAATACCATAGGAACTTTAAATATGAAGAGTTTCTAAATCTAACAGACATAAGAGATAAAAAAATCCTCCTTTCCATAAGGGATATTTGATCAATCTCACAATGAAACCATCCCCAACACCAAAATCATGAACCACCAAGATCCCCAAAACACTATCAAGAATCAGCTTTGACTAAGATACACAAGATACATTCCAAACTGGATCACCTTCAAACCATTCATTGTCTAGAAAGACACAATACATGTGGGAAAAAATCTCATGTATGGGTTAGTATAAACATAACCAATAGGATTCACCAATACCACAAATAAAATAAAACGAAACAAGTTATTTTAAAATTTGAAATAGTTGTAAGAACTGAAGGAAGAAAATGAATATCCAGATATAATCTATAACCAGAAGTCTTCGGGGCACACAAAAATCTCATTTATCTCACCTCTAATCCATCAAGGTTTGTAACCCATGAGAAAATTGGGATGATTAGAGTACCAAAGGGCTCATGAGGTATAAATTTGAAAGCCCAAAGATAATTTTAATTTTAAATCTAAGGGGTTCCGGAGGATCTACAAGGATTGATTTATTTGAACTTTTTACCCTTTATAACATCCATATTACCACTAGAAACCTAAATAAGGACTCATTCTTCATTGAAGTATGTGTGTTAGTTTAGGGAGTTCCAATACTTACTATACAAAATTATTATGTCACCATTATAGGAATATAAAAGGTAACCCACACCTTTACCAATAATATTTGTTGATCAAGGGATCTCCACCCATAGTATCATAACTATCCATCCACACAGAAACCCATGTCACCTCATAGAAAATTTAGTGGGTATCTTGTGACTTTCCAAGCGGTAGTGATAATTAAGGGAGTAACCAACCCCATGGACGACCCATACCCATTAAATTAGATCTCATAAAATAGGTGAGTACCCAAATCCATAGATATAGGAACAAATCCCCATGAGTGGGGGAGTTCTTAACTCTGTTAGTCATATAGGGGGCCTACACCCTTTCATAACCATATCACTAGGGGATTTCTAGACCCTTTGTAAACACCAATTGTCATGATTGATCCCCGTAATTGGATCTATATAGATAAGGAAGAAAATGAATAAATAACCTCATCTATCATCTTAAATTATAAATATGAGTGTACCATCATGTTCTACAAAGAAACATCTCCATATTTAATTCCCACATACCCAAATTTGAGCCTCAGGTAAGGAGAAATAAAAAACCACTAAGGATGTAAAAGCACATGACATGTAGTATTCCATGATTAGTATGGTTTTTTAATACACATTACATATTGTTTATAGGTATACCTATATAGTTTGTGTACTAGGATACACAATTAATGAGACTAGCAGGGTACTCCAAATGTACCATGTATCGCGTAGCTTGTTTCTTATAGGGGAAAGGGTGAATGACATGTCCCATTAAGGTTAAATGATGTGTAGCTCCAGCTGACTCACTCTGCATATACTTATAGGGAGGCCAAGTCATGTATGACTATGGGTATATGGTGTGTGCTCCTTTCCCACACATCATGTATAACCATATGACCATCTCGGCATGTACTCCTTGTACATTCTGAGATGGACAACTTAGGGATACACAATGTGAATATGTATGGTACATGATATGTGATACTTAATACCCTATAATCCCCATCCACCATTACCTAGGTGATACATGATATATATTTTATAATAACAAGTAGTGTGATCACATATTTGAAATGCAACTTTGAAACTCCCCTAGAATCATGACGATGCCTTTGATTTTGCATTTTTTCATTCCAAAATCATCATCCCAACCCAAAATTGTCCCATTCAACCCCCAAGACAATTTTTAGTCATTAGTTTCTAAAAAAATGTTTTAGAGTGGATTCATACAAACCCTAGGAGCCTTCACATGTTAATTCCCTTAAAGGTCCCATGCCATCATTCCACTCAATGATTCCTCCATCGACTATCATTTCTCATTTATGAATTAATCACCATTTTGTATCCAAATCCATTGAACACAACCCTATATTTCAATCATTTAATGATTTGGGATAGTTTTCAACAAATCACTGACCATAGTGAAGGCTGGTGGTTAATGAGTGAATAAAGGGGAGGAAGGATGGAGAAAATCCACAGATAGGTTCTTTGGTGTTTAGTGAAAAGGAACGAACACCGATAATCAGGTGTGGATCTACCAATGACATAGAATAGAAAATAATCATTGAAGAATTATGATAGATAAATTTCTGATAAAATTTTATGATTCACAATAGTTAATAATTCGAAGATAATAAATTTTGTATAAAATTTAAATGATAATATTAAGAAATATATTAATAATAAATGGAAATAAACTTACCTTTATGGATAATTTCCATGGATTAAAATCCACATAATTGATATTTGATAAATATATTGATGTTTTCATGGATCCAACCCCATTCCTTTTATCCGATGTCAAATCTATTCGAATAGCGCTCTCCCTTTTCCCAAAGTATCTCTAGAGATATATTTCCATTGGTGATGGATAACCCAAGGAAGAGGGTCTAAAATATATTTTTATAACTGTAAAATGGTGTTATTGGTTGTAACCAATTAATTAATTTCTACCTACAATGGTCCACCCCAGGGGACCATAATTTGAATGATGGTTACATCACCCCTTGGGTAAAACCACCACTCTAGAATTGATAGTGGCATATGAATTCTCATATAATACTCCATTTAGGAATATCACCATCCATTCTCATGCGATAAATATTTTTTTTAAAAATAAATATTAAATATACCTTAAAACTAAGCACACTTTAAAACTCACAAAAACTCATCCCAGTAGTAAAAACCGCACTTAGAGATAAATAAAACATTTTTTTTCCAAAGTCATATTTATGGGTAAGTTCACCATTTTACACTTGAAGAGGTCAAAATACTCGAAAAAATAGATTTAGTATAAGTATTGATTGATAAAAATCTATGTTTATATATCATACAAATATTTAAACCTTTTTATCCCCATAAAATAAACAACTAGTGATACTAAAAAAGTAAGTTCACACAACAACCCCATGCAAAAAATAGTTCACCTTCATATTCAATGCATTTATCTTCAATGGTTTGTGCCCCAAGTGAGCTTGGTTCACAACCTCCTAGTGAGGGAACATCCTCTTACATCCCAATAATATATCATTTATAACTCATCTCAAATAAAGAACTTAATGAAAAAAAACTACTCTATGCGAGTCTCACTAAGCTTATTCACCCAAAACATTTTTCTCATACACAAGTCACCCAACCACACAGGGAGAAGTGAATAAAAATTCCATTAGCATATATCTCAAAATGGTTCATTTCCAAGGTTTACTCTAGTTTGAGTTCTTCACTCCCCTCCTTTAAAATAGTTCTTGGTGGTTATTATATGATAAAAACCCATAGATGTTTCAATCCACCATTGAGCACTTCACAATGATTTTACACTGACAGTAGGAGAGAATTAAGGTAGAATTACATCCAATATTTTCATAAAATTATATATATTCTCCTACTAATAAGAATTATTCACTAGTGCCCTGAGATCATGGAATGAAGGAAACTTGTGCCTTCTTACCTATCCCCTTTGCAAACATTCACAAGAACTCTCTATCCACATATCGATCTATAACAAGTTCACACCCACTATTGAATAAAACCTGATGGTTTTGTCATAAATACTCTATTAAAGATACCAAAGATCATATCATGAAACAATAAAAACCTCCAAAAACTACCTAGAATCACACCACCGCTCATCAGGTGACCCAATCCACCAAAACACAAAGCAGATGATCATGATCGTTTAGATAACCATGCTCTAATGAATCCTGGACGTAGGATAACTCATACTAGAACTAGATCACCCAAAACCTTAATATTAATACAAAACTTCATCCATATTCTATCTAAGGTTTCCATTCAATTAAAATGTCTAAGAATCAGTTAAGAATACCACAATGATGACCATACTCCACTGAGGTGGTCCCCGCTTAGAAAGCCTGTCATGATATTCAATATTGGAAAAACCCATGTAATACAAGAAATAAATTAGTTATATGATTTATAATTATTCATTTTATGGATTCATATTCAACATATTTATATAAATGACTTTATATAATTTATCTATCAAAAAAGGAATAATTGTATTTTAATAAATTGTTTTTCTATGTATTACATGGTTTTATTTTATAGTTAATTTTATCAAATTTTTAAATTTAATTTATAAAAATTTGATTCATTTTTGATATCAGAAAATAATTTTTTATTAGGTATTTTTTTGTTTTTTTTCAGAGAAATAATTATTTTTGGGTGAATAGTGAAAAAGATTGATTTTTATTAAAAATGTCAATTATTTTCAAGTATTTAAAATGAAACATTTTATTTGTGATTTGTTTTAAATTTAAATTAGTAAAAATTAAATAAAAAAATTAAATTACTTCTATATTAATCAAAATTATATTTTGTTTTGGTATAAAATCATTTTTATGCTTAAAAGAGAATTTTTCTAAAATCTTTTTTCATTACGATTTTTGTTTTTATATTAAAATTAATTTCTAAAACTTATAAAAATAAAATTCTAAAAAATGGATTTAATATGTTGAATTAGGAGGTTCAAGTTCTGTAATGTTTTCAATTTATGTTTTTATCATTATGAATAATAACCTTGGTAAAACTTTATCACCTTCGTAAAGGTTAAATTGGTAAAATAGGTTAATTAAGGTAAAAAATAACTGATAAGGTCACAAAATATTATCCTAACTATTATAGGATAATGATATTTCGACCCTTATCCCCTTATATTTGAAATTTTATTTCTTTTTATCCACATTACCACGATTAAGACTTTATATTATTTTAAAACATTGAAAAATTACGAGTATGCCACTCCCCTCACTTATAAAAGGGAACCTCATATCCTCACATATTACCAACATTTATTTTAAAAAATACTTACAAAAATAACTTCCCAAAATCACTATACACATCTTATAGGTTCTATTTTTCTCAAAATACCAATCCTAGAAGGCTTAAGGTGAAATCCAAATAGAGATATCCAAGGAGGAGGTATATGTCCTAACAGACCTATTTCAAGAATATTTCTTCTTATACCTCCTTAAAATATATTCTAAACTCTATAAAATAATGAAATAAATATACTAATATATTTAAATGTAATTATGTTGATAGAAAAACACTTTTCTATCTCTCTTCCATCATATGGTAAATGAAAACATCGCTCATTCATATGTGTGCACTACCACCTCCACGAAGTGATGTGTTTCATTTTAAATCACCACCTCATAAAGATGATTAAAAATATATAATTAATAAATATATAAGATTTTTATGAAATTATTATTATTTTTAAAGATAATATATTACTTACCATATTACACTTTCCATCCGTTAGAAATTAATAATGCCGCTCTTGCGTACGTGTAGAATACCACCTCTACGAAGCGATGTAGTTTATTTTTCATCACTACATCGCATGGTTAGTTATAAGGATGGAAATAAAGAATAAATATGAAATTTATAACGTATTTATGATTTTTTAAATGTGAACTATTATTTATTTATTTATTTTCCACTCAATAGAAAAATGAAAATGTCATTCATGCATACATGGACTACCATCTCCCTGAAATGAAATGATTCATTTTTCATGATAACTTTACATGGTTGTTTTTAAAAGTGCATTAAATCTATAAATATGATAATTATATATTTTTTTAATTTTATAAGAAATTGATCCATAAACCCTTTGGCCATGGTCAATGCACCAATGTTTTTTTGAGGTTATAAACTGATCCAACCCAAAATGTCTAACGTAAACATAACCATTTTAACAACTAAATAAGTCATGGTAATAGATTAAATAAAATTAATAATAAAAATGAAATGAATTTGGAAAATATTATTAACAAAGTAGAAAGATAATATAATTTTATTATTTAGTATTTAGAGAACACATGAATATATAAGGGAATTAAGGTTAGATATATTTTTTTAGAACTCTATTTTAATATATTCTTATCAAATATTTCTCCTCCATATCCGTGTTCTTAAAAATGTTCCAATAATTTGTTATTTTACATAAAATATTTTCAAAATTCAATTTCTAATCATTTTAACCTTATTTTTAATGGTTATAAAAGGAATATTTTAAAAATTTATAGTACAAGTCATTTTTATTTTTTTTCTAAAGTGAAAAACAAGTGTTTTTTTAACATATACATATTGACCATTTTTTCCTGCCACCATAGTCATTAATAATAATCAATGTTAAGCTACAAATTTTTATACTTATTTTCAAAGAAAATATTTCTCTCAATATTTGGGAAATTTTTATTTTTAAAAATGTTTTTTAACGAAACAGAAACTTTTTCTCATCTTTATGAGATAAATGAAAGTGTTATTGCTTATGGGATTTTATGATAATTCAAATGGGTTTTATAATTAAACTGAAATATATATGTGTTTTATTAATGATATGGTTCTTGGAAATATTATATCAATTTTGGGTGAGACATATATATCTCTAAAGTTTGGTGAACCCAATATATCTCTCAAATACATTATGTAAAGTGACAAAGTTTACTAGTGATATGATACTCCTAATAGATAAGAGAATTATATAGTTTACTGATTCCATTGTTAGGGCTATTTTAAGTGTGAATATATGTATAATTTACCAATTCACATACATGATATGATTTCAATGGTTTATAAAAGAAATATTTTGATTTAAAAATGTAAAAGAAATTAGATTATGTTTTTAAGGAATATTTATGATTTGTTTAAAATAAAAGAGAAAGGATTATTTTTCAAGGAAAGGTATTCATGAGTTTACATGGTTTACAAGAAACATTAGTGATTATTATTTGTACTTTTTGTATTTTATATGAAATGTTTTATGAAATATATTTGTCAATTAGGTTGTTTTATAGGAAAAGTAAATGAATATTAGAAGTTAAATGTTTATTTTGAAAAAGGAAGACATTATTATGGACTATTAAGGTTTAAAAATGGATTAATAGGTTTATTTTATTTTATTTCCCTTAAAAAGATTTATTTTTCTCATTCCATATCTTCAAATTATTTTTCAAATGTCTTAAGGATGAGTAGAAACATTAATAAAGTTAAAGTTCTAGTTATGGGAGTTACCTTTAATGAAGCATGTGTGACATTATAAAGAACTTGGTTTGTGAAAAAAATGTACATTGTGTGGAAATTTACACATTTATGTGTATTGTTTTACCAAATTCTATAAAACTATAAACTAAAATGATCCTAAAAATGTAAGAAAGTGCAAGCCTTGTTATAAATCTTATATTTATGGGTCGAATAAAGAATGAGTCATTATAGCAGGAATCCGATGAAAGTTTTAGATAATTTATGTGGTTAGGATGATGTTAAAAGATAGTCTTAAGAAATTATTATTTATGGTTATATTATCATGAGACAAATTTTATAGATTTAAATTCTAATTTATCTAATTTATTTCTATTTAGAATTTATTTTTATAGTGAAACATGACAACTAAAGAAGAATGGAATCTAGAGGATAATGTACCTCTAAACTAGAAATTTAAAATAGTTGGAATAGATCAGATTATGGTAGTGTTATCTTAATTGATGCAGGAAATTGATAATAAAACCCATGAAAGAGAGAAAACAATTTATCCATAGAGGAACATGTCTATAGTAGATAATTTCATAGAAAGAACCCTCCAAAATTTGGTATATTTTCATAACCAGTGAAGGATGAAGGATAGATTAATGCTTTAGAGAAGATATTTTAAGTTCATGGATGTTTGGAATATCATAAAGCAATCCTTTCTATTTATCATTTTGAAAGTGAATTAGATCAACAATGGTATTTTTAAGGACCCAACCTTAAACATTTCATATTCTGGTGAATTTAATCTAGAATTAAATTTCTTATATTCCCCAAGATCTTTTACAATTAGTTTTTTAAAGATCTAGGTCATAACACTTACATTACAAACCCATATATATAGAAAGTTGAGCCTTATAATTAATATCCATTTTCCTATAATATAAATCTTTTAAAATAAAACATGATTTCTTTTAATGAAAAATATTCATGACTTTGAACTCAACTTATTTCTTGTAGTTTCCCATCCTTAAACCATGTGAAAAATATTTTCAAATTTGGGATGAGCACAAAAAGTTTAGTAAGGGACATAAAAATAAGAAATCCATTAGTCGAGTGAAAAATATAAAAACCCATGTAATGTCTACCTCCATATTCAAATTACTTCGAGTGTATGAAATAAAACATTTAAATATGAAAAAAAACACTTATTTCTCAAATAAAACCTTTAAAACTCATTAAAAGAAAATAAATCCACTTTAGGAAACATAGAGCATCACATTCATAACCAGTTTTAATCCCATGTAACAAATAAATGGATCCTATTTAAATTCATAGGAGAAACCCTATGGTAAATACCTATTTAGTTTCATTTAATAAAATTAATATTACTCAATTCATTGGAGCACAATCTGGGCGCACCCATTATATAGGCTATATCAGACTCAACTGGTGCTATTGGGGCACACCCATTTTATAAGTTATATCAGGATCACCTGTGAGATAAAATGGGGATAAAACCTTCAAATAAGCTATATAGTTCTTACCTATTTCTCATGTATAATTCCAAAGTATCATTTTAAGTATAATTTTTTTTATTCTTTCACTTTTTCATTATAAAACTCTTGAAAAAAACTGTTAAACTCATATGAAAATAACTTTTAGATATCAAAATACCATTTTATTTTAAAAACCCGTTTTAAATACCAAAATAAATAAAAATAGTGTTTTTATTTGGATAAAATATAAAATATTATATTGTAATCCAAAATTTAAATTACAGTTACGATGGCAGGAAAATTCATCATCACCATATATGTTAAAATATAACATTCCTTTTGTCTTTTTGTCAAAAAATTCCATACAAAATATGAAAAAATATTCATTTTGAAAGAATTTTAAATAAATTAAAGAGACATAAAATTTTATTTATAAATATTTTATGACCACATAAAAACATTCATAAAACAATATAAAAAAATATTTATATAGAAGAAAAAGATTTGAAAAATAGAACTTTAAAAGAATTATTTTTAAAAGAAAACCCCTCACCACTTTGGAAACATTTGAATCTTAAGACCCATGAAAGAATAAAATTAAACAAAAATTTAAATTTATTTTTAATATATAAATTCAAAATATAACTTGTACAAGGTTCTATATATACTTTTCATAAAAGAATATAGGTTTATAATATCAAAATGTACCTAAATAAAATTAAATTGTGGCAAATTCCCTTACCTTGAGTTTGATTCGTCACATACAATCTTTATCCTTGTGAAAAATAAAATTATATTAATTATTTAATTTATTAATAATATTTTCTAGTTTATTATTTCTTTAATTTAACTTATTACCATGTTATATAAAATTAATTAATCAATTAAGTTTTCACCGGATGTTTCGATGATATTTGGCTTATATATCTAAAATGAATTTGATATGTTGATTATGGTAAAATAGGTCATAATTTAAACATATCCTGAATAATAATAATGAATTAATTATAATTTTTATACATAAATTATAATTTTAAAAATAACCATGAAGGACAGTTATGAAAAATGAACTATGTTATGATCATGTAGACGGTAGGACGTACATACTAAAGAGTAACATTTCTATTTTTCAATGATATTTATGGAAATAAGGTAAGTAATATTTTATCTTTACATAATTATTATAATATCATAAATAAAGTTTAACTAATTTTAATATAAATATATATATCATCCATGAGATTTGGTGATTATAAAAAATCAAATCGCTTCGTGGAGGTGATAATCCACACGTATGCATGGACGACTTTATCTTTTTTATTGTAAGAAATAAAATTATATAATATATTTTCCGAATAATAAATATTTCATGAATATAATATTTATTACATATATTTATATATCACATATATTTATTAAATTTATCCTTATTACCTTCCATTTAAAGCGTTAGTGAAAAACCAATCACATCACTTTGTGGGGTGGTAGTTCGTCGCACACATGAGCAACATTATCATATCCCCCATAAAATGAAAATTAATATGTTATATATGATATAATATTTTTAGAAGTATAATTATGTTGCAAATATAATATATATACTTTAAATCCTTCATTATTATAAACCTTTATAGGCGATGATGAAAAATAAATTACATCGGTTTGCAGGGCGGTAGTTCATCGCACACACGATTGATGGTTTCACTTCCCATTTGATGGAAGAGGAGATGAATTTTGGTTATGAATTTAAAAAAATAAAATATTAGTATATGCAATATACTGGTGTTTTTATATCATTATAATTGAATAATTTTTTAAGGAGGTGGAAGAAGATATAAAATAAAAACACCGAGGTAAGCACAATATCTCTTCTTTAGACAACCTCCTTATGTAAGAAACAAAATCATTCTTATGATGTATTTATGATAAAACCAATGGATATAGGTTCTGGGGAGGAAAATAAAGAATATATTTGTGTAGGAATTGTCTAAATGAAAAGGTCTAGAGGGTGTGATGATGATATGAGAGTGAGCGACCTTTTATAAGTAAGGTGAGTGACACACTTATAATTTTTTAAAAGAAAAAGTGATAATCACATTTTTCACATGCTACACGGATCCAAAATGGACCATTATATATACTTATACAATATAAGCTTCAAATAGTTACATAAAATATATTTTAAACCGTTTATGTCATTTTAACTCTTATCTTTTGATTTTAACCCCCAGTATATCGGCGTTTACCATAACCAAGATAAAAGATTTTTATAATTTTATCTATTCATTATGAAAAAATATTAAGTTGAACTTATTATATAATATAAATTATTCTTATTCCAAATATGGAATAAATTTTACGAAATTCAATTATCATATGTGGATTTATTTAATTTAAAATTAAACACATAGACATGATAAAAAAAAGTTTTTAAGAAGTGCATTTTCAACCAAAATATTATTTTATATTAACTTTATGACCAGTAATAATCATTTTATGAATTTAAATTAATATTTATAGGTATATAATTAATAAATATAATTTAAATCATCACCCATTATGAATTATTTTAATTAATTAAAATTGAGAAACTTTATGCACTTTGAAACTGTTTTAAGGGAAAACCCGTTTTTAAACCCATGAATAAACTTATACTAAAATACAATATAAATATAATTCTAATGTAATTTAATAGATTAAATATAAATAAATAATAATAAATATAATTTAAATCATTTTTAAAACATTATAGAGCTTTTATATTACTTAATTTATTGAAAATAAAAGACATTTTTACAAAAAATCAGTCTTTTTTCACTATTCGCCAAAAAATCAATATTTTCTGAAAAATATTAAAATTTCACCCTAAGTCAATTTTGATAAAATTATTTAAAAAATGAAGAAAATTTTATAAAATAAATTTTTTAAAAGTCCTAAATATTAATTATAAAACATTGTCACAAAAATTAATAAAAAACATTTTTGATGAAAACATATTCTTTATGAATAAAATGAATTTACTAAAAATTGAGTAATTATTTACTAAGAATTTATTAAAATAATTATTTTCAGTAATATATTTATATATATAATTCCTAAATTAGTTAATCCAATTCATACCTTCAATTTAATGACAAAGTTATAAGGGTCATATATTTCGCTGGTCGTTTTAGCTTGGCGTTGCATGTCGAATACTCTATTAAACATAACGTTATTCTTTTCAAATATTAGGGTGTTACATACTAACCCATTTAATAAATTGCATCCTCAAAATTTAAACTTTATCTTGATAATAAAAGGATTCACATTTTAAAATACCTTTCTTGAAGTCCCACATGATAAAAATGGTTAATAGAATATCCACTTGATAAGAGAGAAAGGGAAATACAAAGGTCATATGGAATAACACATAAATAGGTTTCAAAATAGGATAAAATTAGTGGGAATTGAATATTTGAACATATAAGAGAATCATAAGTCTTGAATAATTATGTAGAGTTATAGATATCATTGATCACAATAAAGTGAATGATCATGAGAAAGTCAACATTCCCAAAACCATAATCCAAAGTGGTGTGAAAGAGACAATCGATTTTGTCTGAAACGATGGTAATAGGAAAAAAATTTCATTTTCAAGATCCCTTTTCAGGGTCTTAGAAATTATTTACCACCTAGACTAAGAAAATAAGTAAATATACTTACTTTATAAGTTTAATTTCATCCTTTAATCAATTTCCATCACAACCTCATCTTTTTCTCCAAACAATGAGTATTCAGGATGAATTTTACAAGGCTAAAGTACTAAAATAAACTTTTAATGGATTAAATAATCCAAAAAAGGATAATAAGATATTAATTCTATATTTATACATTAAAAAAACCAAAAATGGTTAGAACAGGATAATAAAATTCCCTAAAAGAATAAACTTTCATACATTATTAAACTATAAATACCAAACAATCAACTTTGGTGATTTGATAAATAACTAAACTGAAATTTCTTAAAAATATTCCTAACCAAATTCAAAACCCAAAAATACAAATTATTTTATCACATATTATTCCAATATTAATTTATAATTTATCTATAGTCACATTAGTAACTCATAAAGTCATATACCCAAAAACACATCTTCCCAGATCATATAATCTCCAAAATATGCTTAATCATTTCCATAAATAAAACATATCACTATAAATCCATATTAAAATCATATATTCTTATAATTGATAATTAAAACTCTATTCATTAAATAAAATCCCATAATGTTCAGTCTACCTTAATCATATAAGGTTCTAAAATCATGAACTTATTTTGAAATAACTTTAATCACATAATCACCAAATCAATTTTCAATCCCTTAATTATCCTTATGATGAAACTTTCATTATGAAAATCAACTTAATAATTATATTTCTAACCATATGAGTGAAAAATAATGTCATTATAACCAATAAATTTCATAGGATAGTGGTTGGAACTGCACCCTTCTCATAATTTGGATGTGGTTTCTGGCCTCATGGCATTACTAGATGTGACGTTTTTACCTTTTTCTAAAACTATACTTATTATAATTATTATAAAATTCCTAGAAATATGGAGAAAATACAAAAAATAATCTTAATCATTAAAGATTAAATATACCCTAAAGGTTTCAATACCTTTATACATATGTCCACAAAAAAAAGTGAACTCTCCCTCAAATAATATTTTCACATGTTAAACTTAGGTTTACATATACCTTAACATATATAAAAAACTCAATAAATGTATCCATAAGTACTCTCATCACATAAAAAATCAAAATAGTATTAATGCATTTAAAATTATGACTATCCTTAAATCTACCACTACTTTATAACTCTTGAATCCCTTGATGTATACCCCTTAATCACTAAACATTATTTATAATATATTAACCATATATTATATATTATTCATTATTAATTAATTCTTACAAAAAAATATGAATCTTATACTAAGATTCAAAAATTTCAACACATAAGCCATGATATAATCTATACCTTTCATATGTAATCAATAGTTTCCTCATCACAAACTGTAATGGAATTATACACTACTTGAAATTTATCATTATAGACTTATATATAACATTCTTGAGTTTTCTCCCTAGGAAATTAATAATTCCCAAACTCCCCACATTTAAAACATTGAATGGGTACCTTGGGAAAAAATTTATTCCCCTTCATGGAATTAACTAAACTATTCCTTTTTAATTGGAATATTATTTATTTATCTCCCATATTTCCACATAAAAAACATATTCCTATTATATTAATACATTTTATTGGGTGCTTCTTCCCACTTTCTTGACACATAGTTTGTTGAATATTTTTTACCTCTATAATTTTTATCACTTAAAATTATATGGAATTCCATTTTTCTCTTGTTTGTTGCAATTAGGAAAATCACCTAGGTCTATGTTCTAAATCAAAACTCATTATAGATAGTTAATAATAATAATAAAAGTTTTCACTACAACTTCTATTCTATTTGGTTACTCATTCAGACAACCATCATATTTTCCTTCACATCCAATATTAATTTGGTTCATGTTGGATTCATCCATTTACAAAAAAAAACATTAGTATGTGTATATAAAATAAACCATAATAAACCACATTCCTTGGATTATTAATACTAAGATACCATTAACTATTCCATCCCCTATTCAACAGTTTCTATTTATTCAAAATAATCGTAATTCTCTTTAGCACACTGACCATTGTGGTTATAGAGTATTTTTAACCCAAGATAAAATAACTCAATAACCTCTAATTTTACATGAACATTTTATATGATTCCAAATTTAAGGACCCATACTTAAACATGACATATTATAGTGTCTTTAAACTAGAAATAAATTTCTTACTTTCCCAAAAATATTTTACGTTTAGTGTTTTATAGAGCAAGGTTATAACTCTTATATAAATAACTCATATATATACATAGTGTAAACTTCTAATTAGTATAATGTTTCCCCAAAAATAATACTTTTAAAATAAAACATGATTTCTTTTCATGATAAATATTCATGACTTTCAACTTAACTTCTTCCATATTTATACCCAGCCTTATAACTTATGATTTTTTTAAAACATTAGATGAGAACAAAAATATCTATAAGGGACATTAAAACAAGAAATGAATTATTCCAATGAAAAACATGAAAACCCAAGTAATGTTTACCTTAATATTAAAATTTATTTGAAAATTTTAAATAAAAAATCTTCACATGAAAACACACACACTTTTTTCTCAAAGAAAACCTATAAATCCAATAAAAAGAAAATAAAAACCCTTTTAGGAAACTTAGATCATAACATGCATAACCCCTTTTAAACTTATGTCAGATATAACCAGAGGCCAACTAAATATATAGGAGAAACATTCTTGTAACTCCCTTCATCTTACCTATTAAGAAAAGGAGGATTACCCAATGCATTGGAGCACTATCTGAGCACACCCTTTATATATTGTATATTGGGATCACCAGACACTATCTGGGTGTACCCATCATATAAGCTATATTGGGCTCACCTGTGAGCCATAATTGGGATCAACCCTTCATATAAGTTGTACAAGGCTCACCTATTTGTCATTTATAATCCTAATATACCATTTGGAGAATAAAATATTTTATGGTTTCACGTTTTCATTATAAAACTTTGAGATTTTTTTTATACTCATGAAAATCACTTTCAGATATCAAGATACCCTTTGCATTTAAAAAAAATTTAAATACCAAAATACATAAAAATTGGTTTTTTATATGAATAAAAAATTAAATATTATAAATTAATTCAAACTTAAAATAAAAGTTCTAGTGTTGGGAAAAGTCGTTGGCGCCATATACGTCAAAATAGAACATTACTTTTGTCTTTTTATAAAAACTTTATGTTTAAAATACGTAAAAAAATTATTTTTGATTTTTTTAAAGAAATCAAAAAGTGTTATAAAATGTAATTTATAAATATTTTATGTCCATATAAAAACAACCATAAAATCGTTTTTAAAAAATATGGACATGTAAGAAAAAGAGCGGAAAAATAAACATTTAAAAGAATATTTTTTTAAAAGAAAGCCCCCTACCACTTTAGAAACATTTGAATTGTAATTCCCATGTTAGAATAATATTTAAAAAAAATTTAAATTTCATCAAAATAGATAAATTAATTATAAAATATGTTAAAGGTTATGTATACACTCCTCATAAAATAATATAGGTGCATAACATCAAAATATGTCTCCATGAAAGGAAATTGAGATAAAGTTATTTACCAGAAATTTGATTAATCATATATTATGTTTATATTCCTAAATAACAAAATTATGTTAATTTAACATTTCTTAAAAACCCTTTTCAATTTTATTATTACATTTATTTCACTTATTACCATGTTATATTCAAGTACTTAATCAATTATGTTTATGTCATATGTTTGATGGTATTTGGATTATATATCCAAAATGACTTTAGTAGGTTGAATTTGGTCAAATAGGTCATTATTTAAACATATATAGAAAAATAATCATTAAATAATTATCATTTTTTTCATAAATTATACTTTTAAAACCAATCATACAATATGGTTATGAAAAATTAACAACGTTACGACCTTAGAGATGGTAGGCCGTATGTACGCATGAGTAATGTTTCCATTTTTCAACGATCATTATAGAAAGAAGATAAATAATATTTAATATTAACAAAATTTAAAAACATAATCTATACCATAAAATTTCCTAAATATACTTATATATTTAATCCATGTGATTTTTTGATGAAAAAATAATCACATCACTTCGTGGAGGTGGTAGTCCACATGTACGCCCAAATAACATCATCATTTTTCAATGTAAGAAATAAAATAATATATTATCTTTTAATAATGATAAATATGTAGTTATTATCATAATTATTTCATATATATCACATATATTAATTAAATGTATCCTTATTACCTTCCATGTAAATCATTATTGAAAAACGAATCACATTGCTTCCTGAGGCGGTAATCCACCATACACATGAGTGACGTTATTGTGTCCCCAAAGGAATATAAAGTAAGAATTTATATGTGATATAACAATTAAAGTAGTAAAATTATGTTAAAATTATCATATATATACTTTAAATCCGTCATTATAACAATCTATGAGAGGCAATGATGAAAAACAAATTATATCAATTCATGAGGCGTTAGTCCACCATACACATGAATGATGGTTTTGTTTTCCTTTCAATGGTAGAGGAGATTAATTAATATTATTAAATTGAAATAATAAAATCTTATTATGTGGGATATAATTTTTTTATTATATCATCATAATTGAATAAATTTTGAAGAACGCCGAAAAAAATAAAAACACTAGGTTATGCACGATACCTCTTCTTCCGAAAACCTCCTTAGGTTAGCAAAACAATTCTTATTAATATGGATTTATGATAAAGAAATGGGCTCTAGGTTATGTTGAGGGAAGTAAGGAAGGTATTTTGGTTGGTCCTAGATGAACCAAAAGGGTCTTATTGTGTGAGGAGGAGATGATATAGGGTGGGATTTTATAAGTAAGGTGAGTGGAACACATGTAATATTTGAAAAGAAAAAGTGATACACATGTTTTTTACATGCCAAAAGGATAAATAATGGACCATTATAAATAATTATACAATATTATATGAAAATATTTCCATAAAATATATTTTATAAAATTTTTAGGTCATATTAACCCTTATCTTTTTAGTTTAACCCCCCTGTAAATCCGTTTTTTCCTTAACCGTAGTAAAATATTTTTTCTCTTTTCACTATTCATTATGAAAAAATTAAGTTGAACATATTATATAATATAAATTATGATAATTCAAAATATTTAATCCGTTTTACCAAATACAATTCATATAATTTGAAAATTTTAATTTAAAAGGAAACCGAGAGACATGATGAAAAAGTGAGTTTTCAAGAAGTGTATTTTTCAAGAAAATGATGATTAAATATTAAATGTATGAATATTAATAATAATTATATGAATTTAAATTAATATTTATAGATATAAACACTATGCACTTTAAAACAGTTTTCAGAAAAAACCCATTTTTAAACCCAAAAATAAACTTATACACAAAACCAATATAAAGATAATTAAAATGTATTTAATTGATTTAAATATAAATAAATAATACTTATGTTACAAGAAATAATATTCAAAATATAATTTTACTTTTTAATTACTTAATTTATCAAAAAGAAAAGATATTTTTACAAAAATCAGTTTTTTTCACTCATCACCGAAAAATCAACATTTTCTAAAAAATAAAAAAATTTAATCCTAATTTAATTTAAGTATTATGACATAACAAATGAATTATATTTTATTAAATTGATTTTATAAAAGTTTTAAAAATTAATTATAATACTTTCTCACAAAAAACAATAAAAATATTTTTAGAAGAAAATATATTTTTGATGAATAAAATGAATTTACTAAAAATTGAGTAATTATTTTTCAAGAATATATAAAAAAATTATATTTATTTGGTAATTTATATATGTATATTTCATAAATTATTTAATCCTATTCATATAATCATTTTAAAAGCTAGGTTATAATTGTCATATATTTCAGAGGTCTTTTAAGCTCCGCATTGCATGTCAAATACGTTATCAAACATAATGTTCTTATTTTAAAATATTATTATATTACAATCTTTGATTAAGAGTGCCAAGGAAAATAGAGAAATTGATTCCATGGAATAAACATTGTTTAAATATCTCTTCTTTAAAAGGTATTTTCCTCAAGTTATTCAAATTAGAATGGATAGATAATTCTTGGAGTTTAATGGAAAGGAGGAGGAATCTATTGTCACCTATGAAGCTAATTTTACTAGATTATCCAAGTATATTCTGAATTTCATTTTGGACCATGGTAGTAAAATTTATTGATTTTACTTAGGATTGATGCCAATTTTATGAAGTTATCTGGTTACTCATGAGTTTATAAGTTATGATGAAATTATGCGGTCTACTAAGAAATTCAAGATGGAGTTTTTGTAATTTACAAAAATATGGATTAGAAGTTATCCAGATGGTAGGATATGGGAAAAAATTCATTAAATAAACCTAAAGGTTAGATAAATAATATACCCTATTGTGATAAATGTGGAATGAATAATTATGGAGAATGTATTATGAGATATTGGAAATGTTACCAATGTGGAATGCTTGGACACATTGCTCATAACTGAAAATAAATGAGTAATGGAAACTCTTAGATTGGTAGTGAAAATAAGGAAGTGAAATGTATTAATTGAAATAAGTTGGGACATTATTCTAATGCATTCCTGGAGTTAGTTACTCAAGTTGGGGACTATCAAGATTGGAAATAAAAAGGTGTAGAATAGTCTTTTACTAGTACTAATACTATGGTAGATACAAGACCGTTAAATGGATTAGAGACAGGTATATTAATTATTTATTCAGATTATTCCAATGTCTTGTTTGATTTGGGACCCACACTTTCTTCTATATATGAGACATTTACAAGTAAAATGGAAATACCATCTAAATTAATGAATTTGTAACTCTAAGTAAAAAATATTAGGGTAGTATAAAGGTAAAAAAATTTATATAAATATTCCTATTATGACATATGAAATATTTTTTCCTTCATAAATTATTGTCTTACCCGTTATAGAGTTTTATGTTATTATAGGTATCAACTAGATTTTAGTTTGTTATGTTAAGAGAGATTGCAGAGATAAATAATTAATTTTTTAGAATTTGTTTTTGTTTTTATATAAGATTGAATTCATACCTTAAATAACATATAAGGAAGCCGAGAAACTAATAAAAGAAAATTGAAAGTTATCATACACATATCATAAAAATGAAATGAACTATTCAAATTACTGATGTACTAGTAGTAAATTCATATATAGATGTATTTTTTGTTGATTTTCCTGGTATTATTCTTGATGGAAAAGTTGAATTTACTATTTAATTAGTTCCTAATTATAATCAAATTTCAATACCTCATTATAAATTGGATTTAGTTGAATTTATATAATTGTAAAATAAGTTACAAAAATTTATTGATAAGGGTTTCATCCTCCCTATAAATTCACCTTGGGTTTCACTTATTCTATTTGTTAAAAGTAAGGATGATTCAGTGATAATTTTTATTGATTATAGAGCACTAAATAACATCATTGTTAAGAAAAATTATCATTTGGAACATATAGATGAATTATTTTATCATCTAAAAGGAGCACAATATTTTTTAAGGATTGATCTCAGGTATGGGTTCCATCAACTAAATGTAAAGGAAGAGGAAATTATGAGGATTTCATTTTGGACTAGGTATGTCCATTATGAGTTTTTAGTTACGCCTTTCGAGTTAACAAATGCAGCTATTCTATTTATATATCTAATGTATATAATATTTTATTAGTATTTGGATAAAATTGTGGTTGTGTTTCTCTAATATATCCTAGAATACTTTAAAAACTATGAAGATCATGAGAAGCATCTTATGATTTTTCTACAAAATTTAAAATAAAATGAGTTTTATGTAAAATTTAGTATTTGTGAATTTTGGTCACTATGGATTTTATTTATTGGGAATTTTGTTTTTTAAGATGGCATAACTATTGATCCTACCAAAACTAAAGTGGTGGAATAATGGAAAAAACTTACAAATGTCACTGATATTTGATTTTTTCTTATATTAGAGGGTTTAATACTAAGAATTTATTGAGAAATATTGTTTTTTATCTAGACCACTAACTAAGTGAACTCAAAAAATGAGTAAAATTAATCTAGATAAGGTTATTTGTTGAATGATTCTAGAAATTTTAAAAAATATTGGTCAATTCTCCAATGTTAGCCCTTCCAAAAAGAAATAGTGAATTTTTTATTTATAGTATTTGTTATTTAAAGGAACATGGTTGTATATTGATGAAAAATGATCGAGTTATCTTGTATTTATATTATTAATGGAAACCACATGAGCCGAATTATCATGCACATGAACTTGAGCTGGTTACAACAATTTTTTATTAAAAAATATGGGGTAAAGAATATAGTAAGAACTAAATAAGGAATATGATAACACAATTTACTATCATCCGATTAATGTATACAAGGAAGATGAGGCCTTGAGTTTGAAATATAACTTATCATTAACTATTTTATGTTTGGAACATGAGACATTAGTAAATTATTTGATAATTTTTTTCTTGAAAATTTTTATATAGTTACTCCTTCTCTTTTGACTCTGGTTTCAGTGCGATCATCTTTGTTATACAGAATTAAGCAGGCTTAGAAAGAAGATTATGGTTTTAAATAAAGACTAGATTTGGTGAATAAGGGTATGTTGACTATGTTTTAATGTGTATAAAAAATGTGTTATCATATTTGGAAAGTCTAAATTTATTCATAGTGATTCCCATTTGAGGAAGGAATTATTAAGTGAAGCTCACAACTCTCTATTTTATAATTATCCTTTAAGGACTAATATGTATAGATACCTTCAAGAATATTTTCAGTAGGAAGGTATGAATAAGGATATAATTGATTTTACCATGAAATGTTTGAATTTTTAGCTGTTTAAAGTTAAATTACAACTAGCAAAGGGGATACATCATCCTTAGTGAAAAAATAAAAATGGGAGAATATATCCATGGATTTCGTGGTGGGATTACTAAATACATCTCGAGGTAATAATGAAATTTGGGTTATTATTGATCATTATACTAAATCTATTCATTTTATACCTATATGAGATTCTATGTATTTGGATCAACTTTAAATAATTTATCATAAGGATATAGTCACATTACATGGAGGTACCATCTCCGTTTTATCTAATCATGATCCTAAGTTTACATAATTTCTTTGGAAAGGACTTTAAAAGTAGATGGGTATATAATTAAATTTCAGTACAATTTTTTATCCTCAATCTGATGGATAATCAAATTATAAAATTAATTCTTTAATGGTCATTATTTGAGGTTTATAATTTGATTATTAAGGAAGTTAGGATTATCATATTTCTTTAGTAAAAATTTTTATCATAAAATTTTTCATTTATGTATATAAAGGGTACCTTTTGAGGAATCATATGTTAGAATCCATCATGTTGGGACTATAATTCGTAGAATTAATGGTTGATAAAGTGAATATGATTATTCAACACATGAGGGTATCATAGAGTATGAAAAAGAGTTATGAATATAAATGGAGTAAAGACCATTCATTTGAGGTAAGTGATCATGTGTTTCTTAAAATATATATTTGGAAAGGTGTAATGCATTTTAGTAAAAATGGAAAGTTGAGAACATGATTCATTAAACCCTATTAAATTATGTATAATGTGTGATCTGTAGATTACCATGTGTCATTACCTTTGAGTTTTTATCTGGTATATGATGTGTTTCATGTTTATTTTATAAGAAAGTATATACCTAAGGTATCTGATATTTTGATCCCTGAAGTGGTATAGTTAGAGGGGAATCTCTCTTATGAAGAAGAGATGGTTAAAATTTTGGATCAAAAATATTAGGTAATATGAAATAAGGTGATTCAAAAATTTAAGGTTTTATAGAAGAATCACATGATTGAGAAAGAAACATGAGAATCAGAAAAAGCTATGAGGAAAAAATACCCCCACTTGTTTAAGTAATAAATAAAATAATGATAATGGAATTTATAAAATGGGGAAATAATGCGATAACCTAGGTAATCCTATAAATAAATCAATCTTATGATTTATATTTTTTCATTTTATAGATTCAATTTCAACAAATTTTTATTAATGAATTTATATAATTTATCAATTAAAAAAGTGTAGTTTTATTTAACCAAATTGATTTTCAATGTATTACATGGTTTTATTTAAAATTTAAATTTAATTATTTTAGAAATTTAATTTTATAAAATTTAATTCATTTTTGACATTATCATATCAAATTTATTTTAGGGTGAAATTTTTAGATTTTTTATGAAAACATTGATTTTTTGGTGAATATTGAAAAA
The DNA here is from genome assembly GCA_963277665.1 of Viscum album. NCBI lineage: Eukaryota > Viridiplantae > Streptophyta > Magnoliopsida > Santalales > Viscaceae > Viscum > Viscum album. The sequence continues at coordinate 1,197,263,924 of OY728140.1, forward strand.
TACTGATTTTTATTAAAATTGTCATTTTTAATGGTTTTTAGAAGTACCATTTTATTTGGTATTTATTTTAAAGTTATATTATTTCCATTTTAATAAACATAATACAATTAATTACATAGTATTCAACATTATATTTTACTGTAGTATAAAATCGTTTTTATACTTAAAAAGGGATTTTTCTAAAAATAATTTTCGTTACAATTTCAATTTTTATATTAAAATTAATTTCTTCCCATTATAAAAAATGAATATTGAAAATTTTATTTCATATTTGGAATTATGATATTAATTTTTTTTAATGTGTTCATTTTCATCTTTTTCCATTATGAATAGATCCTTGGTAAAACATTATCACCTCGGTAAAGGTTAAAAGTTCAAAAAAAGTTAATTAAGGTAAAAAATAAGTGATAACGCCAAAAAATATTTTATTAAGTTTTATTTTATGAATTTTTAACCTTATCACCTTATATTTTAAATTAGATAGTTTTTGAGCTACATTTCCATGATTAATAATTTATATTATTTTAAAACTTTGAAGAATTACAGGTGTTCCACTCCCTTCACTTATAAAATAAAACATCATATCCTCAATTATTCACAAAATTTGAGCCATTTATCTCATATAATACCTAAATAAATACCTTCTAAACAAGCCAAAAAACTTTCTATAGGTCCTAGTCTTCTCAAAATACCAATCCTAGTGGATTTAGGTGAAAGCTAAAGGGAGACATCCAAGGAGGATGTATAAGTCCCAATCGAGTTATTTCAAGTTTATTTATTTTTAATCCTGATAAAAATATATTATAAACACTATAAAATAATAAAATCAGTATATTATATATACTAAAATGTTATTATGTTTATTTAAAACACTTTTTAATCTCTTTTCCATCCAATGGAAAATGAAAATATCACTCGGGCATATGTGTGGACTACCAGCTCTATGAAGTGATGTGTTTCTTTTTCCATCACCACATCAAAAAAAGGTTATAAAGATAGAATTAATGAATGTATAAGATTTTAATGATGCTATTATTATTTTGGTAAGATAATATATTACTTATCTTCTTACCCTTTTTATTAATTCAAAATTAATAACATCACTCGTGCGTATGTGTAGAATACCACCTCCATGAAGTGATGTAAATCATTTTTTATTACCGCCACATACATTTGGTCATAAAAAATGGATATAATAAATAAATATGAAATTTATAACATATTTATGTCTATATAAAAGTAAAATATTATCTAAATTATGTATTTTCCACTCAGTAAAAAAATGAAAATGTCATTCATGTGTATGTATGGACTTCTATCTCCATGAAACGACATGATCAATTTTTTATGAAAAACTTACGTGGTTGGTTAAAAAATTGTATTTGATGTATTAATATGATAATTATAACATTTTTAATATTATGGATATAATGTAACCATTAATCCTTTGACCATGATCAATGCACTAATTCGGTTTTGAGGTTATAAACCGAATGACCCCAAAATGTCCGACGTAAACTTAACAATTTTTGTAACTAAATAAATAAAGGTATTAAATGAAATAAAATGAATAATAAAAATGATAAAAATACGATTTTTAAAAAAATTATAAATCTTATATAATTTTATTATTCATGATTTAGAGCATGTATGGAGCTAGATGAGACTTAAGGTAAGAGATTTTTCTCTAAAAACTGATTTCAAAGCATTCCTTTAAAATATTTCTCCTCCATATCCTTATTCTTAAAAATATTCCAATAATGTTCTTATTTATAATTTCAATATCATTAAAATTTATTATAAATTATTTAAACTTTATTTTTTATGTGTTTAAAAGGAATATTTTAAACATTTACAATTGGATCCATTTTGATGTTTTTTTATCAAAGTGAATTTTTTTTAATGTATATGGTTGGAATGATTTTTACTAATGTAATATAAAATTTTCATTATTACGATTCCTATATAATTTTCCATGGCTATTTTTAAAGAAAATGTATCTCAATATTATAGTAATTTTTAGTTTTAAAGAAATGTTTCTGAGGAAATGAAAACGTTTTCACATCTTTTTGAGGTAACTGAAATTGTTATTGCTTATAGGATTGAATGTAATTTCATATAGGTTTTATGATTAAAGTTGAATATATAAATATATATATTATTCATTCTATGGTTATTTTTAATTTTATATAAATGAATGGTGAAATCGATATATCTATAATAACGGGTGAGCCCAATATAACTTTCCAATGCAATAGGTATAGTGATAGAGTTTACCCCCGATAGGTTACTCATAAGAGATATGGGAATTATCCAATTAGATGATTCCATTGTAATTATTATTTTAAGGGTGAATGTAAGTATAATTACCCAAGTTACCTATATGATATATTTTCAATGTTTTATAAATTAAATCATTTGATTTAAAAAGGTAAGTAAATGAGCGTATGTTTTTAAGGAATTTTTTTGCTTTTTTGTTAAAAATAAAAGTGAAAGGATTATTTTTAATGGAAATATATTCATAAGTTTTAATGGTTTCCAAAAAAACCTTATGATTATGAATTTTCCGTTATGAAATGAATACTAATTGTTTCATGAACTCTATTAATAAATTAATTTATTTTGTTGGAAAATTAAACAGATATTTGTGGTCAAATATTTATTGTAAAAAGGAAAATATTCTTATGGATTTTTTAGGTTCCAAATTTTTTTAAAAATTTTTATTTAATTTATTTACCTTACTAACATTTATATTGATCATCCCAAAATTCCAAATGATTTTTATAGGGATTAAGGATGAGTATAAATGTTAATTAATTCCTAATTCCAATTATGGGAGTTACTTTGAATGAAGTTAGTGTGTATTTATAAATTTATTATTTTGTAGTAAAAATAAATGCTGTGTGGAAATATAAACTTTTTTATTGGATATTTAACCCAATTAACTAAAACACTAATCCTAAAAGATCCTGTAAATTTAGGATATATAAACCCTCCTTATAAATCATGTATTTGAGGGTTGAATATGGTATAGGTCATTATAAATATGGACATTAATGGAAAGCCCATTATTTTATCAAGGATGTGGATAAGAAAAATCTTAAGTTCCATTAACTAGGAACATCTAGTCATATGATAACACTAGATTGATACACCACCATGATCCTCTCAGAGAAAAAGTGTGTGGGGCCACAAACATTGATCAAAGGTAAGAATCATCTCCCTCTCCCATTAATAATACACTAATTTAATGCTAGTTATTTTGGTTCCTCCCCCGTCTATTAAATAAAGTATTCTTCCTTAAGGGAATCAACCACCATACAAATATTATACCATTCCAGTATCATTAACCATACAGATTAAACTTCATTAAGTCCAACCACTACTCCATGAATCCCAATCTCACACTATGAGAGTTTATTGTAGAGTTGGTACTCTCATGGTAATACTAGAGAAAATATCGAACACCTAATAGGTTCCTCCATTAATTGAAATAATTATTGGTTTAGTCTATAATATTGACACTTGAGATAAGGGAGTTAATCATTCTTCTCAACAACACTAAAACTCCATCTCCAAAATTCAAGGTGGTGCATACATGAGTCACCCATCGAGGTAAAACCATTGATCTCTCTTTGATAGTATTCTGAAATTCCTATACATTAATGAGATGTGAATTATCATCCAATCACATAGAACATAAATCTATGATTACAATGTAATGTGTATCTAACTAACACTTATTGAGGGTTGGTTCTTCTTACCACACCAGAAGGGATACCACTCATTTTTGGGGGTGGGAATTAATTTATTTAATCAATTTCATATAAATATATAATAATAGTAATGGGTTACCCATACATAAGGTAGGAACCTCAATCCCTCATCTCTACCATAAATAAATCCCATAAAAAATCTCTATTTTCCATTAAGGATAAACTAAATTTACTAAAAAGGGTTAATTTAAAGACGATCTACATCAGTGGAAACTCTCTAGATGAACACTTTTCACCACCACACGCATCCTTCCATAGCTCTAACAGTATGTATCTCATGATTGATAGGTGATAATATAAGGTGGTAATTATGTATGTGGATTGATGTTTCATATATCTCTAACTACTCTCACACCATCAGATATTCCACCAAATAACTCATCAGTAGCAAACTGGGCCTATAATCTTGATTCCATCTTCAATGTGGAGGTATATCTACAACACATATCTTTATATATTCTTCTAAAAAGATAAACTTCTACCACATACAGGGTATATATTGGTTGAGAGTACTCAACTTCTAATGCTCACTTTGGGGAATCTTATATAGGGGTATTTAATGGAAGAAAAACCCTAGCTCAAAATATCCCTCTCGAGAGGCTCTACTTGCCCCGCTAAGTTAAAATATTTAAATTTTGATACATATCCAAGAAATACCTCATGAATAACATGGGCCTTGTCACAAACTCAGACACAATCATGATACTATGTGAAGGTTCTAAGATACTTTGATAAAACATCATACTAAATAAGGTCTCAACCTATAACTATATTAGAATATTTGTATTGAGAGTTTGAGAAAAAAATCATCTAATAAATGGTCAATTCACCTTGTAGATAACTCTATTCTAGGATCACCATTTGGTCGGTGGGTGTCCAAACTAGATGAATTTTGTGAGTTTTTGACGCCACCATTTCTTATACCGCATGAGGATTATGGTTATCATGAAATATAAAATCCCTATACTAATGGAAAATATGTAATAGAGTAAAATTATGGTTAGTACCATCAAAACCAGTGATAAAAATGATCTTATCTACAAGAAGTTCAGTACTAGGAAAATATGGGAGACAATATACCTTAGATTTTGGCTAATGTTTAATCTCAACCTAATATTTGAAACAATTCCTATTCGCTCACTAATTAGCAGTGGGAGACCCAAATATTGGAATAAGATCATGAAAAACTTTCCTTTGAATATAATATGACTATTTTTGGGTAATTCCCATCAATTTATAGGGTGAACCCATAAGGATTAGAGAATATCTAGATGTGTTGACAGGGGAAGAACATGAAATATCATAACTGACCACTGTATAATGCATGTACCAAAATTTTTATTTTATGAAATTATTATATTAGAGTTCTAGGTCTATTAATAGGTTATTAGAGTCATGGAGAAATAATATATCTATCATCACACCTATGTTGGTCTCCCTTGTCTGATAATTGGACTTAATACCTCATTGACATTACTACCTAAAATTTCTATACCAATCTTCAAATGACTACTAACTCAAAACTTCATCCTCATGACTTGACATATTTGATACCACTTTGACACGAGAGAACCCACTAGGGTCCCAATCATGCTAATATTAAGAAAAGTTTACCACCTCAAGCCGGCCTAAAATGTTCTAGAGGCTTGTGACTACCATTAAGTAGGCATATCCCATAACATGTGATGCTTTATCCTATAAAAAACTAAAACATACACATATACAAAATTCATAAAATAACAAATAATATTAGCAGTATATATGAAAATGACTAAACTATATAGAATTAATGCATGATAAATCACTTGATAAGTATACCTCTACATAGAAAAATACCATTGGAGCTACATATTTAAAGATTCTCCAAATCCAACAGACATGGTAAACTAGAATGATAATCCTTACTTTAAAGTCTCGTAGATTGATCTCCAACTACAACTATCAACACCACCACCATAATGAACCACCAATATATCCAAAAAATGATCAAAAGTCAGATATAGAGAAGTCACACAAGATCCAAATCAACCGAGATGACCACTAAAATATGTGTTATCTTCACAAAACAACACATGTGAGCACAAATCCCATATAGGGATTAGTATAAACACACTTAGTAAGATGCATTATAACCCTAAAGGAATGAATATGAAATAAGTTAGCTAAAACTCAAGAAAAAAATAGTAATATGAGTAAAAAAATGAATATATAGATATGATCTATAACTATATGTCTTATAGATACAAACAATCCTCAATCTGAGCTCTAATACATTATGGTTTATATCCCATAAATTTCTAGGGATGGTTGAAGTAATGAAGGACTCATAATTCCTGAAGTCGATTTACTTGTTGTAATTCAAATCCAAAACATAACCAAGGGGTGGTTGAGGAGTCACAAGGCTTGAAGTATATGAACTAATATAGGACCTGTGTCTTGCTAAGTGGTAGTGTCATCTGAGGGAGTAACCAGCCCCTATCAAGGACATATACCTCATCAAGTAGAGATCTTCATATAGGAGAGTAAAATAATTTATAGATAGATGACCCACACACTATGAGTGGTGGATTTTCTAACTCTATTAGTCATTTATAGGATCCATAACCTATTATAACTACACCACCATGGGAGTTCCAAACCCCATGAATACTTCGATCATCATGCCCAATAACTTTCATCAATCTTACAAGGCTAAGGAAACTAAAATACCCAAATCACCTTATGTATCTCCTATGATGAAAAAGTGTAGTGTTCCATCATGATCTATATAGAAAAAATATCATGAGATACTACTCATGAAATTAAAGTCTCAAGGAATAGATAAATGAAAAACCACTCTTACTGGAAGGTTACATTACATGTACTATAGGGGTATATGTCATGTAATCCCTCGAGACTGGTCTGATCTTATACTCTCCATTTCATTTCTTTTATAGGTCTACCTACACAGTGCATGTACTTGGATAAAAACCATGTGAGACTAGTGGGGTACTCAGCATGTGCCACCATAACTTATGTAGTTTAAGGAAAAGGACTCACGATGTTTCATATAGACGATAAATGATCTGTAGCTCTTGCTAGCCCACTCGACATGTATTTATGAGTCAGAAGAGTCATGTATAGCCAAGGGTTAATGTTGTGTAGTCTTATACCACATGTCGTGTATGAACAGAAAACCATATAAGAATCTAATCCTTATGTACATATAGATAGTCATATTATGAATACATGATATGTATACCTGTGGTACACACTGTGGGATACTTAACTCCCCAAAAAATCTAACTTCCAATTCCTCGGAAATACACAACATGTAGGTCATAAGAACATGCTGTGTGATCACATATTAGACCATAAACTCTATAAATCACCCAGAATCATGTAGTTACCTCCAGTTTTTTCTTCTTTAATTCCCAAATGATCTTCATTGACCTAAAATTTCTTTTCTGCACTATTGAGACATTTTTAAACCATTCTATGTAGGGAAAACACTTAGGAAAAAATTATCGTGATCTCCAAGAACCTTTTTATGTCATTTTCATTGAATATACCACTCCTTTGGGCCTCTTAACAATCCTACATTTCTTGTCAGCACCACTATGTGACTCATTCCTTATTTTTGTTTTAAATCCTTTTATTAGAGACCTATATTATAATCATTCAATGATCCATGCCAATTTTTATTGAATCTATAACCATAGAAAAGTCCAAGAGTGAATACGTGAAGAAAAGGGGGAGGAAATATGGTGAAAAATCACAAAATATTCTTTTGGGTAAACTACGAATGACTAAACACTGATCGAGTGGCATGGATCCACCAACGATGAAGAACTAAGGAAAAGCAACAAAGAATCTAGGTAGATGAAGAGTAGATAAAATTTAGGGATTAAAAGCGGTCTATAATTCAAATATAATAAATATAGAATTGCATTTTCATGATAATATTATGTAACAAAGTGAGAATATAAATAAATATTCCTAACTCAATATATAATTGCCATCATTTTAAATGTTTAAAATCAACACATGATTTGGTCATTCATTTCATCGTGTATCAAGCCCTATTCCTTCAATCTATTATTTATTCCATTTGAACAGTACTTTACCCTCCCCAAATGTCTCTATAGATATTCATCACTCTTGGTGATGGTTAACCCTATAAAAGGGTCTTAAATTAATATTTATAACCATAAAATATGGTTAGAAGGTGTAATCAATTAATTTACCAATGAATTACTCAATTAATTAATTCCCACCCATGACAGTCCACCTCAAGGGATCAAAATATGAATTAAGGTTGCATCACCCCTGGGGAAAACCTTACACACTAGAATAAATGATGATGTTATATTTACCATATGATTTTTTATTTAGGAGATATCAATATCTGCACTCATGGGAAAAATATTTATTAAAATAATGAATATTTAATATCCCTTAAAAATTTACCACACTCTAAAACTCACCAAAAATCTTCATGAGGTTAAAAATAAAACCTCAACAATAATATAAATTTTGAATTATTTTAAGTCATATGATAGGGTAAATTTAGTTTTTACCTATGGATAGATCTTGGGGTGCTGAAACTCAAAATTAATGAAAGTCTAGATTTGGAAAAAAATTGGCTGCTACAAGTGACTCTGTGATTTCCCATATTTTGAAAACCATGATCTTATTGGGGTTTTATTATCTTTTTATTATAATATGAAGTTTTCTAAGGATTATGGGGACTGATTTAATTTTCATGTGAGTTACCGATTGGATTTTTAATTATTACTCAGAGGGGTTACTTAAATAGTGGTTAAAATATTTTTAATTTCAACATGAAATTAAGGGTTTTAATTAAATTACTCCATTAATTCCCTCTATATTGATTAGATATGTTTTAATGGAATGGGATATCTTGATTTATATTCAAATTTTAAAAAGTTTTTTTTATGAAAAATACCCTTGTTTTAAGAGGTATTTTCCTTATGTGAAATGATTTGTTCCCCTCATCTATATTCATTAAAAAAATGATTACATAATACGATGTAGTAAATTTAAAGGTGGTTTTTATAAATTGTGATACCTTGTAATGAAAATTGTTTCTTTATTTATATTTTCAAGCTACCGTAAAACTTAGAAACTACTTATAGCCCCATGGGAAGCCTTGGGTACATAGGGGAGACATGAACATGTTGTATGCTAGGATTATGTGTTTCCCTTTATTGTAAATGTCAATAGTCTTTCTTGATACCTATTAATGCTAGTTCATGGTACATTGTGGATAAAAAATACCTATTTGTTCTTACCCAACATGGGTGAATTCTAGTGTGTGATAATCCATGGCCAATGAATATCGCTTTTAGTTTTTATCAATATGGACCCATGATAGGAAAAAATGATACTTTACCTTGTAGATCTTTCATGAATCTAGATATTTAATTAAAATGCCTATAGGTTTCCCGATTGTATTTACCTATGTCATTTTCCAGGATTTTTTATTGGTTTTTAGATATGCATGCCTAATTTATACGAATATTTATAATTTTCATTAATAAATTGTTTAGTGGTAATTTTTCTTTTATACTTGTTTTATTTAATAGGGAAAAGAATAATTTTATATATTTTAGTTCAAACTAGAGTTATATTGTGTTTTAGATGGGTTTTAGATAGAGAACTTGGTGGTATCCTACAAGTATTTTTATGCTCATACCCTACATACAACCTCTAGGTATATGTAGATCTCATTCATTTTCCATGATCCATTTAGTAGGTGAGAGTGTTATACTTTCCTTATATATAGATTGGATCACTGAATTGGGTATGACTAAATATAGGTATGGTCATATGAGGTTCTTGTGTGTACCTAGTTGTTAACAAAATCCCGTTTTATTTATGCTGATCCATATGATTATTTTGTTTTCCATGTCAGATGGTGTATTATTATTTTGAGGACACTTGTTTTATTTTGTAAGGTTGATAACTGAATTTCATAATGTTTTTATTATTTTAGTCTCATTTATTCATCATTAGTTTAATTAGATAAAACATTCGCAAAAGGTTTATTCTTGATACCCAAGAACTATTTTCTAGCACATGGGGATCGAAAATGCCCGTTGAAATTCTGAAGAACCAATTTAGGTATAAGTTTATGGTAGCTTGGGTTAGTTTGTGAAAAATCTCATTATTTATCTTGTACAAGTGTCACTTTATAAATAATATCTAAAAAAATATTGTTTTTGATATATTGATTTTCCTATTCAAGGAAAAATATATTTTTTCTTTCTCCTCATGATTAATAATTATTTTTTATAATCAGTTAAATTTTCTTTCTAGCATGTATACAACATATTTGATCATATATTTCGAACAAACTGTTATTGAATTATTCATTTAAGTGTTGTGAGAATCATATAAATGAATCCTATAAATTGTTATATATATAATATATGATTCTCAATATTTATTCTAATCAATATCCATAGCATGTGATTTATACTCACTAGAAAATAATTATACATGTTACTATTTAATAAACACATCTTTTCTAAAATGTATAAATGGTTTAGATTTTATGTGGGTACACCTATATATATCCATAATTAATCCTTCATATAAATATTATAAATTCACTTCCAATATAGCTAATGTTTATATAAACAATTTACCTTAATATTTATCCCATGAAAAGTTACCCATGGTAAATAATTATATTTAATCATAAGGAAAAATCCACAATATTATGAATAGAACTAAAAATTATCTTATAAATAAAATTTATTAGGCATACATGTATCCTTTAATTAAATTCAAATTTCCCCCTTGTTGAATATCGACTATTTTATCGATAAATTGATTCCCAGGTTTATATTTACAATATACAATTGATCTCAAAATATTTGAATCGTTATATCATAAAATAAATGTGTCAAGATTAGTAAGATTCAAGTTTACTATATTTTATTTGGTCTTATATATATATATTCAAGTAGTACATATGAAAATTAAACATCATAATATTATTTCAAATAAATTTTTTATTAAGATATTTATACCACTGGGTAGGCATATATGTGCACTTATATATTCTTTGAATAATTTTGAAAAATTTACTATTTTACTTACATGAGAATTCACTAACTTTACTAGAGTTTTTATTATTAAAAAAATATATAAATTTTTTAAATAATTTATTTGAATTAATATTTATAAAACCCACACTTCAAGAAAAACATATATAAGATCTTTAGGATCCTCCATTGGTAACATTTAATACATTATTCTAATATAATAAAAAACTAAAATACTCAAATTTATTATTATAATTTTCATTTATAGTGCTTGATCTTCAGTTAATGAATGAATTCATAACATAATTGAAATAGATTAATAACTTCAACTAGATGAAATATTTCATTTTGAAACTCTTTCCCAAAAATGTATGAAAATATATCTAATAGGGAGAAAAACACCCATGTATTTTTTGGTTGGGGAATGTGTAAACTAGAAGAAATATGGAACAATCTGATGGATTTACAACTAAAATCTCATCACAAATGTAGTTATAATTCATAATTTTTTTTCATAATAATATTAAATTTAGTAAATAAAGGACAAATAATTCATAAAATTTTATAACTTCTATAATATTCTTAATAAAAGTTTAATTATGAGTAATAAAAATTCTGTGAATATTTTTATTCTTTTCAAGGAATGAAACAAGAAATTAAAAGTTACATTCACATTATGTAATTCATTCATTCATTGGATTTCATGATTCATTAATGACAATTCATTATTTATAAAAAAAATTCATATTATAAAAAATATTAATCATATTTTTCATGAGGATAATTTTTTATCCATTTCAGGTAGTAAAATTATTATCATAAAATATATTTAATTATAAACGTTATATAATGATTTTATATAATATATGAACTATAAGAATAATAACATCCATTTCTAGGAATAATATCAAATTAATTACATGAGTTTATATTTATAATCCATAAACACATGATTAGAATATATTAATAAATTTCATTGTTTAGTTTTAATATTTATTTTCATCAATCCACTTTTTGTGGGTTTTTGAAATGAAATTTCAAATGAAATTTTAGAATATTTTAGTAAAACTTCTTTCATATTCATGTCCACCTTTTATTTGGTTGTAGACCCACATTATAAAGTTAGGTTACCATTATAGTTAACTAACCATGATTTGAATTATGTATCAAAATCAAGAGAATGAGAGGGTGATTAATTTAATGCAAGGTCTTATTTTCATGTCCAATACTGTTATAGATTTAAGAAGAATTTTTCAAGTCCTTAACTATAACAATACCAATTACCCTTTTTTAAAGTGATCAATTAGTAACATGAATCTATGATTATTTTTTAGGTATCATAGGTTCCCCATCATCCCCATTATTCGTTGAGTAGTTATGCTATTGTTTAAAGTCATACTATTGGGAAATCTAGAATTTATCACCATCCAGGGAGGTGGTAAGTATTGAGGAGTTGGGATTTCACTTGTGAGAGATGTATCCTGGCGAAGAGAATCAAAACCCACATAGTTTTGTATAGTTTAAAATGGAACGTCTTACCTTTTAAGACAATGTGACAATGACCATTGTGGCATATTTGAAGGTCATGCAACTGTGAACAAAGAAGTTCCTTTTAAGGTTATTCATCCAGGAACTTAGTGGTTCCTTTTATGATTGTGTGTTTTTGGCTGATGAAGTTTCTTTTAATATTGTGCACCTAGGTCCTTGGTATTTACATTTTTGGTCATGTTTCTTATTCTATTATGTCCTATTGTTTAAGTTTATATCGAAAGGATTTCTTCTGAGTAGTTTAAATCCATCTGGAATGGGATGTTAAATGATTATGTTTAGCAATAGTTTGTGAGAGAATTATGAATGAGTGAACCATTATAGATTAAAAGTAAACATGAATTATTTGAAGGTTGGTTGGGGTTTACCCTAGGATGGAGGCCCATTTTGTTTATCTCCAGTCCATTGGTAACTAGAAAAGGAAAGATTATTGGACACTTCGTTGATGAAAACTAGTGAAGGTAGGTTTATACTTAAATCATATTGGTAGAAAATTTTCATTTTTAGCTCATTAATTGAAAAAACGAATCTGAATGGATTAATTATATATGTGAGGGGAGATTTAAAGTGGTCAATATGAGAACCATGGTTCAGGAAATATTTCATTGATTGTTTAAGGATAGGGACACTCGTTATTTGGGGATTTCATGACCAACTATATTACAAGCATCCTATCATTTAGTGATGGAAACTAGGAGGTTAAAATTATTAAGGGAAAGCATTATTTAATGGAACACATGATAGTGTAAAGATTAAAGTTATAAAAGTTGAGAAATCATGGTAAATGCTGTTTCTAAGTAGGGATCTAAAGGCTAGAGGTGGCACCATTTTATAGTTGCTTAAGGACTATTGTTATTTACCCTAGAGAGGATATTTTTGGAAATTATTCATATTTAGTAAAATATTTTGTGAAGGTGGACCACTTAAAATAGGGAAATAAATAATATGGGATCCCCTCAACTGCAAAATATTGGGATTATGTAGTAGGGCATGATCCACAAACGAATATAGGGATTTAAGGCTGACCACTCTATAAATTTTTACATGGTTTAAGACCTCTATGAAAGTTACAAATGTGTTAGGTTAGACTATAAAATATTTATATGATGGGCCATGAATAATTCAAGAAACATGGTCCAAAAATGGTTTTATGTAGAGGCACACATAAATATCTTATACAATAGAAAAATAGATGGGGAGATATTATAAGATATTTCTCTTCTTTCTTTAGACTTAGATTTGGATTATATGAGTTTCAATTTGTCTAAAAAGACTATATAGAGAAATAAGCACATGGAAATGATGATATTTTATTCAAAATCCATTCTTTGGAATATTTTAAGTTTTTTTAAATTTGTGTCAGGTTTGTTATTTATAGTTAAAGAAATATAACTACATGATTCATGATATGTACAAATGGTATAGCATAAAAGTGTTTATGACCAGTTAAAGTCTCTATATTTGTGCTATAAATGACTAGGGAATCATATAATATTCTCCCAACTACATGAAAGTAATACCTCTCAATAGAAAATTAATTTCCAACCACATAAGAGTCTACAAGATTCAAATCATCTTCCTTATAGGATCAAAAATGATGATCTGACCACTTAATTATTTGAAATATACAAAGAAAACTTTTCATATAAAATCAAAACATGTGGCTCTATTTTATTATTATGTGGCCTTATAATTTTTATACAGTTGAAAATATTCACTCATGCTAAAAAACACCCAACTTAAAATGGATATAAATTTTGATTAGTAATTCCTCTTTGTCTTAATGAGCTACCAAATTGAATCTAACTAAATAATTTACCATTGACTATAGGTTATTCTGGTATGTTATGTTTTATATATCCAAAATATGTATATAAAGACTTAAAAAATGTGTCTTGATATTTGGATAGAATCCATGGTATATTCTTGATAACCAATTCTCAACCCCATGCCCCCAGATTTGGAAATATTTTTGAAAAATATCCTTCCCTATATGAATAAGAAAGTGGGAAACACACGAGGATCACATTTACATATTCTCTACGCACTGAGATTTATTTTTTATCTATACTTGACTTGTATCATCTTGAATATTATAAAATCATTACATCAATGAAAAACTATGTGGCACACAATTTTTAGTGTATACAAGTAAAAAATATTGGACCCTTGAAGGAACACACCCACACCAAACCTTATCATCCCCTTCACTTAGAAGATGATCTAGTTGATGTGCCACATAATTGCATGATCTTCTTATAAAAAAATAGATATAATTGAAATCATAATGGGGAATTTAAAATATAATCCAAATAATCTTAAATAATGAAATATTATCCTTATGTAAATATAGTTCATTAATAATGTCATGTCAATATAATCCCAAGATAATTTTTGGCCAACCCTTCCCAAGTATAAAATTCATTGCTTATATCCATCATATTATTTAGACTTCAATTAAAAGTAACTATATCGTGAATCAAAACCAAATGTTAAGTAACATCATTCCAATTAACAAAATCAATACCAATAGAGCATCCTCCTAGAATGGAAATATTTATATTAACCTTAAATATTCCCATAACTACAATAGATATAGGGTTTAAATGCACTAAAAAGTTATTCTACAAGAACTAATATTAGGTGGGATGATAAAGGACATTGAATTTTATCAGTTCTAACTTAGCACTGATACAAGTAGGATTTATCAGTTTTTTTATAGAACTCATAGAAGCTAGGATTTATTGGTATTCTTTTTTCACCAGTAAAGTGGTAATTTATCATTTTTAGTGATAATAAAGCAATAATTTTTTATAGATTATTTGTAGCATTGATAAAATATTTCAAAAATATTTGAAATAATATTTTATGATCAACCTTGCATGAAAGAGAACCTAAGGGACAGTACATGCAAACACTTCTATGGGCCCAGACAACCCCACCCATGAATAAAACCACATAATTCTTAATTATTTATACTCCAAAAAGTTTTAAAACCCTACATAACACTTTATTAATGAGAAAACATACCACTACCCTTAGTTGTTCATTTGGTTACATAATGATATATATTTATATGTATTTATATATATATTTATATAATTTAATATAAATTTGATGCAAAATGTGTGTGTGTGCATATATTAATATATATTTGTTCAAAAAATACACACACACACACTCATATATATTTGTGTATTCATATGCGTGTATTTACATATATATATATGTGTGTGTGTGTGTATTTATATATGTATGTATAAATATTTTTATTTATATGTCTGTATATATATGTGTATAAATATATGTGAATAAATATTTTTATTGATATGTATTTTTATATACGTGTGTATTTATATGTGTGTGTATTTATGGATGTGTGTATTTATATGTATATCTGTATATGTGTGTATATACATATATATTAATATATATGTGTGTGTGTGTGTGTGTTTGTTTCTATACCTTTATATGTGTACTTATATATTTCTATTTGTATATATATATATATATTTTGAAAAATTTGTGTGTATATATATTTATTAAAAAATGTGCATATATATATATATATCGCTGAACCCAAATTTCCATATCATTTTTTTCTTTTATTGCACTGCAAACTTTTCAAATTAGGGAAACCGAGATTCAGGTCATAACACCAACAATATATATATATATATATATATATGCATATGTTAATCTAAATAGACTTAAATAAATTCATTTATATATAAAAATTATATATATTTCAACACACACACACATATATATATTTAAATATATTTATCTATTTTATTTTAATATGTTATTACATATTTTTACTTTTTAATACAAATGTAATACTTTTTTAAAATATAAATTATGAAAATAAAAATGATAATAAATTTTCATTATAGTTTGATTTAATATTTTAAAAAGGATTTTTATAGAGGGTTCCCTAATAGAGCACTGTCTTGGGTTCCCTCAAATGATTAGTGTGATTTTGGAGGACTTTGGTGCAGCAGAGTGGCTGACCAAGGTCGTCTCTCAAAGGAGAAAGTGAATTAAAACAACATTTTAGAGGTATTATATAAATAAAATAAAAGAGAATAAAAAAATTACTTGAAAGGATGGGGGTGTTTGTTTATTTTTTATAAAACTTGAAGAAGTTTGCCGGAAGAAGCTTTCCGGAGTCTGCATTTTTTTTGTTTTTAATTTTGAAATGAAGTTTGATTAAAAAGACACAACAAGAAGATGTTTTTTTTGAAAATATTTTAAAAGGCGTAATTTATCTAACTCTACCTCTTCACTCTATTATTAATCATTATCATTTAAATTAATATTCACTTAATTATGATCCCTTAATTTGTTAAATCCGGAACCCTACGAGAATTAACTTTACCACAAAGATGGAATTACTTAAACCCTAGGCTAGCTTCGGAACACGCAATCGCAACACCCTGCTTTGATTATTGTTCTAAGGTTAGCTTATGGTCAGTGGTTAATTAGAGCACATATCCATTCTGGAAATGAGTATGAATTGTGTTTAGGGATTATATTTGAACTCTACAAATTTATCCCGTGTGGTCTTGTATTACCAATTAATATTGCGCTCTCACAATTTACACAAAATCCTGACCTCAGGTGCTTTTGTGTTAATTGTTCAACTGCTTGTTTAGTTTCTTACAATTTAAAAACACAATTCATGGATCATATTAAGTGAATTACAGTATCTCAATGATTCAAAATAATTAAATGAAGAGGGTAGAATATAGATCGATCACTAAAAACTACTCTTCCATGGGTGGTGTGGTCATCGTGGAGACGTTTTTCATGAGCAAAGGATTGAAAGGGTAGAACCGAATGTCGTCTACACTATTGATTCCAACCCAATTAAGAAGATTAAGTGAAGAAGAAAATGTATTAATACAGAAGATTATTTGAAGAAAAATTCATGATACAAACATGAAAGAAAAGAAATACAAAGAGGAGGTGGGAGAGGAGAGCCTTTTTGGAAGAGAGGTTTGCACAAAGCCTTACTTCTTCCAAGAGTTGTGAGGGGCTCCCAAGAGACACAATTTCGGACACACCTTCCCAAAGCATCGAACATCCCTATAAAAGAGTGAAAACCCCTTTAAATAGAGTTTTTGAGGGCTTGAGTTACATTACTTTTTAAGTGTGAAATGAAAAACTCGGCCAAATATTTTATTCCAAGTTTTACCGCATATTTGACCTAAAAAACGCGTGAATTGGCCGACCTTCTAGAAGGATTATTTGTTCTAAATCATGTACCCGATCTTTCCTCAACATTTGGGCTCCATCAAATCCCGAATGATGAAAATATGGCCTAAATACAGAACCCATGTCCATTCTGCCAAGTCCAGCCCACCATCGATTTAATGGCTCATGTACTCCATCCAAATGCACTTTTTATCTCTAGTGTCATGAATAAAAGTTGTATAAAATTAAGTTAGTAACACTGTTACAAAATATTAAGTTCAAATAATAAATATTAAAATATTTATTTTCAAAATACTATAGAACATTTTAAAATCTTAAAACTGGAATTTTCATCAAATTTTCAAATGAATGATCTAATCCCAAATATTTCATAAATGAATATATTTAGCACAGTGTGAGGAAATTATATCATTTATTATCAATAAAATATTCAAAAAAATAGTGTTTTATCAACTCCCCCACACTTACCCTTTTGCACTCCTAGGAAAAACCTCATGTCAAGTAAACATCAATATCAAATCAAAACCAATTTTAAAACACATATCCTTGAGATCAAACAATTAAACACCAAGAAACAAAAGATATCATGCCTCATAAAAAACCATTATTTCAAGTTCTTCATTTATATCATTCAATATATTTATACTTTGGTTATCCTCCCAAGCAAAAAACAGTTACCTCACTTGAATTTTCTCTTATCACACAAATGTCATTTTTTTGCAATGTCTTTCTCATCCAAACTCATACAAGGGTCACCATAGGTTTGATAAATTCCTACATAACCACCCGATGTGATTCAAGGACGTATTTTTATCATGAGGACTTTTCAGGGTTGTTCTGTGGCTTTCGGTTGGTAGGATTTATATGTGAAAAATTCTGAGGCTGAATGAGGAGGGCTTGACTCTTTTTGAAGAAAAATTGCATTAATCTAATTTTCACTTAAATATGTTCTTCTCCTCAATCCCTATAGTATCAATTCATCTCTATCATCATGAAAAGTCATGGAACGTTTACACCATTCATCATTTTAGCATAAAAAATTTCAATCTTCTTAAACATGATTTTCTTGAAAGCTCCAGATGGGCACAAATTTCCACCTCAATTAGAAGCTCCAGAAAAGGCATAGCTTCACTTATCATGAAATATCTAGAAAAGGCACAACTTTCAATATAATGATTTTCTTCAGTAGAAAACACATCTCTTCAAAATTTAATTTTCCACCCAAAGTATCACAGAATGTCGTAGCACAACACACCATAGATTCCCCCACACTTAAGATCAACTAGATTATGCAATTTCATTTCAAGAGTTGGTTGGATAGGGAAAATTGGCCTGTAATGTGGCTAACGTAACATGCTGTGCATGGATTATAAGGGCTACAAGGATTAAATTTTCAAGGTAGGCCATTATAAAATCAGATTCTTTGAAATAGGGGCTTTAATACCAAACAAATGCCTCAATCATTTAAACATAAGTACCTCAAACCCTCAAGTTTTGACAAGAATAGATCAAATTATGGTTAAATCAAGCATGGTTTGGTTCTCTCAAGAAGTGAGGTGAATGTAAAGAATATGAAAATAATGGTTCAGAAGCCTCACAGGAATGTGATTTCAAATATAAAGACAGTGAGATGGGGCATGGGATTCAAAATTCAGTGTACTTTTAATGAAATTACTAAATATCTGAACTTGTAACAAAGTCATTTCATCATTCATTTAAGCTTAGTTTCAAGGGATAAATTTTTTCACTCATTGATATGCATTTCAAAATTGTGATGAGAATCATTTCAGCTCAAAAATTTCAAAAACACAAGGAAAATTGAAAAATAAACACACAAAATTTGAAAAACACACAAAATGTTTTTTTGATTTTTTTAAACCAGAAAACAATTGAAATTAATAAAGTAAAAGGTTCCCTCCCCCACACTTAAAATATTGCATTTTCCTAAATGTGAACCCATGAGATGATATATGCACATGAAATGCATAATTTTTAAATAGGACAAATAATATAAAAGTGAAAGGGTTAGGAACAGCCTGATGTGCTCAAGTGATGATGGGGTCATGCAGTGTGATAAAATCCATTGCTTTAGTAGGAATTACCTCAATGTATCTCTTAAAACGTTTCCCATTTACTGTAAATCTCATTCCAGTGTCCTCTTGTGTGATCTGCACTACACCATAAGGAAAAACATTAGATACAATATAAGGACCTAACCATCTGGAATGCAAATTACCAGGCATCAGCTTCAGTCGTGAACTGTAGAGAAGGACTTTCTCTCCATCATGAAACTCCCTTTGTTGGATAATTCTATCATGAGCTGCTTTTGATCTTTCCTTGTAGATCCTTGTGTTCTCATATAAAGATAATCTAATCTCCTCAATCTCTTAAATTTGCATCTTCCTTTGGATTCCATCTTGGGCCAAATCCATGTTGCATTTCTTTATACCCCAGTAAGTCTGATGCTCAACTTCTATGGGTAGATGACATGCTTTCCCAAAAACAATCCGAAAAGGGGAAATACCAATGGGTGTCTTGTATGCTATCCTATAAGCCCACAATGCATCATCCAAGCGCCTGTTCCAATCTTTCCTATTTGGCTACACAATTTTCTCCAAAATTTGTTTCAATTCCCTATTTGAAACCTCAACCTGACCATATGTTTGGGGGTGGTCTGGGGTTGATGTTTTGTATGTCACCCCATACATTCGAAGGAGGGAAGAAAAATTCCTATTGTAAAAGCGTCTCCCTTGGTCACTGATGATGGCCTCTGGTACTCCAAACCTGCAGAAAATTTGAGCCTTGAAAAAATCCACTACAACATGAGAATCGTCAGTGCTGGTGGCCTTGGCCTCCACCCATTTACTCACATAATCAACAACAACCAAAATATACAAAAATCCAAATGAACTAGGAAAAGGACCCATAAAATCAATTCCCCATACATCAAAAATCTCATAGAATAGTATGGGTTGTTAGGGTATCTCATGTCTCCTAGAAATGTTCCTAGTGTGTTGGCAATGAGAGAATGACTTACAAAACACATGGTCATCATGGAATAAGCTAGGCCAATATAATCCAGAGTCCAAAACATTCCTAGCTGTCCATTGGGGTCCAAAGTTTCCACCACAAGAAAGTGTATGACAAAAATGAAAAACAGAATCAAACTCATGACCGGGAACACACCTCCAAATGACTTAGTCACTACACATGCGTCAGAGGTAAGGATCATCCCACACATAAAACCTAGACTCACTTTTAAATTTTTAGACATGATGCTTCTTCAAATTTCCTAGGATTTTAGAGGAAACTATGTAATTAACTAAATCAGCATACCAAGGATGCATACCTGAGATGGTATAGAGATGCTCATCAGGGAAAGTGTCCCGAAGTGGTACCTGGTCCAAGGTGTCACCCTCTAGTGTGTGAGTAAGCCTACTCATGTGGTCTGCCACCAAATTCTCTGACCCCTTCTTGTCCTTTATCTCGATGTCTAACTGTTGAAGAAGGAGCATCCAACGGATAAGTTGTGGTTTTGCATCTGGCTTCTTTAAGAGGTACCTCAAATCTGCATGGTAAAAAAAAACAACAACTTTAGATCCCAATAAATATGAACAAAATTTTTCTAAATCAAATATAACCGCAAGAAACTCCTTTTCTATTGTGGTGTAGTTTGATTGGGTAGAATCCAACATCCTTGATGCATACGAAATCACATGTGAATGTCCCTCCGCCCTATGAGATAAGACATCTCCAACCGCGAAGTTGGACGCATCACACATAATCTCAAATGGAAGGTCCCACCGCTGGGTCTATACGATCAGTGGAGTGGTCAGACACTTATTTAGCTCATCAAATGATACCCTGCATGAATCAACAAAATTGAAGTCAATATCTTTTTTAAGTAATCGAGATAAGGGTAGAGCGATCTTACTAAAATCTCTGAGGAAGTGTCGATAAAATCCAGCATGTCCAAGGAATGATCAAACATCACACACACATATAGGATATGGAAGGGATGAAATAATGTCTAACTTAGATTTATCAACTTTAATGCCATGTTGTGAGACTATATGACCTAGGAAAATTCCCTTTTCGACCATGAAATGACATTTTTCAAAATTTAAGACCAGATTCTTCTTAATACAACGATGAAACACATCACCCAAACTAGAGATACATCCATAAAATGAGGATCCATAAAATGTAAAATCATCCATAAATACCTCCATGTAGGTCTCAATGAAATCTAAGAAAATACTCACCATGCATCTCTGGAAGTTACCAGGGGCATTGAAAAGTCCAAATGGCATCCTTCGGTAGGCAAAGGTATCGAATAGGTAGGTGAATGTCGTCTTCTCCTAGTCCTCTACTGCATTGGAAACCTGAAAATAGCCAGAGAAACCATCCAAGAAGTAATAACGTGTCCTACCTGCAAGTCTCTAAAGCATTTGGTCAATGAATGGAAGTGAGAAATGGTCCTTACGTGTGGATTGATTTAGTTTCCTATAATCAATACACACTCTCCAACTATTTTGTACTCTCATAGGAACTAACTCATCATTTTAATTTTTTATAACAGTGAAACCAGTTTTATTTGGTACAACCTGGACAGGGCTAACCCATTTGGAGTCAAAAATAGGGTAAATGATACCTGCCTCAAGTAATTTTTCAAATTAATTCTTAACAACTTCCAAAAGTGTTGGATTAAGTCTCCTTTGTGGCAGCCTAATTGGTTTAGCCCTATCCTCTAAGAGAATCCTATGCATGCAAATAGAGGGTCTAATACCTGATATGTCTGCCAATGTCCAACCAATTTCCCTAATGTTATCTCTCAGTAGATTCAAAAGTTTTTCTTCATGTTCAAAAGAGTGATTGTTAGCAATGATAAAAGGTAATCTATCACCACTCAGCAAGTATGCATATTTAAGATTTGGGGGCAATGGCTTGAGTTCCAATGTAGGGGGTGATGTATGGATGGAGAAATTGATGCAACAGACATATCTGCACAATGAATATCAGTATCAGAATAAAAATCATCAAAATTAGAAAATAATTCATCAAATCCACCAGCATACTCAACAGCCATGTCATAATCAGAGTTTATATGATCAGAATTTGAATCCACAACAAAATCAAATCCAAGAGAGTTTTTTCTATCAAAAACAGGTGTGAAGTACTCTTAGATATCAAACTAGAACCAATACTCATAATCTCTCTAAACATAGGACAATCAAAATCCATGGAGTTTTTACTTGGTTATTCAAAATAGGAGATAACAAAAGAAGAATGGTTTTTAGAGGGGGTACTTCATAGAATCCATAACATTAAATATCACAACTTCATCCCCAAATTCCATGGAAAGTGTACCTTCATTGACATTAATGATAGTTTTTGCAGTTTTGAGGACGAGTCTACCTAAGATAATGGGGGCATGAGAACTTACCTGATCATCCTCAATGTTAAGCATGTAGAAATCTACTGGAAATATCATGTCTCTTACCCAGACAACTACATCCTCAAGGAATCCCACTGGATATGCTGTAGCTCTATTCGCCCACTACACCACTACTCTCGTCGGCTTAAACTCACCAACCTGTAAAGAAGAGAATATAGAGTGATGCATCACATTTATTGAAGCTCCTAAATCACAAAGAGCATCAGAGAAGTGCAAATCCCCTATGGTACATGGGATGGTGAATGTACCGGGATCCTTTCACTTTTTTGGAATTTCTAGAGTTGGTGTAATGAGTGCTAAGACATTCCTTCCAAGTTTGATCCTCTCATTTCCCTTGAGCCCTCTTCTATTGGTAAAAAGTTCTTTTAAGAATTTTGCATACCTTGGAATTTGCTTAATGGATTCAAATAGAGGAATGTTTATCTCCACACGCTTGAATGTATCCAAAACCTCCTTTTTCATTGCTTATTCAGCCATCTTCTTAGTTTGAACAACCCTATTTGGAAAAGGAATGGGTTTAGGAGGAACATCATCAATCATTTTCTTACCTTTATCTTTCTCCTTTGATTTCTCATCAGTTGGTATGGAATGCAGCTTCTCTGGAGTTGAGGTGAATCCAGGTGGAATTGTAGGTGGAGAAGCATCCGTTGTTTTCTTCTTGCTTCTCAATGTGATGGCACTGACATTCCCCTTTGGATTTGGAGTGGGTTGGGAAGGTAGATTTCCAGAATTCTTACTCACAAGTTCATGGAGGGCGGTGGCAATCTGGATCATTTGATTCTTCAACTCCCTCAACTTCGAACCTTAACTTTTCAGATCATTCTGTTGATTAAGAACAATTTGCTTCAAATGGTCATCAGTGTTAGAATCTAACTTGGGTGGGGGATTCCCTTGTTGTTGTATTGTTGATGTTTGGGCTTCAAATCTCCTTTGGGGTTGTTGGAAACCCTGCCGATAAGGTGGAGGCTGCTAGAAGTTTTTTTGAAAGGTAGGCCTTTGTTGTTGTCCAGAGCTATACCTCATGTCCGGTTGATCTTTCCACCTTTGGTTGTATGTTGGATCAAACTTCTTTTAGGGATATGGTTGTTGTTGTTGTTGTTGCCGATATGGTATCCCAGGGAACACTGCTGCACAATCTACTGTTTCTTGGAGTTGTGGGTAACAGTCAGTTGGGTGGCTTGTCTCAGTGCAAATACCAAAAGGTCTTGAAGGAGGGGGTAGGGCTGTCTTTTGTGCCAAAGAAATCTGCCTCACCATAGTTATCAATTCTTCTAACTTGGTATCAATCAAATGACTCTGAAGAGAAGAAGGACTTACCTGATGTACTCCCCTGACTTGTGGTGTACCCTTATCACCAAATTGTTGGGAGTTTTGGGCCATCTGGTCGATCAATGCACAAGCAGCTATTGGTGTCTTGTCCACCAATTTCCCTCTGGCTGCAACATCCACCATGCTTCCCTCCATAGGTGTGAGTCCTTCATATAAGTAATGGATGAGTAATTTCTCACTGATTTGGTGATGTGGGCAGCTTGCAAACAACTTCTTGAATCGCTACCAATACTTATACATTTACTACCCTTGTGCTTGCTTGATTCCTGAGATCTCCTTATAAATAGATGTGGTCCTCGATGCTGGAAAAAATCTTTGCAAGAAAAGATGTTTCAAATCATTCCAACAAGTTACATCTTTGGGTTGTACATAATACATTCAGTCTTTCGCAGCTCCATCAAGTGATAATGGGAATGCTATTAGTTTGATTTGATCTTCAGAGACATTTCTATGTTTTAGGGTTGAGCAAACCACATTAAACTCTTTCAAATGTTTATTTGGATCCTCACCAGAGAGGCCATGAAACTTTGGAAGTAAGTGAATTAACCCAGATTTTAGTTCAAAGTCCGATTCGAGATTTGGGTAGGCAATACAATTTGGTTGATAGTTAATATCAGGTGTATCCAATTATCAAATGGTTCTATTTAGCTCATTGTTATTATTTCGAGCCATTGGTTCTTTTTTTATGTTTGAATTTGAATTTTTTCCAATTTCAATGTTTTCAGAAGAGAGGAATTCACCAACTGATTGAATATTGAAACTTTCCATAGACTGAGAATGTCTGATTTGTGCCCTAAGGCTGCGTTCAATCTCAGGGTCAAGATCTAAGAGATCTTTGGGATTAGTTAGTGTCATAAATCAATGAAAGATGAAAAGAAGGAAAGTGGACCATAGTAAAATAAAAATTAGAAGTTTGAGTTGATGGTCCAAAAATAAGTAGAAGAAAATAAAATAAGAAGAAAAAAAATCAGATTGGGTAAAGATGGAAGAAAGAAGAGAGGAAGAGAATAAAATGTACAATAAAATAAATACATCTAATTGGTTGAAATAATTACTTGCCTTCCTGGAAACGACGCCAATTTGAAGGAGCAATGTTGTGGGTGCCCTCAAATGATTAGTGTGATTTTGGGGTACTTAGGTGCCGTAGATTGGCTGACCAAGGTCATCTCTCAAAGGAGGAAGTGAATTAAAACAACGATTTTAGGCATTATTGAAATTAAATAAAAAAGAATAAAAACATTAATTGAAAGGATGTAGGTGTTTTTTTATATTTTATAAAACTTGAGGAAGTTTTCTGGAAGAAGATTTTTTTTTGTTTTTAATTTTGAAATGAAGTTTGATTAAAAAGACACAAGAAGAAGATGTTTTTTTTGAAAATATTTTAAAAGGTGTAATCGATATAACTCTAACTATTCACTATATTATTAATCATTATCATTTAAATTAACATTCACTTAATTATGATCCCTTAATTTGTTAAATCTCGAACCCTACGAGAATTAACTTTACCACAAAGATGGAATTACTTAAACCCTAGGCTAGCTTCGGAACACGCAATCACAGCACCCTGCTTTGATTATTGTTCTAAGGATAGATTATGGGAAGTGGTTAATTAGAGCACATATCCATTCTAGAAATGAGTATGAATTGTGTTTAGGGATTATATTTTAACTCTACAAATTTATCCCGTGTGGTCTTGTATTACCTATTAAGATTGCACTCTCACAATTTACACAAAATCCCGACCTCACGTGTTTTTGTGTTAATTGTTCAATTGCTTGCTTAGTTTCTTAAAATTTAAAAACACAATTCATGTATAATATTATGTGAATTAAATTATCTCAATGATTCAAAATAATTAAATGAATAGGGTATAAGATAGATCGATCACTAAAAACTACTCTTCCATGGGTGGTCTGGTCATCGTGGAGACGTTTTGCATGAGCAAAGGATTGAAAGGGTAGAACCCAATCTCGTCTCCACTCTTGATTCCAAACCAATTAAGAAGATTAAGAGAAGAAGAAAAGGGAATAATACAGAAGATTATTTGAAGAAAAATTCAAGATAAAAACAAGAAAGAAAAGAAATACAAAGAGGAGGTGGGAGAGGAGAGCCTTTTTGGAAGAGAGGTTTGCACAACGCCTTACTTCTTCCAAGAGTTGTGAGGGGCTCCCAAAAGACTAACTTTCGAACACACCTTCCCAAAGCCTCGACCAGCCCTCTCAAAGAGTGAAAAACCCCTTTAAATAGAGTTTTTGAGGGCTTGGTTTACATTACTTTTTAAGTGTGAAATGAAAAACTTGGGCAAATATTTTATTCCAAGTTTCACTGCATATTTGACCTCCAAAACGTGTGAATTGGCTGGTCTTATAGAAGTATTATTTGTTCCAAATCATGTACCCAAGAATTCATCAACATTGGGGCTCTATCCAAGCCCAGATGAAGAAAATATGGCCCAAATATAGAACCCATGTCCATTGTGCCAATTCCAGCCCACCATCGAATTAATGGCCCATTTACTCCATCCAAATGCACTCTTTAGCTCTAGTGTCCTGAATAAAAGTTGTACAAAATTAAGTTAGGAAAACTTTTAAAAAATATTAAGTTCAAATAATAAATATTAAAATATTTAGTTTCAAAATACTATAGTATATTTTAAAGAGGTAAAACTGGAATTTTTATCAAATTTTTAAATGAATAATCTAATCCCAAATATTTCACAAATGAATATATTTAGGACAATGTGAGGAAATTATATAATTTATTATCAATAAAATATTCAACAGAATAGTGTTTTATCATTTCTTTTATTAGTGGTAAAAAAGTTCTCATAAAGTTACCCTTTATCATTGAAAAAATAACATTATCAAAGGGAATACTTTAACAATACTAATAAAGAAATAATAAAAGAAACTCTTTATCATAAAAAGACATCAAAAATGGGAACTTTTCAGTGCTTTTTAACCATTGATAAATTATGGAACTTTATCAATGTTTAATTTTTATTGATGATAAAGAGTACTTTTATCAGTTATTTTAAAAATAATTTTTAAAAGGTTAATAATGTTTCCCCCAAATTTGTAGTAGTGATTGCATAGAGGAACCCAAAAAATCTATAGACTAGAGTGAAGACACTGAGGGCCAGCTTCTCTTCTCACCTACATGACTTCAACAAAACAAATAGCCCTTTGAACAGAAATGAAATCCTGTGTGAGTTTGTTTGAAAAAAAAATCATTCCTCTATATATATAAAATCCATTCTTTCATAAATGAGTGTTGTATCACTTTGATATAATTCATGTTTGACTAGTTCCTAAACACACGCCACAAATTGGTAAAAAAACATGGAACCAAATACTATTGTAGGAAATATAACTCCCATGCTCTTTAAAATTATAGTATTAGTAAATATTGGACTCAATAATCTCCAAAGATTCCATACATTGTGAGAAAATATCCTCAGATAAGTCATATATTGAGCATAAAAACACCCTCATGGGTAGAATTTTTTTTTCACATCTTATAAAGAAAGAATGATCTTATGTGGAAGGTAAAATTTGAAAATATATTAAAAAATATACTCATTTAGTAAGAAATCCATTTGAATGGTTAGATGATAACCAATACGTGCTATGGATATGCCATTATTGGAATATGACCAAATCAAATGATCAACCAAATCCCCTACACTAATGAAAATAGATAAAATAATAATTTCTTCCCAATAATTAAACCAAGATGAAGTATTATATGGAAACCAACTCATAAATTAAATGTTTACACTATCTTATACACACACATCCTAAAAACCCAAAAATAGAGTTTATGTTGTAAATTTTTCATTATGATCACAAAATAGGGGATCCTTCTCCACCTAAATAGTAAACCTATCCATAATTCTTGAACACATATTATTCTATAGAAGTGTTCTAGCTCCATAAATACTTCTCCACAAATATTTTGGTCTAAACCCAATTTTTTTACTTTATAAAACATGTTATTGGGAAATATTTTTACATAAAAAAGATATTTAAAGTATTGATGATACTGAAAAAGATTCTATCCCAATCTAGAAAGAAGTGAAAAAATGAACTTTCCCATACCCAAGACCCTCATAAGATTTAGAATAATAGAGTTTTCCCAATAAACACCAAGGCATTTTATCATGCCCCAACTTGACCCTACCAAAACGTCTAAAAAAACGAATATAGATAGTCCACAAGTTTGAATAGGGAAAAAACATACATTGGTATTAATTGATCCAATGACTTAATCAAATCCTCCTTCTCAACTTTTGAAATATTTTTACTATAACAATACTATAATATATTTTCAATTTAATTGATAATGGAGGTAAAAATATATTTCTTAGACATATTAATAATAGCAGGGAGTCCTATGTATTTTTTTACACTTATCAATAAGTTAAAAGTGAGTTACAATACACAACTCTTTTCTTCTTGTAGCTTACACTCCCTAAAAAAATGACACATTAGATTTTAAAAAATTAACCTTATATAAAGAAACCATTTCACAATATTTAATTAAAATTACTATAGTAAGTAATTCCTCCCACAATTATTTTTTAAAGAGGAAAAAACCATCAATAAATAATAAATGAGAAATAACTCAGTGCTGTGAACTAGCCATAAATCCTTGAATAACACATTTAATCCTTATATATATATATACATATATATTTGAAAAAAATGAAATTTGGATAAAAATTTATGTAGAAAGTGAATACACTTAGTGAAACCCTAAGAAGGAACAAAAAATTATAACCCTCAACATTGATATTAATTTTGTAAGACTCATCCGAAACACATTGCATCACAATTTAAATCAAAATATCACCAATTCACATCATTCCTAGCACAAAAATCAAAAAAATAATAATAATTTCACTATATTGTATTCCTTCATCAAGTCAAGTTTTATAATTCCTGATACCCTTATTTAACATATTCTAAATCTTTATTGAATAAAGGACTACATGGATAATAATAGAATTTCGGGTGATAAGGAACTTAAGAGTAAAATCACTATTTTCTTTAAAAATCACAAGTTTTATATCAAAACACTCCCCATTTTCAAGTATTTTTAAAAATGTTATATAAATAACATTATAAAATATAATAGACCAATATTCAGTAATAGTGGATGGGTTTTGCAGATTTGGAATCGAAGTGACTAGAGATTCCTCAAACTGATGTAGCTCGACCTCCCCTTCTAAAAATTATTTTATAAGAAACCATCCCTAATGATATTACCGAATTTTTGATAGAGTAATGTATGAAAACTATCTATACCAAGTGATTTAGTAGGATTAATCTTATTATGTTTAGAAATAACCTCCCTTGTCTTAAATATAACATGTTAGAATCTAATTTATAGTAGGATTAATGATAGAAAAAAGACTTTGAAATAGTGTCTGTAATGGAGTCTTGACTTATAGAAAATATACTTTTATAAAAATCATTTATAATATTTTTAATTCCAGTAGGTTCCTCAAATCATATTCCATTTGATTTCTTTAGTTTTATATGATATTCTTACTGATTCTAGCATATTTTTCAGTGGAAGAAGGTGGTATTATAGTCTCCCTCCTTGATATGCACCTCCCTAGACAAACGATGACAATATTGCTCCTTTTAAAGTAATAACTCATGCAATTACATATCCAAACAAGAGATTTTATCTAGTATGAATTCATCCATAGGTGAACCACTTAAAACTTTTAATTTATCCTACACCTATTTTATTCTACTATCAAAATAATAGAATTTTCTTTAACCCCATTATTTAACCTTTCTCCTTTGGCCTGAATCTCTTGATTTATACTGATACTATATGTCACCCAAATTTAATTGATAATATCCAGACAACTAGGTTCAACTAAAATTTGAATTTTATTATTAATATGGGTATAGATATTTAATAGATATTGATATGGGTCTAGAGCACATGAAATTATTTTTTCTGTCATGACTCTTGTTAAGAGTGTGAAATGATTTCACGATCTTTCCTCAAATAGCAAGACCATGAAAGGATTTCATGATCTTGATTTTTTTTAAATTTAATAAAAATATAGTAAATACAATCATAAAGTAAATACAATTATATTGATTAAATATTTTATATAATAAATGTGGATATATTATAAATATAAATATAAATATAATTATATAATTATATTTTTATTTTTAATGATAAATAGTTATGTTAGACTTATAAAAAATGTATCATATATAATTTTATTTATTGTAAATATATTTTTTGTAAAAATACTAAATTCAATTTTATTAATTATATATTTTATATCATAAATGTAAATATATTATAAATATAGATATATTTATAATTATATAAATATATTTCTATTTATTATAATTATATATATATTTGTTATATTTATAAAAATGTATCATATAAATTTACATTTACTTAAATAATATATTTTTTATAATTATAGATATATATTTTTTAATTTAATAGTTTTATAATTAACATTAATGAAATAAATTATCTATTTCAGATTTTATTTCATTAATAAAGAAAAATAAAAATTGAAAAGTGCGAAACATATTTGAAAATTTTGTTAGATTGTATTAATTTTTAATATCTAATGATTTACGTGATTCTTCCTTGTTAGAATTTATGTTTTAATTCTATAATTATGGAATTTTTATTATTTACAGTAGGACTATTTTATTGTTTTATTGTGATTAGAATTTTTATTCAAATTCCTTCCATGTATTTTCTTGTTTTCTTGTTATTGAAAATAGTTTTTTATTATTTAAAAATTTCTTACTTTTTTTTGAATATATTATTATAAAAAGGTTTTCATTATAAATTTATTATGAGAGAACTTTTGTTACTAAATTTGAGTTAAGTCTTGATCATAAAAAACTCGGGTCACTATAATTATGATCATTGAAAATGGAGAAGTTTATATAATACTCTTCAAACTATAACAATACATTACACTGAAGAAATTTTTAAAATGAAAATATAATATAAAATTTTATAGTAAGTATATTAGAAATTGAAATTTTGATTTTTACGTTAATTTTGTTAAGTAAATTAAACATAGAAACAATTTTGTATTCTTTTAACTTCTATAATTCCAAAAAAGTAGATAATTGAATTGTTTAAATTTATCAAGTTATTAAAAACAAAGTTGTTATATTATTTTGAAAATTAATGTATAAATTTTGTTAACTAAAATAAACATATAAATAGTGATGTATTTATTTCATGTCCATAATGTAATAAAAGCATGTGTTTGACTTGTTTAAATTTGTCATGTAATTAAAATTATAGTTTTTAAGTAACTTTAAAATGTTATTTAGAAATATAGATTATAAAAATATATTTAATTAATTCAGAAGTTAGATAATTTTATATCTAAAATGTTTTAAAATAAAAAATGTCAACACCTATAACTCTCTGTTCTACAACTCGTTGTATGAACCTCACACCCACTTTAGGTCTGATGGCTACACTGCTCAGGTGTAACAACTAAATGAGTGGGTTCCTATTCATACACTACCTCTAACTTAATAGGGGGTACATATGACTGTACTTTTGTTGTCTCCATGAATGGATCTTCCTATGCTAGTGCCTCAATATATAGTGCTGTTGGTGTCACCTCATACTGCTCGATAGATGACTCTCTAATGAACCACATAGAGGACTCTCCAATGCAATATCTATAGCCATATATAAACAAGTATGCGTTCTCGGTAGGACACCATAAAGATGATGATAATGGTATTGAAATTTCAAACAAGTCACTTTAGAAGGTAATGTCACTATACCACTATAAAATCTGTGATAACATAGTTAGGTCCAAACCCATAAGAGCTCTAGAGATGTTGGTTTTAGGACATTTTTGTGATGACATTGGTATAACATATGTGGGACAAAATGTATGTGGTGAAACATACTCTCCCTATTATGCATAATCCCATGATTGCTGTGAATGATCTTCTCTCTATGTTGTTGGTGCCTCTCTAGGGCACCAACATCACTGTCCTCATCTCTATCAACATATCTATCCACATCCCAATGGTGGAAGTAGAAATACAATATCTACAATGGCCTTAACTGGAACATCAGTATCTGTAAAAAATTCCATAGGTGCATGTGGACTGGGATATATTCGTGGGTCCTCATCGTAGAAGATATTATATATAGAATGATGATGAGATTTGAGATCCATTAAATCACTATATAATACATCATGACTAAATAATTCAACTCCTGAGGATTATATATATGGGTATAAGGTGATTTAACTCTCCTGAATACAAATCAAAGAACATTAAAATGAATACTAATATATGAAATAAAAAAACTAATAAAAGGTAGTAAACATACCAAATGATGAAGGCCCATCCCATGAAACATAAGGTACATGACAGTGTGACCTCGGTACCAAGACACATTCTCTCCTTAATCAGATATTAGGAGCTGCGTTGTGGGATATATCTATTTAAGATACTATATTGGGTACACATATCCCAACACTCTACGTAACATGAATTATATTATGACCAATCAATTGCCTGCCTACCTATGAGTTCCATAGTGTGAGATAGAGTAATCTATCATCGTTTTGTACGGATTTAGGGAAAGCAACCAGACTATCACATGTCTCAATCTGGCAGGTTTCACCCAATAACATGGAAGTGGATGAGTGGTGCCAAATCTATAGAGTCTCCAACAATAGTTTTGCAGTATAGTTGGAGCGATTTTAGAAAAACTCTAGTATATGAGATCCAAAAAACCTAAAAATACCAAATATTAAAAGTATTTGTAAATAATAATAATACAACAAAGTTATCATTATAATATATTTTAAAATTAATAAAAAAATTATTTTTATTTAAAGAAAATTAATGTTTATCATACATTTTCATATATATAGAGTCAAAAATATATTGAAAACTATTCACATTGTGCTTCAAGGTATGTACATAACATTGATCTTGGATCCACATGATAAAATAGTAATTTATGATTTCATTATAAATTATATTAATAAATTATTAAAAAAATTCAAATTAATGATGTAAACATACCAACATCACCAATGATAGTCCCAAAAAGGTGTTTAGGAAGTGGTATGATAACTCTAGGAGTAATGTGTGTAATATGATCCCATGAAAACATATATAGCAGGAAGAAACATATTTCCATCTTGTGATACTCAATTAAACATTCTATATAGAGACATCTATATAGATATGTTAATATACTTGAGCCAAAACTATATATTTCCATCCTATCCAGATCAACAAGTAATTGTAACTACATCATGTGTACTAAGGAAGTAGAGTAGTCGATGCACAATGTGCCTCTGACTAGATGCATAATATATGTACACACCTTTCAAATAAGTTTCAACTCATTATTACCATTAGAAATCACTAAGAAGTGATAATATATTGATCCTATGGGAAATCAGTCACCCTAAAAACATGCTGTCAGATGATAACCATAGGGGCTAGTAAATGGTGCATAATATCAGGTCTATCTCCCAATGTCGCACCCATAACTACTTGACCATGGATTGGTAGAAGCAATACGTACTCTATGTCCTCTAAATTAACCATTCTCTACCCTACAAAGAAGATGAAAGTTGTGGCCTTCTGGTCTCTATCTATTTAAAAATACAATAATAAAATGATGATCAATGGTCTTGAAGTCATACATAACAACTCCATAAAATGAATCACATCATAGGTATGGAATAATGGTCTCTATAGGTCCATAATTGTGAAAATTATGTGATCTATAGAAAACAAGATATTGAATAGGTCATTGTTCTATCTCATCATGTGAGACATGAAATAGCTTGACACATAAGAGATCCTCATCCATATAAATGCAAAAACTTTTCATAAATTTTTATAATAAATTTTATAGTTAAACCCATTTAATTTTAATAACATATTATATTGTAAGAAAAAAATTATGTTATTTATATAATAATATTGTTTTAGAATCAGTAATAAAAGCATATGAAGTTTTTATTTATAAAACAATTCAAATAATTTCTTACAAATACATTGACATTAACAACTAGAGTACAACATCACTCATGTGAATTTTTTTGATGATTTTCTTATACTTCTTGGGAAATGTGTGTGAGTGTAAACTTCCAAGCTACATAAACAACACCTCTATGAAGGCGTCCATTCATAGGTCCAATCTATCTCAATCTGAATATGGGTAAAATTAAAATTCCCTATCTGTCAAAGCTTATTCATTTTGAAAAAATCATTGGTGATTTATCAGAAAGATGTATCTTGTTCGAGAGAAGCATAGGTTCATCATTTGATCTTTATATTGGTTCTTAACCACTGAAAATATTTATATCTATTCCTCATTATAAATAATTGGATTGGTTATTTTCCACAACCTAAATTGATATTGTATATGTATGTATATGATGAACTGTATCACTAGGTTTTCCATGAGTTTTAACCATCGATTACTTTTTCTCTGAATGACTTCCAATTTTGTACAGTCCCTAATCATTACAACTCATTTGAGTTGTCTGCCATAACGAAATCCTAGTTTAGTGTCGATTGTTTTTCCATTTTAATAAATATATGTAGATATAATTTTATTTATAGTAAGACTTAATATTATAGTTGATAATTATATTTGGTCAAGGACACATAATATGATTTAAAATAATTGTAATAAAATTTTATTTTAACAGTGATACTTCTACTTAAAAATCTATAATGATATTATTCAATACGAGCCTAGTAGAGTGAGAACTAGACATCCCACATGCCTTAGTTTTGGTAAAGCCCCAAGATCACTACATAAGAGGTCTAAAATGATGACCCACTACCTAGAGTAATCGTACTAAATAAATCTGAATAAACTATTACTTAAAAGAACATTTTATATGTTTATTAAAAAATCTATTTAAAGAAGTTCATACATGAAAATTTATTTGTACTATTAGTTTTAATACATTATTAAAATGTATTTTAATCTATGATTACAAATAATAAAATTAAAGATGAAATTTATTAATTAAACATGAAATTTAAATTCCCAATAACTAAAAAATTATACTAATAATTACAACCTTATCCAAATAATTAAACATGAAATTTTATTAAACATGAAATTTAAAATTCTTAATTAATATTAGAAATTCAACATATTAATATTCCTAATAATTAAAAATGTAATTTAATAAAAAAACTAATAAATAAACCATTATACTAATAATTATAATGTTATACTAATAATTAAAATGATATTTTATTAAACATGCAATTTAATATTCTTAATTAATATTAGACATGTATTTTTTCAATAAAAATGAAAATTAAAAATGTTACCAATAAATAAAACATCATATAAATATTAATAAAATTTTAAAAAATATAATAGACATTAAATTTAATATTAAACATGCATACAATTTAATATAAAACATGTAATTTTCTAAACATACAATTTAGTACTCATAATTAATAGAATTTAATTTTAAAACATTCTACTAATAAATAAAATGATATACTAAAATTGAAGTACTATTAAATAAAAATTTATAATAGTAAATAACTAACCACTAAAAAGGTTAAATACCTTAAAATATTAAGGATTGAAAAACCCGAACACCCAAAAGAGTGCCTACTTTTTTTGTACTATTTCAGAGGGGGAAGGAAATTAAATAAAGGATGGTTGGAGTGAAAAATTAGGGTCAGGGGGGGATAACATTTTATTGGTGTTCATACAGGGAGAATCAAACCATTTGAAACTATTTGTTTAGACTTCTAATGAAGAGTTTTAAAATTGTATGACACTCTTTATCCAAATGGAATACAAATATCTTCAAACCATTTGATTATCCTTTTTTGGATATGAAGAGAATCAAATGGCTTGATTTTCCTTCCAAGGATTGGAAGTGTCAAACCATTTTACACACACCCAACCCATTTTGGTAAATATTAAAATCCTAGACCCATGATAATAAAAATCCCATTTTATTTTTTTCCCAATAAGTTCATTATCCCACATATTTTCAAATTTAAATTCCTTTTCCTCCCCATGATAACCTTGTTTTTATTTTAATAATGAATTATTGGAAATTCATTAGAAGATATTGATGAATGATGAAAAATCATGAAAAGAGGGAAAATATTTTTTCAATCATTAGATACAAAAAATGGTTCAATATTTCATTATTCCTTATTTCTGATCTCCTCACTTAGGACCATGTGAATGTTTATCATTCCCACTACAATCTGGGAGTGAAATTCATGAAACTTTATCACAAAATTCTTGAGGCAAACCAATATTTATAACAAATCATTTTTTATTCTCCAAAATTATATTGAATTTCATTCAGATATCCCCCACAAGTGACAAACTACTAATTTTACCCTTGATCATTGTTTTATTCAAATTCTCTCCACTTATCAACCAAATCGAGACAACCATACCTTCCAAAAAATTACTAAATCCAATTATTAGTTTTATATACAAACACCATAATACGATTATTTAAAATCTATTTTGAAATAATAAAAATAAATTATTTTCCTAGTAAATAATTCCATCCCAAACGTTCAGTCCTTTTGAAAGAAAAATAATTTGAAAAATCCAATTTTCACTTTAAAATGATCTATGTTCTTATATTTAGTCACAATTTCCAATTGGAAAAATATACCGAGGATAAATATTCTACCCCATCTCTAGAGCATGAGATATATTCAAGGGTCTACAAGACTTAAATAGTTATAATATAACTGCCTCATTTTCCTAAGTAGGTTTAGAAAGATAGTGACTCTATCCTTTTACACATAACATTACATGATTTTAAGCATAATTATACATCATAGTACAAGCCGAGGATCGTGAAGTCTAGTGTCTTTGATGAACAACTACATAAAACTAAAAACATGGGACTAAAAAAACACTTCTTTATTTAATCTTCAAAAAGATCCCCTAACTTACATTGTGATCATACATCATCATTGGATAACCTAGGGATAACATGAACAAAGGGATGAGCTAAAAATCCCACCAAAGGAATAAAAATAAGAATAAAGCTTTAGCACATGGGTTTGAAGGCATAACATGATGACACAAAATGGAATGTAACATATGAAATCATAACATATAACCATGGAATCATATAAATATGTAGTTATTGTAATGTGACAGCAATATATGACATGAATTTAGCACAATTCAATGCTAACTAGTAAGACCGTTTCACATGAAAACACAAGCCAAGGGTAATCTCCAAGACCATTGCACATGGTAGTACAAGAAAAGGCTAATCGCCAAGACTGTCACACATGATGTCTCATGAGACTCAACTTTAACCAATTAATTAGAGCACTATTTGGATGCAACAATATTAACTTTTCATGAATATGTTCTCCACATTAAGAATCATACATAATTAATCATACATAAACATAAGGGTACACATGGGAAGAAATGAGTATCATAATCATGTCAAAAAGCATAATGAATGGGTGTATCATACAGGAATCCATGAAAGAAATGAATAAAAAAATACATGGAAATTAAAAAGGTAAAATAGTAATATATCATGGTAAGTGATTTCAAACAGAATTGATAACATGAAAGAAGAGTATTTAATAAATTTTAGCATTGAAACATTTTTGTACGATTTTATGGAAAATACTATAGTGCATTTAAAATAGAGAAGGGAATAATATTTTATATAAATCAAGAAGTGAACCAAGAAGGATTTCCTAATAAAAAAATTATTTTATACAGAAAATGGTTGTTAAAAAAGAAGATATAGTGCACTTGAAATTGGTTAATAATTCAAGAAGTTCCCTTAAAATAAGTTTTCTTATCAGAAAGTATTGAGGAGGAAATCACTTAAAAACATGTATATCCCCAAAACGTAATGATGAAGGGTATTGATAAATGAAATTGGTACATGTAAACATAATTTAAATTACTCACATAAAAATACAAGATAAATTCATTTTGGTAATAAGAACGATGAGGCAACCCAAAGGAATAAAGGAGGCCCGCGTAGAATCCCTTATGGATTATTAGCATGGTATCAGGTGTACTTAAGAGAGATTAATGAGAGATAAAGGGGTTTATCATTACTTATAAATCATTAGATAATTATGGGGGAGGTTATAAATCATACCCCATAATTATTTTTTATACATGAAAGGGCATAACATAGAGGACATTCTTGAATGAGAGTGAAATAGAGAGAATCTCTTACCTTAAGTCCGATGGTGTTCTCCACTTGATATTAATGACCTGAATAATAAAATTAGGTTCATTAGTTAATAATTAAAGAACCTATTATATATGTAAAATATTTATTATAACATTTTTAAGTTCATTCATGGCCTTTTTGATGAGTTAAGTGGTTCGATTTCATTGTTTGGGTCCATTTGTTTTCTTGGTTTTTACGATCAGTTTACTTACCTTAATGAATGTATAATCATGTAACCTGAGGATGGATGTATAGAATTGGAGTTATATTTTATTATTTAACATCTAGAATGTTACATGGTTTTAAATTTATTTTGGTTACTTAGAGGTATGTTGAATCATTATATAAAACATTTATGATAAATACTTGAATTAATTTGGCGATTTTTTTCATAATTTACTTATTTTGTATTATTAATTTACATATTGTGTGTAAAAATATTACAAAAAAATATAATATAAAGTAAATATATAATAGTCAGGTTCAACCATAAAAATGGTTTCATGACTAGAATTGAAGATGGTAAAAGAAATTGAAAACCCATCGTCCTTGAATGTTGTAAATTAACACATCTCGGATGGTGTCTTTACTACTAGTATAAAAGAAATGTAAAAGAGATATGTTAATAAATTATTAAATTATCATAAAAAAATAAAATTAAATTTAAGATAATGGATATTTTGTAACACTGGGATGAGGAGAAGTAAGGATAGAAAAGAAAAAAATGAACTTGAAAAGAAAGTAAAAGAATAGAAAAGAGGAATTTACCTCTTGAATCAATCTTCCTTGAGAGCCTCTTAAGGGGAGTGGATTTGGTATTTTGAAGAGAATAAGGGATGTTAGACGTGGGTTAGGATATTGGGGAGATATTTGGTTCGAATTTAGTCAAGTAACAAGGCTTGAGAGGAGTAAAGAGAAAAGGGGAGTGTGGGTGGGTTTCATAGTGAGTGGGAGGAGGGTTTTATTAATATTTTAATCATTAGTTTTTTATTTTTCCATAAGACAATAAATAGTGATGGATCCATGAAAAAAAAATATTAATAAGTTCATGTGAATTAGATATTTGGATGATTAAATCACTCATGATGTTAGGAATAGCCCATTTATCTTATATTGTATATATACCCTAAATTACAGTATTTCACTATTCATAAAATATTCAAGTATTTTAGAAAAATACTAAAAAATCTCCCTAACCATTTTTTTACATTTAGAATCCAAAAATAAACTCCATTTTCCCAAAACTATGAATAATTTAATTTTTTTATTTAAATTCATAATTTACTTGAAAAATACGAATTTAAAAACTATAACTGATTTTATAATGCTTTAAACAATTTCATAAGGTCTTATAAAGTTATCTTAAAACCAGAACAAATAAAATTATTAATTCATGAAAAACTTTTAGGAAAATATATTTTCTTTTATATTAATTAATTAATTGTAAATAATTATTTATGACATACAAAAATACCAATACTTTACTATGGTCATATTATCACTTATAAGATATCTAAATTTTGTTTATACATTCATGGGTGAGGCTACTATTATGTTAGAATATTTAATATTCATAAGGTTTATATTACTATTCATAAGGGTAACATTACTATTCAAAAGGTCTATTTACTATTCACCAAAAAATTAAGTTTATCTTATCTGACTCTAGACATCTTACTGATCCCAGCCATGTATGTCATATTTTTAAAATTAAAATCTCAGAATTGACAATATTATGTTTAAAGTTCACATAGTACTTAGTAGTTCATTGTGTTGTGATTTCATGTGATTATATGACATAATTATAAGAAGGTAATTTTAATTGATAAAACATTGGGTCATTACATTATTCTCCCATTATAAAATTTATCCCTCAAAATTTCATTATTCCATAAACAGGTGAAGGTATTTTCCTTCATTGCCTCCTCCCATTACCATGTTTCCTTTTTGTACTTATTGTTCCACCAAAATACTTTGATCAGGTGAGTAGTCATGTTACGTAGCACTTTATATCTATGATCCAAGATCTTCACTGGATGCTCTTGGTAAGAAAGACCATTCTTCAACTTTACCAACTCTGAAGAGAACACATGTGAAGGTTCTGGTATGTACTTCCTTAAGAGGTATACATAAAAGACAATATATACATTGGACATGGTAGGTGAAATTTCTAGTCGATAGGCCAGAACCCCGATACGATCATGAATATCAAAGGGGCCAATGTACATGGGACTTATATTTCCTCTCTTCCCAAACCTCATAACCTTCTTCCTTGGAGATAAGCAGAGAAATACTATGTCTCTAACTTTGAACTCAAAGTCTCGTCGATGATTTTCTGCATAATGCTTTTGTAGAATTTGGGATTCCTTGATGTGCCGCTTATTGTTTTTCACATTCTACACTATTTTTCCTACCATTTTAGGTCTTACATCTTAATCTCACTGACTTCATCCCAACACACCGATGTTCTGCACCTTTTTCCATAGAGGTCTTCGTATGGTTCCATTCAGTTGGTCAAGTGGAAATCGTTATTGTAGGAAAATTCAACTAGTGGAAGATGTTGTTCCCATTTGCATTTGAATTCCAAAGAAAAATCTCTCAACATATCTTTTACTGTTTGAATAGTTCACTCAGACTGACCATCAATTTGAGGATGATAGGCCATATTGAAGTTCAGTTCAGTGCTTAGAGCATGTTGGAGACTTTCCCAAAACATCAAGGTGGATATTGGATCTCTATCAGATACAATAGATAGTGGCACTCTATGCATCCTTAACAATTATTTGATATATATATATGTGGAAGTTGATCCAATGTGAAGTTCTCTCGAATTGAGATAAAGTGTGCTGTCTTTGTAAGATGATCAACAATGACCCACATAGCATTGTTTCCTTTAAATGTCCTTAGAAGTCTAGTGACAAAGTCCATGTTGATGTTCTCCCACTTCCATGTTGGTATGGGTGGTGGTTGCATCATCACCTTAGACCTATATCTTTCAGCCTCCACTTGTTGACATACCATGAACTTTGATGTATATTCAGTAATATCCTTCTTTATACTGTCCCACCAAAAGTTCACTCAGAGATCTCAATACATATTTTTTCTCCCAAGGTGAATAGAGAACGTTGATCTTTTTGTATCATTCATAAGATCCTTGTTTATCTCTAGATTTTATGATATACATAATTGTGACCCAAATCATACAAATCCTTCCTCATCAATCTGGAACTCTGAGGATTTACTATGTCTAATGGATTTCACCCTTTTATAAACTTCCACATCATTCCTTTGAGAATCCTTTATTTTCTCCACGAGGGATGGTTGAGTAATCATTTGAGAAAGGATTGATGATGTTCCCACATTAATGATTACCATGTCCATCCTATAAAAATATAATAATATTGGATCCCTTACAATTCTCATCATTGATAAAGATGCATGATCCTTTCTACTTAGAGAATCCACCACCTAGTTTGCCTTAGCAGGATGGTAGTGGATTGAGAAGTCATAATCCTTAATAATCTCTATCCATCCTTGTAGGAACATATTAATCTTTTCTGGGGTGAATATATATTTGAGACTCTTGTGATCAGTAATTATCTTACATTTCTATTTATAGAGATAATGCTGCCAGATTTTTAACGAAAAGATCACAGCTGCCAACTCTAGATCATGCGTAGGATAGTTTTTCTCATGGATTTTTAGCTTCTTTGAGGCATAGGCTATCACTTTATCATATTTCATCATGACATAGCCTAATCCATTCTTTCAAGCATCATTGTACACCACAAAGAGTTCTACACTAGTTGGGAGAATGAGTACAGGCGCAATGATTAACCTTTTTTCAACTCCTTAAAGCAGTCTTCACGTTATTGAGTCCATACAAACATTACTCCCTTTCATATAATCTTGTTCATTGGGTTTTACAATCATGAAATGTTATTCAAAAATTATCGATAATAACTAGATAGAACCAGTAAGGTGAGGATCTCTGTTATA
This sequence comes from Viscum album, assembly GCA_963277665.1. NCBI lineage: Eukaryota > Viridiplantae > Streptophyta > Magnoliopsida > Santalales > Viscaceae > Viscum > Viscum album. Next base: position 1,197,306,575 of record OY728140.1, read on the forward strand.
GATGATGTCCTGAGACACTCTTCAATCTTCTTTTTCTTAAAAGGGTCTACAGATATCCCTTTTCTGGTGATAACATGCCCCAAGAATGATACTTCCTCCATCCAGAACACACATTTACTATACTTTTCATTAAATTATCCCTTTGAAAAATCATAAACAAAGTATTGAAAATATCCTCATGTTCCTTATTACTATTGGAGTATATCAGAGTATCATCAATAAAACTACCACAATTTTTTTGAGGTAATATCTAAAGACTCTATTTGTTAAATCCATGAAAAATTTCTGGAGCATTAGTGAGTCCGAAGGGAATAACTATGAACTCATAGTGCGTATACCTCATTCAAAAGGCAGTATTCAGAATATTATCCTTTCTCACCTTTAATTGGTGATATCCTGACCAAACGTCCACCTTAGAGAAATAAATGGCCCCACAAAGCTGATCAAACAAGTCATCTATCTGAGTAAGGAGATAATTTTTCTTTATCATGATTTTATTCAGCTTAGGATAATAAATTAAGAGGCACATTGAACCATCCTTCTTCTTGATGAAGAGGAATGGCGCTCCCCTTGGTGAAGCACTTGGGCGTATAAAACCCTTCTCCATATTCTCCTATAACCGCTTCTTCAGCTCTTCTAACTCCACTGTGGACATTCTATAAGGTTTCTATGATATATGAAGATAACTAAGAAAAAGTTAAATTGAGAACTCAACCTCTCAGTCAGGAGGAAGACCAGGAAACTCTTCGAGAAATACATCAGTGTAATTCCTCATGACGTGCTTGTATTCAAGCATGATTATCTTATTTGTCTCAATCATTTGAGCTAGATATGCTTGCTCATAAGGCATGAATATCCACACTTGGTACAATGATTCTAATAGAGATTCAACTTCTTCCTTACACTTATAAATAATTAGAGGATTCTTTTGGATGTGGAGGGTGATATCCCTTTCTCAATTGTTGTTGTTGGCTTTTTATAAAGATAGCCAATCTATGACCAATATAGCATCAAAATCCACTAAAGAAAGTATGACAAGATTTTCTCTAATGTTTAGTCCATAAAAAGTTACTAATGAGGAGTTATAAACCATGGACTCTATAATTTCCCCATTCGTTGTTCTCACATATAGAAGAATCCCTTACTCAGCAGTAGTGATAACATAAGTCCTTCCTTGTTACCTTGGAGGTTGTTGTTGATTTACACTGAAAACTCTTGGCTTAGGGAAATTGTTTGCATAATAACCATGCTCCATGTAGTTGTAACACTGTACCACATGCTGAGTGTTGATCTGAACCTTCGTTTATTATTCCACATTATTAGGATTCCTTATATCCCATTGGCAGTTTTTAGCCAGATATCCCAACTTTCCACATTTGAAGCAATTCCTTATTCCCTTTAAATAGTTACCAAGATGCTTCTTCCCACAAATTTTACACATGGGATAATCGAGCTTATTTCCCCCATGGAATTTATCTATGGGACCACCCACATCAGATTCCATTTTCCTCTTCTTATCACCGGGCCCATGATACCACTGAGAGTCTCTGATCTCCATTTCAACCTTGAGGGCACAACATACAATCTCCTCATAAATGTCAAATTCTTGAATCACCAATTATTTTTTTAAACTCGGATTTAGTCTGCTAAATAAGTGATCCACCTTTCTTTCAGTGGTCAAGACGAATCCATAGGCGTACCTTGAAATCCCTGTGAATTTTTTTTCATATGCCCCAATGGACTCATCTTCCTTCTTCTGGAGTCTGAGGAACTCTCTTTCCATCTTAAGACGGAGGGTTTATGGAAAATATTTATTGAAAAAAATTCTCTTGATTTCCTACCAATACATGGAATCAATTTCATCTAGGGTAATCATATTCTTGATAAGTGTCTAAAACTGATCAGTTTATCCATCAAAATGATAGCCGCCAGTACGAATTTCTCTTCTTCTGACCATTAGAGGACAAAGAATATCTTTTCAATGGAGTTAATCCACTGTTCCATAAGGAGGGGATAAGAAGATCCACTAAACATGGGAGGAATTTTACAAATAAAGGATTCAATGGAAACTTTCTCTTTATTTGGAGGAGAGGGTGTTCCACATGATTCAAGTTATTATTCCTAACTTGAGCGAGATGAGCAAGTACTATCATGAAGTTTTGAGAACCCTCTCCCATCATATTCAGAATATCATTAGGGAAATCTTCACATTACTGATCACATTGATTGTTGAAACATGTTCTTTTGTTTACTTACATTAACAAAGAAAAATAACGTACAATTAGAGGGTTTGAATACTTAGTTACTGAGCATAAAAAAGAAAATTTGAATGTAAAAGGATAAACTGGTAAAGGATAAGTATATCCTAACTTTTGATTCCCTATGTTTTAATCTAGGTTATCCTTGATCTATTTCACAAATTATATTCTTATGGGATTTCTCCCCCTTAATAATGGTTTGTAATAAGATCATGGTTTTACCAAAGCATATCCCTAGGGAGTTTTAAACCAAGATTGTAGCAAGGCCTGTTGTCATGCACCATTTCTTGTTCGAGTCTAGATCTAAATGGTGTTTTTGGGTTTTACCCTTAGATAAATCTATGCCAGAGCCACCTCTACCTATTTTTATCTAGTTAGGGATGTATTTTCTTGATAAACCACTTAATCTATAATTACCAAAATTTAGGGGTGTTTTATTATACTTAGTCTCATCCTTAAGGTTCTTACTAAAGTGATCAATTCCTAATATCAAAAAATAACAAGACCAACCTCTGATACCAACTATAGAGACCATATACTTTTACACATAAAATTACATTATTTTAAGAATAATTATACATTAGAGTAAAATCCAAAGATTGTGAAGTATTGTGCCTTTGAAGACTAGGAATATAAAACTAAAAACATGGGACTAAAAAAACACTTATTTATTTAATCTTCAAAAAGATCCCCTAACTTCCGTTATGCTCATACATCTTCATAGGATTACCTAGGGATTACATAAACAAAGGGATGACCTATAAAGCCTATAAAAGTAATAAACATAAGAATACAAATTTCTCACATGTGCTAAAAGGCATAACACGACGATACAAAAAGGCATGTAACATATGGAATCATAACATATAACCAAGGAATCATATAAACATGGATTCATAGTAATATGGAAGAAACATAAAACAGTAATTTATCCTGATTCAAGGCTAATCTTTAATACCTTTGCACATGGTAGCACAAGCCAAGGCTAACCGCCAAGACCGTCGCACATGGTAGCACAAGCCAAGGATAACCACCAAGACCGTCGCACATAACGTCTCCTGAGACTCAAATTTAACCAATGAATTAGAGAGATATCTAGGAAAAAAATCTTATATTTTCATTATTATGTTTTCCACATTAAGAATCAAACATAATTAATCATACATAAACATAAGGGTACTCCTGGAAAGAAATGGGTATCATAATCATTTAATAATGAAAAATGAATAGGTGTATCATACAAGTGTCCATGAAAGAAAGGAATTTAAACAAAATGGACATTAATAAGGTAAAATAATCATATATAATGTTAATTTATTTCAAAAATAATTTAGAACATGAAATAAGATTATTTAATAAATTTTAGCATTAAAAAATTTTGTGCGGTTTTAAGGAAAATACTATAGAGCCTTTAAAATAGAAAAGGGAAAATATTTTATATAAAACCAGAAGTGAACCAATAAGGTTTTAATAATAAAAATAATTATTTTATAAAGATAATTATGTCTTAAAATAGAAGATAGAGTTCACTTGAAATTGGGTAAGAATTCATGAAGTTCCTTTAAAACAGGTTTGCTTATCAGGAAGTATTGAGGACAAAATCACTTAAAAACATGTATAACCCCGAAAGAGAATTATTAAGGTTATTGAAAAATAATTTTGGAACATTTATACAGAATTTAGATGACGCACATAAAAATATAAAAAAAAATTCATTTTGGTAGTAAGAAAGATGAGGCAACTCGAAGGAATAAAGGAGGTTTGGGTAGAATCTATTATGAAATATCAGCATGGTATCAGGTGTACTTAAAAGGGATCAATGAGAGAGAAATGGGTTTATAATAACTAATACATAATGAGGTTAGTATGGGGGAGGTGATAAATCATACTCCATCATTAGGTATTATACATGAAATGGAATAACATAGAAGACATTCTTGAATAAGAGTGGAATAGAGAGGATGCCTTACTTTAAGTTTGATGGTGTTCTCCACTTGATATTAATGACCTTAATAATCAAATTATGTTCATTAATTAATATTTAAATAATATATTTTATTTGTAAGATATTTATTATAACCTTTTAAATTTATTCATGACCTTTTTGATGGGTTAAGTGGTTCAATTTCATTGTTTGGGTCCGTTTGTTTTCTTGGTTTTTACGATCGGTTTACTTAATTTCATGATCAGAGAGTCATGTAAAATGTGGATGGTTGGAAATAATTGGAGTTATATTTTATTATTTTACATCCATAAGGTTACATGGTTTTAAATTTTATTGGGTTACTTATAGTGAAGTAGAATCATTATATAAAACATTAATGATAAACGCTTGAATTAATTTAGACATTTTGCTTATAATTAACTTGTTTTGTATTATTAATTTACATCATGTGTGAAAAATGATTCCAGAAAAACACATAAGATAAAATAAATATTTAATAGTCTCATTCAACCATAAAATTTATTTCAAGACTATAATTGAAAAGGGTAAAAAAATTGAAAATCCATCATCCTTGAATGTGGTAAATTAACACATCTCGGATGGTATCTTTACTACTAGTATAAAAGAAGAATAAAATAGATATGATAATAACTTATTACTTTATCAAAAAAAATTCAAGTACATGTAAGGTAATGGAGTTGTTATAACATTTTTATGAGGGGAGGTAAGGATAGAAAAGAAAACAAATGAACTTAAAAAGAAAGTGAAAGAAAAGAAGAGAGCAATTTACCTCTTGAATCAATCTTCCTTGAGAGCCTATTAAGGAGAGGGGATTTGGTATTTTGAAGATACTAATGGTAGTTGTACATGGGGGATGATATTGGGGAGATATTTGGGGAGAATTTAGGCAAGGAACAAGTCTTGAGAATAGTGAAGAGAAGAGGGGAGTGTGGGTGGTTTTGATAGTGGAGGGGAGGAGGGTTTTCTTAATATTTTAATCATTAGTTTATTATTTTTTCATAAGACAATAAATAGTGATTACTACATGAACCAAAAGAGTGATAATTGAATGTTAATTCTTGATTTTGGTGCCTACATCACTCATGATGTGAGGAATAGTCCATTTTGCTTATAATGAATATATGTAGTAAAGTACCGTATTTCACTATTCATAAAAAATTCAACTATTTTAGAAAAATTACAAAAATTTACCCTAACCATTTTTTGACATGTTGAATCCTAAAAAAACTCTATTTGTCAAAAATAATTTTCCAAATATGATTAATTTAATTTTTATTTAAAATCATAATTTACTTGAAAAATACAGATTTTAAAAATTCAACTGATTTTATAATGATTTCAAAAATTAAATAAGGTCTTAAAAAATTATCTTAAAACTAGAAGAAATAAAATTATTAATTCATGAACAACTTTTAAGAAAATTTATTTTCTTTTAAATTAATTAATTAATTGTAATTAATTATTTATGACTTACAAAAATACCAATACTTTACTATTTTCGTATTATTACTTATAAAACGTCTAAATTTTATTTACATATTCATGGGTAAGGATACTATTTTTTTGGAATATTTACTATTCATTAGGGTCATATTACTATTCATAAGGGTAAAATTACAATTCATAAGGTCCATTTAGTATTCACCCAAAAAATTAATTTTAACTTATCAGACTCCAAACATCTTACTAATCACAACCATGTATGTCAGATTTTCGAAATTCTAATAAAAAAAGTGACAATATTATGTTTAAAGGTCACATAGTACTTATTAGTTCATTTTGTTGTGATTTCATGTGATTTTATAACATAATTATAATAAATTAATTTCCATTGATAAAACATCGGATCATTACATTATTCCACCCTTATGAAATTTTTCCCTCAAAATTTAGTTAATCCATAAATAGGTGCAGGTACCTTTCCTTCTTTGCCTAATATAGTTCCCATGTTGCCTCTTCATACTTATGGTTCTCCCACAATAATTTGACTAGTTGTGTGGTCTTGTTACATATCAATTTATCTCTACGATCCAAGATCTTCACTGGCTGCTCCTCATAGGAAAGATCATTCTCCAACTGTACCACCTCTGAAGAGAGTACATGTGAAGGGTCTATTATGTACTTCCTTAGGAGGTATACATGAAAGACAACATGTAATTTAGACATGGTATGTGTAATTTCTAGTTGATAGTCCACAACCTTGATACGATCAAGAATATTGAAGGGGATAATGTACCTTGGACTTAGCTTTCCTTTCTTCCCAAACCTCATAACCTTCTTCCATGGAGATAAGCAGAGAAATACCATATCTCTAATTTTGAACTCAAGGTCTCATTGGATATTGTCTGTATGACTCTTTTGTCAAATTTGGGGTACCTTGATGTGTTGTTGAATGGTTTTCACCTTATCCACCATTTATTCCACCATTTCAGGCCCTATCACCTTATGCTCACCGACTTCTTCTCAACACGCTGGTGTTCTGCACCTTTTCCCATAGAGGTCTTCATATGGTTCCATTTGGATGATCAATTAGAAACTATTAATGTCGGAGAATTCAACCAGTGGTAGTTGTTGGCCTCATTCTCCTTTGAAATCCATATAACAAGATCTAAATAAATCTTCTAGTGTTTTAATAGTTCATTCAGATTGGCCTTCAGTTTGAGGATTATAGGCCATACTGAAGTTTAGTTCAGGGCTTGGAGCATGTTGGAGACTTTTCCAGAACATTGAGATAAATATCAGATCACTGTCGGATACAATAGAAAATGGAACTCCATACAGCCTTACCACTTCATTGATATATATCTATTAAAGTTGATCCAATGTGAAGTCCTCTTAAATTGTGATAATGTGATCTATCTTTGTAAGATGATCCACAATGACCCATATAGAATTATTTCTTATGGATGTCCTTGTAAGTCTAGTGAAAATGTACATGGTGATGTTCTCCCACTTCCATATTGGTATAGGTAATGGTTTAATCATCCCCTTAGACTTCTATCTTTCATCTTTCACTTGTTGACATACTAGGCACTTTGAAGTATATTCAACAATATCCTTCTTCATATTACCCCACCAAAAGTTATCTCAGAGATCTTGATACATCTTTGTGGTCCCCGGGTGGATAGAGAAGGTTGAGATATGTGCATCATTTAGAAGCTCTTTCTTTGTATCTAGATTGGATGGTACACATAATCATGAACCAAATATTTCAACTCCTTCCTCATCAATATTGAACTCTTAGGATTTATCATTTCTAATGTCTTCCACCCTTTTCTGAATTTATACATCATTTCTTTGATCATCGATTATTTTCTCTATGAATGATGGTTGGACAATAATTTGAGAAAGGATTGATGATGTTCCTCCCTTAATTATTCCCATGTAAATCCTCTATAAATATAAGAAGATTGGATCCTTTTTAATTCTCATCATTGATAATGATACAAGATACTTTATACTTAGAGAATATTACACCTTTTTTTCTTTACTGAGATGGTAGTGGATTGAGAATTCATAATCCTTGATGAGATCTATCCATCTTCACTGACGTATATTAAGATCTTTTTGTGTGAATATATATTTGTGACTCTTTTGATTAGTATATATCTCACACTTCTTCCCATAGAGATAATGCCGCTAGATTTTAAATGCAAATATCACAGCTGCCAACTCCAGATAATGTGTAGGATAGTTTTTCTCATGGATTTCAGCTTCCTTGAGGCACATGATATCACTTTATCATTTTTCATAAGTACACATACTAAGACCTTTTTTTATGCATCACTTCACACCACAAAGGGTTATTTAATTATCAGGAGTGTAAGTATTGGCACAGTGATTAGACTCTTTTTCAACTCCTTAAAGAATTCTTTACTTTCTTGAGTCCAGAAAAACTTTACTCCCTTCTGTTTCATCTTGGTCATTGGGTTTGGAAATTGTGAAAAGTTATTCAAAAATCGTCAATAATAACTGCATAGACACAAAAAGCTGTGGATTTCCGTTACAGATGATGGCCTGGACCACTCTTAAATCACCTTTATATAAGAAGGGTCCATAGATATCCCTTTTCTGGTGATAACATGCCCCAAGAATGATACTTCATCCATACTGAACTCATATTTACTGTACTTTGCATATAGATTCTCCCTTCATAAAGTCTTAAACACAGTATTCAAATGATCCTCATGTTCCTCCTTGCTCTTAGAGTATATTGGAATATCATCAATAAAGACCACCACAAATTTGTCGAGGTAATATTTAATGACTATATTAATTAAATCCATGAAAAATTCTCTAGAATTAGTATGTCAAAAGGGAATAACAATGATATCATAGTGTCCATACCTCGTTTGAAAGGTAGTCTTGTGTAAATCGTACTTACTCACCTTTAAGTGGTGATATCCCATCCGAAGTTCCACCTTAGAGAAATAACTGGCCCCATGAAGCTGATCAAACATGTCATCTATCTAAGGAACGAGATGCTTGTTATTTATCGTGATTTTATTGAGCTCACGATAATCAATGTAGAGGTTCATTGAACCATCCTTATTCTTGAAGAAGAGGACTAGATGTCCCCATGGTGAAGCACTTGGGAATATAAAACCCTTCTCTAGATTCTTCTATAGCTTCTTCTTCAGCTCTTCTAGCTCTACGGTGTCCATTCTATAAGGTGTCTTTGATATAGGAATAGATCCAAGAATAAGTTCAATTAAGAACTCAACCTCTTGGCCAGGAGGAAGACCAAACAACTCTTCATTAAATACATCAGTTTAATACCTCACGATGGGCGTGTCTTCAAGATTGATTCTATCCTTTGTTTCAATCATTTGAGATAGATATTCTTTCTTATAAGGCATCAATATCTGCACTTATGATGATGATTCTAATATAGATTCAACTTCCTCCTTACACTTGTAATGAATTGGGGGATGCTTCAAAATGTGAAGAGTGATATACCTTTCCCGACATTAGATGTTGGATTTTTATAAAGATATCCAATTCATGCCCAAGATAACATCGAACTAAACTAATGGAAGTATGAAAATATTTTCTTGGATGTTCAGTCCAAAAAAATTTATCAAGGAGTTATAAACCATGGATGCAATAATTTCCCCATTCGCTGTTCTTATAGATAAATTTTCTTCCAAATTTTGAGGTGGTGTTTGAATAGTTTTACTTAACATGAAAGATATGAAAGAATGCATAGAACCAGAATCAAATAGTACATTCACTATTCATGAATGAATAACTAGCATAACTGTCAATAAATCATTGTCCGGCTCCACCTCAGCAGTAGTGATAGGATAATCCCTTCCTTGTTTCCTTGGAGGTCTTTATTGATTGCCTCTGATAACCCTCAGCTTATGGGAAATTGTTTTCATAATGCCCATTATCCTTGCAGTTGTAACACTGGACAACTCAATGAGTGTTGATCTGAATCTTCCATTCTTCTTCAACATCAGCAAGATTCTTCATATCACGTCAGTAGTTTTTAACTATATGTCCCAACTTTCCACATTTGAAGCAATTCCTAGTTCCCTATAAACAGTTCCCAAGATGCTTCTTCCCACAATTTTTACACATGGGATGATCTAGCTTCTTTCCATCATGTAATTCATTTGCAAGAGCACCCACATTAGATTCCATTTTCCTCTTCTTGTTGTCAGGCCCACAATACCACTGAGAGTCACTGATCTCTATTTCAACCTTGAGGGCACAACGAATAATCTCCTCCTAACTATCAAAGTCTCAAATCACCAATGATTTTCGTAAACTCTAATTTAGTCTGCTAAAGAAGTGATCCAACATGCTTTTGGTGTTCAAGATAAAGCTAGAGGTATACCTTTCTAGCCTTGTGAAGTTTCCTTCATACGCCTAAATGGAATCATATTCTTTCTGCTTCTGTCCATGGAAATCTCTTTATATATTGAGATAGAGGGTTTAGGGAAAATATTTATTGAAAAACTTTTTCTCGACTTCCTCCCAATCCATGGAATCAATTTCCTCTTGGGGCATCATATTCTTGATTAGTTTCCACCACTGATCAACTTACCCATTAAAACTATTGACCACCAATATTACTTTATCATCTTCTGAGAATTAGAGGACATAAAATATCTTTTCAATGCAGTGAATCCACTTTTCAGAGAGGAGGGGATAAAAAGATCCACTAAGAATTATAAGCCTTTTAGACATGAAGGATTCAATGGAAAATTCTCTTTCCTTATAGGAGGAGGGAGTTCCATAATATTCAAGTTATTATTCATAACTTGATCCAGTTGAGCAAGTATAGTTATGATGTTTTGAGCACCCAATCCCATTATATTAATCATAACATTAGAGAAATATTCACATTTCCTATCAAATTGATTGTAGGGAAATGTTCTTCTATTTACTACCATTAACTAAGAAAAATAACATACAATTAGAGGGCTTGAATACTTAGTTATTAAGCATAAAAAGGAAACTTTGAACATAAAAGGATAAACATGTAAATGAGAAGTATATTCTAACTTGTTATTCCCTATGTTTCAATCAAGGTTATCCTTGATCTATTTCATAATTTAAATTCTTATGGGATTTTTTATTCCCTTAATAATGGTTTTTACTAATATCATGAATTTACCAAAGCATATTTCTCGAGAGTGTCAAACCAAGAGTACAACAAGGCCAGTTGTCCTACACCAATTCCCATTCAAGTCTAGCTCAAAGCAGTGTTTTCAGTTTTTAGCCCTTGATAAATCTATGCTAGAGCCACCTCTACCTCTTTGTATCCAAAAAGGGATGTATTTTATTGATAAACCTCTTACTCTATACTTACCAAAATTTATGGGTGTCTTTTTTATACATAGTCTCATCCTTAAGGTTCTTAATAAAGTGCTCTAATCCTAATCTCCAAAAATAACTGGACCATACTCTGATACCCACTATAGTGACCCTATCATTTTACACATTACATTACATGATTTTAATAATAATTATACATCATATTACAAGAAAAGGATCATGAAGTCTAATGTCTTTGAAGACCAGGTACATAAAACTGGAAACATGGGACTAAAAAACACTTATTAATTTAATCTTAAAAAAGAGCCCCTAACTTCCATTGTGCTCATAAATCTTCATAGGATAAACTTGGGATAACATTAACAAAGGGATGAGATAAAAAGACCAGCAAGGGAGTAAACATAAGAGTAAGGCTTTATCACATGGGTTAGAAGGCATAACATGATGACACAAAGAGGCATGTAACATATAGAATCATATATATAAACATAGAATCATATAAACATGGAGTAATAGTAATGTGGAAGAAACAAAAAAATTACTTTATCAAGATTCAAGGCTAACCCCAAGACCGTTGCACATGGTATCACAAGCCAAGGCTAACCTCCAAGACCGTCGTGCATGGTAGCATAAGCCAATGCTAACCACCAAGTCCGTTGCACATAACGTCTCATAAGACTCAAATTTACCCAATTAATTGAATAACTATCTTGGTGAACCCATCTTAACTTTTCATGAATATGTTTTCCACATTAATAATCAAACACAATCAATCATACATAAACAAAAGGGTACCCATGGAAAGAAATGGGTATCATAATCATGTCAAAAAGTATAATGAATGGGTGTATCATAAAAGTGTCCATGAAAGGAAGGAATTGAAACATAAATGGACATTAATAAGTTAAAATAATCATATATAATGTTAAGTGATGTCAAACAGAATTGAAAACCTAAAATAATTTTATTTAAGAAATTTTAGCATTAAAACATTTTTTGTACGGTTTTAAGGAAAATACTACAGAGCCTTTAAAATAGAAAAGGGAACAATATTTTATATAAAATCAGAAGTCAAACAAGAAGGTTTTAATAATAAATAGAATGATTTTATAAATAAAATGATGGCTTAAAATAGAATATAGAGTGAAATTTATATTTGGTTATAATTTTGGAAGTTCCCTTAAAACAAGTTTACTTATCGAGAAGTATTGAGTAGGGAATCACTTAAAAACATGTATATCCGTGAATGATAATGATGAAGGGTATTGATAAATTAATTTTTTACATCTACAAATAGTTTAAAATATTCACATAAAAGGATAATATAAATTCATTTTTCTAATTAGAAAGATGAGGCAACCCGATGGAATACAGGAGGTTTGGGTAGAATCCCTTACAGATTATCGGCATGATATCGAGTGTACTTAAGAAGGATTAATGAGAGATAAAGGGGTTAATAATCACTTATACCTCATTAGGTAAGTATGGGGGTGGTTATAAATCATACCCCATAATTAGGGATTATACATGAAAGGGCATAACATGGTGGACATTCTTGGAAAAGATTGAAAAAGAGAGGATCCCTTACCTTAAGTCCGATGGAGTTCTCCACTTGATATTAATGACCTGAATAATCAAATTAGGTTCATTAATTAATAATTCTAAAACCTATAATTTATTTAAAATATTTATTATAACCTTTTTAAGTTCATTCATGAACTTTTTGTTGGGTTAAGTGGTTCAATTTCATTGTTTTGTTCCGTTTGTTTTCTTCATTTTTATGATCAGTTTACTTACTTTCATGAATGGATAATCATGTAAAATGGGGATGGTTGTCTAGAATTGGAGTTTTATTATATTATTTAACATATATAAGGTTACAGGGTTTTAAATTTAATTTGGTTACTTGGAGTGAAGTCGAATCATTATATAAAACATTAATGATAAACTCTTGGATTAATTTGTCGATTTACTCATAATTAATTTGTTTTGAATTATTAATTTACATCATGTGTGAAAAATGATTACAGAACAACACATAAGATAAAATAAATATTTAATAGTATGTTTCAACCATAAAAATAGTTTTATGACCCGAATTGAATATGGTAAAAGAAATTGAAAACCCATCATCCTTGAATGTGGTAAATTAACACATCTGAGATGGTGTCTTTACTACTAGTATAAAAGAAGAGTAAAAGAGAGATGATAATAACTTATTCCATTATCATAACAAAATTACAGTACATGTAAGGTACTGGATTTGTTATAAAATTTGGATGAAGAGATGTAAGTATAGAAAAGAAAATAAATGAACTTTAAAGGAAAGTAAAAGAAAAGGAAAAATGAATTTACCTCTTGAATCAATCTTCCTGGAGAGCCTCTTAAAGAGAGAGTATTTGGTATATTGAAGAGAATAAGGGATTTTGTACAAGGGATAGGATCTTGGATAGATATTTGGGTAGAATTTAGGCATGGAACAAGGCTTTAGAGGAGTGAAGAGAAAAGGGGAGTGTGGATGGTTTTTTATTGTGGTGGGGAGGAAGGTTTTCTTAATATTTTAATCATTAGTCTATTATTTTTGCATAAGACAATCAATATTTATGAATCCATGACCTAAAATAATAATAAGTGCATTTTAATTAGTGATTTGGGTGCTTACATCACTCATGGTGTCATTAATAGTCCATTTAGCTTACAATGTATACATACAATAAATTTCCATATTTCACTATTCATAAAAATTCAAGTATTTTAGAAAAATCCCAAAAATTTACCCTGACAATTTTTGTGTGTGTATAATACAAAAATGAACTCCATTTTTTAAAAATAAGTTTCAAAATATGGTTTATTTAATTTTTAATTATAATCATAATTTACTTGAAAAATAAAAATTTTAAAACTATAACTGATTTTATAATGCTTTCAAAAATTTCACAAGGTCTTATAAAATTATTTTAAAACTAGAAGAAATAAAATTATTAATTCATGAACAAATTTTAGGAATATATTTTTTCTATTAAATTAATTAATTAATTATAATGTATTATTTATAACAAAAAAATACCAATACTTTACTATGGTCATATTATCACTTATAAGATGCCTAAATTTTATTTAAACATTAATGGGTGAGGCTACTATTATTTTGGAATATTTACTATTCATAGGGGTCATATTACTATTAATAAAAGTAACATTACTATTCATAAGGGTCAGTTACTATTCAACAAAAAATTAAGTTTATCTTATCGGACTCCAAAAATCTTACTGATCGCAACCATGTATGTCAGATTTTTGAAATTCAAATCATAAAAGAGACAATATTATTTTTAAAGGTAACATAGTACTTATTAGTTCATTGTGTTGTGATTTCATGTAATTATATGAAATAATTATAATAAGGGAATTTCCATTGATAAAACATTGGGTCTTTACATGAAATCCCGATCATTTACCTTTTTCAATATCAAAAAACATTAATTCACTGAGCAGTTTTATATGTTTACAACTAAATTTTCCATCAACCTCTACACAATTTGAATATTTATTTTTAAATACACTCCTGAATTCATTTATATATTTTAAAACTCCTGGACTATACCTATCATAAGTTCTCTAATTTTGATGTTTTAATCGTAGAACCTTTTAAAGTACTCAAACTTTGAATCCCTTCTTCATTAATAATAATTGTTAGAGTTTTTGAACCTTTAATGGAATCTGGAAGAGAAAAGGGCTACATTGGATTTTCCCTTATAACACCGATATCATGAAAACTTTGATTTGAATAAATACCTTGAAACCTTGTAGTTTTTAGGTTTACATTAGTTACTTCATGTAACACCATGATATTTTATGATATATTTTCTCTTTGAATAAATTTAATTTAATAGATATCTTACTATACACACAATATCAAGTATAAATGAACCATAATGTAGTATACCATTATAACATGACCATTAAATTAGTGATTTTTATAGAAATAACCCCATTTTAAAAAATATGTATAAATTTTTTATATCAATCAAATATGTTGAAAAATAAGTAGTCAATTTTTAATAAAGTCATTATATATTTTTCCTCAAAAATGGTTTTTATTGATTGTTATCATAAAATAATATAAATATTTTTTTCCACTTTTAGAAAATATATTTGAAAAAATAATTTTTTTTTTGTAATCAAAATATCAAAATTAACTTTGAGTGAATTTTTGAGAGTAATCTGAAAAGATTATTTTTTCGATGAATAATGAAAAATACTGACTTTTTATTGAAAAACATATTCTCATTTAAAGAATTTACAATATTATATTTTATATTTAAATAATTTTAAAAGTAATATCAGTTAATTTATATTTTTAATAATCCAATTATGTTCATTGTAATTAATTATATATATATTTTGGTATAAAACTTTGTATACTTAAGAAAACATTTTTTTGAAAATAGTTTTTCGTCCCATTTTGAGAGTTTATTTTAAAATTAATTTCTTCCAATTTTAGAGATTGGATATGATAAAATGAATTCCATATTTTTAATTAGAATTTAAAGTTTTTATAATTATTCCGCTTTCATTTTTGGCCATAATTAATTGTAAAAACAGTAAAAAATCATCAGCACAATTAAGGTTAAAACAGATTTACCGGCTGGTGGGGGTTAAACCAAGAGATAAGGGTAACTTTTCCAATTAAACGTGTCTAAATAAAATTGAATATAAATATATATAAATAAAAATATACCACCTTCAAATATCTATCCATTTGGAATCATTTTTCTTGAGAATGAATTCATTATATTTTATTCTTTTAATAAATTCCAAATGTGTCCTCCCTCCACTCAGAATACGAAACCCCTTCTTGATATTATTTATACCACACTTATTATATTATATTAACCAAAATATAACAAAATATATCAAAAAATTCCTTATATAAGAACTAGATGTTATGGTATTCTTAAAATATCATTTTAATTTTCCTTAAGTAAGGATTTAATGTAAGCCTATTGAAGAAGAGGTAATCATCTTATCCGACCTCTTTCAATTTGTTTCTTATTAAAAATATTATAAATATATGTTATTCATTATAAAATAATAACTTAAGCATCAACAATATATTGAAATGTTATAATTATTATGGAACCACCAATATCAACCCACTATTCCATGAAATGGGAAGTGGAAGTGTAACTACTGCGAACATGTAGAGTACCGCCTCCATGAAGCCATACAATTCATTTCAATCACCATAGTTCATGAATGGTAATTATGATGGGTTTAAAGTTTATATATTATTTTAATGACATAATTATTATTTTATAATTATAATATCATATCTACCTTCTTACCATCGAATCCATTAGAAAATGATAACATCGATCATGCTTACCTATGGACCCATGCCTCCATGATGTGATGTGATTAATTATTATTTCCAATTTATATGGATGGTAATAAGGATAAATTTAATGAATATATATGATATAATAATTATTATATAAATTTGACTTAATATTTACCTTTCTTTCATTCTATTTTTCGAAAAGTGAAAACATCATTCATGCGTATGTACGACCTACATTCTCCATAAATAATGTAATTCATTTTTATAATTATAACTTATATAGATGAATATAAATATAAACTGTAAATCCTCAACCCTAGAATCCTATATCCAGTTCCTCAATTCATTAAATTTCCATCCATACAATGAATCAAATCTTGAAATACCGATCAGTTAAGCAGTTTTGAAATCTAGATTACATGCATGAACCTTTCATTACAATTGAAACTATAAAATAAAATATAGTAAATATTTTTATAGAATCAATATTCTTATATATTAACCCTTCATATAAGTCATAAAACAAATCTCAGCATCCTGGTAAAAATAAAACAAATTAAAGGGGTGAGCTCAGATGCTTAGCAAGGGTAAATATACAATGGAAGTTGTCATGAACGTATACGCATAAACAATAAGGCAATGTGAATAACTGAAATACATTCCATTTAAATATATCTTGAGAAATTTTTTCCAAAATAAATAATATCATATAAATAATTACATGAGCTAGAAAACATAACCATGTATATTCAACTAGTCTAATAATCACATGGAATATCAATAACTAATCTCACAATGAGGTAAGGCATTATGGAGGACATTATAAACATACCATCATGGCTTAGTCCAAGACACTATACATAAACGGGTAAGACATCAAACAATACCCAAATTAGTTTGTCTCATGAGACCTACCAATGCATCATGGGGATATAGTGGGCCTCGTCCATCACTTACTAAGTCAAATTCATTCCTCATATGAAAACATAAAGAACATAAACATTCATATTAAAAAACGAGCATATGAAAAGTGAATATATTAACCATAAACCATGAATGGTATCAAAATAGAACATTCATAGTCAAGATGATCATAAAACCTTAAATAAAATATGGCATATTTTACCATAATAGATCAAACTCAATCAAGTATAAGATTCAATAATTTTTTTTGACATAGATGAAAATACTTTAATAAAATCATTAAAAATTACTTGAGAGAAATACCCCTTTTTTACTTTGAAATAATTTATTTAAGAAGCCGAACAATTATAAATGAAAAAAATTTCCTTTTAAAGTAACCTTATAAGATTTTAGGGGAATAATCAGAATTTTAAGGCTTCATGATGGTAGAAAATATAGTTCACACCGTATAAGTTAAAAATACATTCCTTTCGTCAAAAAAGTCACAAAATAAAATGTTTGGAAAACGAAAAAAATATTCATTTAAAAGAGTTATAAAAAATAAAACATTGGTAAAAATACTTTTTTAATTCATTGGATAATATTAAAAAACTTTTCGATTTTTTTAGAAAAAATGGACATGAATGATAAATATTCTCTAGTAAGGACTTATGTATAAACAATCCCATATAATAATGAGATTGTTAAATTAACCCTTAACTTTTATTTTCCTTAAGTTGAATGTTCTTTAAACTCTTGTATAGTGGTTTAAATTATGTTATTAAATTATATCAGAATCATATAAATTTTTTTGATATCATATATGATCTTTTTATAACATTTTGTTAAAAATATATCTTTATTACCCTTATTTTGAGTGTTAACTGCTTAATTTTCTTATGCATGTTTTGCTGTGTAAGTCTAATTTCTTGTACATAGAATATATATAATTAATATAAATAATTATTTTAAGTTCAAAGATATTATATTTACTCATTATATAAATTTTTATAATCATTCATGAATGGATAACATGGAAGATCAATCTCATTGCGTTGTGGAGACATTGGGTCATACGTACATACGAATGATGATATCATTCCATTAGTGGTAAAATGGAAATTAATTGGATGGTAAAATAATTATATGGACTAAAAATAGTGTCATATTTATTATTAATATCAATTATATCCATCATTATACCCATACAAATAAAGTAGTGATGAAAAATAGATTACACCATGGCATGGAGACGTTAGGCCGTACGTATGCACGCATGATGATTTCGTTTTTTGTAGGATGAATAAAAGGTGAAACATGGTTGTAACATATTCATAATAACATCTCATCATAGATATGATACTATATTTATTACTTTATAATTAATACAACACATAAATAGTAATTATAATAAGAAATAATCTTAAAGGAGTCAGTAAAGATGATTACCTCTTCTCTTGAAAACCTCCATTAGATCTTCTATTAGGGACAATAGGGTTGGTCTTTTGAGAAGTCCATAACTTATATAATATGGATAGATAATTTTATAAGATAAATGTGAAATTTTTGGTCAAGATATAAGTCTCAATGTGATGAAATGAGATGAGAGAGGAGGTGCATTTTTATAATTGAGGTGAGGCTCACTTTTGGAAACTCACAAAATATTAAATTAAAAAAAATTAATATATAATTTAAAATGGATCAAAAAATGATTTATTTAGAATAAAATATGAGTATCGGTCTAAATTATCTCAAAAAATGTTTTTTAGACAATTTTAGATGACATTATGAACCTTATATTTTAGATGTAACCCTTAGTTAAACCCTTTAACTGTTACCATGGAAACTTGAATTTTTACTATTTGAGGGTTAATATAGTTAGAATAAAATGAAAAAAGAACCAAAAATTTATCATTGATTAAAACTTTAACCTTATAAAAATAAGTTTTATGAATTTTATATTTTTCATGAATTATATTTCTTTTAATACAATATTATTTATTTTAACAAATCATTAATGTCAATTTTGATACTATTAATTTATTGAATGTTTTAAAAATATCAATATACAAGATAATTTTTTTAAAAAAACCTATAAATAATACCTAATATGTCTATGTCATCTATAAAATTTGTGGAGGTAATTAATTATCTAAAATTATATTTATTTCAATATTTTTAATATCATTTATTTGATATTCCTATTAATTAAACAGTTACTGCATCATCATTGTATAAGCCTTTAAGGTAATTATTTATTTATTTAAAATTAAAGATAAATTAAAATGATAAATAAAAATATTTTATATTTCAAATTACTATTTATTATTGAATTTATATTTTTTATAACCATATATTAGAAATGGTATAGTTATTAAAATATGAGTATGATATCTTTAACTCTTCTTTTAAACAATATATAATAAATGTCACACTCCAACCCATGTAGCTTAAAAAAGGTTATAATTTTATCCCTAGGATGATTTTGGTCGAAAAAATCCCATACAATGAAATTAAGACAAGTTTTAGGGTAATTTTATACTATTTCTAATATATTTTTCACCTTTAATTACCCGATTTACTCTTAATAATGGTAATAAAAAATATTATTAAAGTTACTATTAATATGACCAAAAACAAAATAAACTTATTTAAATAATTTGGAATCATTTATTTCAAATATTTAATACATTTTTCAAAAATAATTACCCATAAGTTTCATTAATTAATTTAAAATTAATCCTAATGATGGAATGAGAAAACAAGTTTTAAAAGTGAAAATGTTTAAAAGATTGAAATGTTTTTATATCAAAATTCAATGTGAAATTTATTCCAATGAGATGAATTATGTTAAATGATAAATAAATAATCTAATTATACTTTTAAACCCCTAAGAATTATAATTTAACACTATATATTATTTCGATGAAAAAAGTTGTTTTCAATTAAAATTTATTATTTTTCACTATTAATCAAAACATGTAACTTATTAGAAAAATACCAAAAATTTAACCACAGTAATTTTTTTATTATGATTTAAAATGAGAATTTTATTTTTTCAAATAGAATATATAAAATTGTTAAAAAATTTATTTAATACAGGTTCTCCATTAAAAGGTGGTAAAAGTACCTTTAGTGAAATATAGGTTTTAATGCATAAAATTGGGTTTATTCATATATAATTCTTATAAAATATATTTTATGAATAACAAAAATATTTTATTGCTTATATAACATATATATTTCATTAATATCATTTACTAATCATAATTGATTTAATTTATTTGGACAAAACACCTTTGGGAGCATAAAAATAAAAATATTTCCTTTATATTAAAATGGGTTTATATTTTCATTTCTAATTACTTAAAAGCCAAAGAATTCATCTTATATTTTTATAAATAATATATTTTCATAAGTTAGTTAATACTATTCACAACTACTAATTTAATGGCTAGGTTATAATGGAAACATTTAAATAATAATATTTAGTTTTCTGCTTAAGCTCATTGTTCCGTGCAATGTAAGATATCAAATAAATTGAATTAAAAAAGAGACATACCATAAAAATATTATCGTGTTACATTATCCCATCCTTTAATAAATTACATCCTCAGAATTATTGAATTTGGGTTTGGTAACAAAGGTTTGACTATTCAAAATACTTTTTTTCAAATCCCACATCAGAAAAAGGGTTGATAAAACTTCCAATTTAAAATAAAAAATGGAAGTACAAAGGTCACCAGAGATAACATAGACTAGGGTTCCTTGAATAAAAATATAGACATGAGAGAGAAATTTAACCATCAAGTTATTATGGAGAGTGATAGAGAACATGATCATAATAAAGTTAACATTTACAAAACTATTAATCTACAATGATCTAGGGGACCAATTGATTTATTGGAAAAGAAGGTACTAGGATAACAATTTTGGTTTCAAGATCCTTTACTAGAGTTGAAGAATTATTTCAATCTATAATATTGTATGTAAATATAATTACTTGATATGTTTCTATAAACATAGTCTTATCCTTTGGTTGTTTTTTCAACTATTTCTACTTCATTTCATAGAATAAGTTGCATCATAGGGTTAAGTAATACATGAACCTCAATTTTTTTTCCAAAGAACAACTTAAAACAGTTCATAAATGGTTAAATTTTACAAAATAAAATTTTTAATATTTCCACAACATGAAGCATCATTATTTTTCATGTTATAAACATGTGAATAACTTCATCTTGTAATATCTTAAAACATGGTAATTATAATAAAACTATATTAAAAACATGAATACTTCCTTGTTTTTTAAATAGAACATAGATTATTGGATATACTCCTAAAATCCTGAATGTTTTAAACTACATTAGTATTGGAAATAAATACTCTTTTAACAAACCATTGATCAATTCAAAGGTTTTTAGTACTTTATCCAATCAATAATCTATTTATTCTGAAATTATTTTCTCATTATCAGGAACACATTAATGGTTTTATTTCCCCCAACCATATGTTTAAAAAACGTTTCACTTGATTCTGAGTCACTTTTATTGGTACCATTAAACATACAATCTTAAATCCATAATGAAATAGTGACATCGAATAATCCTTATGTATCTTATAAATCTTATCACCAGAATATCATGACATATTTTTTGAATCCAAAAACACAAATACATTAATTATTCCACTTCGAATGTAGTAAAAAAATAATCTTTGACTTGATCCATTTGATTTTTCTATACTATATTTCCTTGATGCTTAGAACATTTATTTGAATAGTTCCCCATCTTCTTACAATTGAAGCTTTTCACATTTACAGTTTATTTATTTCCCTTACAATCAAGAGCAGAGTGACCTTTCTCTACACACTAGTAACAAACTCCCATTCCATTCATGCACGTACCGGGTTGTTTCTTACCTTAATTATCACATGTGGGAAAATCCTTCTTTCTATTTTTCCTTTTATCTATATTTTTATCCACTATTATCTTCTTCTCTTTCTTTTCCTTAAATTCATAAGACATAGAGAATTAATTCTATGTCTTGATAGAACATGAGACTATATATTCATCTGATGAGAATGTTTGGGAGACCAAAGCCTTTCTTATTAATATATTTAACCCATAAAAGAAACGACTAGTCTTACTCCTTGGGTTATGTATGAAGTCCGTATCATACACTTCTAACCTTGTAAAGTTGGCCTCATACTTCAAAACTTTCTCATTCTACTTTTTCCAAAAATTCAGAAATTGCCTCCCCATATCATCTCTCTATTGATAAGGGAAATATTTTTCAAAGAAAAAATATTTAAAATCAATCCATTAAATGTTTTTTATTTTTTCCTCATCTTTCATGTTTTGAATCAATGACCACCATTGATCTTCATATCTAGAGAGACAATAAACTACCATGAAAACTTTCTCCATTTATTTCCTTCTAAAAGTAATAAATATCTTCTCTAAAAAACTTATCCATTGTTCAACTACAAATAGATTTGTATTACCATTGAATGGAGGAGGTTTTTGTCTCATGAAGTGGTCTAACATTGTTCCTCTACATTGTGGATCTGGATGCTCTATAAGAGTAAGGTTATTATTCATAACCTGATTCAGCTATCCCAGTATGGATATAAGTTACTCAACACCTATTGAAACTCCATCTCCAACATCATTACCTTGCATAGGAGATAAATCCCTACATGGATTAGGTGCATTAATATAGTTTACATTCCTTCGACTAGATGCCATTTATAAATAATGGCATACACTATATTAGGTTATAAATCATAATCCTTACTTTCAATCTATTAAAACACTTAACATAAATTGAAAATTTATGCACAGATAATATTATAACCAAAAACATGGTTTATTTGGGGACATATTTACTTTTAAATCCTATACAATGGTTTGTAAAGAAAATGTGAATTATCCTAAGAATATCTCCAATGAGTGTCAAACCAAGTGGGAAGTAAGACCTATTTTCATGTACTAGGTTATGCCGAGTCCAGCCCAATACACCTTGTCAGAGTGGTTACCCCTAGGTACATCATTTCTAGAACTACATGTACTTATAGTACCCAGACTTGGATGTATTACTAGAAATACTCACATAATCTATACCTTACCAAAATTCAAGGATGTTATTCTATGATTATATGAAAATTATATCTTAGGGTTATGTTCCCTAATATTTGATTTATAAATATAGTTTCAAAGGTTTCTATTAAGATTCATTTGATACCAATTGTAACACCCTACCTCCAAAAGCCTAGAGCCAGTGCCTCACTTTATTACATTGGCATGATTACAAGGAATCAAATCTTGAAAGACCGACCGATTTAGCAGTTTTAGAATCTAGATTACATACATGAACCTTATATTACAATTGAAACTATAAAATAATATATATATAATCCTTTTAGAGCATCAGAATTATCCTAAATTAACCTTTAATAATAGTCATAATACACGTCTCGACATCTTGAGAAAAATAAAACATAGGGAAGGGGTGATCTTTGATGCCCACTAAGTGTAAGAATACAACGAAATCAATCATTAATATATAAGAATAAACAATAAGGAAAGGTTAATTATTGAAACATCTTTAATTTAAACATATATTGAGAATAATATGTACAGAATAAATAATCCCATATAAATAATCACATGAAATAGAATACATAACCATGGATATTCTACTAGTCATATAATCAGATGGAATATCAAAAACTAATCTCATAATGATGAAATGCATAATTTCATACATTATAAACATACCGCCAAGGCTTCGACCAAGACAATATACATAAACGAGTAAGATATCATCCAATACCCAAACTACTTTTTATCATGAGACCTAAAAATTCATCAAGGGGAAATAAAAGGCCCTTCCCATCACTTACTAAGTCCAAAGCATTAAAAATATGAAAACATGAAAAACATAATCATTTTTATTGAAAAAATAGCATACGAAATGTGAATAATTTAACAATAAACCATGAATGGTATCAAAATAGAACATCCATAGTCAAAATGTTCATAAACCATTAAATAAAATATGGTATATTTTATCATAATAGATAAATCTCAATAAATAATAATATCCAAAAAAGGATGTTGTCATAGATGAAAATACACAAATAAAAATCATTAAAAATTTCTTGAGATGAATACCTCGTTTTCACTTTAAAATCGTTTATTTAAAAATCCACACAATTATAAATGAAAAAATTTCCTCTGAAAAAAAACCTTATAATATTGTAATGGAAGATTAAAAATGTTATGGATTCATGATGATGGAAAAATATTCTCACACCACATAAGTTAAAAAAACATTACTTTTATTAAAAAATTCACAAAATACCTCATTTGGAAAATGAAAAAAAGATTCCTTTTAAATCATTTTATAAAAAGTAAAACATGTGTAAAAAGAATTTAATAATTCATAGGATAATAGTAAAAAAAAATTTGAAATTTTTTTTAGAAATCATGGATATGGATGATAAATATTCCTCAGAATATACTTACATATAAACAATCCATAATAATAATGAGATTGTGAAATTAACCCTTACCTAGTACTTTCCTTAAATTGAATGTGGTTTAACGTCATGTATAATGAATAAAATTGTTTTATTAAATTATACCACAATCATTTAAAAATTTATGATATCATATATTATATTATTTTATTGTTTTGTTAATAATATTTTATTATTACCCTTGTTTCGCGTGTTAACTGCTTCATTTTCCTATGCATGTTTTGTCCTGTAAGTTCTGTTTCTTATGAATAGAATATATATATAATTAATTTAAAGAATTGTATAAAGTTCATATATATCATATTTACTCATTATATACAATTTTATAATCATCATTTAATGGTTAATGCAGAATATGAATCTCATCACATCATGGAGAAGGTAGGTCGTACGTATGCACGAGCGATGATATCATTCCATTAATCGTAAAAGAGTAATGAATTAGATGGTAAATTAATTAAAAAAATAAATATAATATAATATTTATTATTTATATACATTATATATATCATTATACCAATCAAAATAAGTCAGTAATGAAAAACATATTATAGCACGTCGTGAAGTTGGTAGGTCGTCCATACGCATGTGTGGTGATTTTGATCTCTGTATGATGGATATAAGGTGGAAAATTATCATCCCATATTACTAATAAAATATAATAATATATATTATATGGTATTTATAACTTTATAATGGAAACCACACATAAATAGAAAATAGAAGAAGAAATAATCTCAAAGGAGTCGATAAAGACGATTACCTCTTCTTTAGAAAACCTCGTTTGGATATCCCATTAGGGACACTAGGGTGGGTATTTTGAGTGGAAAATAACATATATCATGTGTATAGAGAAGATTATAAGATAAATAGATATGTTTTGGTCTATATATAAGGCTCAAAGTGATGGAATTTGATGAGGGAGGAGGTGTATTTTATAATTGAGGTGAAGGTCACTTTTGGAAACTCTCAAAATATTAAATTAATATAAATTAATTTATAATTCACAATGGATAAAAAGTGACTTATTTAGAATGTAATATTATTATGGCTCTAAATACTCTCAAATAATTATTTTTAAAACATTTTAGGTCAGATTATGAACCTTATCATTTGGATTTAACCCTTTGTTAAACCCTTTAACTCTTACTGTGAAAACATGGATTTTTTCTTTTTAAGAGATAATATAGTCGCTATAAAATTAAAAAAGAACCATAAATGGATAAGATATGATATATTTAAACATATAAAAATCAACTAGCCTAATTTTATATTTTTTAAGAGTTTTATATCATTTCAGAAAATATTATTTATTTTAAAGAATCATTAATGTCAATTTTGATACTTTTCATTTAATGACTTTTTAAAAGATAACAACACACAATATAACTTAAAAAAACTTTAATTAATCCCTAATATTTATAGGTAATATATAAAATTATTTGAGGAAATTAATCATCTAAAATTATACTTATTTTAATATTTCTAATATTAGTTATTTGATATTTCTATTAATTAAACAATTACACTATCATTATTGTATAATCCTTTAAGGTAATTTTTTATTTCCTAAAAATTAAAGTAAAATTATCATGATAAATAAAAACATTTTATATCTCAAATTAATATTTATAATATAATTTATATTCAGGATAAACTCATATAAAAAATGGTATAGTTATTAAAATATGAGTGTTTCCTCTTTAACCCTTCTTTAAATAAAACATAATAAATGTCATACTCTCACCCAAGTGGCTTATAAAAGGTTATAATTTTGGCTCAAGGATTATTTTTGTCTAAACCCATCCATTAAATGAAATTAGGATAAGTTTTATAGTAATTTTATAATATTTATAAAATGATTTTAACCTTTAATTTCCTTATTTACCCTTAACCGTGGTAATAAAAAACACTGAAGTTACTATTCATATGCCCAAAAATAAAATTAACCTATTTTAATAATTTAAACCCACTAATTATAAATATTTAATCCATTTTTAAAAATTCAAAACATTGAATTTTCATTAATTAATTTAAAATTAATCCTGTTGGTAGAATGAGAAAATAGGATTTAAAAGTGAAAACGTTCAAAATATTGAAATATTTTTACATCAAAGTTCTATGTGAAATTGGTTACAATTAAATATAATGGATTAAATTATAAATAATCTAATTATACTTAAAAAAAATTATAATTTAATACTATAATATTTTTCGATGAAAAAGTTGTTTTCAATTAAAATTTAGTATTTTCACTATTCATCAAACATGAAACTTTTCAAAAAAATACCAAACATTTAACCAAAGTAATTTTTGATATTCTAATTTAAAATGATTAGTTTATTGCTTAAAATAGAATATTTTAAATTTTCAAAAATTGGGCTTAGAATATGTTCTACATTATAAGGTGTTAAAATTACCTTTAGAGAAATATAGGGTTTTATGCATAAAATATGGCTTGTTCATAGCTCAAGCCTATAAAATATATTGGATGAATTAAAAAAATATTTGATTGTATATATGAAATATATATTTCATTAATATAATTTAATAATTGTAATTAATTTAATTTTTTATGACAAAACAACTTTGGGAGCATAAAAATAAAAACATTTCCTTTATTTTCAATTGATTTATATTTTTGTTTCAAATTAATTGGTAATAAATAAAATCATATTATATTTTTTTAAAACATATATTTTAATAAGTTATTTAATAATATTAATATCTTATAATTTAACATCTCAATTATAATGGAAACATTTAAATAATAATATTTAGTTGTTTCTTTAAGCTCGCTGTTGCGTACAATGTAAGCTGTCAAAGAATTTGAATTAAAAAAAGTGACATACCATAACAATATTGGGGTGTTAATATTTATAATGAATATATATTATATTTATATAATTATTAACATTACAGAGATGATGAAACCATGATCAATGTACAATGACTGGAACTATCGAACAAAAATTCTCATGAAAAATGAAGTAGTTAACACCTGGAAACGTTGATTTTAATATATAATTTTTAATAAATGTGTTTTGAAAAATTATAATTGAATCATAAATGGTATTTTATGTATTTAAATTATTATCTAATATAATTATAATAAATTTTAATTTATTATACAGGAGTTTAAGAGATTTCGAAGCAAGTTGAATGTGAGGTATGAAATAGTGTTACAATCTAATTATTTACCTCGATTGTTTATGATTAAATTTATGGTAATGAAATTTCAAGATCTACCTTTAAATAATCTCATTAATTTTATTCTTCCCTGGTTTTTTCAGGTGAATAAATTTTTTCCTTTCACTTTTATCTCTTTTAGTACTCAAGATACTAATTAACTTTTTTAAGGAAAACCAATTTAATTTATCTCTTCTGTAAAAAACCCCCTTCCATGTTCATGTTTTATAAAATATTTTCAATAATTATTCACTGTTATATTATAATTATTTAAATTAAAATTTAAACATGATTTAATTTTTACAATTTTTTTTAAAATGAATCTTATTTCCTTTTCTGAATAAGGTATTTTTGACTTTTATCAAAAATGTGAATGAAATATTTATTTTAACATATATGACATGAATGTAATTTCCTATCTCTAAGACCACTCAATGATTTAAAGATTAATTTAAAGGTTTATAATATTATTTTTAAAGAAAACATTTTCCTTAATATTTTCTAAATTTTTATATTTTAAATATGTGATTTCAAATTAAAATGGATATTTTCTTTAAGAAATATTCTAGTGATCCTTTAAAGGAATTTTTGTCTAGGATAACATGATTTGATGTAACTTATGATTTTTTGGGGCTTTTATTCAAGTAAAAAATCCGTATTTGTTATTTATATGTTTTATTATTATGATGATAAGATTATTTTTCATAGGTTATTCTATTATGAATTGCTAAAATGTTTATGAAACCTATTTTGTTTCCATGGGTTATGATATATGATGAATATTTTAGGATCTTGTGTAAAACATATGAATAGATTATTAGCATGTGATTTGTGGGACAACAATTATATATCCCTCTAATTTAATGGGTAAAAATTATATCTCATGAGATAATAAGGATTGGAATGGTGAGTGAACCAAGTTTAGTAAGGGACATTATCCACTATGGTAGTCTTATGAGAGAACCTTGACTAATGGAATAATAGAGTGGGGAGTGGACCTAATTCACTATTATAGTCTTGTAAGTGATCCTTGACTAAAGAAATTATTTTTTATGATTATTTTTATGCCATTTCTTTTTGTCATTTTCCAGTGTTATGCTTTCATGACTCATGTAATTTAATTATTTTATGATTATTTTCCCATGAACTTCCCAGATTTAGGCCATGAATCAAGATTATGATTGGTGATATATAGGGTATGGATTTAAAATTTTATGACCATGTTATTATACCATTATTATCATTTTATGTTTAAGTGATCATCAATATATCTCTTATTTACCCTTACAGAGTGTCATAAATCTGTCTTTCTTATAGTTTCTTTCCCCTGGTTATGAAGAAATGTTTTTAGTATGATATATATAATAAGGGTGATAGTTATGAATAAATTACTCAGATATGATGTAGTTATTTTATGAATAACCTGTTTATGTATCAATGTTTACAAAGACACTAGACCTATAAAATTTTGTCATGGATTGTAATGTTATTATTGAATATTCATCTAATAAGATGTGATATTTATGTATGACATGTATTGGTTTTTATACTCTATAATTATTTTTTATATTTTTTTATTTGGTGAAGGGAATTATAAACCCAAACACGCACCCACACACACACATAATAGACCATGATTAAATTTTAACACATCTATCCCACCAAATACTACTCCATATTTCAAGAGATCCCTTTATTAATATATTTAATGGCCTTAATAGGGCCTACCATATTTTGATATGATAAACCCATTTCTACTTTAAGGGCCTTTTTGGCCCCAATTGTTTTCAAATCCTACCTCATGGGGAATCATTCATGCATTAACGTGACCATCATATTTTAATAGGTTAATATAAAACCCACCCTCCCATTGTCCAATATTTACCACTTCAGTGCTACCTACTATTTATTTCCATTATAGTAATAATATACTAAATTTTATCTCTATAATTTTAAATATTATTTTTAGAACCCATAAATGTTTTATTATTTTTAGAAAAAAACCTTCACTCAAATATTTTACCTATGAATTTACCTCCCTTGAATCAGAAAATTTGTCTTTATATCTCAATACCTCACAAAAGTGACCAAAAATAGGCAAAAACTCATATTCAATGTTTATCCTTCTTCAAGTGCCTCTAAAATTTACGTTTAAACCTCTAATATAGGGTTGATTAACATATAACCATGCTCTTAAGTGGACTGTTTTTTCCTAATTAATTGAATTTAAGTTATTCTAATCAATTAACCCTTCTATTATATCACTTATTTTATGAAAAAAATTTATGTTCCCACATTTCAATGAAACTTCTTTAATTTTGACACATAATAGGGTATTTTGAAATTTCTAATAAACTATTATCCCTTTATTAGATACTTAAAAAATCATAACCAATTATTATCAAAGAAAATTAGTCTCCAATATAAAACCCTTTTCATATATTCATCTATAAAAACTAAAATAAATGGTTCCTTATTTCAATTTCTATGATAGAAACATGCTCATTCAATAACATTTTTTTTTTCTAGACTTGGGGAATTGTTAATTCTCTAAGGATATTAGAGTTTATATTAATTTTCACTACTATCAAAAACCCTAAAGTTATATTTATGTAAAATTTAAAGTTTAATATTATAAGGAATAATAAATACAAGTTACCATCTCAAAAATAATTGTTAGATATTCATTAATGTGTTAATAAATTGAATTGAAATATAAACTAAATTGAATTGAACTATTTTACTCAATTATGATATTAAATGAATTAAATGTCCGGGATAAAAATAGAGGGGAATTAATGTCTAAGTATGGTTTTATTTATTCATCTCAACTCAATCCCACTAATGATATTGATTCAATGAACACTCAATAGACTTATCTGGGTAAGTAGTTCGACTTGGTTAGAAAAAAACTAAAACTACCTAAGAGCATCGATTTGAAATAGGAGGATAAAATACACCTAGAAATGTTAATTAAAGTTATATCTAATGTAATAATATACTATATTACGTTAGTTTTTATCCCCTAACTGACCTCAATCTTATTGATGGCTAGGGGATATGGTTTATTTTAATCTCAATGTGGTACAATTTAATAACAGAACTCCATGAGTAAAGAATAATGTAAAGAACATGTGGTATACATAGCCTTAATCCAATTCCACCATATTATATGATTCTAGCCACACATAGTTGAGTATTAATCAATCATATGTGAACCAAATTTCATATAATAGGGAATAAAATTACAAAAATAAAACAAAGGTATTGAGAGACAATGCAACAATTAATTAAATTTCAATTAAAAAATATATGTATGAATTCAAATATTATATAATGAAAATCAAAAGATAATGAAGAAACCTAAATAAGTATCTCCTTATAACAAAAGTAATCTCACTCCTCAGTCCTCCTTGTTTCCAATAATTACCTTATATGATTTTTCTTCTATTAGTTGTTCTCATTTTCTATGGGTAAAACCATCTAGGAAGATATCCAAAAATAAATTCAAACATCCCTAAACAATTCCCCCTTTATTCCTAAAATATAAGAATTCTAATGAAATATTTTTTTTGATTAGATTCTTATGAAGAATAGGAAAAACCAATATTATGTACCCTTCTAAAATTGAGAAAACTCATAATTTATTGATCTATTGTTTAGGAAA
This sequence comes from Viscum album, assembly GCA_963277665.1. Classification (NCBI taxonomy): domain Eukaryota; kingdom Viridiplantae; phylum Streptophyta; class Magnoliopsida; order Santalales; family Viscaceae; genus Viscum; species Viscum album. The sequence continues at coordinate 1,197,338,237 of OY728140.1, forward strand.
ATCATGGCATAATTCATCCTCATACATTGAAAACACCAGTCAAATAAGATCTAAAATATAAGGATAAAATACTATCTAAAATATTACATATTATTTTCTTCCTTCCAAAATATTTGGTAATATATTGAATTACATATTATCTTCATAAAATATGGTGTTATTTTAAGATAAAACAAAGATATAAATCTTTTGAACCGTGATATCAAGACTTTTTCATTTTTAAGTGATCCATGGTGCCGGATAAAACTTTCCAACATAACAAGTCTATGAAATTATTAAGTACTCCTCTTGTATTAGATAATAACATAACGAGATTAGAAGCAGTGTTGTCTCCCTACACCTCATGCATGAATCATACACCATAAAACATAGATAAACCCTATAGTATAAAATAATCCACTGAGTTAGTGTTTTTGATCCTCTCTAACTATGAAAATCGGGGTCTACAATACATGTCGATTGGTTGTGAAACATAATCATGTAAACCCTAGCCATGTCGGAGGAGGAAAATCATGGAAATTCTGTTTCACTCCATCTATGAAAATTTCAATTTAATTTAAAAATAATCACACTCTCTTAACCCCACATTGGTTTTCATATAAAGATGAGAATCTTTATTACCTGGGGTATGAGGCACCTGGCTCATTTCCATGCTGTGGTGAAACATTGACCCCATACCTGGGTAACTCCATACTAGAGATCTATTTCTCTTGACCATGCACCATACCAAACATGGCTATTTTTAGTTCAGGTTCCTTATAACCGTTGGGCCCTTTCAGTGTACTGGCTTAACGTGTCGACTAAATTTTGAATTATTTATTGTCTTATTTTTCCTTTTCCAAAATCTACTGCCTTTAAAAAATTTTCCCAAATCCTCACAACCACTTTAAATTCTCAAATAATATTTTCGTACCATGAAATAAATAGATACCAAATTAATAAAAGAAATAAATGATGAAAAAAAACATAAAATTTAGAATTATCAAAATCCCACACATTCAAATAATTACTTGTTCTAAAAAATCTCAAATTATAATTCCTATTGGATCCATACCTTTACAAGTGAGTAATTATATTCATCATGCTCATAAATATAAATTTAAAACTAAGGATTTAAAAATAATAAAACTTACCAAATTAACAAGTTATTCCAATCATACCTCTTATATTACTCCCAATTCAATACATTTTCCCCCTTCACTCACATCATTCAACCATTCATTAACATCGTTTCCGTTATTGACTTACATCACCAAAATTTTATTTCATTCATAATTCAAGATCATTTGATATGGAGATATGTACAATCTCATGTATGTTCAATCTATCTATTTTCTGGAAAAAAATTTATATATCTACTTATAAATTAAACCAAAAAAATCGTGAGCACTTTTTTATTAAGGCTCAAATGTATCAGAGGCTAATGTGAGTTGATTATGATGTGAGAAATTTAATTTAGAGGATTTAAATAGAGAGTAATTTTTTTTACGTACAATGCATGATATTCAATATAAATTTTAATGAAAGAACTCCATTAAATTATTTAAAAAAGTTGTCATCTTCACTTCCTTTACTCTTTATCAATGGTTTAGAAAATAATCTTGGAATATAATAAATGAATGTGGTTCATATTATTATATTTTTATATATTTTTTATTTTCTGAATTTTTGTTTATTTTTTTCTATATTATTTTTTTCAACTCTTAATTTTTCTCATCAATTGAGTAATTTGAATTTAAGTATAATAAATAAAGGATTTTGAGCCCTTTCCTCCAAATAATAAAGAGAGGATTCCGCCAAATTTAATTCATAGAACTCTCACGTATTGGTACCATGAAACAGTCAACACCATATTTAAATCTCAAGAAGAATAATCATGTAATTATACTAAATAAAAATAGTATAAAGGAAAAACAATCTTTTAATATGGATTAATGTTTAGGTATTCAATGATTTCCAATGGTTTCAAAAATGATAAAATATTGGGTTGGTATCAAGGTCAAAAAGAGTAAATATAAATCAAACGATTACCTCAATCATTATAATATAATTCAAAATAATAATTATTTGATTGATTTTTTTAGTAGTTATGCAGATCCAAGTCCCCTTGATAAATAAGGTATAAGAATGATTATGTCAAAAATACTTTTAACCTTCTCGGGAATGGGAATTTCTTCCAATCTATTCAAGGAATGAATAGTAATAATTACTATAATAAATGAAAGATTATAATAATAAAAGTAAAAAAATCATATCAATACTCACTTCTAGATAACTTAAAATTGGAATAAGAATGTAACTTTCATATATTTCCACCTATATCTCTTTTTCTTCATTTATGAGAATGTTTAATCTTAAATTTTACAACAATTATAAATAATTTTCTTTAGTGGTTTTGTATCTTAGTTCAGTTATAGAGGGGAAAAATATAAATGTGGGTTTCTAAGGATTCATACCCAAGACTTAAACTGAACATTGTCCCCACTGTTGAATAAATGTGCAGGGGGTGGATGAAATTAAGAATTCATGTAGAACAGAAGGATAAATAAAAAAATGAAAGAAACTAAAATTACCCCCTTTTAAAGAAAATAAATGTCCATTTTCCTTGTAATGATTTGAATAATTGAGGTTATTTTTAAGTTTTTATTTTGGGTTTTACTCTCTTTTTTCATGTTTCTTAATTTATAGACCTAAAAAATTAGAATAAGTATGTAAAGTGAAATTTCCATTCCATTGAATCTAAAAAGAATAATGTAGTCAATATAAATGACCAATAGAATCCTAAAAATAAAAAAAACTAAATCCTAATTAATACTTAAATAAAAAAGTTAGGTTACCTTATAGAAGTTCTTTGATTAAGGTTTTTAGAATAAGTGTTACCTCATGTGTCACATGATAGAAGTGTCAATTTTTTTACCCAATTCAAATTTAAGAAAGGACTAAATTTATATGTATTTGGTGTAATTTGTCTCTTTATATTACATCATAGAAAAATATCACCATCTTATATTTAAATCAATGTTTTGAATAGTTTTAAGGAATTAAAAACTATTTCAAGAACTAACCATATTATATTTGGATTATCCTCAACCAATTTTTCCAGTTTTATTAACTCAAATTCTAATATGTGGATTTAAATTTCAACAACCATAATCTTTTATTCACATGCAGTAGGTTTCTATTCCCTTATAACTCTATCAAGGTCTCTGGAATCTAATTCCTCCCCCACATTTAATTGTTTCCCCTTATATTTAAATTATATAACATATATTTGAATTACATTTGTTTCCCCTCCATTATTTTCTTTTGTGCATCATTCTTTTATAACACTCTCTTCCTTGAATTTATCATGTATGGGTGTTTCATCCTCCATTAATTTAACTTTAATGTTATATTTATAATTAGATGACCCATTATATTTAGCTTTGAACTTGGTATCATTTTTAGTTTTCTCTTCCATTTCAATCTTGAATTCAGCCTCATTGACAAGGTATTAATTTTATTAAGCTAACTTCATTTCCACTCTTTCCAGAAGTTTACATACATCATTTAACTATTCTTTTATGAATGTTAAGGAATCTTTTTGATGCTTAGAATGTAATCTATACTTCTATTGTGTTTTTTATGTAGTCCCAATCATTGATATATAACTCTTCATTTGAGTGTAGTATTTTTCCCAAGAGATCCAGTTGTAGTGCTAAGTATATGTGGGGATTCATCTTGTATAACCTCAACCACTAAAAATAGTATTCAATCATGTGGAAAGGAACAAAAAAACCTAAACTAAAATCAAAAAATAGAATTGGGAAGAGAAAAGTCTTGATTTAAGTAACTAGTTTTCTCAACATTACCAGTTTTCGTTGTTCCCTAACAACGATTATAATGAAATGAATATCCTTATGGTGTTTTTAATTACCCATAGAGGTTTGAGTTTAGAATTTAAATTTTCCCCAAAAATTACTAACCCTAAAATCATAGTAAAGTGAATGTAAAGGATCTGTCCCATTAAGAATTAGGAATCCTTGTTTAAATCTTTAAAATAATTATTAGATCTGTACTAACATGTCCATAAGGTGAATTGAAGTCTAAAATAAATTTAATTAAAATATATTAATAAATTATGATATTAAATCAATTAAAATTTATAGAGAAATAATAGAGGGAAATTGATATCCAAGGGTAGTTTTTTTTACTTGATATAACTCAACTCTACTTGTGAGATTGATCCAATCAATAGTTGTGAGACTTATCAATGTAATTAATTATACTTAGTTAGCACAAACCAAGGCTACCTAAGACAATATATTCCTTTGATTGAGGTAATATAAAAAACCTAGGTGTATTGAGTTCTGTCTCAAAATTAAATGGCGGAGTTAATCCAATTCTTGTTCTCCAAACCCCTCTATCACATTGGGTTCCTCCCCTTAATCACCATAAATATCTCTAGTAGTCTAGAATATATGGTTTATTTTAATTTAAATGTGGTAATGGGTATTAAGTGAAATTGAATAGAAAATAATAATGTAAATAATATTTGGTACACATCCCATTCAGCTAATTCCACCCTATTTTTTGTGTTTATCCACTCCTAATTGAGTGTTCGTTGGTCATGAGAAAAGGAAACATCATAGAAGAGGGAATAAAATTACAGAAAAAAACAATAGTATTGATAAATAATGAAACACTTAATTAAATATTGATTAATCAACTAATTTATGAATTTTATGATTATATAATGAAAATAAAAAATTGAAATCAAAAACCAAACTAAGAATATCATTGGCGTATAAAGTAACTCTCACTCCTCATTCAGTAAGGTATCTATTCCCTCACTTTTAGGATTCTTACAATACTTATTCTTATTATTTTTGATGGATAAACATATACACAAATCCTTCCAAAACCTAGTCAAAATTACATCAAAATTATCTACTGTGATTCCAAATAGATAGGGATTTGAATGATTTTTTTGATAACTTGGATAATTTTGTGGTGTGGGAAACATCACTATGACAAAAAAATATATATTTGAAAACAATATAGCTTTATTAATATATTTTCTTGAGGAACACTATGGTTTAATAAAACCTCGTTTAGCGAAAAATCTAGTCAACTGAGATCCAAAATATGAGTATGAATTTTTCACTTAAATATAAAACATTATTTTATTCATTCCATAATATTTTTCCATGGATTTACATCCTTTTTATCATTAAAAAATATGGTTGTGGAGCAATTTTGAACTATTAAGTTGAGTTTCTGAAACCATAAAGATGTGTAGAATCAATTGTTTAGGTGCTCGACGTTGTAGGAGAAACCTTTTCCACACAATAAATCCATGATAACCTCGATTCCTCCTCATGAAGTATATAACGATGCAATACAACTGGTTGTAACATGAGATCCATGTACCTCATGAATGTACCGGATCCCATGGTGAAAAGAGAAACCCTATGGAATAAGATAATCCACCGAGGTAGTGTTTTTGACCCTTTATTTAGTGGCAGTAGTGGTCCATAATGTAAGCAGGGTGACTTCGACAAAAAATCATGAAAACCCTAGCCATGCTGGAAGATGATGAGAAGGGTGAAACCATTTCACTCTTTCCACATACATTTTTATATAATTATAGAATACCCATACTCTCTCGATCCCACATCTATTTTTTATTTTGAGACGCACAAGTTCATTATCTAGTATTTGTGAAACCCAAATCATTTCCTTACAATGGTTTCAGTCTGCACATTATCCCCCTACCGAAGCTACCTCATACCATCTCTCTACCACTCTTTCCCATATACCTCCTCACACATGTTTATTCCCACAATTCTATCACTATTTCACTGACTAGGACATGGATTATACCTTGCCTCTTGTTTCTGCCTTGGTAAATGGTTCCTTTGATTGATCTTGGATTCCTCAGAATGGTTGGGATCCTTCGATTTATTTTCTTAAAGGGATTTCTTATTTTTTAAAAAATTTCTTTATATTAGTATTCAATTTCCAAAATTCATGTCCTTTAAATAGATTTTTCCAAAATCCTCATAGCCTCTTTAAATTCATAAAAAAATTATTTCCTGTTATGAAATAAATAAATACCAAATAAATTAAATATAATAACTACAAAAATAATGAAATAAACAGTGGAAATATTAATACAATTTATACCTATCAATATTCTATGGTGTATTCCTGAAATTAAGAAATTTTAAAGTCCTCTTAGACATATATTTTTTTTATAGACAATCATTAAGATCTTATTATTCAAACCATCATTAGTAACTAAATATGAACCATCAATAATCATTTTATCTTTCTTTGATAATGGTAATTAATCCCAACTATTTAAGAGATTATCCCTTATTTCAATTTGTTCATGAAATTCATGACTTGAATTTATTATTCATTTTTTTGGTTAAGTTATTGACCAATATATCAGTTCTTGATGCCTTAAAAAACCAAACCATATAAGTAAAGTGGACAGTATTTATAAAAATATCACACACTGAGAAAAATAATAATAATAAGGTCACCAATCAATGTAATTACTTAGAAACCCCTGGAAAACATAGACTAAAACTCTCATAAAATGAGAGATGATATTAAAGGAATTATTTTTTAAATTCACCAATTTTGGTGGTTATATTACTATTATTTGTATATTTTCCATATTAACCAATAAAGCATAATGATCATCACAAAATATCATATTTAATCCAAACATGATTTAAAATAAAATCATTTTTGTTTACATTCACTTTAAAGAATGAATTAAAATTATTTTAATAAAAAATAATATCCACTTTAGAGAATATAATAAAATTGTTTTATCTTGTTTTATTATATATTTAAAATGAAGATATTAATATTTCATTCAATGTTTTCATCCAATTTAAGGGATGAATATCAGTAATATATATTTATATTATTCTTCAGGGAAACATAATTTATTTCATATACTTTACATTTAACTAGTAAAATAAAATATAAAATAAAAAAACAATGAAATATTTCTTAAAAAATACAAAAAATGAATATTATCATCCTCATGATATTTTTTTAATCATAATAAATATTAAACAAATTTGGTTTTATATAGAAATTGTCATGACTAAATTTTATTATGTCTTCATCATAGTTCATGAAATGATTTTGGAAGTGTACTTCAGTGTATAACTTGCATGTGATGTTCATAATTTGATTAATTTGGGTAGATGATTTTCTGATTTTTATTTGATAAATGATGTTTTTATTGACATAAACCACTCTGATTATTTACAAAATTTCAATAATAAATAATCACATATACTTTTGGGAATTGAGTTGAATTTAATTTTGAGGAGTCATTATTTCTATCTAAAAGATATTTATTTTTTCCTGACAAAAAAATGTTAATAAAACAATTCATATATTTTTTTCAATATTATCAATATGAAAAAATATAATAATATTTTACATATAAAATAATAGTTTCTTATTGATAGAGATATTTAAATGAGTGAAAATAGTATAATTATTGTGATTCATAATGTGGAGAAGGTGATCATAATGATAATATGTTATGAAATAAGAATGTGAATTTGAATTACATCAAGAAGTATTTCAAAATCAGGACCACTTTGTTGAACGTAAAAAAATATATCATTAATCAAAGCTAAACCATAATATTGAATGAATCCAAATTATGATTAATGGATATAATATGGAATTATAAAATAAAATATATATGCATGAAACTACTATATATTACACCATTTCAAGTGGTGGCCCTTATCATTGCTAAAAAAATAACTGATAAATTGTTGACCTTTATCAGTATTAGGAAAAAGCATAGATAATGGTTACCTGCATCAGTACTAAGGAATGTGTTGATAAAATGTCAAAGTTTTCTAGCATTGATAAAATTTGCCATTTATCGATGACTTTTTAACACTTTTAATTGGTAAACTTTTATCAGTTCTAAAAAAGCATCGATAAAGGGTACCATGAGTTATATATTTTTGTATACAAATTTATATATTATTAAATATGATTTATATAACATTATATATATATATTTTTATTAATAATATATATATATATTTAATATTTTAGAATAATTTTTAATTATATATATAATTATAAATACACACACACAAACATATATATTATAAAATAGAATATGAAATATATAAAAAATTATATAAATAAATTTGATATATTTTGTATTTATATTTATTGTATATGTATATTAATATTATATAATTTATAATATACATATATATTTATAATATAAATATGTATTTATAATATTGAAATATATTTTTAATATACATATATTTATTTTTATATGTGTGTGTTTAACACACCTTTTTGTGGGGCAGGGAAAAACAATTTATTACCGATGTATAATATAGAGGCAACCTAGGTAGTCTCTTAAACAGGTGTAAACACAAAAATACTATCACTTTTAAGTTGTTTAATGAAAATTATTTTTATTTAGATTGAGAATATATAATTTTTAAAGTAATTAAATTAGATAATTTAAAATAATTGATGAAATAATTGTCATGTCGAGCTTGGATAAAACTATTACAATGCAATACATGTTCCAAATTTTACCAATATTCTTTTTCTATGTTGGTAAGAGGTAGATTCCAGAATTGCTTTCTCTCTCTCCCTTAGCTAGATGGTGATGGTGAGAGTGTTCGTAACTGAGATCTCATATAGGTATACCATCATTCCTATGTGTAAGTGTTGCATAGGGAGCACTTGTTTGACTTAGGAAATGTAACACCCGAGACTTTTATGAGAAATATTTTGTTTTTATGTTATATAAATCATCAAAGGAATCTTTCACTACACACAACACTAGCTTGTCTTGCTTTACACGCAACCACGACCTTCCTCGATAGCTTGCGCCGTACGCAATACCGAGTTTCACTAAACAACGATATGCTATTAAAATATTATTAAAACTAGCTGTTATGAATAGTAATAACCACTTTTTGAAGTTTTTTTCATTTTATTTTTCAAAATGGACTTCATTTTTGGTTTCGGAATATCGAAATTATCATAGGGTGAAATTTTGGTATTTTTCTGGAAATTTTCAATTTTTGATGAATAGTGAAAACACTAGGTTACTATTTAAAAACCGACTTTTTATTTAAATAATTATTTATTTTATTTAAATTTATTTTAGGTCAAAATTGATACATAATACCTATATAAGTTCAATGTAGATCATTGGAGTAATTTTATAATAATTTTAGATATAAAAAAATTTTATTGAACTTTTCACCGTCTTTTACCCACCTCCTAGGAGAATTTTCAAATTTACATAAAACTTAATTTTACCGCTTCTGTGAGTGGATTTTCAAAAATCCGAGAGACACGGTTGATGTCAGTAAGTAAAATGTGGTTCAATGAGATGAAAATAATTTTTGGTGAATACTAACTTTTTACTTTTATTTACCACGGTTAAAAGTAAACAGGGTAATTAAGGGTAAAAATGATATTATTATTACCCTAATACATGTCCTAATTCTATTGGATAAGTGTAATTCCATTAAAAACAACCTTATTAATAAAATATGACCATTTAAGACCACTTGGATTAGATTAGGACATTTATTATTAATTTATTTAAAGAAGGGTTAAAATAGTTAAAATCAAAGTTTAATAAGTAAATAATTTTTAATATAGGGTTATTTATAAGATAAATTCGACCATAAATATTCATTAGAAAGATAAAACGATTTCCTACATAATGGTATTTTATTTTTCATTTTTAAACAATAAATAAATTAATTTATTTATGACACAATTATGATGCAGTAATTATCTTATTAATGAAATATTGACATAATTGATGTTATAAATACCCAAATAAATGTAATTTGAGACTTTTTATTAATTAAACTAATTTTCTAGGTCAATATGACATGTTAGTATTGATTTAATTAACTTTTTTTGAACTAATCATTTTGTTATGATTTTCACAAAAATCAATTACTAAATAGTGTCAAAATTGACATAAAATAGTTTTTAAAACAAATATTATATTATTGATTGTTATTTTATTCCTAAAAATCTAAGGATCGGCCAAGATACATATATCATGATAGGTGTATCATTAATGGTCCACTTGGGGGTCTCTTGGATATATATGGTAAGTTTATTAACTATATAATATAAAAATACAAAGTGACATGGTAAATGTCAATCTAATTAACTAAGAGTTAAAACTAAAATATAAGGTTAATATAATGACCTAAACTTGTCTAAATTCTATTGGATGAGATTATCTAGACCCATCCCCACATTAGATTTGAAATATATCAATGTGGATCTATTAAAAACCGAATTTGACTTCATAATAAAATAATAGTTTTAGTTATTCCAAAGGTGCCCCTCTCCTCCCTTATAAAAGGGAACCTCCTCCCTCTCTTCCTCACACCACTTTTAGCCTTCATGATCGGCCAAACCATGAAAATTTCTCCTCTAAACTTTACTAGAGACATCCTAGAGGTCCTGGTATTCTTAAAAGATCAATTTTAGTGCCCTAAAAGGAAGTCTCAAAGAAGCGCTTCAAAGAAGAGGTAATGTCCGTTACCGATTCTTTCATCTTTATTTCTTCTTCCACTTATTATTATTTAGTTGTTTCATTATGAAGTAATAACATCAGTATAATTAATATACTGATATGTTATTATAAGTATTAAATAACCCTATTTCACCATCTATCCATCCTATGGAAAATGAAATCACCGCGCGTGCGTACGTACGAAATACCATCTCCACGCCGTGGTGTAATCTATTTTTCCCCACCACCTTACATGGATGGGTATAATGGTGTAAATAATAAATAAATATTTATATTTTAAATTGATATTGATTATTAAATAGTATACATACACTCCAATACAATTCTGTGATCATGGGAATGATATCATCGCTCGTGCGTACGTACGGAATACCGTCTCCACGATGTGATGCGACTTGTTCTACATGATCTTCATTGCATAATGATTATATAAATAAATTGAATGAATTAATATGATATATATTACACTAATACCATTCTGGAAAAGAGGTATCTATAACCTAAAGAGAAGAATAAGAATTTATTTGACAAAACACGCATAAGAACAAAAAGTAATAAACACCTGAATAACAAGTAGTAATGAAATACTACTAATAAGAAGCTAAGAATATGACCATATATGATATCATAACAATAATTATTATTATGGAATAAGTCAATAACATTATTTAAATCATTATATAGGAGGTTCGGACACTTACGAAGCAAATTGGACCTAAGGTAAGGGAAATATCACAATCTCATTTTTATCTGAGATTGTTTATGCTTTGGAATTTACTAGGGTGTATTTTATCATCCACATCCATGTTTCCTCAATATGTAATATTATTTTCATCCACCTAAAATTGTTTAAATCTAATTTTACCCTTCGGTGAGTTTTTAGTAAAAGATATGAAAGTAATGTTTTGTGGTTTTTCGTACGAGGTACTTTTTGAATTTTCCGACAAAAGTACGAGAAGAATGTTTTTTTTAACTTACACAGCATGGATGGATTTTTAAAACATTATTTCCAAGAAGTGTCCTTTACAAGTTTTCAAGTTTATTTTTAATAAACTTCTTTTAGTTTAGAATTGTATGACATGTTAAGAAAGGAAAAGTGTTCTTGAAGTAGAAAGGTTATTTTCCTCAAGAATGGAGTTCAAGTGTTTTATCAAAATTATTTTCCATATAAGATAATAAAGGGTTCTGTTTCTATCCCTATTATTACATTGATTTGACTATCTTGTGATGGAATTATTTTTAGGAATTCCTTTATTCTATATGAATTGTTTTATGATGTCACGATGTTTAAGATTCCCATTTTTATTATATGGGTTATGCTATGATGTATGGTTTATGATTTTGTGGCACACATAAGAATGATATCATTATAAGAGTGGTGGGACCTATATCTCCCTCCAATTCATTGGGTAATGATTTTATATCTCATGAGATAGGCATGGCTGGAACGGAAGGTTAAACCGATTCAGTGAAACAGGACTGAAACGAGGAATGAAATCGGTTCAGAAATGGACTTTTTCCACTAAGATAGTCTTGGCAATGAGTCTTGACTAATAAGAAATGATTCTCTACGATTATGTGTGTATGACACAAAGTTTCATGTTTTAAGTTATGATTATTGGGATTACATTTCACTACTATGATTTATCCCATGTTATGAAATTATGATCTCTTTTGCAGGTTAAGATTTCCAAAAGTTATGTTCATATGAATACGATGTTATTGATATATTTTTTTTACCCTTACTGAGCATATGAGCTCAGACTTTTGTATGTTTTCTTTCCCCAGGCCAGGAAAATGTTTATTAAGTAAGATATGCCAAAAGGGACTATATATATGATGAAATAAATGGGAGATAGTGTAGACGCTTTATGAACCAGTTGTTTATGTTTCCTAGTTTCTAAAGACACTATACCTATACGGTCCTTTCCTGGTTTTGTTATATGTTTTAATAAGTGTGATTCAATTTTGAATTAATAACAATGTATGTAAAGTGTGGGTCTTTATAGTTGGTATCAAAGGAAAGGTATAGTCAACATTTGGAAACTAGGATGTGAAAGCCTTAGTAAGAACCCTAAGGATAAGTCTAAGAATAGAACACAATCTTAGTGTTTTAGAAATGACCATGAATAACATAGGATAAAACCTTAAGTATGAAATTTTATTCTTGATTATGTGGTTTTCCTATTATAATTAGTGTTTCTCACACTATTCTTCTTGGTTTTAGTCAATGGTTTGAACCCGAAGGAACCGTGTTAATGCAGAATGCGACGGGCAATGCAATGATTGTCCCCCTGAGCAACCAAACGTTATGGGTGCTGGAATGAAAAATCTTGTAGCCATGCTCACACAACTTTCTCAAGCTATGAATCATGCAGGACTTCCAAACGAGCAAAGGAAGGAGCAACATTCTGTTGAATCCTTCATGAGGCAGCGTCCACCTTCATTCAGCGGGTCTACTGATCCATTAATTGCTGAACAATGGATTAGTACTACTGAAAAGATATTTTCAATTCTTCAATGTTCTGAACATGATAAAGTCATCCTAGAAGTGTATCGTTTGGAAGTAGATGCTGATCAATGGTGGAATCTTATCAATAATACGAGGCAAAGAGATGAAATTGAGTCCATGGAATGGGACAAGTTCAAGAACTTATTTTTCAATAAGCACTTCCCTGGTATTCTCCGAACAAAGATGGAGAAAGAGTTTCTTGAACTGAATCAAAAGGGTGATGAATCTATTGGTACCTATAAAGCATATTTTACAAGACTTGCAAGGTATGATTCTGGTATTATTATACAACCTGAGAGTAAGATCGATTGATTCTTTAGTGGCTTAAAACCAAGTCTTCAAAGGGCCTTATCCATAAGGGACTTCAATAGCTACGAGGAAATCATTCGACGTGCTCTCAAAGTTGAAATGGAGATTGGAGTAACCCATCAGTCATATGGGTTTGATAAGAAGAGGAAAATGGAATTCAAAGGAAAATCAAAATAGCACATTGAAAAGAAGATGAGCTTTCACTTATGCTCAAAGTGTGGAAAGAAACATGGAGGGAGTTGTCTTAAAGGGACAAGTAAATGTTTAAAATGTGGAAAGGAAGGTCATCGGGCATTTGAATGCCGCAATGATGGGAAGAATATGTCTAAGGATGAAAAAAAGGAAGGGATACACAGAATGAAAATACTACAATTCAATGTTTCAAGTGCAAGGAGATGGGGAATTATGGCAATAAATGCCCTAATCCAAGGGTTGTTGATGATGATAGACATCAAAAAAATCTTAAGGCTAAATAAAAACGAAAGTCACATGCAATATCTATCAACGATGTGGAGTATGATAATGATGTGGTGAAAGGTACACTTACCATCCACTCTAAATTAGAAAATGTTTTATTTGATTCTGGATCCACCCACTCTTTTATTTCTGAAGAATTTTCTAAGGGTATCACTGTATTACCTCAACAATTAGATGTTCAGTTTGCTGTGACAACCCCTAATGGCACAACAGTCACATCAAAAGTTTATAATTCTTCTCCGATTGAAGTTTGTGGGAAAGTGCTTCCTGAAAATCTTGTGATCCTCCCTATAGTGGAATTTGATGTGATTCTTGGCGTGGATTGGATTTCTCTATATGGAGCTCATATCAATTACTAAATAAGGGAAGTCACATTTCATATTCCAGAACAATCTATGATTGCCTATCGATGCAAGGATGAACATAACCTTCTAGTGGAAATTTCTTCCATCTTATGGGTCTCAATTCCACTAAATGAAGGTTATTTATTTCAAATGGTTGGTGAGAAACTCACGATTAAGAATATTCCCATTGTATGGGAGTTTGATGATGTCTTTCCGGAGGAATTTCCGGGTCTTCCACCAAATCGTGAAGTTGAGTTTTCAATAGAACTCGTACCAGGTGCTTTGCCTATTTCAAAGACACCTTATATAATGGCCCCAATTGAGTTGCAGGAATTGAAGAAGAAACTCCAAGAGAATCTTGATAAGGGGTTCATACGCCCTAGTGCGTCACCTTGGGGAGAACCTGTTCTGTTTGTTAAGAAGAAAGATGGATCAATGAGACTCTGCATTGATTATAGAGAACTTAACAAGATCACTATCAAGAACAAATATCCTATCCCAATCATTGATGACTTATTTGACCAACTACGTGGAGCTCAATAATTTTCCAAGATTGATATTCATTCAGGGTATCATCAATTAAGGGTAAAAAGGGAGGATATACCAAAGACGACTTTCCGTACAAGGTATGGACACTATGAATTTATAGTGATGCCATTTGGTCTTACTAATGCCCCTGCTATCTTCATGGATCTAATGAATAGAGTCTTTAGAGACTATCTTGATCAGTTTGTGGTAGTCTTTATAGACAATATTCTTGTATATTCTAAGAGCAAGGAAGAACATGAAGAGCACTTTAGAATTATATTGAAGACCCTGAGAAAGGAGAAACTTTATGCCAAATTTACCAAGTGTGAATTTTGGATTCAAAAAGTTTCATTTTTGTGCCACATAATCTCAAAAGAGGGGATATCTGTGGATCCAGCAAAAATAGAGGTTATCGAAAGATGGTCGAGACCAACAACAGTAACTGAGATCCGAACTTTTCTTGGTTTGGATGGATATTATCGACGTTTTGTGAAAGATTTTTCATTATTATCTAATCCACTCACCAAGTTGACTCGGAAAGGGGTTAAGTTTGTTTGGACGGAAGAATGTGAAGATAATTTTAAGGAGTTGAAAAGAAGATTATCCAGTGCACCTATGCTCACACTGCCTTGTAGTGAAGAAAGGGTTTTGATCTATAGTGATGCATCCAAGACGGTATTGGGGTGTGTTCTCATGCAAAATGATATGGTGATAGCTTTTGCCTCTCGAAAATTGAAAATCCATGAGCAAAATTAACCAACTCATGATTTAGAGTTAGCTGCGGTAATCTTTGCATTAAAGATTTGGAGGCATTATCATTATGGAGAAAGGTGTGACATTTATACTGATCAAAAAAGTTTAAAGAATATTTTCACACAAAAGGATCTGAATATGCACTAAAGAAGATGGTTGGAGCTGATTAAGGATTACGACTACTCAATTCATTACCACCCTAGGAAAGAAAACAAGGTGGCAGATGCATTAAGTCGACAAAATCATGTCAGTTTATCCATGATGAGGATCACAAAAGATCCAATATTTATGGATTTACAAAGGATGGATGTTGGAATTATAATGGAAGGGGGGAAATCGTATCTTTATCAAATGAATGTAAAACCATATATTCATGTGAAGATTAAAGAGGCACAGAAAGAAGATGTAGAGTTACAAAAGAAGGTGAGAAATGTTGCTGAATTCAACCTTGATTGTGATGGGATAATAAAGTTCCGGAATTGGTCTTGTGTTCCACCCATCCCCGAATTAAAGAAGGAGCTGCTGGATGAGGCTCATAGTTCTTCATTCTCTATTCATCTGGGAAGCACGAAGATGTATAGGGATCTAAAAGAGTACTTCTGGTGGGATGGCATGAAAACAGATGTTGCTGAATATGTCTATCAATGCTTGGTTTGTCAGCAAGTTAAAGCTGAGAGACAAAAGTCTAAGGGGATGTTACAACCATTACCCATACCTGAATAAAAATAGGAAAACATCACTATGGACTTTGTCACCGGACTTCCTAAAACATCCAAAGGAAATAATTCTACCTGGGTCATAGTTGATCGTCTTACAAAGTCTACACACTTCATTGCTATTAGATAGGATTTCTCTCTGGATCAGCTTGCCAGAATATATGTAAAGGAAGTGGTAAGATTGCATGGAGTACCACTTTCTATTATATCTAATCGGGATCTGAGGTTTACCTCAAAGTTCTGGTGAAGTCTTTAGCATACTCTGGATATAGAGTTGAGTTTCAGCAATGCTTATCATCCTCAGAAAGACGGTCAGTCTGAGAGAACAATTCAAACTCTAGAAGATATGTTGAGATCTTGCTCTATGGATTTCAAAGGTGGTTGGGATCAACACCTACCTTTGGTGGAATTTTCTTATAATAATAGCTTTCACTCTAGTATTTAGATGGCTCCTTATGAAGCTCTCAATGGAAAGAAATGCAGGACTCCAACTTGCTGGGATGAAGTTGGGGAAAGAAATCTATTAGGACCTGATCTTGGTGATGAGATGGCAGAAAAGGTCAGATCTATTCAACAACAGATAATAGCAGCTCAGAATCGACAAAAAAGTTATGCTGACAACTGAAGAAAAGACTTAGAGTTTGAAGTGGGTGATAAAGTGTTCTTACAAATATCTCCCTCGAAGAGGGTCATGAGATTTGGAAAGAAGGGAAATTTGAGCCCTAGGTATATCGGTCATTTCGAAATACTGGATCGTGTTGGGAAGGTAGCTTACCGATTGGCGTTTCCCTCGAATCTCTCTCAAGTTCACGATGTGTTCCATGTATCTCTCCTGAGAAATTACATACCTAATCCTTCACATGTACTCAGCTTAGAAGTTGTACCGTTGGAGCAAGATCTTTCTTATGAAGAACAACCGATAGAGATTCTGGATCGTAGCAAAAAAGTCCTACGAAACAAGACCACTCGATTGGTGAAAGTTTTATGGAGGAACCGCCAATTAGAATAAGCTACAAAAAAGCTTGAGGATATGATGAGGGAGCGGTATCATCATCTTTTTGTTACAAAGTGATGAATTTCGAGGGCGAAATTCAATTTAAGGGGGGTAGAATGTAACACCTGAGACTTTTATGAGAAATATTTTGTTTTTATGTTATATAAATCATCAAAGGAATCTTTCACTACACACAACACTAGCTTGGCTTGCTTTACATGCAACCGCAACCTTCCTCAATAGCTTGCGTCGTACGTAATACCGAGTTTCACTAAACAACGATATGCTATTAAAATATTATTAAAACTAGCCGTTATGAATAGTAATAACCACTTTTTAAAATTTTGTACATTTTATTTTTCAAAATGGATTTCATTTTTGGTTTCGGAATATCAAAATTATCCTAGGGTGAAATTTTGGTATTTTTCTGGAAATTTTTAATTTTTGATGAATAGTGAAAACACTGGGTTACTATTTAAAAATTGAATTTTTATTTAAATAATTATTTATTTTATTTAAATTTATTTTAGGTAAAAATTGATACATAATACCTATATAAGTTCAATGTAGATCATTTGAGTAATTTTATAATAATTTTAGATATATAAAAATTTTATTGAACTTTTCACCGTCTTTTACCCACCTCCTAGGAGAATTTTCAAATTTACAAAAAACTTAATTTTACCGCTTCTGTGAGTGGAATTACAAAAAATCCGAGAGACACGGTAGATGTCAGTAAGTAAAATGTGGTTCAATGAGATGAAAATAATTTTTGGTGAATAGTAACTTTTTACTTTTATTTACCACGGTTAAAAGTAAATAGGGTAATTAAGGGTAAAAATGATATTATTATTACCCTAACACATGTCCTAATTCTATTGGATAAGTTTAATTAGATCAAAAACAACCTTCAGAATAAAATATGACCATTTAGGTCCATTTGGATTAGATTAGGACATTTATTATTAATTTATTTAAAGAAGGGTTAAAATAGTTAAAATCAAAGTTTAATAAGTAAATAATTTTTAATATAGGGTTATACATAAGATAAATTAGACTATAAATATTAATTAGAAATATAAAAAGATTTCCTACATAAGGGTATTTTATTTGTCATTTTTAGACATTATATAAGTTAATTTATTTATGACACAAAGATGATGCAGTAATTATGTTATTAATGAAATATTGACATAATTGATGTTATAAATACCCAAATAAATGTAATTTGAGACTTTTTAAGAATTATAATAATTTTCTAGGTTAACATGACGTGTTAGTATTTATTTAATTAACTTTTTTTGAACTAATAATTCTTTTATGATTTTCACAAAAATCAATTACTAAATAGTGTCAAAATTGACATAAAATAAATTTTAAAACAAATATTATATTATTGATTGTTATTTTATTCCTAAAAATCTAAGGTTTGGCCAAGATACTTATATCATGATAGGTGTATCATTAATGGACCACTTGGGGGTCTCTTGGATGTATATGGTAAGTTTATTAACTATATAATATAAAAATACAAAGTGACATGGTAAATGTCAATCTAATTAACTAAGAGTTAAAACTAAAAGATAAGGTTAATATAATGACCTAATCTAGTTTAAATTCTATTGGATGAGGGTATTTCGAACCATCCCCACCTTATCTTCGAAATATATCAATTTGGATCTATTAAAAACCGAATTTGACATTATAATAAAATAATAGTTTTAGTTATTCCAAAGGTGCCCCTCTCCTCCCTTATAAAAGGGAACCTCCTCCCTCTCTTCCTCACACCACTTTGAGCCTTAAAGCTTGGACAAACCCTGAAAATTTCTCCTCTCCACTTCCCTAGATACATCCTAGAGGTCCTGGTCTTCTTCAAAGACCAATTTTAGTGCCCTAAAAGGAAGTATCAAAGAAGCGCTTCAAAGAAGAGGTAATGTCCATTACCGATTCTTTCATCTTTATTTATTATTCCACTTATTCTTCTTTAGTTGTTTGATTATGAAGTAATAACATCAGTATCAATCATATAATGATATGTTATTATAAGTATGAAACAACCCTATTTCACCATCTATCCATCCTACGGAAAATGAAATCACCACGCGTGCGTACATACGGAATACCGTCTTCACGCCGTGGTGTAATCTATTTTCCCCCACCACCTTACATGGATGGGTATAATGGTGTAAATAATAACTACATATGATTATTGTAAAGTGATATTGATTCTGAAATAGTATACATACACTCCAATACAATTCCGTGATCATGGGAACGATATCATCGCTCGTGCGTACGTCCAGAATACCGTCTCCACGATGTGATGCGACTCGTTCTACATGATCTTCATTGAATAATGATTATATAAATGAATTGAATGAATGAATATTATATATATTACACTAATAACATTTTGGAAAAGTGGTATCTATAACCTAAAGAGAAGAATAAGTATTTATTTGACAAAACACGCATAAGAACAAAAAGTAATAAACACCTGGATAACAAGTAGTAATGAAATACTACTAATAAGAAGCTACGAATATGACCGTATATGATATAATAACAATAAATATGATTCTTTAATAAGTCAATAACATTATTTAAATCATTATACAGGAGGTCCGGACACTTATGAAGCAAATCGAACCTAAGGTAAGGGAAATATCACAATCTCATTTTTATCAGAGATTGTTTATAATTTGGAATTTACTAGGGTGTATTTTATCATCCACATACATGTTTCCTCAATATGTAATATTATTTCCATCCACCTACAATTTTTTAAATACAATTTTACCTTTCGGTGAGTTTTTAGTAAAAGATATGAAAGGAATCTTTTTTCGTTTTTCGTACGAGGTATTTTTTGACTTTTCCGACAAAAGTACGAGAAGAATGTTTTTTTAACTTATACGGAATGAATGGATTTTTAAAACATTATTTACAAGAATATTCCTTTAAAATTTTTCAATTTTATTTTTAATCAACTTATTTTAGTTTATAATTGTATGACATGTTAGGAAAGGAAAAGTGTTTTTGATGTAGAAATGATATTTTCCTCAAGAATGGAGTTCAAGTGTTTTATCAAAATTATTTTTCATCTAAGATAATAAAGGGTTCTATTTATATCCCTATTATTAAATTGATTTTACTATGTTGTGATGGAATTATTTTTAGGAATTCCTTTATCTTATATGAATTTTTTTATGATGTCACGATGTTTAAGATTCCCATTTTTATTACATGGGTTATGCTATGATGTATGGTTTATGATTTTGTGGAACACATAATAATGGTATCATTATGAGATGGGTGGGACCTATATCTCCCTCCAATGCATTGGGTAAAGATTTTATATCTCATGAGATAGACATGACTGGAACAACAGGTTAAACCGGTTCAGTGAAACCGGACTGAAACGAGGAATGAACTCAGTTCAGAAATGGACTTTGTCCACTAAGATAGTCTTGGCAATGAGTCTTGACTAATAAGAAATGATTCTCTATGATTATGTGTGTATGCCACAAAGTTTCATTTTGTAAGTTATGATTATTGGGATTACATTTCACTACTATGATTTATCTCATGTTATGAAATTATGATCTCTTTTGTAGGTTAATATTTCCAAAAGTTATGTTCTTATGAATATGATGTGATTGATATTTATTTTGTTTACCCTTACTGAGCATTTGAGCTCACCCTTTTGTATGTTTTCTTTCCCCAGGTCAGGAAGAGGGTTATTAAGTAAGATATGCCAAAAGGGACTATAGATATGATGAAATAAATGGGAGACAGTGTAGATGCTTTATGAACCAGTTGTTTATGTTTCCCAGTTTCTAAAGACACTATACCTATACGGTCCTTTCCTGGTTTTGTTATATGTTGTAATAAGTGTACTTCAATTTTGAAGTAATAACAATGTAGGTAAATTATTGGTCGTTATAGGAAATCCCAAATTGGATTTTTCTATTCCTAAGAAACCAATAGTTCCAATTATACACTTCCATAGATTCTAATGATCACTGAGCACTTCACCACCTAACACTAGCCTATTCCATTTTATACAGAATAGGACTAGGTGGAGGGAGAAAATGGATCATTGACTAGGGAAATAAAAATTAATATAATATAAAACAAAATTCAATTACATTTGATAAGAAATACTAAAATTTGATAATTGAAATGAGTTTAAAAAATGATATTATTTTAATAAGTGAAAAAAAATCAAGCATTAAAATTGGTTTAGCCTCACCTCCCTCGATCACTCAAAATTTTAAGCAACCATTGGAAGGGAAAATGAAAATATGGGGAAAAGGAAGGTATTTAAAAAATTAATACAAAATAATGGAAAAAAGTAGTAGCAAGTCATCCTCATCTAGATCTTCCCCTCACTAAGATTATTTCCATGAATCCCCATGGCCTTGTATTTATAGGCATTAATCATTCTTAGGGTGTCTTTGATAATCTATAAATGCATCTATTAATTCCTCATGACTCAATCTAGTGGTTCATGGAGGTCTGGCGCCAATATGCATGGGATTTGGTTATAATTTGAATGTTGACGTAGACGATTTTTTCCATCAACATGGTTCATGGAATAACACATGGTTTCAAAATATTTAATATATAGGTTCACTTTTATCTCAGGTTCTTAATATTACTTTTTATGGGGTATCCTAGGGTGTGAATTCCCTTAACGTTCATGGCATGACTTGAGTGTTACTCCATGAATATTTGTGTTCTGCTATGTTTCACTCGTTTTATACTTTCACCTCTTTTAGAAGCTATGTAATATTATCCTAGACATATCAAAATGTGGATCATGGTATTTTAAAATCTATTTTCTTGGTTCCAATCATTCATTTTATCCTTCCATAAATGAATAAAACAATAAATATTATAAATAATAATCAATTAAATTAAAAAAACAATATATTTGATATTAAAATAAGTATGCATGAAATTGTACTATCAATTCCTATACTCTTAGAACATGATTGATCTCAATCATACAGTCTTAGAAAAAATTAAATAGAAACACCATCCTAAAAATATTTAAATTTCAAATTAATAAAAAACAGATTATCGATGGAAAAATAAACTTTTAACTTCCATATAATATTTGAATTCAAATTCACACTCTTCAATGAGACTAATCAACCCAAGTATTTTACTTTCTCCCATTTGATACTTGTGTATCTTCTCATTTAATTCATTAAAATGTCATAATTAATTATTTTCATGCATGCCAATCATGCTCTACCTCATTTTAATTTTCTTTCAATCATCACTTAAGGTATTAAATTCATATAGAGTTAGGCTAATATCTTTAGTATGTTATCCAATTTTAAGCTTGAAAAAGAATAAATTATCAACCCCATAGTGGCAAAAAATGAAAATAATCATGAGGGATTATCCTAAGGTTAAAATTAATCCATAGCTTTGGGTTGGTGGGTAATTATGCTCAAAACATTAAGGCTCAAAGAGAATGTTTGTCTCTTAATAATAATGCATGATTTTTCAAATGGAAAAGACTCAATGAAATTATACCTTCAAATTAACAATGCCTTGTTCCTGGAAACTCAAAGTAGAGGTCATGATGTATTGAAATTTGAATTAATTATTCACACCCTTTTGAATTTTTCTCTACTTTTTCATAATTTATTTTTCATTTTTTTTATTTTAAAATATTTTTTCTTTTTTTAAATTTGTTCATAGAAAATATCCCAAATCCACTAACTAAAACCATATGATATATTCATCAGTCTAGAATAGTGATTTTTTATTCTCCCAAGCCACATCCATTCATTTTTCCATTTTTCATTTTTTAAATTTTTTCAATTTTTTTCCAGTGGGGTAATAATGAAATACAATAAATGAGCATGAATATTTCTCAATACCAAACATAGAACACCCACAATTATTCCTTGAAATATAGTTTATTTATTTCCACCATGACTTACCTCACCACCACACTTCAAGTTTAAAATATAATAAAAAATATGTGGGTATGGGTAGGAATGGGAAATATTGGATCATATTTTGGCTTATTTCTAACAATGTCATAATGTATTATATGGGATAAAAAGTGTAAATATAAAATTTGGTATCAAAGATAATATATTATCAATAATATTTCCTCAATTATATTAAATGTGACTTCATGCCAACATATATTATACAATTTCCAATGCAATTTATAGTAAGTGACATGCCCAAGATCTCACAAGAAATAAGTTTAATATTGAATCAGAAAATTATGTTCAATAAATCATATTGGGAATAGAACATAAAATTTTAGAAAATTTCTCATGACATGAAATAATAATAACAAATAAATCCTCGTGAATTTTATCAATTCAAAGTAAAAAAATTGCATGGAAATTTCATTTACATGAATCAACCAATTCCTCTAAATCATGATTCATCAAATTAACATAAATGATTCTCTCTAATTATTCAATTCTCCATAATACTAATTAGTTATCATTATCATTAAAATCTAAAACTTTTAATCTTGGTATTACTAAGAAAATCATGTCTCCTAGATTAGTCAAGTAAAGAAAAAAATTCAAAGTGTGGGCTTGAAAATTCTTTTTTCAAACATGAAAAAGAGGTTTAAAAAGAAGGGGTAAAATAAAATAAGGAGTTAAAACTCATAATACCATCCTAGTTACTCTTTAATTTGTGTTTACTAGGTTATCTTTGTACTATTTCACCATGTGAATAAAAATCTCAAGATGTGATTCACTTGTAGATAACCTCATCAACTTCCCTTATGCCTCTTTGTTCCATATTGATGAACATATAAATTTGAATAAATAAAAGTGATAATACATTCTTATTCAATTATACAAAAAATAGACAAGGGTAAGAGTACACTATATAGTTTTTTTAAACTTGGGATGCCACCCAAAATATATTTTTGTTAACATCATTGGATCAAACCAAATTGTTTTTAAAGGAATCCTAGACTAAAGGTCCAAACTACAAGATTCCACCCCCATACTTAATTTATTTAGTGTCCACAATGAATTCAGGTTTAATTTTTAAGTAAGAATATTTTAAATGAAATTAGAAAATTGAATCAATTATTAATGAAAGGTACAACCTGATGGGTCGTCATTTATAAATAGGTTGTAGGTGTGTAATATCATCCAATTTTTCTTGTGGAAGGTTCTCATGGAATGTCTTCTTAATATTACCATTTATTGATAATGTTTTTTCTTCCCCTTAATTTTAAATATTCATAGCACCATAAGGTTATACATGAGTTATAATAAAAGGTCTTACCCAAATGAAGTATATTGGGCATCAATATGAGTCTATAGTTGTATAATAGTAATTGACCTCTAGGTTGAATGGTTCATAGTTGAATTATCTTGTCATAGGACATCCTTGTTCTCTATTTGTAGATATTTTAATTGTAAAAATATTATCTCCTTAGTTCCTCTATCTCTTACAACTATAATCACCTCTCCGTCCTAGCTTTGTTAGGGTCCAAATTCATCTCTCTTACTTCCTAATAGTATTTGGGTTCTAATTATATTTGGAGGTGGAATATATTCCCATAAAGTAATTAATAGAGTCATATTCCTATGGGAGTCTTGTAGCTTGTCCTATAATCCAATAAGGCATATTATTACCTATGTCTCCACTCCTTCATATTGGGTTTGACCATCTTTTCCAAAATTACCTTAATTTTTATTTTGGAAACTTTAACTTGGAGATTTTTTTGAAAATGATATGGTGTTTATGTTTTATGATGCAGTAGAATTTTTTTTAGTAATTCATCCATTATCTATTTTTGGAATTGTGTCCCCTGGTCACTGATGATGGATCGTAGTACTATAAACATTTAAAATATGTTAGCCCTTAAACAATTTCAAGCAACTTTAACATCATCAGTTTAGGTGGCCTTTTCTTCCACTTATTTTGAAATATAATCTTTATATTAATAAGAATATTATAATTACCAAATGATATTAGAAATTTATCCATGAAATTTGTGCCTCATACTTCCAAATGTTTCATAAACTAATGGTGTTTTGATCTATTTAATTTCTTTTTAAGATATTTACATAAAAATATCATTTTCCAAATTTATTAAATAATTCATATGAAACTTTAAATAAAGTGGGACAATAAATTCTACACTATAATACTATTGTATATATATATTTAGGTCCTAATTCTCCTCCACAATAAAAGGTGTGATAAAAATCAAAAACATATTCAACATCACTTTTCGATAAACATTTTATTATTAATTGATCATTATAAATTTTCCAAAGGAAATATCTTACCAAATATAAAATGATGATTTAGTTTTATGTTTATGTTTTTATGGGAGTTATAATGATAAGGTACATGAGATGTGACCAAATAATTAAATATGTAGATATACCATGGTACTTCAACTTCCAAGATGTAGAATTTTTCTTTGGGTAGATGATCATTTATTGGGTTTAGATATGGAATTTCTACATCAGTAGTGTGGGTAGTCTACAAAGATGACCAACCACCTAATTTTTAGTTCGCTTCTTATCTTTTATCTCTAACTTTAACTATTTCAAAGGTAGTATCCATATTACCATCTATGTATTGAAAACACCCTTCTTCATCAAGTACCAAATTGATGTATGATTAAAAAATATAACTACCATTGTTCCAAGGAAATAGGATTTAAACCTGTCTAAAGAAAAAATTATAATGAACTCTTTTTCAATGGTTTTGTAGTTTATTATAATGTAATCCAATTTCCTTGATTCATAATACATTCCTTGTGGTTTAAATTAAATCCATTGAGACACTAATGCTACTATAGGTTAGTTTAATTCACCACAAAGAATCTTAAATGGATGTTCCAAATTTAGTGGTTGCATTATAGGTGGGGTAATCAGCCATTTATTTAGATCATCAAATTATTCCTTAAAATAAACATTAAAATAAAATTTATCTTCTTATAAAAGCAATATGTGAAGTGTAAGATAAATCTTACTAAATTACTTGATGAATATTCTATAGAATCCTTCATGGCCTAAGAAATATCTAACATGTTTTACACAAGTAGGATATAATAATAAATTTAACACTTAAACCTTGAATTTATCTACCACAAATAATTTTTGTGAAATGATGCGTTCTAATACTATTCCTTTCTCCACCAAGAAGTTACACTTTTAAAAATTAAAAATAAGATTCAGTTAAATACATGTTTTGAAATATTATTCTATATTTCCTAAGAAATGATAAAAATAATTACCAAAAATAGGTAAGTAATCGAGAAATATCTTTAATAAATTCCCAATATAATCTTAAAATATACTTTCCACACACCTTTAAAAGGTACCTAGGGTGTTTTAAAACCCAAAAGGCATCCTCATATTTGTAAAGATTCTAAAAGAATCTGTGGAGTTTGTATTCTTTTAGTATTTTGGAGAAATATTCACTTGAATGTATCCTGAAAATAAATCTAAGAATTTACAATGAGTTACTCTGACTAACCTCCCTAGAATTTGGTTAATGAATGGAATAATAAGTTCTTCTTTTCTAGTGACTTGATTTAGCTTCCTATAATCAATACACACTCACTAACTATTCTGAAATCTCATGGAAATCAATTCATTATGATCTTCTTTCACAATGGTCAAATTGATTTTCTTGTGGACCACATGGATTGGGATGAACATTTTTTAATCATAAATTAGGTATATAATATCATATACTAACAAATTATCTATAGCCTTATTTATTACCTCCTTGATGGTGGGGTTTATCCTTCATTGGGGTTGCCTAATAGGTTTAGAACTCCCCTCTATCAAAATTCTATATACATTGGTTTTGGGGTTAATTATAGGGATATCTCACAAGCTCAATTATATGAATTGAACGTTTTTATAAAAATATCATTTAGACTTTATTCTTGGGTGGTGGAAAGTTTTTTGGAAATTATTACTATAATTTTTCAACCTTCCCTTAAATACACACACTTTAAATCTATGGGAAGAGGTTTTAAATATATATTTTGGGTTGTTATAAAGATGGTATTGAATTTTAGTGTCGCACTTCCAAATCTTGGATCTTATATGTATAAGAAATCATATCGTCTAATTCATAATCTAATAATTTTTCAAAGAAATTAGATGTTATTTCTTCTTCTAACTTGAAATAAGAATTTCTATATTTTTAAGAAGTCACATGTTCTGTGGTATTTTTAATGGAAAATTTATCTCCAATGACCTTGAATTCATGGATAATTCATATATATTCAATATTTTTATTACCTTCTTCATGGTATAGTTCAAAAAGACAATTATTTCTTAAAGGGTGTATCATGGAGCCAAGAATGTTAAAGTGAAGAATGACGTCTCCAATATCTATGGTAAGGGTTCATCCATGTAAATTAATTATTGTATTTTAAATATTTATGAAATGTATTCCCAAAATTATTGGTGAATGGTCCTATTATTTTTCTTAATCAATATAAAGCACATATAAGTCGATCATAAAATTAAGTCCTTTGACACCAACTAAAACATCTTATAAGACTCTCATTGGAAAAATAGTGGATCTATTTATAAGTTGAACCACTAATCTTGTGGTATTTAATTATCCTATTTGTAAATATAGAAAAATTGTGTCAAGTATGATATTTATAATTGAACCAATATCACATAATTTATCATAAATAATTAAATATTTGACAGTGAAAGGAATAGAAAATTTCCCTTGATCTTGATATATTTTTTGTCATTGGTGGTGTGATAAGAACTGAGAGAATTCATTCTAAGATTATTCTATCATTCTGATCAATTGTTATTATTTTAGTGAAAATTTACTTGATAAATTTCACATAATTTAGAATTTTTTAGATAGATTTTAGTATAGGGTTGTTGATTTCAACCTTTTGAATGGTTTCTTGAATTTATCCTTATAGTTTTTCTTCTTTGAGATAATTTGACATAATTATCTTATAAGGGAATGATAATAAAATAGAATTCTTATCACTTTATTGTATTTGATAGCTTGTTTCAGGTATTTTATTCCTAAATCTTTCACACATTTATTCTTTCCTTTTTTTTCTTTTGGTCAGCTGGATTGATCTTTAGAATTCTGATTATAATTTTTGGCCCAGATTTCATGAAGTTCCGGTTGAAATTTCTTAGGTATAATTGGTTAAATATCCTTTCCACTAATTTTTTCAATTATGATTACAATATCCATTGGATTCAAGGATATTTTAGCGGGATTTTTCCCTAGATATTTTGTCATTAGGTACAAAAATATCTCTAACTAGGTTGACAAATATGTCACTAACTCTTTAAACCCATCAATCTATTTTCGTATATTTTTTTAGATGATAGTACATTAGTTAAGGGTATCTAATAATTTTTTTGAAGGATGAGGTTGAAAAGAATAATATTTGTATGGATATTTATAAGGTTTTTAGAAAGGTGGTGGGTTCTAGTCTTGCTATTGGTATGGAGGATGGTTTGGGTATTGGTTTAGATAAAAGGGTTTATCATGATTATATTTGTTTACATATGCAGATTTTTATTTATGTTTATATTTCCATGGTTTATTTTTTAAAAATTTCCTTGGATGTGTGGTAGCCACACAACAACCGATTCCCTACACTTTAGCTCACTGGCCAGAATAATGATTGGATGAAGAAATGAACCACATAACTATAGAGGGGTCAATTGTTTACTCACTTGATTCATAACTATTTTTCTCACTGAACTTGTTAGTTATTATAATTTTATTTCAATTTGGGATTATGAATTTGAAGTTATTAACTTATGAAGCCCTCTTATACTTGTACCTATTGTTCCCAATTGTTGTGAGTTTTAGGAAATATTTTCAATCAATCATATGAATTATGTTGGCGATTTTTCAATAAAATATCCTCTTAATGAGGCATTGATCAGGATTTTCTCATTATCAAGACGACCTTGGTATAATAAGGCAAGAAAGTGATGTTCCTCCCCATCTTTAAGAGGTAAACTTAAACAAAACTTCTTTAATATTTCATAATACTCATAAATAATTTCTACGATTACTTTTCAAATAGATTAAAACTCATTTTTGATTGTTTTAAACTTGGTGGTGGGAAAGAATCATTCCATAAATAAACTTTTAAGATCTTCCCATCATTAAATTCTTCTTGTTTTATATTGTACAAAAATTACATAGAAGGACACTCAAGTGAAAAGCTGAATTCCCTCCCCTTGAATTTCTCTTCAGTGACTCCTTGGGGATTGAAACTCGAGAAAACATTGGTGAACTCTTGAATATGGATATTTAGATCTTCAGCTAAAATACCATAATTTTTCACTAGAACTTAAATCATATTTATTAACAATTAAAAATCATTTTCTAACAAGGAAGGAAAAGTTTATTATGTTGGTTGGAAAATTGTGGTGAATATAGATCTATGAGGGTTTGTTTGGGATTACTAACCATTTATTCAGGCTTAGAGTGAATAATAATAGTTTCAATAGAGTGTGTAAGGTATATTTCCTCAAATTATGTTTGTGAGTTTATATTCTTTAATTGAGTTAGTGTTATTTCTATTTTAGGATCAAATTAAATTAATTTTTTATTAGAACTTTATTTCATTCAATATTGAAATCAATGTTTATGGAACTGATTCCCTAGAAATAATACCAAGTTTGATGTATTCCTTATCGTGGGGAATGGGAAAATAATTTATTAACTTTTTATAGTATAAAGGAAACCTAGGTGGCCTCTTGAAGATAGGTACACAAGAAACTATTATCATTTTGAGTTGTTTAAGAAAAATAATTTGGATTAGAATTATAATTTAGAATCTAGAAAGCAATTTAATTGGATGATTTCAAAAAATAGATGAAATAGAGATCAGTTTGGGATTTTCTAGACCTATTTCAATAATAAACTAGTTCCAAATTTTACTAATATTCCATTTCTAGTCTACTAATAGAAGTTTCTCTGGTCGCTTCCTCTCTCTCTCTCTCTATCTTGATAGTAGTGGTGAGAATATTCCAAAATGATACCATATATTGTTCTTATGTTCTTCCTATGTGTGTGATCATAATAGAGATCTCTCTGTTGACTTAGGCAATCCCTAATCGAGTTTTTCTATTCCTAAGAAACCAATAGTTCCAACTATGCACTTCCACACATTCTAATGATCATTGAGCACTTTAGTACCTAGAACTATCTCATTCAATCATATAAAAACTAAAAGTAGGTGAGGTATAAAATAAATAAGTAAATATGGTAATAAAAATTAAAAGAATCAAAAACAAAATAGAATCTCACTTTATAATAAATACTACAATTTGAGAATTGAAACGAGTTTGGTAGAAGAAAGAAAGGCTATTATTTTAATAAGTTAAAAAACTAAAGCAATACAGTTGGCCTGACCACCCCTTCGTTTATCACTCGATGTTTTACCCCTCCATGTGAAGGGAAAATGAGAATTTGGGGGAAAATAACGTCATTTTGAAAACTAAAACAAAATAAAGGAAATAGAAAATTTAAGCAGCAATAAGTCTTCCTCACCCATCTCTTCCCCTCACCATGATGTCTCTATAAATCCACCCTTTCATTGTATTTATAGGCATAAATCATGCTTCATGTGGTTTTAATCATCCACAAATGCATCCCTAAATTCCTACTGATTCAATCCCTAGGATGCATGGGGTTCTCGAGTCAACATGCTTGGGATTTTTCCATAATTTGAATGTCAATGTATTAGATTTTTTTTCCATTATCATAATTGGAAGCATGACTTGTGGTGTCATGCCGTGAAATATCAGGGTTCACTTCCGTGTTGTATTATTTATAGAATTCTTCACTGGGTATCTTAGGGCATGAAATTTATTAACATTCACAATAAAATTTTGGTGTCACATCGTGAATCTCTATGTTCTACTCATTTTTGCTAATTTTTTCCTCCAACCTCCTCTTAAATCCATGGAATCTTATCCCATGCGTATCACGATGTGAATTGTGGTATTTTTTTCTCTATTTTCTCAATTTAATTCATTCTTTTGATCCTTCAACAAATAAATAAATCAATAAATTATCAGTAAGAATAATCAATTAAATTATAAAAAAAATAAATTTTATATTGAAATAAGTATTCATGAAATGGTGTTATCCTTGTGTTTTCATATACTTATATATATATATGTATATATTATATAAAAATTAATATATAAACATATTAAAATATAAATATTCATATAAAATGTATATTTTAAAATATCATTAATATTAAAGTAAAATTTTATTATCAATCTTATTCTAAAAATTTATATTTATGTATAAATTATTAAATTTATATTAATAAATAAAAATAATAAACCATTTATTTAAATACATTTAAAAATATATATGAAATTGTAATATATTAATTTTTTTAAATACTTATATAAATATATAAATGAACATATATTTATATATAAAAATTTATATTATATATATGTAAATAAATAAATAAATATATTAGTATATATATATATATAAATTTATGTATATATTTTTTTTGTTGTAATGAGAATCCTTGATATGTCTTGAAAATCTTCCAGTGTGATGAAAGAAAAAAAGTGAAAAATAATGGGGTATCAATACATGTATGTTTATAAAATATGTATCTATGTATATATGTATGAGTGTGTGTGTGTGCAAGTTTGAATGTATGTAAGTATGTATGTATATATGTGTGTGTGTACATATTTATATGTTTATGTATGTTTGTATATGTGTATGTATGTATGTACATATGTATATATTTTTATGCATATGATTTTATGTGTGTATGTGTATGTATGTGAAAATATTTTTATATATGAATATGAGTGTATGTATTCATGGGTATATATGTGTATGTATATGTTTATGTATGTGTTAGTATGTGTATGAACTTTCTTGTATGTGTATGTATCACTAATATAAAATATAGATTTGATATTGGGGATTAAATGTTAGTTATTAGTAACTATCATGAAAACCCCAATAGTTGCTGTTTTAAAGTGAGTTATTTTCATAATCGACTTTAAAACCTCGTCGATGGGGTCTTTTATGTCGGTTATTAGTGTAACCAATATGAAAATTCAGATGGTATATGTTTTAACATCGGTTATACAAATAACTACTGTTAAAACCATTGAGTTTAATTTCGGTTATACGATAACTAATGTGAAATGTAAATTTCAACATCGGTTTTGTATTAACTGATGTTAATACATTAAAAAAATTAAAACACATTAGGTATCTTTGTTATCCATATTATATTGAAAACTATTTTTTGAAAACCATAAGTGTATGGGCTCTGATCCATGTGGTCCAACCCTTTTCCTGTTTCCAAGGCTCGGGGAGCTCAGAGGAGGCATGGCATAGCTCCATAGGGGTTTGGCTGCAGAATGCTAGAGGCAAGGAGAGTACATGATGTGTAAAGATTACATTTTGTGTAAGTGAAGTTCACAACTTAGGCATGGAAGGTTCATGATGTGTAAATTTTTAGGGTTAAATAATAAAAAGGAAGCGTGTTTTTCTACAACAACAGAACCATATAATTTACATGATGTGGAAATGGATTACATGTTTTGTAAATCATCGATGCTTTATATCTTTAAATTATTCATCTACTTGGGTTTTATAAAAACCCTATGAATCCTATTTTTATAGGTGACTAATGTATTCCTTCCTTCAGTGTTTTGAGATCCCTTCAATTGGGGATCGATCCTTATCTTTCCACCTTCGATCCGTGGGGATACCAGGTGATTTGAGGTGCCTTATGCCTTCATTTTCTAGAAGGCTCTCCAGTTTTGATCCTATTTACTTTCATATCTTCACACCATGCTATGGTATTTGATCTCCATTATATTTAATGTGGGTTTCTTGGTTGTTGTTGTTGTGGTTGTACTGTGGTGTCCTTTTATGGATGTATTTCTTGCGGGAGAGGTGATTGAAGATCCAAGACATGATCTGTTTTTATACGAAGAATGTTGATGTATTTTTAGGTTGATGATTTGTTGGTTATCTTTTATTTACGTGCAATTTTACATTGATAATGATTAAATACTTTGGAAAGAAATGTAATTAACCTAATAATTATTAAACCAGATCAAAGAATTAGATAATGATCACATGTTTTCTATTTTTTTTCTTTGTACCTTGATAGTGGTTTTCCTCATGATTTGATAGATAATGTGATATCTATGCCTTTATTTTTTAAAATCTTCTTATGATTGGTTTAGAAAGTGGAAATTGATAAATTATATAAAGTTATAATTAATTGATAATTAATTGGTTTAAGAATAATTTAAGAGAGGCATGTATGTAATCCATTGGTTAAATGTAATTTGAGGACAATAAAATTGATGCAATGTGCATGTTTAATTGAATTTTATCTTCAATATGACTAATATAATGTTTAATAATGTTAATCTTGTAAATGCGTTTTGATAATAAATTAAAGGCTTGTTAATTTAGAATGGGAATTCTCTAGGTTATTGAAATCAGAATAAATTTTAAGAGCATGTTTTTCATTGATATCTTGTTATAGCTTTATGCCTTAGGTTTACCATAGTTGGAACCTGTTAATTAATGAATCAGTTAATTAAATATGGAATAACAATTTGTTCTGTGATAAATATGTTTTTCAATGGCTTGAGTTTCCTATTTTCTTCAAAAGGTTGAGTGACTTGTTTTGGAGTCGTGGGATCTCATTTTCATGAGATGGATGAATGCCTTGTTTTATGGTCCTAGTTTACTTATTTCATACTTGTTTGTTTCCTGCTTCTTTATGATGTGCTCTAGATATGAACCTTGTGATAGGATCCTGGTGTGGCTGAGCGTGGAGGACAGATCTATGATGTGGGGCGGAAAGGCCCGTATGTGATGTCAGATTAGGATGCTTGATCCTGGATGGCTATTGTGATATGTGGACAACAAGGCCCAAATAATAGTGTCCCAGTATTAACATACATGGATATTATATCA
Source organism: Viscum album (assembly GCA_963277665.1). Taxonomy (NCBI): domain Eukaryota; kingdom Viridiplantae; phylum Streptophyta; class Magnoliopsida; order Santalales; family Viscaceae; genus Viscum; species Viscum album. The sequence goes on from OY728140.1 coordinate 1,197,372,453, forward strand.
TTTTAAATGAATATTCAATACATTAAGAAAATACATTCTTGAGGACCAAAATATTTTAGTGTCTTTATAAACACAGAACAGAATCTTCTAACATGGTGAAAGATATTAAATGTTTCCCACAAATATATTCCCCATTAGTACTTCTACTTAAAACATTTCTTCATAACCTAGGAAATGGAAACATAAGGAAGGGGTGATCTCAGATTCTTAGTAAGGGTAATCAAGGGAAATATGTAAGCATAACATGAGCAAAAGGGCATGAGAACATGAACTTAACATTATAATATCATACACTATATATCAAATATTATCATCAAGAGTCATGGGATAAATCATGGTAATTAATAAGACATGAATAATAAGTAATTCATGATCATAATATAAGATATCGTAATATAATAACACGAAATGTGATTTTGGAAGACACAAAAACATATAAATTTTTTTCTATAGTAGCTAAGGATTAATTACAAGTCCATCTTAGTGGAATGGGTTCACTCCCTAAAACATATTCGAAATCAAGTTCACTTCCAATACCATCTTAGTGGAAAAAGTCCTAGACTAAATCGGGTTCACTCCATGTTCAAACCCTATACTTTTGAACCAGGTTCACTTCTTGTTCAAGCCATGTAAAACTGAAATGATTTCACTCCTTGTTTCGGCCCAATATTACAGAACCAAGTTCACTGCTCCTTCCAAACTTATGTTACTAAAGCATGTTTACTTCCCATTACATCCCAATCCTAATCATGTGATAAAAATAATTACCCAATGCATTAGAGGGAGAATAGGTCCCACCCATCTCATAATGAAATCATACATACATATTCCATAAAACATCCATCTTATCATGACCCATAAAAATTGATGAGTTTTATAAAAATAAAATAATAATCCATGAAATGAATTTGGTATCATAAAACATTAATCATATCACAACCTATATAAAATAGATAGGTTTCAAAATTATTTCATCCTAGAATAACCTATTAAAGGAAGTGGGTTTCATAAGAATTTAACATGGTATAACCTATAGAAGATAAAAATGTTTCTTAAGCATCAAGCCATGAAAACATAAACCATTCAGAGAAATAATATGAGTAGTGTCATTGGGTCATAACTCTAATAAAGAATAAACTATAACCAATGATTTCATCTTATATAGAGTAGTATTTTTAAATATAAAATAGAACATCACATTTTACAACTTATAACATTTTCAAAATACTTTTCTTTGTAACCACTTTGAAAATATATAAAGGAATCATGAAAAGATGTTGACAAAATTTCTTGAGGAAAATATATTTTCCACTTTGAAAAAAACTATTTAAATCATAAATCATTTTGAATTTTTTTTATTTGAAAATATATTTGAATACTTATAAAAGAATCTTGAAAACAAATTAAAAACCTTTTTCATTGGAAACTTATAAAACAATATTGACAATCTTTTGAAAACATTTTTCTCTGAAAACCTATAAAAGAAGATTGAAAATAATTTTTGAAAACTTTTTTTTTGAAAATAATTTGGAAAATTGTAAATAAATATTGAAATCATTTAAAACATATTTTAGACATAAAATATTTTTGAAAAAGTTTTTATATAATAGGGTTTTTAAAGAACACAAATTTCTAACTGAAGAGAGAGATAATGTTGGATTTTTATAAAAATACTTTGTTTAATTATATTAAGTATCAATGATTGAAAAAATAGTACCAATACAAGAATATATCTTGAGTAACCAGAGGATAAAGAAATTAATTAGTGTTCTTGAGAGATGAATCATAATATTTCATCAATGGAATCATAATCATAAACAATCCTGATAAACAATGTGATTGTAGTAATAAACCATTACCACTTTTGTAACTTTAAATCATAATATACATGATATAATAAAATTAAATGAATATTAAAATATAATTAAATAATTATATTCATGATATAAAATTTTAAAGTGTATTTATACACCCCATAGAAAAATACAGGTGCAAAACATGGAATGTATCTCAAAGAAGATAAATTGAGACAAGACTACTTTACCGATTTGGTAACTTTTGAAACATTAAACCCTTAAAATATATATCATAAAATAGATATGAAAATACCCATAAATTTAAGTATATGCATAATAGAATATATTCATTTGAAGTATATACACTACACATAAGAAACAAGTGGTGAACATGGCATGTATCTCACAGATAATAAAAAGTGAGATGAGAGAACCCTTATAATAAGTTCTGAATTTCATTGTACATTTAAAAAAACCAAATTTAATAAATATAGTTTAATTATAAATCTATAATAATACTTATTATTATATCTAATACTGTATATTATTTGATTATGACTTTATATTACACATTTTTTTTGAAAATTCCATGTTAACGTTATGTTTTGGGTAATATCGATGTTGTTTTTTGTATATGTTTTGACCTATTATTCTTGATAATCTAACTTAGATCATGATTTAATTATTTAAATATTTTCAATTATTATATATTTTTCATATATACTCATTATATAAATATTTATAATAATCTATAAAATATTGAATTATGAAAGGGAATACACTATTCATGGAGACGGTAGGCCGTATGTACGTATGAATGTTGTTTCCATTTTATTTTCATATGGAAAGAAAAAAATTAAATGATATATATATATAAAATCATTAAAATATTTTTATTATGTCATATATATAATAAAATTTCACTAAACCCATCCTTAATATATTCCATGTAAAGTGTGAAAAAATCACATCATTTTGAGGAGACGGTAATCCATACATCCACAGACAAAGCCATTGTATTTAAAAAAAAGGGAAATCCTGAAGTTATTTTTTATATAATAATTAAATAATCATAAATAAATCATAAATATAATATATATCATATAAAAATGTATTTTTCATCATAATTAATAAACATGAGAGGTGGTAAAAGAAAAACAAACAATGTTATTTCGTGAGGCGGTTGTTCACCAGACACAAGAATGGTAAGTTCATTACCCATTAGATAGAAGTGTTTATAATTTTAGTTATACAAATTATAATAAAACAATATCAGTACATTTTGGAAAATTAGTTTATTATATAAGCATGTAATATGAATAGTTGAGGGTGTGGTGAATGAAATTAATACAAGGGAGCTTGAGGAAGGATGTTATCTATTCTTTGGGTAACTCCTTTTGATTTAGACCAAATTGACTAGTTGGATGTATTTATTCCAAAAGGGAGAATTATAGGATTAATTTAGGGATTTTTTTATCCTATTTGAGAAGATTTTGGGTGATACAAAGGGATTTAAAGGAGTGAATAAGGGGGAGAATCCAGTGCCTTTTTATAGTAGAGGAGGAGTGGCCTTCTTGTAAATTTTTGAAAAGGGAATTCCAACCACATTTTTCTTATTAAAAGTGACTCAAATAATGGTAAAAATATAATTAAATGGATTATATGGTAAAAATATTTCTATAAAATATATTTTGTATAAGTTTATTAGTCATTTTGTCCTTTAAGTGTATGGTTTAGTCCGTTATTAAGTTAATTTTCCTCTTAATCGCAGTAATTAATTTTATTCCCATTCGCTAATATTTTTTGTCAAAAACTATGTTAAACTTTATAGAAATTTGAAATTATTATGATTCAAATTATTTAATCCATTTTTACGAATTTAAAACATATAATTGGGAAAAATTAATTTAAATTTAATTCCATAGAGGGGGCGACAAAACTTGTTTTTAAAGTAAAAATGTTCAAAAGTTTAGTAATGTTTTATATCCAACTTCAAAGTGAAGTTGATTAAAATGAAATAAATTAGAATAATTTATCTATAATTAATCTTAATTAACTTTAAAATCAACCAAAATCACAATTTAACCTTATAAATAAATTAGATGAAAGAAAATTTTGAATTCAAATTTAGTATTTTCACTATTCATCAAAAAATGAAATTTCATAGGAAAAAACAAAAAATTCACCATAAACTAATTTTAAAATTTCTATTTGAAAAATTAAGTTCTTTTTTCATATTAAATTACTAAATTTTTCAAAATATATATTTAAAGTAGGCCCCCATTAAAAGGTGATACAATTATCTTTTATAAAAATACATCATTTTATTCATAAAATTGGATCTATTATTATCTTATACCTATCAAATCTATTGTATGAGTGTCAAAAATATTTATTTAATATATAATATATAATTTATTATTGAAAAAATTAATCAAAATATGTTTTTTTAATTTATTGAGATAAAATTGTGTTTGTACATATAAAAATAATTTTCTTAGAAAAGTAATTTCTTTATTTTAAAATAGTTCTGGAATTTACTTATATTAATTAATAACCAAAGGATTCATTTTATTTACATGTGTAAATAATATTTTCAAAATTTATTTAATCTTATTCATAACTTATTATCCAATGGATAGGAGGTAGATATAATAATATTTTAATAATAATATTAATAGTTTCATGTAGTTCGATAAAACTCGAACTTGCGTGTAACACAAGATATTGATGGGACTTGGTATTGTGTGTAATAAAAGACAAAAATAATGTTTTATTTACCACATGATAAAATAAGTGTTTCTTATATTAGAATCCTAACTTGGTTTTGTGTATACCTCAAGAAAAACTTAGTGATTTCGTATAAAAATAGATATATTCAAGGTTGCATTAAAAATATCATAAAGATTAAATTAATTTGAGCAGAAATATTCAAAAATTATTAGGGTGTTACATTATATCAACCTTAAAATTAATTTCACCCTAAAAATTTGTCTGGGATATCAAAGGCCTAATACTTGAATGTTCCTTTCATAGAAACCCACATCATAAAAATGAATACTAAAACACCCTTTAAATAGGGAATGTTGGAACTTTAATAGTTACCAAAATTAACTCATAACTAGGTTTCCATGTAGGATAACATAGGTTGGGATTAAATATTGGACATGGAGGAAAATCATGAATAATTATAGAGAGTGATAAAAATCATTTATCACTATCAAGTGAATGATCAATATAAAGTTAAGTTCATAAAAACCATAAATCTAAGATGATTTGGAAGACCATCGGCTCAACAGAAAAAAATGTATTAGGATAAATCTTTTTCAATACCCTTTCCTTTATTTTAGGAATTATTTTAATGTGAATAATGCAAGGAGATATACTAATTTGAATTCAATACTTTTTATATGCATAATCTCACTCTTTAGATGTGCCTTACTTGATTTTCACTTCAACTCTTACTCCAAGGGATGAAATTAATTTTTTCATTCCTGAAGTACTAAGAGATGATGAGATCCATTCAAAGAATGATGAGTCATTACATCTATCCTTAACAAAAAAATGGTTATCACAAATTATACAATATAAATAAATATTAATATGTTGAAGTGACACCATAATCTCTAAAACCTCATTCAATGTTTAACTTAAACCATTTCATAAATGGTCTACCATAAAAACCTTCCAAAATATAATTTACCCATCATTTCTTAAATAAACTCTTATATAATAGTAAAAATATTCTCTTTGGAAAACATGGGTCTATATTAATACCAATAGAATATCAAACATTATTTTATTATACAAGAATCCATATCGAGGGAGACCATCACTTGAAATTTCACCAAAGGATGAAAAATAATATTTTCATAGGGCTTATTCATACAAAAATGAAACTTGAAATTCCCAGTGGGAGAAGTTTTAGTGTTCCCTAGTTATCATTATTCCCTTCATACATTGTTATTTAATAACCTTCCCCTTTTAATTTTTCATTAGAGGTTGTTGTGGATTATAATCCATATATCCCTTGGAATGAGGAATTGATTTGAATAATTATCAAACTCCCTGAAAATGAAACATTTTAGTGTGGGAGGTGAATTATATGATTCTTCCTATCTATTCTCATCATTTTATAACTTCTTCCCATCACTTCAAAAATAAGTTTCCAGATGACCTTCCCTTATACACTTAAAAAATTTAGCATTCCCCTTAAGACCATTTGCTCCATACCTCTTCCCACACTTTGATCATAAAGGAAAGCTCATAATTTTCTCTCCATGTTCTTTAGGTTTTTATTTAAACTCTATATTCCTTTTCATATCAACACCGTAAGATTGATACACAACTCCAACCTCCATTTTAGCATTCATAGCACATTGAAAAACTTATTCATATCTACTAAAGCCACTAATATCCTAGGCCTTTCAACTAATAGGTTTCAGCCCACTAAAGAATTGATCAATTTTTCTTTCAGGTTGGACAATAATACCCATAGAGTACCTTGAATGTCTTGTGAATATTTCTTTATAAGAACCAATAGATTCATCATCCAAATTATTAAGCTCTAGTAATTCATTTTACATTTTCTTATGAAGAATACAAGGAAATTACTTATTATAAATTAATTTTTGAGCTTGCCTCTATCTATGAAGTTAATTTCATATTTTCACCTTGTATTCATAATAATATTACACCATTTATCAACCTCACATTCCACATAGTAGAATACGAGAGTGAATTTTTCATACTCTTAACACTAGAATGTAGGTTCCGGGTGTTGCGGAAGCATGTTGGTAGGTTTTCCCAACTTTAATTTTAGCATTAACAATGATCAATCTGAGATCTATCATGATGTAAAATGCCAGATCTTCAGAATAGAACAAAGAACAAAAAAAATAGGGAGTCTCAGAACCATAGATATAGGATCATTATATGTTGGTTATAATTAATTTAATTAATTTACAAGAATTACCTTGATGGAATTATTTCTTCGTTGATGTCTCCAGTCACGATCCGATGTGATCCGTTGTTGCATCCTAGAATCCATGTTAGGATTCCTCTTGCGGTGGTCTACACGTGCTCCATGTATCTCTGGATGTTGCTGAAGGGATCTCCAGGTGCTAGCATGGAAGAACCTTCGCTTGCGATATCCGCCTTCGATCACCTTGATCCGGTGGTGGTGGATCTCTCTCGGTCTTGAGAGCGTTCTTGGAGGAAGGAGTTCTTTCGACCTTGAGAGAAATCTCTAGAATTGTTGTGCACAACGATTGGGGAAAAGTGTTTGGGTTGTGAGGATATTTATAATCAGGTTTGAGGTTATTGAGTTATGACAATAAATAAACGTGTTACGTGTTTTATTTATTTCATTAACTCTTATTGAAAACCCCATGTAAAATCATTAATTCCCAGACATGCGCCCACACTAATTATAATAAATATAATTTAATAAAACAATATTATTTCCTCAAAATCCTTACTAAAAAACTACATGACATGTAATCATTAATACACAATGTGTACTTGTTTTTATTTCCTTTATTTCCTCAACCACATTTATCAGACCTTGAATAATGGCTATTTATTTCTGAAATAAATGTAACTGCATTACTCGCTAATAAATATATTATTTTTCTCAATATATATTCTCTCGAATAACTAGTGTTGAAATAAATGTGATCAGGCATCCTTAAATAATTATTAAACCACAGTCAGGAATAATATTTATTCAACTTGTTAAATGAATATTTAACTTAGATACATGGACACACTTAGTGTGTGACTCCCTAGGACTCTTTCTCAATGGAATTAGGTAGATCCTTCCTAAAGTCCAAGGTTAGCATATAGTAACAAGCCAAGGAACCCATAAAGAAAGAAGTTAACACCGAAATGACATGTCACCTCCTACAAACGCTTACCATGTAATGTAATCCCTTTGTCTTGATATCTCTAATCAAGCGGGTTGCATGCTAGTTCCATAAACCCGTGTGCTTGATTAATCTTTCTTTGACTTCCCTTAATTGAACTCGCCCATATATTACCATGGCCATGAATTTATTTAGGCTATATCAATTCCATCAAAGTGCCTAAGATATGTACTTCCATTATAGAACAGAAGGGACAAATCCTTTCTCGCATTATCTATTAATTCAGTATTACTCGTGACACACCCAACGTATCCTACCTCGCTGCGAACAGTGTGTCATCATAGTTTTTGTCAATAAATATAAGTGTGTGAGTTGTAATAACCATTAATAATAATCTTAAATTCTTAGGACCAATACACATGTCTGCAGATAGGAACATCCAATGACATTTTGAAATGTGGATTTTCTACTGGCGGGTCTCGTTACCATAATATCATCCTAGATATTACTAAGGGATCACACCCTAAGAAAGTGCCTCAATTTTTTATGAGTCCTCAACCCTAATAGTCTGTATTATTTGTGTCCCTCAAATAACATTATTTGATCATAGAACATATATTCAAGAACAATGTTATGAAAATTCCAGGTTCTCATTATAGCAGGGATCCACTATGACTCTTTAATGCAACAACTATCCTTAAGACATCATCACATGCATTGTCATGCAGAAGAAAAATCAGGATGTGATAAGGATTTTATTAATTAATGAAGTAAAAAGTAGTTGGTTCTAGGCCACCAACTACAAAAGACTCCCACTTGGACTAGATCAAACTGCTAACAACCTTTAACCTGCTATCTCTCACATGATATCCATGCTTCTCCTAATATAGGCCTTTAATAATGGGGTCTGCCACGTTCTCTTACATGGACACTCTACTCACTACAACTTCAACCCTTTGATATAAATCCCTTAAGATGTGATGATTTCAGAGTTTGTGCTTTGTCCATTGATGTGACCTTGTTTCTTTCGCAAGAGCCACCACTGCAGTATTATCACAATAAAACATGATATGATCTTTACTGCTAGGCACCGCATTAAGATCCTTGACAAAGTTCCAAATCCAGACGGCTTCCCTGGCTACATCAGAAGCTGCTATATATTCGGGCTTCACTATGGAATTGGTGACAACTGGCTTCTTTGAACTCTTCCAACTCACAACACCTCCATTGAGACAGAAAACATATCCAGATTGCGACTTTAGATCATTCTGATCTGTCTAAAAACCAGCATCAGCATACCCTATGATGACAAGCTCCTCGTATCCTCCATACACCAGGAACATATCCTTAGTTCTTCTCAGATACTTAAGGATAATCTTAATGGAAATACAATAATGTTCTCTTGGATCTTTTTGATATCCGCCTACCATGCTTAGTGTATAGGTAACATCAAGCCTGGTACATAACATGACATACATGATGGATCCAATAGCCGAGGCGTATGGGATTTTACTCATTCTATCTTTCTACGGTTGTGTCAGGGGACACATTTTCTTAGAAATATGCAAGCCATGTGACACTAGAACCAATCCCCTGTTGGATTGTTCCAAACTATATCTCTTTAGTATCTAGTCAATGTATGTACCCTGACATAGTCCAAGTTGCCTCTTGGATCTATCACGAATGATCTTGATCCCAAGAATTTGTAGGGTGATTCACCCAAGTCCTTCACGGAGAAACACTTGTTCAAACAGTCCTTAACTTACTATAAGACTGGTACATCATTTCCAATAAGTAATATGTCGTCAACATATACTACTAGGATAACGATTGTATTCCCATTAAACCACTTATAAACACCTGGCTCACATTCATTCTTAATGAAACCAAATTCCTTTATGGCTTTATAAAATTGAATTTTCTATGACCTAGATGATTTCCTTAATCTATAAATGGATTCATGCAAATTGAAAACATGTTTGGCATCACCTGGTATCACAAACCCTTCTGGTTGTGTCATATAGACATCTTCCTGATGATTCCTGTTAAGGAATGCGGTTTTGACATCCATTTCCCAAATCTCTTAGTCATGGTATGCTGCTATAGAAAGTATTATTCTTATAGATTTAAACATGGAAACTGGCGAGAAGGTTTCATTATAGTCAATTCGTTGACGTTGTCTAAATCCTTTAGCCGCTAGCCTTGCTTTATTGGTGCTAACTTGACCTTCCATGTCCAGTTTTATCTTTAATACCCATTTGCATCCAACATGCTTTACATCGACTGGCTCATCGAACCGAACCTAGACTTGGTTCTGATACACGAAATCCATCTCTGAATTCGTAGCTTTTAGCCATCTTGCAGCTTCTGAGATTTCTACTGCTTCCTTGTAAGAGAGAGGTTCATCATTGTCCAACAATAATGATTCACCATCCCCGGTGACTAGGAAACCAAATCTCTCTGGTTCCCTTACCTCTCTTGAGCTCTTACGCAGTACTTGTGTTTCTGGAACCTCTTCCAGGGGGACCTGTGGAACTTGTTCCCGTACCAACTCTTGTGTATCTTTAGCATCAACTTCATCGAAGTCAATATTTCTCCCACCATCCTTTTTGAGGATTTTCTCCCTCTTAAGAAAGATGGATTGCATGGAGACATTTACTTTCTTGTCTAAAGGGTTATGTAAGTAATATCCTTTTGTTTCCTTGGGATATTTTATGAAGATACACCTCGTGCACCATGGTGCTAGTTCGTTTCCTAAGAAGGCCTTAACAAATTCCTCACATCCCTATATATGTGTGTGCGAAAAAATGGGTTTCTTTCCATTCCATAACTCAGAGGGAATTCCATTTTCCGCCTTAGTTGTTACTCGATTTAATGTGTATGCTGCAGTTTGTAATGCATATCCCCAAAAGGATAATAAAAGATCTACATGACTCATCATCGACCTCACCATGTCCAATAAGGTGGGGTTCCCCCATTCACTAACACCATTCCACTGTAGTGTATAAGAAGGAGTGAGCTGAGATAGAATCCCAGACTCCTGTAGAAGATTGATGAATTCTTGGTTTTGATATTCTCCACCTCGACCTGATCAAAGCTTCTTTGTCTTCTTACCAAGCGGATTCTCCACTTCATTCTTGAATTCCTTAAATTTATCTATGGATTCTGACTTATACCTCATTAATTAGACATCTCCATATCAACTTAAATTATTAGTAAAAGTAATGAGGTATGAATATCAACCTCTAGCTTCTACTAGAAATGGTCCACATACATCCATGTGTACCAATCCCAGAAGCTCTGTGGTCCTTTCACCCTGTCCACTAAAAGGCATCTTGACCATTTTACCTTGTAAACAAGCATGACATCTATCAAGTGGTTTTAGCTCAATAGAGTCTAAATATACATCTTGACAGAGCTTTGTCAAGTGCTTCTCGTTTACATGACCGAGATGGTGATTCCACAACTGGGTGACATATGAGTCATGTGAGTTTGTTTCGTTATCGATTGCCAACATGTGGTTTTTGTAATTTAATACATACAAACCATTATTTAAATATTCCATACCATAACATACATTGTTCTTTTAAAAGAGACAACCCTTATTTCCAAACTTTAAAATAAATCCATCCATATCCAAACAAGATACATAAATTATTTTATTTGTAACACTAGGTACATAATAACAGTTATGAAAAACCAAATCATCCCAGTCGACAATGAGAGGTGGTAATCACCAATAGCCAACACAGCTAGCCTTGCGCCATTGGAAGTTCGAAGATCCATCTCTCCTCTAGAAATCATTCTATATCTACTTGGTTACTACATTTTAATATAGATTTGATCCCCACAAGCTGTATCTAATACCCAATGTATAGAAATAGAAATATTACACTTGATAATGAACACACCTTTAGTATACCCACACTTCTGGGTGCAGTTCCTCTTCCAGTGGCCTTAATTGCCACATGAAAAAAACACCACCTCCCATTACTTTCCCTACCTATGGATCTTCCCCTTATTGGAGGGATGACGCTCCAGGGATTTAGGGCATTTATAAGTCTTTGGCCGCTTTTACTTGTCCTTCCTTTTCTTATTCACCATAATGACTGTGGGTTTGTCACTCCCCATGTCCTAATCTACCTAGGGAATAAAGGTTAGAAGTTCCGATAAACTCTTCTTATTATTTCTCATGTTGTAGTTGAAAATAAAGCTTGAGAAAGTCTTGGGCAGTGATGATAGGACGAGATCTGTATGAAACTCATCCAATAATTTAATCCCTAAGATGTCCAGGCATTCAATGTATCCAATAAGCTTGACTACATGAGGCAAAGCTAGTGGAGACTCTCCAAGATTAGTTGTAAAAAAGCATTGGATATCTCATATCTCTCTTGTCTCGCCTTCTCTTGGTAGAGATCCCTAAGGTGAGACATCATGCTATACGCGTCCATGTTTTCATGTTTATTTAGATGCTCATTAGACATGGCCAATATCATGAAACATTGGACATCTGTGTAATCTTCCATATGTTTCACATAGAGATATATTTCCCCATCACTAGCCTCTTTCCCAGGCATAGTGGGAACATGATCTTCCAGCACAAACAATTTTCTTTCATGGTGAAGGATAACTCGTAAATGCCTCTGCCACTCTTGGAAATTGGTGCCGGTGAGAAGGTTTTCCTTGTCAAGTATGGTTCAAAATGATATGTTTGAATTCATTTTTCTTTCCGTTTCTACAAATTAATATGAGCATTGTTTTAGTAATTTATTACAAAAACTGAGGCTAATAAATAAATCAATACTTATTAGTCTCCCACTATTTTATCGAAATCCAATAGCCCTCACCATTGACTTCGAAATATTCTATTTTCTGAATATTCTAATGGAAATGATCCATATTTCCCTTCTCATTACCCCAACTAGGGTGGGTCAAGCAACTTGAAGGGGTTTAGGTAGGCATTCCAAATGCCAACTGCATTAACTCGTAGCTCCTTGATCAACTGAGTGGACTCCCCAATCTTGAAATCCCTTTATTTTGGATTTCATCAACCTTTTCCTCTTGGTCACACCAAGTCCTTCTATGGCAGTAAACCCTTGATGCAAACCAAGTTAAGTCAACCCAAAACCTTGATTTAGAATTCACCGATAATTGAAAGCACCCCAACTAGGGTTGGTCAAGCAATTTGAACTATGCTTCGATTCTAACCAAGATTATGGAAGGCTATACCGACTTAATATTTCTTTGAGGGATTTTATCCTTATACATAAATTTCCAATTTATTATATTTTATTATACGACTGTTAATATTATGTGGGATATACTTAAGTTATTAACCATGTATAAGATAATATTTACGCATTAGCCGGTTTTATTTTAGTTCCATATTGTATACTCATTTAATTCATTAATTGTGTGATCGTGACAACATACCCACAATAAATAAACCATACAACTAATAGAAATAAAATAAATGGCATGATCATGAGATTTTTATATTGTTTAGTTTATCTAGTAGTTGATAAACTGACCCAAGAACTAGGGGAGAAACACCTAGAACCTTTCAGGTTCGTGTTTACAACTTTCCACCTGTCAAACTTTGTATCTCCTTGGATTGGTTTCACCTTGGATCCGGACTTGAGCCGCCTCCACTAGCTTGGGAGATCCATCCATTACGTATTCATTTATCTCACATGCAGGTGAGGGGTAAAAAGGGGTTTTTACATAAAAAAAATCTTTGGGCATGAAGGCCCTACATATTAATGAGGATAAGACTTACAGGACACTAAATTAAATTTAAATAAATAAATCAAAAGAAACCATTCACATATAAAGGTCTTGGTCTAGCTCATGATCATCCATACATGTAACGATATTTATAGATAAAAAAACTAGCATTCAATTCTTTAAAGGTTCTTGTTTAAGATAAATCACGCTCGAATCAATTAATTATCTTTATTTAATCAATCTTTTTTATCTTAAACCCTTTTCTGAATTTACTTGATATTCTCATCCATCCTAATTTTAAAAAAATATATCCATTTAAAATTGTCTTTGTATGTAACTTGTAACTTGGAGGCAACCCGATGAATTCCCATTCATTAGAAAGATGTTAAATTAAACACATATACATAAAACACCTATCACATGTTGTGCCTTAGCTCTACGCTTCCACTATAGTACACGTCTCAAGGGTTTGTATAATATAATAATAAATTTTAAAAAATATGCGTAATTTTGATGAGTACATGACATGTAGTTATGACTACATGACGTGTAATTTTGTTCACCATCCATATGAAGTACACGCCCGGGGACATGGAGTGTCGATGTACATTGGAAATATTTCGGAGTACATGGCTTGTTCAGTGGGACACACACCATGTAGTTTCCGCATTACACGGTTTCCAGCCAGGAAAGTCGTGTACGGGGTACACGGTTTAACCCTAACCCAAAGGGACTACATGCCGTGTTCAGTGGACAACACAGTGTGTAATCCAAAGACCATGTGCCACCTATTTCTGGTCAACACATGGTGTCATAAATGAATTAGGTATACTCTAACACATGGCCTGATTTGGCGAACCAGTCTAATGCATTGAAGATAGACTACACGGTGTGTACTTCTGAATACACGCTGTGTATTATGGTGTTGTATGGCTAGAAACTTTTGGATCCTCTGGATGAGTTCCTAAATTTTATTTTAATCAAAATTAAAAGAAAAATTCGTTTCTTTAAGGTGAATGAAAAACGGGATGGGAGGAACAGATCTTGAGATTCAGATGTTAAATAACGATTAACTTGAATTGAAACAACTAAATTATTAAATTCATAAATCACCAACAAACAAATAAATAATTATAATAAATGATATGACCCCTCTGATACCACTAGTAGGTTTCGGGCACAGCGGAAGCACATTGGTAGGGTTTACCAACTTTAATTTTAGCATTAACGACGATCAATCTGAGATCCTTCACGATGTAAAATGCCGGATCTTTGGAATAATACGAAGAACTAAATATAAAAGTGGGAGTCCCAAAACCATAGAGATAGTATCATCACATGTTGGTTATAATTAATTTAATTAATTGACAATAATTACCTTTATGGAATTCTTTCTTCTTTGATATCTTCAATCATGTTCCGATGTGATCCATCCTTGCGTCATAGAATCCAAGTGTAGGATTCCTCTAGCGGTGATCTACACGTGCTCCACATATATATGGACGTTGCCTAAGAGATCTCTGGGTGCTAGCACGGGAGAACCTTCGATTGCGATGTCCGCCTTCGATCGCCTAGATCCGGTGGTGGTGGATCTATCTTGATCTTGAGAGCGTTCTTGGAGGAAGGAGTTCTTTTGTCATTAAGAGAACTCTCTAGAATTGTTATCCACAACGATTGGGGAAAAGTGTTGGGGTTGTGAGGATATTTATAATCAGGTTTGAGGTTATAGAGTTATGACAATAAATAAACGTATTATGCATTTTATTTATTTCATTAACTCTTATTGAAAACGCCAATGTCGAATCATTAATTCCTTCACATGTGCCAACGCTAATTATAATAAATATCATTTAATAAAAAAATATCATTTCCTCAAAATCCCGACTAAAAAACTACATGGCGTGTAATCATTAATACACAGCATGTACTTGTTTTTATTTCCTTTATTTCCTCCACCACATTTTTTAGACCCTGAATAAAGGCTATTTATTTCTGAAATAAATGTAACTGCATTACTCGCTAATAAATATACTATTTTTCCCACAATATATTCTCTCGAATAACTAGTGTCAAAATAAATTAGATTAGGAATTATTGAATAATTATTGAACCATAGTCGAAAATAATATTTACTCAACTTGTTAAATTAATATTTAACTAAGATACATGGACACACTTAGTGTGTGACCCTCTAGGCCTCTTTCTTAGTGGCATTGGGCGGAGCTTGACTAAAGTCCAAGGTTAGAATCTAAGAACATGCCATGGAACCCACAGAGAAATAAGTTAACACTGAAATGGCATGTCACCTCCTTCGAACACTTACCATGTAATGTAATCCCTTTGTCTTGATATCTCTAATCAAGCGGGTTGCATGCCAGTGCCATCAACCCGTGTGCTCGATTATTATTTCTTTGACTTCCTGGAATTGAACTCGCCCATATCTTACTATTACCATGGAATTATTTAGGCTATATCAATTCCATCAAAGGGCGTGAGATATCTACTTCCATTATGGAACAGAAGGGACAAATCCTTTCTTGCATTATCTATTAATGTAGTATTATTCATGATGCACCCAACATATCCTAACTCACTCCGAATAGTGTGTCGTCACAATTTTTGTCAATAAATCTAAGAGCTTGAGTTGTAATACCCATTAATAATAATCTTAATATCAAAGGACCAATACACAGATCCACAGATAGGAACATCCAATGAAACTATGAAATGTGGATTTCCTACTGGTGGGTCTCGTTCTCATATTATCCTCCTGGATATTACCAAGGGCACACACCATGAGAAGTTGCCTCAGAGTTTTACGAGTCCTCACCCTAATGGCCTATAATGTTTGTGTCCCTTAAACAACATAATCCGACCATAGAACATATATTCAAGAATAGTGTTATGGAAATTCTTGTTCTCATCATAGCAGGGATTCACTATGACCCTTTAATGCAACTGCTATCCTTAAGACATTATCACATGCATTGTCAGGTAGCAGAACTATTAAGATGTGATAAGACATTTATTAATGAATAAAGTACAAAGTAGTTGGTTTTAGGCCACCAACTCCAACATAGACAACATAAAATATCTTTTCAGCTGTACTGATCCATTGCTCAGAAACTAATGGGTCAGAAGAATGACTAAAAAAAGTCTGGTGTTGCCTCACAAAGTTCTCAATAGATCATTGTTCCATACTTTTCATGTTTATATTTTCACAATGATTCATAGCTATGGAAATTGTGCGAGCATATAAATAAGGTTTTTCATTCTATCTCCCATAACATTTAGTTTCTCCAAATCACAATCATTTAATTTTCCATTGAATTCCCCATTAATACGGTTCCTTCGGGTTCCAACCATTGGCTACAACCAAAATTAATAGAGTAAGAAACAATCATCATAGTGAGAAACCACATAATCATGAAAAACTACTTATAGGATGTCTAAATAATGACACCTTCATTCTTAAACTATGAATCCCAGGGTTTATCCTAGGTCATTCATAGTCATCATTATTTTAAATCCATTATGATGGTTAGTAAAGAGTTTGTAAGTTCCCAAAGAATATATCTCTGGAGTGTCAAACCAGGTTTGTAGCAAGAACCATTGTTGTGTACTAGGTTATGCTCGAGTCAGGCCCGACATACCTTTTTGTAGTTTTTACCCCTACATTAATCTGTGCAAAATCAATTCCCACTTGTTGTATCCATATATGGATGTATCATTAGGAAACCACTCACTCTCTCCTTTTCCTAAATTCCAGTACATTTTTCTATAGTTTTTATTATCCTTAGAATTATCCTTAGAGACAGCTCTAGACATATCCTTAGAAATATACCCATAGACCTTAATAAAATTTTCACATCCTAGTTTCTAATGGATGACTAAATGTTTTTATTTATACCATTTATAGATACCTAGGAATAACACTCATGGATATTACATCATCTTAGATTAATATTCATCACATTACAAAAATAAATGCCAGGGTGACAAAATAATTTAGTGTATTTGGAAACTTAGAACAAAATATTCTAACATGGTGAAAGATCTTCAATGTTTCCCATAATGATCTTCCCATTAGTACTTCTACTTAAAACCTTTGTTCATAACTTGGGAAAATGACACATAAGAAAGGGATGAGTTCAAATACTCAATAAGGGTAAACAAGGGAAATATGTAAGCATAACATAATCATAAAGGCATGAGAACATGATCTTAACAATAAAAGATCCGGTATATCAATGATCATAATCAAGAGTCATGGAATAAATATTGGTAACTCAAAAGACATCAATCATAAGGAATTCAGGAGCATAATACAAGAGATCATAACATAAGAGTAATAAAACTGATTGTGGCTGACACATAAACATTTCAAATGATTTGAAAAGTAGTCAAGGTTTAATTCTAAGTCCATATTAGTGGAATGGGTTCTCTCCCAATACCATCTTAGTAGTAAAGATTAAATACCAAGACAATATTAGTGGGAAAAGTCCTCTATGGAACTATGTTCACTCCCTATTCTGATCCTATATTAATGAACTGAGTTTAGTTCCTATTCCATCCCTGTAATAATGATCCGAGTTCACTCCTCATTCCAACCCTATATTATTGAATTGTGTTCACTCATTGTTTCGACCCTGTGTTACTAAACTGAGTTTACATCCCATTCTATCACTGTTATAATTATGACATGCAAATATTTACTCAATTCATTGGAGGGAGATATAGGTCCCTACCATCTAATAATGAAATCGTACATATGTGTTCTATAAAACATTCATCTTATCATGATCCATAAAAATATATGGGTTTTATAAATATCATATCTTATTCCATGAAATGAAATAGGAATCATAAAAATATAACCATATCATAACCTATGGAAAATTGATAGGTTTCATAATCATTTCATCCTAAAATAACCTGTGAAAGGAAGTGGGCTTCATAAGCATTTATCATGTTATAACCTATTGAAGTAAATGAGTTTCATAAATACCAATCCCTAAAATCCTAAACCATTCAGAAAAATAATATGAATGGTGTTCTGGGATCATACCCTAGTAAAGCATAAAATAAAACCAAGGATGTCATCTTAGATGGAGATGGATTTTGAATGATCACTTGGAACATCACTTTTTAAAATATATAACATCTTCAAAATACTTTTATTTTAATCCAATATAAAAATATATAATGTAATAATGAAAAAATGTATAACACACTTCTTGAAAAAAATATATTTTATGATTTCAAAAAATTATTTAAAACATAAATCATTTTGAAAACTTATTTCTTTGAAAATAGCTTTGAAAACTTATAAATGAATCTTGAAAAAAACTTTAAAACCTTTTTACTTGAAATCTTAAAAAATAATCTTCAAAAAATTCTGAAAATATTTTTCTCTGAAAACTTATAAAAGAATATTGAAAATCATTTTGAAATTTTTTTTCTTTTAAAAATAATTTGAAAACTTATAAAGAAATCCTTAAAAAAATTAAAACACTTTTTAGACATAATTTTTTTTAATAACCTATTTATATTACATGGTTTTTAAAGAACACATATTTTAGACTGAATAGAGAGATAAAGTCATATTTTCCTAAAAACACTTTCTTAATTATATTTAGTACCAAAGAGTGGAAAAATGACACCAATACATCAAGATATAATGAGTAAACATAGGATAAAAAAATTAATGAATATTATTGAGATATTTTTCATTATATTTATTCAATGAAATCATAATCATAAGTAATCTCAATACATAATGATATTGTAGCAATAAACAATTAAATATTTTGTAAATTTTTCTCAAAAAGTACCAAAGAGAATAAAATTTAACAAATCATAAAATATCATTAAATAAGGTAATTAAAGATATATAATTTAAAAGGGAAGTTTATACACCTTATTTAAAAAAATAGGTTCATAAAAAGACATGTATCTCCATGAAGGAAAATTGAGACAAAACAACTTTACAGATTTAGTAACTTTTGAAACACAAACCCCATGAAAGAGACATAATAAAAAGGATATTTAAAGAAAAATAAATTTAATTATATTTATCATAGAATAAATTCATTTTCATTATATACACTACACAAAATAGATGAGTGGTGAACATAGAAAGTATCTCATGGATAATAAAAAGCGAGACGAGAAAACCCTTACCTTAGGTCTTGAATTTCTTTGTACACATTCAAACCTCAAGTATAATAGTTATATGTTTATTATAAATAAAAAATTTGACCATTTTATTATATATAATACCTTATATTATTTTATTAATACTTTATATTACCATTTTATTAATAATTACATGTTAAAATAACGTTTCAGGTAATATCTGTGTTGTTTTTCGTATATATTTTGACTTGTAATTTTTGATACTATTACATAGATCATGATTTACTAATTTAAACAATTTAAAACATGATATATGTATCATATATAATTATTATGTAAATATTTATAACAATTTATAAACATAGAATTATGAAATGGAATACCCTGTTCATAGAGACAGTAGGCTGTACGTATACATGAACGATGTTTCCATTTTATTGTCGTTTTGAATGAAAGAAAGTAAATGAAATATATGTATATATACATAAAATAATTATATTATAATTATAATGTAATATATATCATATTGGTTTAATAAAAACTTCCTTAATACATCTATGTAATGTGTGAATGAATCACATTTCTTTGGGGAGACACTAGTCCACACGTCTATAAATAAAGATATCATATTTACAAAAATTGAAAACATGAAGGTATGTTTTATATAATAATTAAATATGAATAAATAAATCATAAATATCATAAATATCATATAAAAATATATTTTCCATCATAATTCCCCATCATGATAGTTGGAAAAGAAAAAACACACAATATCATTTCGTGAGGCGGTAGTTCATAGTACACAAGAATGGTAAGTTCGTTACCCATTAGTTGGAAGTATTTTTAACTGTTGGTATATAACTCAGAATTAAAAAACCACAATATATTTATTATAATTTGGTTATTATATAATCATGGAATAATAAATTAATTTCAATTTAATCTCATAGATGGTATGACAAAGCGAGCTTTTAAAGTAAAAAATAATGAACAATTTGGTAAGTTTTTATATACAATTTCAAAGTTAAATTGATTCCAATAAACTAAATTGGATTTAATTATGTATAATTGATCTAATATAACTTTAAAATAAATAAAAATCGTAATTTTACTTTATAAATAAATTATACGAAAAAGTAGTTTTGAATTAAAATTAAGTATTTTTCACTATTCATCAAAAAATGAAATTTCTCAAAAATATACCAAAAAATAACCATAAACTAATTTTTTACATTTAAAATTATAAAAATAAGTTTATTTTTTTCATATTAAATTCATAAAAGTGTCAAAATATTGATTTGAATTAGGTGCGACAAGAGGTTAAAATTACCTTTTAGAAAATACATATTTTTAAACATAAAACTAGTTTTATTCTTATCTTATACCAATAAAATTTATTGGACGGGATTAAAAAATATTTATTGAATATATAATATATAAACTTTATTTAAAAAATTAATTAAAATATGTTTTTTTAACTTATTGAGATAAAATTGTGTTTGTACATAGAAAAATAGTTTTCTTAGAAAAGTAATTTATTTATTTTCGAGTAGTTCTTACATTCACTTCTTCTAATTAACAACCAAAAGATTCATTTTAAAATAATGCTTAAATCATATTTTCACAATTTAGTTAATCTTATTCATATCTTCCATTCTAACAACAACGTGGTATCTATAGTAATATTTTAATAATAATATTAATAGTATCTTGTAGTTTGGTAAAACTCAACCTTGTGTGTAACACAAGAAATCGATGAGACTCAATATTATGTGTGATAAAAGACAAAAATAGTATTTTTATACCTCATGATAATATAATTGTTTCATTTAGTGTAATCATGACTTGGTTTTGAGTATAATGTAAGCCACACATAGTGATTTGGTATAACAAAATATATATTCAGAGTTGTGTGAACTGAAAAAGATAAAAAAGATTAAATTAATTCGAAACAAATAATTCACAAAATATTGCGATGTTACATAGATGATGTGATACCAGATGATTCCTATTATGGAAAGATGTATTGATATATGAATTTGAGTGTTGAGGATGACACTAGATGTGATGGGACAAGTTAAATATGGGCTTACCCCTTGACGAGATACTAAGAGTTAGAATTATCACTTGAATCTATTTAATGGAAAATGGATTAGTTTTTTGTTTTATATACATTCTTCTCCCCATATATTAAGGTAGCTATAGGTTCTTGGTTTGATGTTTTCTCTTGGTGGTAGCTTAGTATGTTTTTTCTAGAGTACACAGATATAAAATTGTTTTAATAATGAACTGAAATAAATGTTGAACCCATGTGTTTGGTTAATTATGGAAGTAAATTTATTAAAAGATGTTAATATGGATAAACCATGGACATGGTTTGGATTATTCCTAGATGGAATGTAATTTATTATAATATTAAATAATGTAATTAATTCAATTTAATGTGGGATAATAAAAATGGTTAATTAATGGATAATTAATTAGTTAATGTAAGGAAATAGTAAAAAGTAAATATGTAATTAATGTATATATTTTATATTCTTGTGTGATTATATGATATATGTTCATAGAAATGGTAGTTGGGAGTCTGAGCGATATTAGTTGTAGTTGAGTCTAAGGATAATTTATTCCCATAGTGTAGCTGGGAGTTCTATTATATCATGTATATTCTTTGATTTCATAAATATCCCATCCATATTGGTTAGGGAAATTGATACCCATTGGAATATGGGAGGGTATTTTCCCCAACATCCTGGTGGGAGGATGGATGGTGAACTACCAACTTAGGCCCAAGTCTTTTCTCTTTGTAGTTACTTGTACTAGTATGATTAGTGGTTAGTTTTTTCTATATATGTGTGTAAAGGGATGCAATGGATTTTGGTTATTTAATATACATGTATTACCAAATATAGTGTCAAAATAATTACTATAGGTATGATGTGTATAGGTTATTATGGCTTCCGGTACTTACTCGGTGTATGGGCTATAATGGTTTGAGGTACAATACCCTATGATTGATATATGTCACACTTGTTGTGCTAGATTTCAAAAAACTACATGGTTACTATATTTGGATATGTGGATAGGAAGGTGTATATATTTGATGCATAAAGTGCATGTTGTGACACCATTCCCTGGTGTCTTTGGGCTAGCTTACTTTTGAAGATAGATGGACCATGACCTGCAATGTTGAGGCATAGTGGAAAACTAGCAGGGAAGAGGGAGCTGGGTATTTTTGATGTTTGATTATCATATTATATACTCTCTTTTATGAGATACATGGTTAGAGTTATCCATGGTGAGGTTGAGAACTTTAGTATACCAGTTTTAGAGAGGAGTTGGTTTCACTATTGTTTACTATGCTTTACCTTTTTTTCATTACCATTTGTAGGAGAGGATCCTAGAAGGATCCTACAGAGTATATTATTATTCTCAGCATACATACATATACATATATATATATACTATTTTTTCGGTCATCCAGAGTATGTTGGTGGTTGGGATGGATGTTACTTGCTCGGGGTTTAAGAGATGTTGTTTGGGCTTTGTGGCCATTACCATATTTCCCTTTTTGGTAGTTATTTATTCCCTTTTAATTGTTTTAGTACTATATCAAATTTCTTGTTTACAATCAAGCTTTATTTTATATATATTTAAGAGTAGGTGTTGGTTGTTTTATCCTTCTTATCTTTCTCTTCCGTATGTTTCTCTTAGAGGGTTGTGCCTCCCATTTACATGTTTATTATACCCTCAATGCTAGTCACCAACCGAAGACCTACTGGAGGTGATACTTGGGAGAAATCACCATATATACCCCTCATTGTGGTGTGTTTTTGTGTAGGGTATCCTGAAAGAGTGGTGTCATAGGTTTAGGTTTGAGGGATATTATGGAGGTTGGAGTTAGGAACATTTGCGGTTTCATGTGTTGGAAGGGAAATGGTGTCAGCTAAGTTTAATAGGTGATGTAAACATGGGAGACCGACTATGACATGGGTATTTAGCCCCCTGCCCCTATGATATGATACATGAACCTTTAAGTTACTTGGGCCTGCTAAATGAGGCAATAATTGTTACAGGGTAGATACCTAGGAATGGATCATGAATAATTTTTCTTTGCGCCTGTGTTTGAAATGGGTATACCTTGGTATAGGTTAAACCACAGACAAGATAAATTAATTAATTAACTAATTAAAGTTAAATATTTCATATTTAAGCTTCAAGTTCTCTAAGAGTTTTTTCTTGTTATAGGTATGACTCTAGGTTGACATCCTCTTTAGGTTCATGCCAAATATGTTCAGAAGGATGTTCCTGCAGATTATCACAGAGTGGAGTTCGATGATAATGAAACTTTGAGGAGGAAACTCTAAGAATTTTAATGCTGAATTCTACATATTTATGAGGGATATATTTCAAATTTAGTCACATGAGACTATTTGGATGTGGTTGAGAGATCTTTTATATTGATCCATGCTTGGTCGGAGTAGTGGGTTTCATTGTCTATGATGATGCTGCGTGGAGCAGGAAGAAAATGGTGGTTCATGTGCATTAGGGATTGCGAGGAGTCAGGAGTCTCATATGAGAAGTTCTGAGACCAGTTCAGAGCATAGTTTCTTTCTTTCGCCTTGAATACATCTAGTCTCTAGGAGATTCCTACCCTTCGATAGGGGAGCTCTAGTGTGTGAGAGTTTGGGATCTATTTTAGGACACTCAACGATATACTTTGAACATATTTCCAGATGAGAAGGCTAGGGAGAGCTATTTTGAGGATGATTTTACTATAGAGATCCAATGTCAGGACAAACTATTTATGCTAAAGTCGTATCTTGAGGTTCTATAAAGGGAATAGTTTATTGAGAGAACAATGTCCATAACCGAGTCATCGTGAGAGGTGAGTCTTTAGGATTCCTCAAAAAACAGAGTTGTTGTCTGGGGTTCCCAACTATCTAGATAGAAGAGTTTTCGATCATCTTGGGGTAGTTACCAACCCTAATAACCTCATTTATTCTGGGAAAGAGGCTATTAGACTTATGTAAATGTATAAAATGAATGTTTTTCCTACATTTGATAAGGTAATCAGTGGTAAGAGTGATTGAACTTTCTGAGAAGTCTGTATATTCAAGGTGGTCTGCTCTACATTCCCCCATTACAGAAGTCCCAACCGAGGTAGTAACAATAGGGAAGTATAGTTTTGGTTCATTATAGAGGAGATTATGATGGTAGAGGATATCCCTGATACAATCCACATCCTCATAGAGTTGATCATGACCATGGAGGTTGTCATCAGTAGGGATAGAGAGGCCACATAGTAGGTCGTAGATTGCTTCAGGGTTTAGCGTTGCTAGTTTTGGGTGAGAAAGATATCGTTTGAGGTACTGTTTTCTTTTTTCCTACTTGGGTGCATGATTTTGTTTGATTCAAGAGGTTCAAAATATTTTATATGACCTAATATTATCCATGCTGTGTGACTTGAGGTATAGAGGTTCCCAGTGCCCCTAGCGTTGATTACGCTAGTTGGAGGTTGAGATGACCTGTATGATGTATATAGAGATTATGAGGAAGTTCTAGGGAAGTTCCACTCATTTATATATTTCCTATATTTGTTGATAAAATCATATGAGGTCATTTAATACATGGATTGGTTATATTTGTTATAGGATATCATGTATTGATTTAGGTGGAAGGTTGTATTCTATGATGCTGATTAAGATCCAGCAGTGTTTGTTGGCGAGTGAGACCCTAAAATGGTCCAAAGGAATATTTCATCCTTTCATTTAATAATGGTCAATTTTATGTTTATCTCATTATAGGTTTAGTAGTCAGTGTTTCCCTGGGTTATGGAAGAGTACCCTGATTCCCTTCTAGAAGAGGTTGTTTCATTACCCCCTGCACCGAGATATCAATTTTGGGATCAAGCTGCAACTTATTGTGTCACCTATCTCATTGTATTTGTATAGGATAGTTTCTTATGATTTGAGAGAGCTTTGATTAAAGCTTGATGATATGTTATGGTGTGGTTTTGTTTGGCCGAGTTTGTTATATTTGGGTGCACCTATTTTTTTTGTTAAGAAGGGAAATAGAAGTTTGTGAATTTTTATCCATTATCATCATTTGAACCAAGTGCAAGTGAAGAACGTCTCTCCTCATCCATGGATTGATAATTTATTAGATCAGATAAAGGGATAAAATTGGTTCTCAAAGATGGATTTTCAGTCATGATATCATCATATGTGGTTAAAAGATGAGGATATTCAAAATACTGCTTTCCATTGTCTTCATGGGCATTATGAGTACATTATGATGCTGATCAGTGTGATGAATGCTGAAAAGATGTTCATGGTGTTAATGAATTCATTGTTCAAATATTTCTTAGATAAGTTCATGGTGGTTTTCATCGATGACATCCTTGTATACTTCGCATCCAAGGATCATATAGAGCATCTGAGTTTCATTTTGGGATTTCTTAGTAATGAGAATCTATTTGGGAAGTTGAAAAAGTGTGTGTTTTGGTATATTAAAGTATGTTTCTTGGGGAATATTGTGTCCTAGATAGGAGTAGATAAGGATCTTTTAAACATAGAGGAAGTTGTGTCTGGGGAATCCCCCAAGATTGTAGCTAAGGTGCAGAGTTTTTTTGGTTCTGTAGGCTATTAAAGGAGGTTCCTACTTAATTTATCTTGGGTTGTAACTCCTATTAGATCCCCGACCCAAAATGATCAGATGTTATTATGAACTGACTAGTTTCAGATATCTTTTGAATACCTGAATGATATTTTGGTCAGTGATCTAGTTCTTTGTTTTCTAAAAGTTGGATTTTAGTTTGAGATTTATTTTGTGCTTTACATATTGGCTTGGTTTGCATTCTCATGCAACGAAGACAAATTTTTTCTTATGGGTATCAGTTTTTATATCCATGTGTGAATAAATATACCACCCATGATCTTGAGATAGTGATAATGGGGTTTTATTTGATGTTTTGGTGGAAATAACTCATCAACGAGCATTTTTTGGTTTTTACTAACCATAAGAGCTAAAGGTATATCTTCTTGTATCATGAATTGAACTTACGTCATTGTTGGTGGGTGGAATTATTACAGGATTATGAATTTCAAATTTCATAGACTCTAGGAAAGAGGAATTTTGTAGTCGATGCACTGATTAGGAATTCATATAGTGATTCCATGCACGAATATGAAGATTCCTGGAGAGTGATGGTAGAACTCTTGGCAATGGCTATTGATATGGTCGAGATTAGATGAAGAGATTTTATTTTTTGGATGAAGTTTCAGTCATATTTGGCGCTGTGGGATGAGGATTAATAGCTAGGGGATTCTGATGTGGAGGTCTAGAGGGACTGAGTTGTGTTTTGAGATTCCCATGATGTTTGTTCTGAGGATGAATAACATCAGGTGTTATTCCAAGGAAGGATTTCTGTTTCTTTGGTGATGCATAAGATGATACTCCATGATTTCTATAGTTCTCCTTTGTGGGTATATCCCGAAAAGGCCATGATGTACCAATATTTGGGAATTAAATTTTTTGTGGCCATAGTTGAAGTGTGCAGTTGCTGTAACACTCCAAACTTCCACGGTTCGCTTCTCTTGGAATAATACAATAGCGTGCCATGTACGCAACATCGAGTTCAAGAACACCACGAAAAATCAAACTAGCTATTTAGAAAGAGGTTATGAATAGTAATAACCACATTTGGAATATTATATATATCCCATATAATTTTAAAATTCATCTCTTGTGTTTCTTAGACATAATATGAGGACAAATTCAATTTTTCAGATAAAATAATTATTTTTTTAAAAAAATGCAGTTTTTTTGCCTTTTAATGGAGAAAACTTTATAAATAAAATATTTGGCACTTTTATATATTAAATTTGATGAATTTTTAACTCTTCTTTATAATAGGGACATGAAAATTTAGTTTGGATAAATTTTTGGTGTCTTTCTGATAACTTTCATATTTTGATGTATAGTGAAAGATACTAAATTTTAATTGAAAACAAATTTTTTAATCAAAATAATTTTATTTTGTTAAATTATACATTTGAATGGTTTTTAAGTATAATTAGATTATATTTTTATCATTTAATATAATTTTGGTCATTAAAAGTAATTTCACTTTTAAACCGGACATAAACACATGTCAATCTTTTGATAGTTTTTACTTCTATTAAACCCAATTTATCGTTTTGAAATAGGGAATTAATTTTAATTTAATTAATGAAAATTCTAGGTTTTTAATTTTTTAAAATAGACATCATTTTTGTATTCAAAATATCAAAATTATCTTAGGGTGAATTTTTGGTATTTTTCTGAAATGTTCAATTTTTGATTAATAGTGAAATACACCGCGTTATTGTATAAAACCCGAAAATTTATTTAAATAAATAAATAATTAATTTAAATTAATTTTAATTCAAAATAGATACATAAAAACTATATTAGTTCAATTTAATTCATTGGAGTCATTTTATAATAAAATTAGATGTATAAAAGTTTATTGAATTTTTTTCACACTTTTTACCCACCTTCTAGGCACGTTTGCAAATTTGCATAAAAGGAAATTTTACCACTTATATGAATTCAGTTTAAAAAATACAAGAGACACAGTTGATATAAGTAAGTAAAATGTTGTTCAATAAGATGAAAATAATTTTTGATAAATAGTATCTTTTTACCTTTATTTACCATGGTTAAAAGTAAATATAGTAATTAAAGGTAAAAATGATATTATAATTACTATAACACATATTCTAATTCTTTTGGATAAGTGTTTTTCGACCAAAAAAAACCTTAGGAATAATATAAAATCCCTTTTGGTCCACTTTGATTAGATTAAGACATTTATTATTATTTATTTTAAAGAAGCGTTAATGGTGTTAAATTTGAATTTTCATAACTAAAACATTATTAATATAGGGTTATACATAAGGTAAATTAGACTATACATATTAATTAGAAAGATAAAAATATTTCCAATATCATGGTGTTTTATTTATAACTTTTATACATTAAATAATTAAATTTATTTATGACACAATGATGATACAGTAATTAACTTATTAATGAAAGATTAAAATAATTGATATTATAAATATTAGAATAAATGTAAATCGATACCTTTTATGAATTAAACGAATTTTATAGATTAATATTACATGTTAGGGTTTATTTAATTTATTTTTTTGAATAAATAATATTTTTATGACTTTCACAAAAACCAAATACTAAATAATTTCAAAATTTACATAAATGAGTTTTAAAACAAATGAAATATTATTAAATGATATAATAGTCTTAAAATATAAGGTTCAGAAAAAGGACTTATATAATAATATATATGTAATTAATAAACCATTAGGGGTTATCTTGTCATTTTATATTAAGTTTATTAAACATATAATATTAAAATACAAGGAGACATGGTAAATGTTAAACTATTTAACCAAGAGTTAAATCTAAAAGACAAGGTTAATATGGTGACCTAAACATGTATAAAACCTATTGGTTGAGATATTTTCGAATCATACTCACCTTAGCCTCAAAATAAATTTTTTTGAGCCATTATAAGCTGAATATTACTGTATAATAAAATAATATTTCTAGGTTTCCCTAAAGTGACCATCACCTATCTTATAAAAGGGTACTTGCCCTTCTCTCAAAATCACACCTCCAAATCCATTTTCCTCAGACAAAACCTACTCACATATCCTCCTAACTATCCTTAATTAATCCTATATGCCTTAATTTGATCAGAAATCCAATCTAAGGAGCCCTTTTGATCAAATCAAAAGGAAGAACCCGAAAAAGAGGTAATTTTCTCAACACCTATTTCAATGTTCTCTTCTCCTTCCACTTCCTATTTCTTTATTGTTTCCATGACAAAATAATAAATCCAGCCCCTTATACACACTCTTATGTTATTATAAATATAGTACAACCATATTCCTTATTCTATCCATCCTATGAATTACAACGTCACCAAACATGCGTACGTAAGGCTTACTGTCTCCACGTCGTGGTGTAGTTTGTTATTCAACACTTAATTATTTGGATGAGTATAATAATGAGTATAATTGATGTAAATAATAAATATAACATCTTAATGATTCTTTATATATGAAATACCATCCAATTACCTATTATTTCATCATCAATAGAATGGTATTGTCGCTCGTGCATACATACGGATTACCGTCTCCACGAACGCGATGAGAATTATTCCCCATCATAACCATTAAAGAATACATATAATTTTAGGATTAAAAAATAATGTTTAAGAACATAATATCATTATGGATATGAATAAAATAAATCTTATCAATAACAAACATGACTTACCTAACAGAACATATAAAGAAAAATGAATCAGTTAACACCCAAAATAATGATACTAATGAAGTATTATTAACAAAGCAATATTAAAAAATCATATATGATATCATATTTAGGTATATGATTTTTCTATAATTTAATAACAATTATTTCACCATTATACATGAGTTTAATGGACCCTTAACTAAGGAAAGTACAAGGTAAGGGGTTTTCATCTCACTTTTATTCTCTTGAGATTCATGGGTTGTATGTTTCGTAAGTTACCAAATCAGTAAGGGAATTTAAAATTTCAATTTCAACTAATTGGGTTTTACGAAAACTTCATTGATTATTTTACTCCAAGATTATGTGTGAAATCACTATTTATTTGATTATGCAGTAATTTCCACTCTTCTTTATGTTGATATACTTTTGATACACATAATCACTCCATTGATAAATTATCAAGCCATCTATAGGTACTTGACAAGAGTAATTTTAACTCAATTTTTATTCATTGAGTTAAACCTCCAAGTCAATGGTGTTGTTTTTAAAAGAATATTTGTGAATTTCTTATGATTTATTTACACTGAATATCCACTCATAATGAGTGTATTTATATTTTTCATACATAATTATATTATTTATTTATCCTTAGCCTAAGGATACGGTCCTTATAAGGGATTTCATCTCAATTTATGTTCCTTTGAGATTTCTTTGTTGTTATGCGCCAATTCACTTTTATATGGTGTATATACTATACTTTGAAATAGTATATCATGAATACATTTATTCTTATTATATTATAGTGTTTTCATTACCTCAATTATTTGTATTCAAGAATCTCTCATTTGGCTAGGAACTCTTACTAAAATATAATTTTAAATGTTTTAAATGTTTATTCTTCTAAATCTTTCTCATTAATGTCCATGTTTTGAAAATGGTTTTAAGGATTTATTTATTTGTACATTAATGTTTTAAAATTAAAATTCATTTTAAAAGTTTCAAAAGTTTTACGGGACACTTTGATTCAAAAATACATTTTAAATGGATTCTTGATAGATAGTGAGACTTTTAATTGTTTTCAAGAAAAATGGGGATATTTCTCTCAAATAGTTTTGATGATTATTTTCATCTATGTCAATATCCTTTATTATTCCCTATTGAGGATAATTTATTATAATACAATCTTCTATATTTTATTGAATGAGTTATATTTGACTTTGGATGTGATATTTTAATACCATTCATGGTTTGCGGTTAAAGTATTGACATTTAGTATTCTAGTTTTAATATGAATGTTTATATTATGTTTCAACCTTTTCATATCAGGATTGAATTGGACTTAGTAAGTGACAGGTGGAGCCCGCTATAGCTCCTCGATGCATCGGTAGGCCTCATTAAAGAAACTAGTGTCTTGGCACAAGGGCTTGAAAAAATATTTATTTGTAGTCCTGGACCGAGGCCTTGACTATGTGGTTATAATGTCTGGAATTATGCATTCCATCATTATGAAATTAGCTATTGATATTAAATGTGATTATTCAAGTAGTATAATATCCATGTGAATTGGTAAATGAAATTATTTTATTTATATTTTCCGTATTATGCTGAAGTTTATGTTTAAAAGGCTTGTGTTTTAGTCATATACATTGCCTTAAATGTTTATGATTATTTATAATAGTTTATGCTATATTGTTGTCCTTATAGAGGTTCTGAGCTCACCACTTTCTTATGTTTTATTTTTCCCAGGATGCGAAGAAATATATTATGACTAACCTACAGAAATAGTCTAAGGGATATAAGAGTGTTCAAAAAAGACACAATGTTGTTGTTTTTCATTAGATAATGTAATGTAAAACTTATGTATGTATCTAGTACTTCCAAGGATACTAAACTAATCGATATTTCGAGACTTGATCTGTTATGATCATGACAATGATAAGTAATAATGCACCAACTCTGGGTAACTAGGGTTGGGGCGTTATAGTTGGTATCCGAGGAAGTTTAGTACAAACCTTGGAAGCTAGGTTTAAAAAAACTCTGATTAGAAAACAATACCCTAAGATAAACTTTGAGGATTAGTATTGAAGAACATAAAATTTTTTTGGTAATGTAAATATTATATGGGTTTTCCAAGAAATACATCCCTGTCTGGATATGAGAAGGAAGAGGCAGCTCTAGCACAGATGTACCTAGGAGTGAAAACTCCGACAAAGAGTTTCAGACTAGACCCGAGGTATCTTGGTACACGACAACGGGCCCTGCTGCAGTATTGGTTACAACACTCCTGGGAGATATGTTTAGGATAATTCACATTTTATTTAAAAACCGATTTTAAGGATTTTAATATAAGATGATAAAAAATAACCTCGGTTAATTATAATGTGTTTTATATTGAAAATAAGGTGTCATGATATTATCTAAATGATTTTATGACTTACACTATGCTTTCTTGAGTTAGTAAATGGTTGGATTCAAAGGAAGTCATAGTAACATTGAACATGATTTACAAGGTGGGAACAATGATGGAAATGAGAAACTAAATTCAATGTCGATGGGTGTAAAATATATTATGTTCATGCTGAATCAGTTTTCCAAAAATATAATCAAAAAATTATATATTAACCAACTCCCAGACTTAAAAAAGAAGAGAAAGGTGGTGCATGATAAGAGCTTCAGTAGTGGAGACCATAGATAAAAGAAAGATCAATTTCCATCATGCAATAAATATGGCAGGAGACACCCTAGAAAATTTCTAAATGGAATAAAGAAATGCTTTATGTGTGGGAAAGAATGAAATAAAGTAAAGAATTACTAAGGAAAAATGAAGAGTGTTATGGAAGAAAATAAAAATTATCCTAAGAGTCCATTTACATTAATTTTACTGAATATAAGAGACCTTGGAATTACCCGAGTCAATTCCCTATTCTACAAGAAAAACTCTAGGACAAGGAAGAACCTATGTGGAAATAAATGGATGGTGAAATGTTTAAAACTATTAATAATCTTAGTTAATGGGATTAATTTGGAAGACTATTCTCTTGTATGTGTAACCATGCAGTTTGTTTTGTAAAAATGCAATTCAAGGAATAATTACCTTTACTTTTGTGGATATAGTTATAAAGAACCATTTGGGTTTATATGATCCTTGAATTGGAGGGAATTGCAGGTTATTAATTTTTGGGATGAAAATGTTAGGTATGATATAACATTTGTGGTCAAATTTTGTTATGGTTATTTTGAGTAATTTATCTCATTTTTCAAATGTTATAAAAATATAGTTTTGGAAAAAGGACAACATGTAGAACATGTGACAACCGGTCATGTCAGACAAAGCTACGAGAATCAAACCCACAACCAGAGTGCGATTGGGATTTATCACCTACCATTGGACTACGTGATGTCCCTAGTTACTGTGACAAATTCTTTTTAGATAAATTTTTTTACCGATCAATAATTAGATTATTTGGGATCTTTTGATTTATCAAATGGATATCTGTATTATATGAAAATAATTTGGTGATTAAGTGATAAATGTAATTTTGGGAGACATACGCTCTATTGGGAACACTATATGTCTATGTAAAATAGAATACTATGGAATTTCATTTGAGAAGTAATGGTTGATTTTTTTTTATTTTGGAAGAATATATGTTTTTTAGAGATTTTGGTTATTAATGAAAATGATTAACCTATCATAGATAATATTTGGTTTTGTTAATTATACTTATTTATGAGATTTTAAGAGTAGTTGATGTTATTTGGAGATAATTTTTAAGACTTACTATGAAAGACTATGCAATTAAATTCTTCTGAGTTTTGGGTTTCAATCTTAATTTGGATTACATTGAAGGATTTTAAGTACAATTGTTTATTAAATGGTATTTATTGAACTTTGGGTATTTTTTGGTCAATTTTGGAAATTAAGATTAATATTTATATATATAAAGGACTATCCATTTTGGGGATCATCTGATCTTGTACAAACCATTTTGTTTTGGTCAATCTCTAAAGACAAGGGAAATATATAGTTCATCCTTTATGTATTATGTGATTCTCTAAATGTTGATTCTAGCACTTCAGGTGTGACCGAGTCATCTTGAATACTCATCGTTTGGAGAAAATATGGGTTAGTGGTAGAAATTTATTAAAGGATGAAACTATACTTAAAAAGTAAGTATATCTCTTTATGTTCTTAGTTAATCTCATTTCTCAACTTTATGAAATAGAACATAAAACAAAAAAATGTTTCCCGTTTACTTTTCCTACTGGGAAACTAATGACTGTTTAACCCATAACAAGTTTGTGGATTTCTTGTTTTTAAATTTCTCTTGATCGTGTTTTATATCACTCTACATCAGAACTTGACACTCAGTTTGTTTTCCATATCCATGTTTTCCTATATGGAATCCTAGTATGGGTTATCTCGGGTGACCTTTGTACTTCTCTTTATTTCTTTTAAAGTGATAGTTTTTTGACTCTTTTTCTGATTTGGGACTTTCAAGGAAGTTCCCAAGCCAAATTTTAAAATTGAAAAGACGAAATATCCAAAAGGTGGGAAGAATGTAACACCTCAATATTCCACAATATGCTTCTCTTTGAATAATACAATAGCGTGCGATGTACGCAACATCGATTTCAAGCACACCACAACCTATGAAACAAGCCATTTAGAAAGTGAGTAGGAATAGTAATAACCAAAATTTTAATTTTATATATATCCCATATAATTTTAACATTTATATTTTGTGTTTCTTAGACATAATATAAGAACGAATTCAATTTTTCATATAAAAAAAGTATTTTTAAAAAATGCAGTTTTTTCTCCTTTTAATGGTGAACCCTTTCTAAATCCAATATTTTCCACTTTTATATATTTGTTTTGATGAAACTAAATTCTTATTTATAATCGGGACAAAAAATTTAGTTTGGATAATTTTTTAGTGTTTTTCTTATAACTTTCATATTTTGATGAATAATGAAAGATACCAAATTTTAATTGAAAGCTAATTTTTTAATCAAAATAATTTATAGGGTTAAATTATACATTTTAATGGTTTTTAAGTATAATTAGATTATATTTTATCATTTAAAAAAATGATGGTCATTGGATGTAATTTCACTTTTAAACCGGACATAAACACATATCAATCTTTTGATAGTTTTTATTTCTCAAAAACCCGCTTTCTGGTTTTGACAATGAGAATTAATTTTAAATTAATTAATGAAACTTCTATGTTTTTTATTTGGTAAAATAAAAATCATTTTTGGATTCAGAATATCAAAATTATCTTAGGCTTAATTTTTGGTATTTTTCTGAAAACTTTCTATTTTTCATGAATAGTGAAAAACACTACGTTATTGTTTGAAAACCGACTTTTTATTTAAATAATTATTTATTTTATTTGAATTAATTTTAAGTAAAAATAGATACATAATACCTATATTAGTTCAATTTAATTCATTTTAGTCATTTTATAATAAAATTAGATGTATAAAAGTTTATTGAATTTTTTAATGTTTTTACCCACATTCTAGGCACATTAAAAAATTTGCATAAAACATAATTTTTACTTCTTCTATGAATTGAATTTCAAAATTACAAGAGCCACGATTGATATCAGTAATTAAAATTTTGTTTAATAAGATGAAAATATTTTTTATGAATAGTAACTTTTGACTTTTATTTACCACGGTTAAAAGTAAATAGGGTAATTAAAAGTAAAAATGATTTTATAATTACCCTAACACATGTACTAATTCTATTGGATAAGTATTTTTCGACCAAAATCAAACTTATTAATAAAATATGATCCTCTTTTGTCTACTTAGATTAGATTAGTACATTTATTATTATTTTATTTAAAGAAGACTTAAAAGTTTTAAATTCAAATTTTCATAACTAAAACATTTTTAATATAGGGTTATACATAAGATAAATTAGACTATAAATATTCTATAGAAATATAAAAATATTTAATACATCACTGTATTTTATTTATAATTTTTAGAAATTAAATAATTAAATTTATTTATGACACAATGATGATGTAGTAATTACCTTATTAATGAAAGATTAAAATAATTGATATTATAAATATCAAAATAACTATAAATTGATACTTTTGATGAATTCAGAGAATTTTATAGATTAATATTACATGTTAGGGTTGATTTAATTTTTTTAAGAAATAATATTGTTACAACTTTCACAAAAACCAAATACTAAATGATGTCAAAATTGACATAAATTAGTTTTTAAAACAAATACTATATTATTAAATTATATAATAGTCCTAAAAATATAAAGTTTGGCCAAAGGAATTATATAATAATATATATTTCATTAATAATCTATTTGGGATTCTCTTGTTATTTTATAGTATGTTTATTAACCATATAATATAAAAATATAAGGTGACATGGTAAATGTTAAACTATTTGAAGAAGAGTTAAATCTAAATGATATGGTTAATATAGTGACATAAACCTGTATAAAACCTATTGGTTGAGAGTTTTTCGACCCATCCCCCTCTTATCTTAAAAATAAATCATTTTGGAGCCATTATAAACCGAATATGATTGTATAATAATGTAATATTTCAGGGTTTTCCTAAAGTGACCCTCACCTTTCTTATAAAAGGGTACTTCCCATTCTCTCAAAATCACACCTCCAAATTCATTTGGATTAACCAACCCCAACTCAAATATCCTTCAAACTAACCTAAATTAAAAGTAGAGGCCTTACTTTGATCATAAATCCAACCTAAGGAGCCCTTTTGATCAAATCAAAAAGAAGAACCCAAAGAAGAGGTAATTATTTAATCACCTCTTTCAATATTCTTTTCTTCTTGAACTTTCTATTTATTTTTTGTTTCCATGCCAAAATAATAACTCCGGTACCTTATATATACTATGATATTAATTTAAATATGGTAAAACCATATTCATTATTCTCTCTATTCGACAAAGTCACCATATGTGCGTGCGTGCGTACGACTTATCGTCTCCACGTTGTAGTGTAGTTTGTTATTCAACACTTAATTATTTGGATGGGTATAATAATGAATATAATTGATGTAAATAATAAATATAAAACTTAAAATATTCTTTATATATGAAATAACATCCAATTCCATTTGATTTCATCATTAATAGAATGGTATTGTCGCACGTGCTTACAAACAGATTACCGTCTCCACGAACGCGATGAGATTCATTCCCCATCATAACCATTCAAGAATAAATATCATTTTATGATTAAAAATAGTTTTTAAGAACATAATATCATTATATATATGAATGAAATACATCATATCCCTAAAAATAGGACTTAAGTAACAAAGCATATAAAGAAAAAGGAATCACTTAACACTCGAAACAATGATACTACTAAATTATTATTAACAAAGAAATATTAAAAGATGATATATGATATCATATTTATGTATATGGTTATTTTATAATTTATTAACAATTTTTTCACCATTATACATGAGTTTAATGCACCCTCAACTAAGGAAAGTACAATGTAATGGTTTTCATCTCACTTTTATTCCTGTAGATTCATGCTATTTTTGCCGCTATTACCTTTTTTTGGTGTATGTACTTCCCATGATTGTATTATTTGTGTAATATACTTTAATTTATGGGTATTTACATCGTAATTTTATGATTCCTCTTTCTTGGGGTGTATTTTTTGTAAGTTACCAAATCGGTAATGGAATTTCAAATTTCAATTTCCACCCATTGGGTTTTACACAAACTTCATTGATTATTTTACTCCAAGATTATGTGTGAAATCACTACTTATTTTCTTATGAAGTAATTTACACTACCATTTGTGTTGATATACTTTTGATACAAATAATCACTCCATTGATAAATTCCCAAGTCATCGATATGAACTTGATAAGAGTAATTTTAACTCAATTTCTATTCATTGAGTTAAACATCCAAGTCATTGGTGTTTTTTTCCTGAATATGTGGGAATGTACTCTGACTGATTTAAAATGAATATCCAATAATATTGAGTGTATTTATCTTTTTTACACATAATTATGTCATTTATTTTTCCTTATCCAAAGGTTACACCTTATAAGGGATTTCATCTCAATTTACATTCCATTGAGACTTCTTTGTTATTATGCACCAATTCACTTTTATATGGTGTATATACTGTAATTTGACATAGTATATCATGAATACCTTTATGATTATGATATTATAATGTTTTTATTACCTCAATTATTTATTTTCAAGCATATCTCATTTGGTTGGTAACTCTAACTAAAATATCATTTTAAATGTTTTAAAGACTTATTCTTATAAATATTTCTCATTAATGTCCATGTTTTAAAAATGGTTTTAAGAATTTTTTTATATGGAAATTAATGTTATAAAATTAAAATTACTTTTAACAGTTTCAAAGTGGTATGAGACTCTTTGATTAAAAAATTTATTTTAAATGGATTCTTGATAAATAGCGATAGTTTTAAATGTTTTCAAGAAAAAAGGGGATATTTATCTCAAATAGTTTTGATGATTATTTTCATATATGGAAATATCCTTCATTATTCACGATTGAGGTTAATTTATTATAATACAATATTACATATTGTATTGAATGAGTTTTGTGTGACTGTGGTGTGCTATTTTTATACCATTCATGGTTTGTTGTTAAAATATTGACATTTCTTATGCTAGTTTTAGTACAAATGTTTAGATTATATTTCAAACTTTTCTTATGAGGAATTCATTGGACTTAGAAAGTGACGGGTGGAGCCCTCTATAGCTCCTCGATGCATCGGTAGGTCTCATGAGAAAAACTAGTGTCTGGGAACAAGGCCTTGACAAAATATTTATTTGTAGTCTTGGCACGTGGCATTGACTTTTTGGTTATGTTGTCCGAAATTATGCATTCCATCATTATGAAATTATCTATTGATATTACATGTGATTATTCGACTAGTAGAATATCTATGTGAATAAGTTAATGTAATTATTTGATTTATATTTTCCATATTATACTAAATTTTATGTTTAAAAGGATTGTGTTTTAGTCTTATACATTTTCTTAAAGGTTTATGATTATTTCTAATATTTTCCACTATATTGTTTTCCTTATGGAGAATCTGAGATCATCGCTTTCTTATGTTTTATTTTTTCCAGGATGTAAATAAGTATATTATGACTGACCTGCAGGAATGGGATAAGGGATATAAGAGTGTTAAAAGGAGACACAATGTTGTTAGTTTTCATTTGATAATGTAAAGTACAAGTTATGTATGTATCTTGCACTTCCAAGTCTTCTAAACTAATCAGTCTTTCGAGACTTTATCTATTGTGATCATGGCAATGGTAAGTAATAATGCACCGACTCTGGGTAACTTGGGTCGGGGCATTATAGTTGCAGAGTTTGTTTCTGATTGTTTAGTTATCTACAAGGTGAAGGGAGAACATTGTGTTTCCAGTGGTTTAATCTAGCTTTTACACATTCTACATTAGAAGTGGGAGGAAATATAGATGGACTTAATTATCGGTTTACCTTGAGATAAATGAGGATATGATTCTATACGGGTGATAGTGGATCATTTAATGAAATAAATCCACTTTATTGTTATCAGAGAGTCTATCTTACATGAGGTTATTTCGAGCCAATATCTGGAGGGGGTGGTTTGACTCCATAGAGTCCTAAGGATGATAATCTCTGATCGAGATCCTCATTTTATCTCTAGGATTTGGAAAGGTCTCATCCTTGATTTTGGTTCTTAGTTATTTCTTAACACTTCTTTTCATCCACAGATTATATTCAGATAGAGTGGACCATGAAAACTCTTGAAGACATGTCGTGCTCTTGTGTCCTGGATTTTGGAGGTTCGTGGATAAGGTACATACCCTTGGTTGAGTTTTCTTACAATAATTTTTTCCACTCCACCATTGGTATGAAACCATTTCAAACTTTTTACACCTAAACTTTATGTTTTCTATTGTGCTAGATTGGGGTCATAGAGGTAGTAATTCTCCTTAAAAAAGTTGTAAAAAATATGGTAGATATGGTTGAGGTAATTCATGAGAGGATGAAAGTAGTGTAGGATCATCCGAAATCCTATTTAAATCATATAAAGAGTCATATGGAATTCTATGTTGGAGATCACATGTTCTCAAAGGAAACTCCTAGTCATGGGCAGTGAAGGTTTGGTCATGGGAGTAAGTTTTTCCCAGGTTTTTTGGGAATTTTGAGGTGTTTTCTCATGTTGGATGCGTTGTTCATATGAGAGAACTTCCATTAATATAGTCCATATACAAGATGTTTTTCATGTTTCATATATTAGTTATTCTCACCATGATGTATCTCATGTCATTGATTGGGGAAAGATCAATATTGACGATGATGTGACCTTCGAGGATCATCCTATAGAGATCTAGAACCTCCAAGAGAAGGTGTTGTACGAAAATGTTATTCCCTTGGTTTGTGTCTTGTAGAAGCATAGTGGCATGAAGGACAGTACTTGGGAACATGAGTTTTATATATGAACTCAATACCCTAAACTATTTGATGTTTAAATATTATCTTATAACACTATTATTTTGTGGATATTGATCCTTTTGGTTTATGATATGGGTTTCTGTTGTTGCTTATTGTGTATTTACTCTCATATGATATGTATATGCATTAGGAGAGTTCTAGGATCTAGTTGCAGTTATTGTGCATTTTTTCACTTGTTCCCTTGATGATGTGGTTGAGCTCCTGTAGTGGAGGTATCTTTGAGAGGTATCTCATAAGGTGGCTATTCATGAACCTATTTTTTGTTTCCTATATCAGTTTGATTAGGATTATCAGGGATTATAATTTTTTGAGAGGTATATAATGTAACTGCCCAGATCCATGTGGTCCAACCCTTTTCATGTTTTCAAGGCTAGGGAATCTCTATGGATGCCTAAAATAAGTTCGGAGGGGTAAAATTGCAGAATACTAGAGGTAGGTAGAATACATAACATGTAAATATTATACATTTTGTATGTTAAGTTCATAACTTGTACATGGATGTTTTACGACGTGAAATTTGTTTGGGTTAAATAATAAAAAGGTGATGAATTTTTCAGTGAAAACCAAACCTTATAATTTACACAACATGTAAATGGATTACATGCCATGTAAATCCCTGACGCTGTATATATTTAAATGTTCCAGTCGCTTGGGTTTTCTTCAAACCCTACAGATTCTCTCGTTCCAGACGATGAGAAGCTTCCCTCTTCCGTGTTTTGAGATCCCTTTAACTAGGGATCGATCCTGGGACTTACTCTTTATATATGTGGAAATCCGTGGTGATCTGAGGTGTGTTCTTCCTTCGTTTTCTAGAGGGTTCCCCCAGTTCGATCCCATTTTCTCTCATATATTCCATCCATGCTATATAGTTTAATATCTATTGTTTATGATGGGATTTCTTGATTTTATTGGTGTAGTGTTTCCTTGAAATCCTCATATGTAAGTAGTTCTTATGGGAGAGGTGATAGGAGATTCATGACATGGACTATTCTCATTCGATGAACATTGATGGATTTTAAGGTAAGGGATTTATTACTTCTCTTTTATTTATGTGTAATTATAACTTGATCATTATTTAGTAATTTGTTTTGAAATGTTATTAACCTAAAAATTATTTAACCTGATTAAATAATTGGATGACGATCACATATTTTCAATGGTGTTGCTTTGTACCGTGATAACAAATTTCTTCATGATTTTCTAGATATTATGATATCCATGCCTTGATTTGAGATCATCTTATTTGGATTGGTTTAACATGTTGAAATTGATAAATAAAACAAATCTTTAATTAATTGATAATTAATTGGTTTATGAATAATTAAATAAGATGAATTTTTTAATCCAATGGTTAAGTGTTATTTGATGATAATCAAATTCATACGTTGTGTTTGTTTAATTGAATTTTATCTTCCACATGATTAATGGAATGTACAATAATTTGAATGATGTTAATTCTTTTTGATAGTAAATGAAAGGCATGTTAATTGATATTGGAGCTTCTCTAGTTTTTTTATACCTGAATAAATTCTTAGAGCATGTTTTTACTTGTTATCTTGTTATAGCTTGATGCCTTAGTTTGACCATATTTGAAACCTTTTAATGAATGAAACAATTAATTAATGATGAAATAGAGACCAATTTTGTGATAAATATTTTTTTTATAGGTATTGAGTTCCCCATTTCATTAGAAGGTCTAGTGTGTTTTTTTGGAGCATTGAGAGCTCAATTTCAAGAGAAGGTTGGATTCCTTATTTTGAGGGATTATTTTTTCTATTGATTTCTTGTTTGTTCACTACTTCTCTATGTTGTGATCTGGATACAATCATTTTGATATGATACTAGCATGGATGAACATATATGGATGATGTGTGATGTGGTGTGTAAAGGTTCCGATGTGATGTGATCCTAGGATGGTTGAGCCTGGATGGATAT
The DNA here is from genome assembly GCA_963277665.1 of Viscum album. NCBI lineage: Eukaryota > Viridiplantae > Streptophyta > Magnoliopsida > Santalales > Viscaceae > Viscum > Viscum album. The sequence continues at coordinate 1,197,414,797 of OY728140.1, forward strand.
TATGACATGTGGGTAGGGAGGCCTGGGTGACGTGGAAATAGATGACACCTATGATGGTGAGATGCATTGGTATATGCATGTGGGTGTTGGGGATGATTCCATATGTGATGGAATGTGTTAATGTTGGTCTTATCCATTGAAGTGATGATGAGATATGGTATTCTCACTTGAATATATTTAATGGACAATGTCTTAGTTTCTTGCTTTATTTGCATTTTTCCCCACTTGATGAGGCATATGGAGGTTCCGGGTTGCATGTTTCCTTTTTGTGGTACCTTAGGATGGTTTTCCAAGAGTAATTTGAAATTAAATGGTTATAATAATGAATGTAAATAAAATTTTAACCCATAGGGATGGTTGATTATGGAATGAAATTTCTTAAAAGTTGTTAATCTTGATAAATCATGGACTTGGTTTGGGTTATTCCCAAGGGTTTGTAATTTTTTTGATGGTAAATAATGTAAATTAATGTAATTTAAATTGGAATAATGAAAATGGTTAATTAATGTATAATGAATTCACTAATGAAATTAAATAGTAAAAGGAAATAATTAATTAATGTGGATCTTTTATATGATTGTGTGCTTATAGGATATATGGTCTTAGCAGTGGGAGATGAGAGTTTGAGAAACATTTGTTGCAGTTGAGTCTAAGGCTTGGTTATTCAGATAGAGTGGTTGTGAGCTATATTATATGATATATATTTTGTGATTTCATACGCTACCCCACCCATGTTGGTTAGGGAAAGTGATATCTAGTGGAATATAGGAGAGTGTTTTACACAACTTCACGGTGGGAGGATGGATGGATGACTGCCCCCTCTATGCTTCCCTCAATTCTCTTGGTTGTTACATGTGTTGGTATGCATGATGGTTAGTTTTTCCCATATATGTGTATAGAGTTTTGTTATTTTTTTGTTAGTTTACACACATGTATTATCAGATATTGTTTCCAATGGATTATTATTGGTATGATGTGTATAGGTCGTGATGGCCTGAGGTACTTACTCAGTGTATGTGTTATAATGGATTGATGTATAATATCCAATGTTTGATATATGTCATACAGGATATGGTGTCTTCCGAAAACTACTTGGTTACAATGTAAAGATATGTGAATGGAATGGTGTGGATATGTGATGCGTGAGGTGAATGTTGTGACACCTTTCCCAGATGTCATTTGGTTGGATTTCATTTTAAGAGATATGGATCAAGACATGTGATGTTGGGGAAGAGCGGTAAATAGGTGGGGATTTGGGATTAGGGTACACTTAATGATTTATTATTATATGATATACTGTCTTTTATATATTACTCGGTGAGAGTTAGACATGGTGAGGTTGAGAATTTTAGTACACCTATTTAGGAGACGAGTTATTTTCACTATTATTCACTATGCTTTAACATGTTTTCTTTATATTTTTGCAAGAGAATATTTAGGGAGGATCCCACTGAGTATACTGTTATGCTCACCCTATGTATATATAAACTGGTTTTTAGTCAACCAGAGCAGGTTGGTGGTCGGGCTGGATATTACTAGCTTAGGGTTTAACAAGATTTGTTTGGGCTTTATAGTCACTACAATCTTTACCTTTTGATAATTTTAGTTTTTCTTTCAGTTGTTTTAGTACTGTATGAAATTACACGTTTTCACTTGGGTTTTATTTTATATATATGTCAGAGTAGGTGTTGGTTTTTTATTATTCTTGTCTCTCTCTTCCGTGTGTTTCTCTTATAGGAAAATGCCTCCCATCTACATGTTTATCATACCCTTGGTGCTAGTCACCAACCCGAGGTCTATTGGAGGCAAGACTTGGGTAGTCACCATCCCCCTCCCATTATTGTGGTATCTTTGCAGGGAGGGGTTCATGACACTAAGCTTTAGGACTAATGTCTATCCTCTATCTTCTTCATCCTATTATATTTCTCCTATTTTTTTCACCATTTCTCTTATCTATTTCATTTTTCATCTTGATTTTCTATTATTCCAAGACCTTTGTCTATATTCCGCCCACCAATTAGGCACTAAACTTATATAATTTGAGTTCCACCATCATTGGCCTTCAATATATTTTTTTCATCCATAATTGTTTTTCATTGCTTGTAATCAAATTTCCATCTATTGATATTTTGGCTCTCTTTTTTTGTGGATATTCTTCCAAAATATCTATCTTTTGTGAGTTAATTTTTTATTTTTTATGATTTAAATATTTAGTAATTACTTTTTAGTTAAAATTGATTTCATTTATTTATCATTTTATATGTACATATTTTATAGATAAAAAATTTTAAGGTTATAATTAGTTTATGGTTTAAATTTATTTATATTTATATATTTATTATTTTTATAAATTATATTTATATATTTTTTGCAATTCTTATTTTTGAATTTTAATTTTTTCATGTTTATAAATTATTTTTGTGTGTTTATAGTTAATATTTTATATGGTTATAAATTTTTGTTCAATTGTAATTTGTTTGTTATAATTTTTTTATGGTTATTAATCAAATTCATTTATTTTCTGTTATAATATATTTTTGAATTATATATTTATAAATTATGAATTTTACATAAGTTAAATTTTAATTGGTTTATTCGTTTATAATATTTATATTAATATATTTATATGTTTATATATTTTATTTAAATATGATTTTAAATAATATTAATCTATATTATATATGTATGTATATTTATATGTTTATATTTTTTAAATTTATCTGTTATCTATATGTTTATATATTTACACAGTTTAATGTATTTATAATTTTTATTAATAATTAAGAGAACTAATGGATCATAATTGGTTAAATACACGAAGAATCAATAATGAATATGAGAAAGGGGTTAGTGATTTCAAGGAATTTTATAAAGAGAATCTAGAAAATAAAGGATTATTTTTTTTCCAAGTGTGGATTGTTGGAATATGAGAAAGTTAAAGTCTAGTGAAATCAAAAACCATTTTATTTTCTATGTTTTTAATATTAGTTTTATATGCTAGATATGGTAGTGTGAAATAACAAAATATTCAAGATCTAAAATTGATGAAGATGTTCAGTATAAAATGGGGGATTACATTGATGAAGTAGTTCTTGATATATGCATTTAAACCATTGAAAAACCCGAAACTGTTGAATGATTGTATGAAGTTACTGAAATTTAATGTTTCTTTGTTTAATTTAATTTATAGTGTTTTAATCAGTACTATGATTGGTCAACTTAAAATCAAGAAATAGTTGGAGTAAATTTTTTTACTGAATTTCTTAATCTTCATAAATAGTTACTCTTAGAAGAAAATATGCTTATAGATTCTGAATATAATGAAAAATAAATATGATCTCCAATGGGACTAGGATATTAGAAAATATATGCTTGTTGAAAATATAGTGGGATTTATAGAAGTGAATATGAAGGTTTATCAAAATGTATGAAATATGGGACATCATGATATAAAATGGATTGGAGATCCAACTTTGATTCATTCACAAGGGAAAACACTAATACTCTTACAAAGGGAATATGATATCTTAAAACAATTCATTATTTGAATCCATTATTTGAAAAGTTAAATGATGTATTGAGATTGAGGTGGCACACAGTTGAGAGAATCTTGGATGGAAAGAAACATCACCCAACCAAATCACTACAATGGAAGAGATTGGATAAAAAATTAATTTACTTTGTAAATGAATTCATATATATTAGAATGGGACTACAAATAGATGAAATAAATTCATATCAAAGCATCCGTAGCTGATATAGTTGATGTTATTTTATCTTGGTAGTTTACAAATATCCCCCAAATATATGTATGCAGAAAAAATATATTATGATGAGCTTGATTATTTCAAGACCAAAACTTCATGGAAAAATATTGATTTTTATATATCACCATTGATTTATGAGTTGAAAATTTTATGGGAGAATGTTGTTAAAGTGTTTTATTCATGCAATAAAGAGTATTTTATTTTTCATATAATGGTAATGTTCACTATAAATGACTTTCCTCCATAATAAAACTTATTAGGATATAGTTTTAAAGGACATATAACTTTTCCAATATTCAATGAAGGGACTTTATATCACAAATTAAACAATGGTTGGAAGATAGTGTACAAGTTTTATTAAATATTTTTTTCCAATGGATTACACTTACTAAATATTATAAGATTAAAAAAGGAATTTAACAATTTCTAAGAATACGATTTTACACTACAAACTTTAAAAAAAGAATTTTAAACAAATTAAAAAACATCAATTTCATATTTGGGAATTTAGAAATTTTAGGGTATCAAAAAAATACATAGAATAAACGGTCCATCTAACTAGATCTACCCTAATAGTGTTTTTTAGAGGCAAAACATAACACTGATTTTATTAATGTTGAGAAAAACATATGTGATAATTTTCTCCTAACTTTTTAGACATAAAAAAGATGGATTGTATGAATTTTTTTTATTTAATATATATAGGAACACATTTGGAGTTAGCTTATATAGTGAAATGAAAAATAATATATTTACCTACAACTTTTAAAATGTTAGGAAAGAGTGAACAGATGAATTTTTATCAAATTTTTCGTGGTATTAAAACATCAAGTGGGTATTATTACAATATGAAAAATTATACATCATTAAAGGATTTAAAGTTAATAGGAATGAAATATCATGTATGTCCATTATTGGAAGACCAAATACTACCAGATGCATAATGTGGAATTTTTACAATGATCTTTAGAAAGTCTAACATCAAGTTGTGATACTTTTTCAATCCCATATACAGTAAAGTCATGGATCCAAATTTGTTAAATTTATTGGATAATGAAGAGATCCTCATACTTTTTCAATTGGAAATATATTTTTCACCATTTTTTTTATAAAATGGTTCATATGATCATCAATTTGGTGTGAGGGATAAGGATTTATGTGCATGTATATTTACATTGGATGTAACCTTTTGAATGATATATGAAACTTATGAAGGGATATGTTAAAAATATTCATATACTAAAGGACTAAATTGTTCCATAATAAATATCCTAGGATGTGATTGAGTTTTTTATTGATTATTTATATGATGTGGAGCATGTTGGTCTCCCCATATCTAGGCATCTAGTAGTTAATAGTGTAGAAAAAGGTCTATGTGGCATAAAAGTAAATTTAATTTCACTTGAAATAGTGATATAGGAACATTTATACACTTTTAACCATAAAATAGAGATTTAGAAATATATATCCTCATATATTAATAAATTAAAGGTACTATATCCAAAATGCAATGAAAATTGGCTAATGGATGAGCATAAAATTAAATTTGATTTGTTGTTTATGGATAAAATCAATATTGATTCATTTATTTCAGAAACCTTGAAATATTTATCTAAAATACTATGTATTAATGTAATCACATGGTTTGGTTTTGAAATTAATGGTTACAAAATTTCCATTAATGATATGCACAACAAGAGTACTATTAAAAATAGTGGAGTGATGTTGTTGTTGAAGTAATTAACTTTCTAGTGTAAAAGATAAAAATCACATTTCAAAATCAACAACAAATTTTAAAGTTTCTAAGGATAAATAGGAAACTAATAATAATAAATTTTATGTTCTAATGTTTAATTGTAATTTGGTTGATTGTAAAAGTGGTGTGAAAACAAAGGTTATGGATTCACACTAATTTGATTTGAAGAGATTTAGTTGTAAAGAAGAACCACTTTTCATGGAAATGCTTGTAAAATAGATATTTTATGTTATTGATCCATTGAATGACTATTGGTCCATCAATTTTAAAGGGGAAAAAATTATTTCAGAGATGATGATCTAGTAGATTTTTTGTGGCTTATGTAATATTTCTTTATATATTACATTATTGGATGAGGATAATAGTGATTATGATGTATACATAGTACATATTATATGAAATGATCATGTAGAAGGGATATGTGTAGACACTCCATTACAATCCTAATTATTTATATAGATATATATATATTTATTTTTTTGAGATATACAAATGTAAAAACTCTATTTTTTAACTTGGATATTTAAATATATATATATATGTTGACAAGTTTTATCATTTTTTATTAAATTTTATATTCATAATTTTAGTTAATAATTTTTGTTAAATAATCATGAAATCATTTTTTATGAAACTTAAACATGAAAAAATAGTAAATTTTTAAATTGGATATTTAAATCTATAGATTTCGATATTTTATAACATTTTTTGTGTTAATTTTTATATTCACCAGTTTTAACTAAACAATTTTTAATTGAATAATTCTAACATTTTTATTTTATTTTAAAACATACACATAGAACACACAATTTTTTAACATGGATATTTAATTCTATTTATTTTGATCATTGCTTCTATTTTTGAATTTAATTTTATATTCATTATATTGAGTTATAATTTTTTGTTTGAAAAATAATGACTTTATTAATCATTTTGAAAATATTAAAAATGTAATGACATTATTTTTTTAAATTTTATTTTTAAATTTTTAAACAATGATCATTTATATAATTTTCATATTCATCAATTTTAGTTAAAATTTTTATGATTGAAGAAGCCTCAAACCATTATTTTCCAATGAATATTTCTTTGTATTCATCATTTTTAGATGGATGATTTGCATTATATTACTAAAAATCAATTTTTTTACATCTATAAATACTTTAATTTTAATAAAACAAAGATAAAAAGAATTTAATTATATTTATCTATTTAAATGATAGACTTGAAGGGGTAGAAACATTTATCGAGGTATGTGTGTTATTTTTCTATAATAAATACTTATTCTTCTCTAGAGAATATGTTACCCAAAGTTGGATGATGTGAGATTACACATTTACTAAAACTTTCACTTAATTTTGGGGAATATATATTTGGAATTTAATTTGATAATAATAAAAATCTATTTGTACCCAATTAAAAGTATTTTAGAATTTATATGGCCCTAATGTATTTTTGTAGGATTAATATTTTATATTCTTATTGGAGGATCATCAATCATGTGTTGAAAGATTGGATGTGGGAGTCTGTAATCTTAAAATATATCAACAGGTTTATTTTTTCCAATTCTTTCTAATATTTTACATTTCATATGTATAATATTTAATCTATTCAATTTCAAATAGAATTTTAATTTCAATATAAAAAATTAATTAAGAATATGGGGCTATCCTTTTCAATAACTAGATGGTGGAATTTTAAATAAATGACTTAAATTTATTTTTTAGGAAATAATAGCATAAAAACCATGCGTAAAATATGGGTTTATAGATTAAAGGAGATGTGAAGAGTTTTTTATTTTCAGTAGGAGAATGACTTTATAGTATTACAAATATTTCATATAAAATTAATTTTTACATTATTAGTTAATTAATTGATGGATTATTAATTTATTCTTATGTAAAATGTCTCTAGAAGATCTCACTAAGAGATATAATAACATAATTTATACCGTCATACTTTGTCATGTGAGGGTGTTTTTTGTTGGGGGAGTACATGATTTCTAAATTTTTTAAATAATTTAGATTTAAATAATTTAGTAGATCTTAAGAGTTTAAGATCAAGTCTCCATTTACTCTCAATATCTATAAAATATAGAAAAGGGAGAGGTATCAAAAAAAGAAAGTTTATTACAGATCCATAAAAATAAGTATTTGATAAGATTATAAGAAATTATTTATTATTTTTTCTTTAATATTATTACCTTGTAAATTTATCACACTAAAATAAATTTTCAATAAATTATTTTAAGATTACCTTCAAGATAAAGCGATGTTGGGAACCTTTATTGATGAGTTTAGGATAGACATTTTGGCGACTTCATTAGGAATACAAGAACACATGTTCCATGTAAGAGGATATGAGGTGTGTGTTGGTATTAGAATTATTTTGGCCGTGTTAGTATGAAATCGAGGGTGGTAGAATAAAATAGAGAAATATCTTCCTTAAAGAATGATATATAAGATATGAATCAATTGATAAATGATTTAACTAAATAATCTAGACATGCTTTGTTTTCATAAATAGTGATATAAATATAACCTGCATAGTCCACCTACCTAGAAAATCCAACACTTCGGTTGGACATGATTATTAACTATGTGTTGAATTCTAGATATTACCATATACCTATTATATTAGAAAACATTATAAACAAATTTGGGGGATTATTTAAATCACCAGCTTATGTATTTTGGTTTGGTAAAAGTAATGATATATGATATTATTGATCCATATACACCATTTTTGTTTCCTACTGATGAGGTAACCAGAGTTTGAGATAGTATTGACCATTATTTACTCTACCCATCTAGCCTGATTCCTATGTGAACATATAATTTATACGTTATTTTTTATGTTTATTAATTTTTATTTCAAATTAATTGTAATTATTTTTTACATTTACATTTTGTAAAATTATTTAATATCAAAATAATCTTTGTAAAAGAATCACAAATTTTAGGAACCAACACCTTGAAATACATTTTAGATTTCTGATGTGCTCACAAAATTTTCCATGAATTCATTTATGTAGGATCTGTTTTTTGAGTTTTAAAGAGGTTTCTACATATATGGGAGAGGCTACATATTAAGAATATTTAAGAAAGATATCATGGATCTTGTTACTTGTGATGAGCACTCCATAGCCGTGTTGCAGTTTTTTTCCATATAATTAAATTCCAATTTTAATTTTTATATGTTATCTTTGTAACACCCCAAGATTTCATAGTGTGTTATTTCTTCAAAATAATTAAATAACTTGCACTACACGCAACACCGAGTTCAATCACACCATGACATACAAAAATAAGCCATTCAAAAGCGGTTATGAATAGTATTATCTAAATTTTAAACTTTATATAATCCTTATAATTTTAGAATCCATATTATGAGTTTCTTTGATATAATGCAAGAACAAATTCATTTTCAGTATTGCACTTTTATCAACTTTTAATAGTGAACCCTTTTTAAATACAATATTTTAAACATATTGACTAAATTGGGACAAAAAAAAATTTAAAATGAAACACCCCAAGCTTCTATGGTACGTTTCCCTTCGAATAATGCGATAGCGTGTGTGGTACGCAACCTCGAGTTCTAACACACACCACAACTAATTAAACTAGCCATTGTGAATAGTAATACCTACCTTTTGAAATTATATATATTTCATATTTTAAAATGGACTTCATTTTTGGATTCGGAATATCGAATTTAGCCTAAGGTGAAATTTTGGTACTTTTCGGATAACTTTAATATTTTGATGAATAGTGAAAATTACTAAATTTTAATTAAAAACAACTTTTTTTAATCAAAATAATTAATAGTGATAAATTATGAATTTTAGTAGTTTTAAAGTATATTTAGAATATATTTTTACCATTTAATATAATGTTGGTCATTGGACATAATTTTACAATTAAACTGAACATAAACAAGTGTCAATCTTTTGATAGTTATTACCTCTTAAAAACACGCTTTTTGTTTTGATAGCGGGAATTAATTTTAAATTAATTTCTGCCACTTCTGTGTTTTGAATTTAGGAAAATGGATTCCATATTTGGAATCAGGATGTTCAAATTGTGTAAATAGTTAACTTTTATTTTTAGACATTTTGAATAATTACTGCGGTAAATATTTTATTTACCATGGTTAAGGGTAAATCCGGTAAATAAGGGTTAAAAAAATAATATTATAATAATACTTAATTACCCTAAAACGTGTCTTAACCCTATTGGTTGATACATGGTCGACCATGGGAATCTTTGGGTCTATTTTGGGACCCCATGGATCCACTTGTAAGTGATAATGACACTTTATTTTAATTAAGTTAAAATGAATACAAAAATGGCATAAGCTTACATCTTTTAGAAGAACAATTTTTACATAGAGTTATACATGTTGGATTTTAGATTATAAATATTAATTAGAAAGCTAAAAAGATTTCCTACATAATGTTATTTTATTTATAATTTTTAGACATTAAATAATTTATTTTATTTATGACACAATGATGATGCAGTAATTACTATAATAGTGAAAAATTAAAATAATTGATATTATAAATACCCAAATAAATATAATATGAAACTTTTAATGAATTAAAATAATTTTCTAGGCTAATATGATATATTAGGATTGCTTTAATGGACTTTGTTCGAAGTAATCAATCTGTTATGAGTTTCAAAAAAATCAACTATTGAATAGTGTCAAAATTGACATAAAAGAGTTCTTAAAACAAATATTATATTATTAATTGATATTAAATTCCTAAAAATCTAAGGTTCGGCCAAGAGACTTATATCATGATAGGTGCATAATTAATGGACCACTTGGGGGTCGATTGTATGTATATAGTAAGTTTATTAACTATATTATATAAAAATACAAAGAGACATTGTAAAAGTGAAACTAATTAACTTAGAGTTAATACTTAAAGATAAGGTTAATATAAGTACCCAAACCTGTCTAAATTCTATTGGTTGAGTGGTTTTCGACCTATCCCCACCTTAACCTTTGAATAATCAACTTTGGAGCCATTATAAACTGAATATGAATTTATTATAAATTAATATTTCTATCTTTTCCAAAGGTGCCCCTCACCCCTCTTATAAAAGGGCACTCCTCCCTCTCTTTTCCTCACACCTCTCAAGCCACTTTGCTCGTCAAAACTCTGCCCAAATAAGCTCCCCACATCCCTCTCCTCCTCCTTGAATCTTCCCCTTAGGCAGAAAGCATTTCAAGAAGTCCTTTGGTTCCAACCAAAGTGAGTTACCTAGATTAAAGGTAACGATTTCTCTTAAATTATTTTCATTTATTTTGCTTCTCCAACCCCCAAACTCTTTTTATTTCCTTTCTTTTGTAACAACACCAGTATCCACAATATACTAGGATGTTTTTATAAGAAGGATTCAAACTACACATACACACAACTCCATCTAATGGATGATGAACATAATGTTTCTGTGGATGGCAAACTAACGCCTCACGAAACGATGATTGTTCAAATACATCTTACCACCTCTCATGGTGGCCATTATGATGGCACTGTAATTAAATATGATATTAATGATATATATTTTATATATAATCTTCTGTAATTCCATTTTATTTCATATCATTATTCGTTTCATGTTGTATATACATACGATAATTTCATTTGAGGAAGTGCGGACTACCGCCCCCTTAAAATGATATGACTCGTTCATACCACACTTGGAACGTATAAAGGATGGTGTTAATGAACTTAAGTAACATATATAAAATATTATATTATACTGGAATAGTAATATACCTATGTATCATTTGGATTCGATTCTTTTAAAATAAAAATTAAATGGAAGTAGCGTTCGTGCGTACGTACGGACTACCGTCTCCACGAACGCGATGAGATTCATTCTCCATCGTATCCATTCAAGTATAATTATCATTTAATGATTTAAAAATGATGTTTAAGGACTTGATATCATTCTGGATATGAATAAGATACAACAAACATGACTTATGTAACAAAACATATAAAAGAAAATGAGTAAGTTAACACCCGAAACGACGATAATTCCAAGATATTATTAACAAATCAATGTTAAAAGATCATATATGATATCATATTAATATATATGATTCTTGTATAATTTAATAACAATTATTTCACCATTATACAGGAGGTTAACCTACCCCAACAAAGGAAAAGTACAAGGTAAGGGTTATTTCACAATCTCTTCATTATCCGAGGTTGTTTATACGTAATAATCTACTGGGATATCTTTATCATCCACATCCATGTTTCTTAAAAATGAATTTCAAAACATTTTTTACAAGAATATGGGTTAAAGTCATTTATACCCTTTTTGACTTTTTATAAGAGGTTTATAAAGGAATCTTTCCGTCGTTTTCAAAACAAGGTCCTTTTTAACCTTTTCGACAGAATTGAGGTATGAATGTTTTTTTAACTTATACGGCGGGTGCGGTTATTTTACGCCGTTATAAAATCTTCAAAGCTTTCCTTACAAGCTTATAAGAATATTTTCAAAGAAAATGTTTTATTTTATATGGATCTTAAATTATTTCAAAATAAAAGGAGATATTTCTTTAAAAAGAATTTTGATTTCATCTATGTCAACATCCTTTGATGGATTTTAAGATTATTTGAAGTTGATTTATTATGATACAAAAATTCTATATTGTATTGAAGGTTTTGTGATATGTTTGACTGTGGATGTGCTATTTTTATACCATTCATAGTTTATTGTGAAAGTATTGACATTTCGTATGCTAGTTTTAATACGAATGTTTATGTTATGTTTAAACCTTTTCATATGGGAATGCATTGGACTTAATAAGTGACGGGTGGAGCCCGCTATAGCTTCTCGATGCATCGGTAGGTCTCATGAGACAAACTAGTGTCTTGGCACAAGGCCTTGACAAAATCTTATTTGTAGTCTTGGCACGAGGCCTTGGTTATGTGGTTATGATAGTCTGGCATTATGCATTCCAACATTATGAAAGTGGTTATTTTTTTTTTCATGTGATTATTCGATTAGTAGAATATCCATGTGAATAAGTAAATGGCATTATTTCATTTTATTTATGCCATACCATGTTGAAAGTTCATGTTTGAAAGGCTTTTGTTTTAGTTATACATTGCCTTAAAAGTTTATTCTTATTTATGAAAGTTTCCGCTATTTTGTTATCCTTACTGGGCATTTGAGCTCACCCCTTTTATATGTTTTATTTTTCCCAGGAAGTGAAGAAGTAAATTATGAATGACCTGCAGGGATATTATGTGGGGAAATGAGTGTGGATTATGGAGACATTATGTTGTTGTAGTAGTTTTTCATTTTATGATGTAATGTAAAACCTATGAATATATCTAGTGTTTCCAAGGCTACTAAACCAATTGGTCTTTCTAGATTTGATCTTTCTTGTGATCATGCCAATGTTACGAAGTAATGCACCGACTCTAGGTAGCTGGGGTCGGGGCGTTACAGTTGGTATCAGAGGAAGTTTAGTACAAACCTTGGAAGCTAGATTTAGATAAACTCTGATTAGAGCACGTAGACCTAAGATGAACTTTGAGGATTAGTATAGAAGAACTTCCTAGAATTTTGGTATTGTAGAGATTTTGTGAGTTTTCCGAGCAATACATCCCTGTCTGGATACGAGCAGGTAGAGGCGGCTCTGGCACAGATGTACCTAGGGGTAAAACCCGAAAACACCGCTTTGAGCTAGACTCGAACGGGAACTGGTGCACGACAACGGGCCTTGCTGCACTCTTGGTTACGACACTCCCGGGGGATATGCTTAGGATAACTCTCATTTTCTTTACAAATCATTTTGAAGGGATTATGAGTATATACTTCCTCAAAGAAAACATTCTTATGATTATGGATTATATCCATAAATAGTTCAATTTATGTTAAGTGTTTTATAAGTATGGGATTATGTATTTTGATTCATAAACTGATTTAGTTTATGCCATTGTTTAGAAATGGCGCCCAGTAGAAGGAATGAGAACTCCGGAAATGCACATGATCCAAAGAGAAGGAAGGATCATATCTTTCATGGTCTTAAGCTAGAATTTATAAGAGAAATAGTCTCCCATGTATTATCATCATATGAAGAAATAATATCATGTATTGATAAGATAAGTAAAGAGTTTACTGAGACCTATGGCTTTGAAGGGAAGCAAGAGAAGAAAAGGATAGAAGAGAAAAAGATGGATAAAGGGAAGAGGGAAAAGAAGAATTTTCCCATATGTGGTAACTGTGGAAAGAAACACCCTGGAACTTGCCTGAAAGGAATGGGACTTTGTTATAAGTGTGGAGGAAAAGGGCACAAAGTACGTGACTGCAAGGGTAAGAAAATGGTTTCAAATGTACAATGCTTCATTTGCAAGGAGTTTGGACACTACGCGAACCTATGTCCCAGTCATCAGACTATGCCGCAAATGATGTTATTGGATAATAATCAAGTTATGATACTACCACAGATGAAGAGGAATGATTAAAGTTCTTATGTTGATTATGTCAATAGAGTGTTGTATCAACAATGTACTTGTTATAATAATTATGGAGTATATAAGGATTGTACTGCATTACTATTTCATTAAGGACTTGAGATTGTGTGGAACAAAGAAAAGTGACTCAATAGCAGGATAGATTTTTGGAAAATATATGGTTGAGAGAATGATAAACCATAATATAGTTCTGATACTGAGGTAGTGATTTTGGAATAATATGTGATTGTTTTGGATAAATTATATTGGATATTCTTGACTACCTTGGAACTGATTAATGATTTGTATATTCCATCATTGTTGGGGTTTAAAACATTTTTGGATTAATGAAGTATATCCAGCATTCTATATGGAATAAGGGAGCATGAATGTAATCAATAAGGAATATGGTAATACATGATGAAGGTATCCATATGCTATTACGGGGTAAAAATGATCTATATTATGTTTACCTTCCTTATGAATGTTGGACTGTGAGTTTGGACAGAAGTATTTTGGATAGTTCTAGTTTGGATTATTTTGGATTTCCATAAAAGGACAACCCGGAGGTCGGATGACAACCCGTCGCGTCCGGCAAGGCTGCGAGACTTGAACCCGCAACTGAAGGGAGACAAGGGTGTATCACCTACCACTATCCCACGAGATGTCCTGGATTAAATAAAGTAGTTTTTTAAAAGATCTGGTAGATGAATTATAAATTCGTTTATTTTGGAACCCTCTATGAATAGTATAAATAGAATTTTTTTTACGAGTGAATGATGAGTTTTTGGTAGAAATTTATTATTAGATAAAACTCTAATTATAAAGTAAGTATATCTCCTTATGATCTTAGACAAACTCATAAATAAATTCCTCAACATTAATAAAAGGAACTTAGAACAAAAATGTTGTCCTAGATGGTACCTTAAATCATCACTAATTTATGGCTTTAGGATTGTTGGCCTTTTCATAGCCATGTTCTCTACCACTCTCCATCAGATAATTGATGGTTAGATTTCTCCTCCATATCCATATTTTCCTACATGGAACCCTAGTATGTGTTATTTTCGGTAATCTTCATACTTTCCACTCTTTATTTTAAATAGAGGCCTCATTAATTCATTTTTCGATGTGGGATTTCAACTAAGATATTTTGAAACGTCAAAAATGTGTTATCCCAATACCCTATGTTTTGTTGAACCGATGGTATTTCAAATCATCATAGATTGATGAGTTTAAGGACCTCAATTTTACACTTGTTTGTGATTGATGACCTCAATCACTACCTATAAATATTTACATTTTTCCTCCAAATATATGTCTCTAATTGCCACCAATGTTCTCCTAATCGAGATCATAATTTGGTGGTGACCCTTTCATTTCTCTTTTCCTCATATTAAGACTAAATTTTAGTAACCCAATTTCCGATGTGGGTTTTCACACAAATATATTTTCTATTTTCAACCATTTATTTTTGAAGAACAATTTCAAATTGCGAGGACACAATTTATTGAAGGAGGGGAGAATGTAACACCCCAAGATTTCATAGTGTGTTATTTCTTCAAAATAATTAAATAACTTGCACTACACGCAACACCGAGTTCAATCACACCATGACATACAAAAATAAGCCATTCAAAAGCGGTTATGAATAGTATTATCTAAATTTTAAACTTTATATAATCCTTATAATTTTAGAATCCATATTATGAGTTTCTTTGATATAATGCAAGAACAAATTCATTTTCAGTATTGCACTTTTATCAACTTTTAATAGTGAACCCTTTTTAAATACAATATTTTAAACATATTGACTAAATTGGGACAAAAAAAAATTTAAAATGAAACACCCCAAGCTTCTATGGTACGTTTCCCTTCGAATAATGCGATAGCGTGTGTGGTACGCAACCTCGAGTTCTAACACACACCACAACTAATTAAACTAGCCGTTGTGAATAGTAATACCTACTTTTTGAAATTATATATATTTCATATTTTAAAATGGACTTAATTTTTGGATTCGGAATATCGAATTTAGCCTAAGGTGAAATTTTGGTACTTTTCGGATAACTTTCATATTTTGATGAATAGTGAAAATTACTAAATTTTAATTAAAAACAACTTTTTTTAATCAAAATAATTAATAGTGATAAATTATGAATTTTAGTAGTTTTAAAGTATATTTAGAATATATTTTTACCATTTAATATAATGTTGGTCGTTGGACATAATTTTACAATTAAACTGAACATAAACAAGTGTCAATCTTTTGATAGTTATTACCTCTTAAAAACACGCTTTTTGTTTTGATAGCGGGAATTAATTTTAAATTAATTTCTGCCACTTCTGTGTTTTGAATTTAGGAAAATGGATTCCATATTTGGAATCAGGATGTTCAAATTGTGTAAATAGTTAACTTTTATTTTTAGACATTTTGAATAATTACTGCGGTAAATATTTTATTTACCATGGTTAAGGGTAAATCCGGTAAATAAGGGTTAAAAAAATAATATTATAATAATACTTAATTACCCTAAAACGTATCTTAACCCTATTGGTTGATACATGGTCGACCATGGGAATCTTTGGGTCTATTTTGGGACCCCATGGATCCACTTGTAAGTGATAATGACACTTTATTTTAATTAAGTTAAAATGAATACAAAAATGGCATAAGCTTACATCTTTTAGAAGAACAATTTTTACATAGGGTTATACATGTTGGATTTTCTATTATAAATATTAATTAGAAAGCTAAAAAGATGTCCTACATAATGATATTTTATTTATAATTTTTAGACATTAAATAATTTATTTTATTTATGACACAATGATGATGCAGTAATTACTATAATAGTGAAAAATTAAAATAATTGATATTATAAATACCCAAATAAATATAATATGAAACTTTTAATGAATTAAAATAATTTTCTAGGCTAATATGATATATTAGGATTGATTTAATGGACTTTTTTCGAAGTAATCAATCTGTTATGAGTTTCACAAAAATCAACTATTGAATAGTGTCAAAATTGACATAAAAGAGTTCTTAAAACAAATATTATATTATTAATTGATATTAAATTCCTAAAAATCTAAGGTTCGGCCAAGAGACTTATATCATGATAGGTGCATAATTAATGGACCACTTGGGGGTCGCTTGTATGTATATAGTAAGTTTATTAACTATATTATATAAAAATACAAAGAGACATTGTAAAAGTGAAACTAATTAACTTAGAGTTAATACTTAAAGATAAGGTTAATATAAGTACCCAAACCTGTCTAAATTCTATTGGTTGAGTGGTTTTAGACCTATCCCCACCTTAACCTTTGAATAATCAACTTTTGAGCCATTATAAACTGAATATGAATTTATTATAAATTAATATTTCTATCTTTTCCAAAGGTGCCCCTCACCCCTCTTATAAAAGGGCACTCCTCCTTCTCTTTTCCTCACACCTCTCAAGCCACTTTGCTCGTCCAAACTCTGCCCAAATAAGCTCCCCACATCCCTCTCCTCCTCCTTGAAGCTTCCCCTTAGGCAGAAAGCATTTCAAGAAGTCCTTTGGTTCCAACCAAAGTGAGTTACCTAGATTAAAGGTAACGATTTCTCTTAAATTATTTTCATTTATTTTGCTTCTCCAACCCCCAAACTCTTTTTATTTCCTTTATTTTGTAACAACACCAGTATCCACAATATACTAGGATGTTTTTATAAGAAGGATTCAAACTACACATACACACAACTCCATCTAATGGATGATGAACATAATGTTTCTGTGGATGGCAAACTAACGCCTCACGAAACGATGATTGTTCAAATACATCTTACCACCTCTCATGGTGGCCATTATGATGGCACTATAATTAAATATGATATTAATGATATATATTTCATATATAATCTTCTGTAATTCCATTTTATTTCATATCATTATTCGTTTCATGTTGTATATACATACGATAATTTCATTTGAGGAAGTGCGGACTACCGCCCCCTTAAAATGATATGACTCGTTCATACCACACTTGGAACGTATAAAGGATGGTGTTAATGAACTTAAGTAACATATATAAAATATTATATTATACTGGAATAGTAATATACCTATGTATCATTTGGATTCGATTCTTTTAAAATAAAAATTAAATGGAAGTAGCGTTCGTGCGTACGTACGGACTACCGTCTCCACGAACGCGATGAGATTCATTCTCCATCGTATCCATTCAAGTATAATTATCATTTAATGATTTAAAAATGATGTTTAAGGACTTGATATCATTCTGGATATGAATAAGATACAACAAACATGACTTATGTAACAAAACATATAAAAGAAAATGAGTAAGTTAACACCCGAAACGACGATAATTCCAAGATATTATTAACAAATCAATGTTAAAAGATCATATATGATATCATATTAATATATATGATTCTTGTATAATTTAATAACAATTATTTCACCATTATACAGGAGGTTAACCTACCCCAACAAAGGAAAAGTACAAGGTAAGGGTTATTTCACAATCTCTTCATTATCCGAGGTTGTTTATACGTAATAATCTACTGGGATATCTTTATCATCCACATCCATGTTTCTTAAAAATGAATTTCAAAACATTTTTTACAAGAATATGAGTTAAAGTCATTTATACCCTTTTTGACTTTTTATAAGAGGTTTATAAAGGAATCTTTCCGTCGTTTTCAAAACAAGGTCCTTTTTAACCTTTTCGACAGAATTGAGGTATGAATGTTTTTTTAACTTATACGGCGGGTGCGGTTATTTTACGCCGTTATAAAATCTTCAAAGATTTCCTTACAAGCTTATAAGAATATTTTCAAAGAAAATGTTTTATTTTATATGGATCTTAAATGATTTCAAAATAAAAGGAGATATTTCTTTAAAAAGAATTTTGATTTCATCTATGTCAACATCCTTTGATGGATTTTAAGATTATTTGAAGTTGATTTATTATGATACAAAAATTCTATATTGTATTGAAGGTTTTGTGATATGTTTGACTGTGGATGTGCTATTTTTATACCATTCATAGTTTATTGTGAAAGTATTGACATTTCGTATGCTAGTTTTAATACGAATGTTTATGTTATGTTTAAACCTTTTCATATGGGAATGCATTGGACTTAATAAGTGACGGGTGGAGCCCGCTATAGCTCCTCGATGCATCGGTAGGTCTCATGAGACAAACTAGTGTCTTGGCACAAGGCCTTGACAAAATCTTATTTGTAGTCTTGGCACGAGGCCTTGGTTATGTGGTTATGATAGTCTGGCATTATGCATTCCAACATTATGAAAGTGGTTATTTTTTTTTTCATGTGATTATTCGATTAGTAGAATATCCATGTGAATAAGTAAATGGCATTATTTCATTTTATTTATGCCATACCATGTTGAAAGTTCATGTTTGAAAGGCTTTTGTTTTAGTTATACATTGCCTTAAAAGTTTATTCTTATTTATGAAAGTTTCCGCTATTTTGTTATCCTTACTGGGCATTTGAGCTCACCCCTTTTATATGTTTTATTTTTCCCAGGAAGTGAAGAAGTAAATTATGAATGACCTGCAGGGATATTATGTGGGGAAATGAGTGTGGATTATGGAGACATTATGTTGTTGTAGTAGTTTTTCATTTTATGATGTAATGTAAAACCTATGAATATATCTAGTGTTTCCAAGGCTACTAAACCAATCGGTCTTTCGAGATTTGATCTTTCTTGTGATCATGCCAATGTTACGAAGTAATGCACCGACTCTGGGTAGCTGGGGTCGGGGCGTTACAATCTTATAGTGACTGAATTTATTACTTATCTAATTAGGTATATCCAAAATCTTTTCATTCAAAATCAGAGAACATATATTTATGGTTTTATGGATCCAAAATAAATTTTAGTGGATATATAATATCTGAATATGGATAAGAGATTAAAATATTTCAGATAAATTAGAAAATATAGAGATTAAGTTTTGGTATCTTCCATTTCTTTATGGGAAAATGAATTTTATAATTGTTAAATAATATTCATTATAATGTCATTAATGATGAACTTTGTAAAATTTATTAGACATTGTACTTTTCTTATTTTCTTCCCACACAAATGTACAATATATTGGATATGCTCTTTATGTGGTGGAGTCCGTATTTTTTTTTAAATTTATTTAAATGATAATTTTTATTCTATTCTATTAGTTATTTAATCTTAAATTTTACTTGTTATATATTTTTTAGTAATTAATATATAAAAATAAAATTGTTCACGGAAAGAGTTCAACAATGTTCATTTGTCGATAGCGATGCCAAATAAAATTTAATATGAGAAATTGCAGGTAGATTACTTTTATATTAGTTAATACTTTATTTTTCTTACATATATTGTGTTTGTTATTTTCAATGTTCCATTTCATAACCACAATTTCATTGTCAAAGAGGAAGTGTTGAATTTCGTTATTATGTTTTATAATTAATCAATGAGATTATCACGGTTGGAAGAGTAATGAATTTTTAAAATGTTATATCCATTAGAACTTATGTGTCAAACTAATATATTGTATTGTTAATTTAGTAACATTTATTGTTTTTATAGGTAATTTATGATGGTTCATCATATAAGGATAAATAATTAAACTGCCTTCAAATTTTATTTGTAGAATATTTAGTATATTTGATTAATGTATATATATATATAAGATTCACGAATGTGTATTGTTTTGTTAAATGATGTTATATTCATGTTTTTATTATGGTTTTATACCAAATTTTTATCTCTAATAATGTTTTATGTAATTATAGGTAATGAATTATTTTATTTTAAAACATTTTAAAAAATAATAAATAAAAATTTTATGTCTGTTATTTTGAAAATCAATATTGAAATCACATTCAAGATCCATTTTTCTATAAAAATGATGTTCAAATAAAAATAAATATCAATATTTATTTTATATTTCAACATTGGTTGTCATTGAAACCAATCATTAGAGACATTTCAACATTTGGTTTTAATTAATTAAAACATTAAAATCATCTCCCAACATTGGTTTTAGTGGAAAAGTTATGTGGAAGTCCTTTATATACTTATATTTAGAGGGGTTTCAATGTCAGTTTTATTGTAACTAATGTTAAAATATCTTTTATAATTGGTTTTAAATAACCAATGTTAAAACCATTCATTTTTAATATACTGTGATTATATCTGTTTTTAACCAATGTTAAAATTTTATTTTTCATTATTTTACCTATATTTAAGTATTTATGTGTATGGGTATGAATGTTTGTTGTATTTATGTGTATGTGTATGAGTATGTTTATGTGCATGTAACACCCCAGGTAAATAAGGAATATTAAATTTTCATATTTATCCATATTTGTGAATAAAATATTAATATGACTTTAAAGGGGACGCTATGCTCGATGGCGTACCCAACACGCAACAACGAGTTTCTTGGGAATCTTACGTTGCACTCTAATAATAAAATAATATTATTTTAAATGGTAGTTAACATGTAGCCGTTGTAATGGCGGGAATGGATAGAAATAACTAAAATATGATTATATATGTTCTTAAATATTTTTACATTTATACAATAAAAGATAAAGGCTTAAAATACGGAAAGAATTCAATTTTAGGCGTATATGCCCTAGTTTTCACTAAAGGTTCACTTATCACCTTTTGATGGAGAACCGTCATTAAATATAGTTTTGTTCACTCTTAAAAATTCTTTTGGACCAAATAAAACTCTTATTAAGAATCGGGACATCAAAATTTACTTTGTAAATTTTTGGTATCTTTCCGATAAAGTTCATTTTTTTAATGAATAGTGTAAAATGTTGTATTTTAATTCAAAACCACTTTTTAATCTAATTTATTTATATGATTAGATTATATTTTGAATTGGTTTTAAAATGAAATTAGAAAATATTTTTACCATTAAATCCAATAGTGGTCGTTGGAATCAATTTCACTTTGAAATCAGACTTAAACTAGTGTCAATCTTTTGATACTTATTGTTTCATAAAACACGCTATTTGTCATGACAGTGAGAATTAATTATTAAATTAATTAATGTGACTTATATGTTTTGAATTTTGTAAAACAGACTTCATTTTTGAATTCAGAATATCAAATATAGCTTAGGGTGAATTTTTGGGATTTTTCTGAAAAACTTCAATTTTTGATGAATAGTGAAACCACTAAGTGGTACTTATAAAAAATGATTTTTCCATTTAAATGAAATTTTTCCATCATTGTGTTTTGATTTTCAAAAATCCGACATAAATGGCTGTCATTAAGAAGTAAAATATGGTTCAATGAGATTAAAATAATTTTTTGGTGAATAGTAACTTATTAAGTTTTTAATCGCGATTAGTGGTAATTAGTGTAGTTTAAGGTAAAAATAATGCTTTAATAAAATGAGATGAGCTTGACACATGTCTTACCCTCATTTGTTGTATCATGACCGACCAAGACAAGCCATGGGTCAACTTGGGGACCCCATGGATCCACTTTGGTTGGGAAATGACATAAATAACATTTTATTTAATGTAAAAGTAAAATTGACACAAACATGATATGTTTTACTAAAACAATTTTTAAGTGGGGTTATACAAGTCATATTTTTGATTATAAATATTAATTGGAAAGATAAAACGATTTCCTTCATCATAGTATTTTTTGTATAATTTTTAAACATTAAATAAATTAAATTATTTATGACATAATAATGATGCAGCGATGACATCATTATTTGACGATTTAAATAAAATGGAAATATAATGTAAAATCTATGAACTACACATGTCCAAAACTTATTGGATGAGTGGATTTCGAAGACTTATCACCTTACCCACGAATTATATCAATGTGGGACCTTTTGAAACCGAAACACATTTTCAAATAAAGTAATATTTCTTTACTTTCCAAAAGTGCCCCTCCTCTCCTCTTATAAAAGGCCCCCATCTCTACCTCATTTAACACACTCCTCAAGCCTTTGTCTCGGCCAAACCCTGCCCATTTACTCTCTCCACATCCCTCTCCTAATCCTAGAGGATTCCCTTTGGGCAGAATCCTTTCAAAGGAAGCCTTTAGGCTCAAATCAAAAGGAGTTACACTTTTAATGGTAATTCATTCTCTCATGTTCATATGTTTTATTTTGCTTCTCCAACCCCCTAAACTCTTTTTATTTACTTCTTTTGTAACAACACAAGTATCTTCAATATACTAGGATGTTTTTATAAGATTTATTCAAGCTACACTCTCACACAACTACATAAAATGGTTAAAGAACATACGGTTTCCGTGGATGGTGAAATTCTGCCTCCCGAAATGATGATTGTTCAATACTCATTTAACACCTTCAAAGGTGGCCATTATGATGTCACTATTTTTATATATGATATATAATATGTTTATGTTTTATTTATGCTTCTGTATTTTTCATTTTTGTCTTACCTTTATGGATTCAATTATGGGTATACGCGATATCTTCATTTAAGGAAGTGCGGACTACCGCCCCCTTAAAGTGATTTGATTCATTAAATACCATATGTGGGATGTATAAAGGATGTAAATATGATATTATATATGATATTATACTGGAATTATAATATACCTTTATATCATTATTATTCCATTCTATAAAATATGAAATAGAAATGAAAGTAGCGTTCATGCGTACGTACGGCTTACCGTCTCCATGAACGGTGCATTTCATTTCTTACCTCTAAATGATTATGTAATGTTATAAATGCATGCATGTACTGGATATATATGACATATATGATATCTACATAATGAATACAATTCTGGATATAATAAACATTTGGCCACATGAACAACATGTAATTGTAAGAAGTCCACTTTCGACTTAAGAACCAAATATCGGCAAAACAAATATTATTAACTTAAATGATTACATAATGTTTATGACATTGTAATAAGTGGTATAAAAGTAATAATGAACTTGAAAAAGTATCTTAAGGAATTATAAATTAACTCAAGTTTATTATTCAGGATATTAAAGAACGATCGAGTCAAGTCGGACCCGAGGTAAGGGATCTTACTCCTCTCTTTCTTTTTAAGTACACTCTTTTATGTCATTCCCTATAAAGACCATCTTTCTTGTTTTTGGGATGTTATTATATATTAAACATACTGTAATTTTTATGTTCATGTGATGAGAGACCCTATTCTCTCTCATCAATCCATTTTGGAAGTTTTGAGTGGCGCCGTTAGGCTGCCGAATTTTCGTAAGAGATCTAACCTACCTCTTTCTTTTTAAGTACTCCCCTTTATGTCACTTCTTTTAAGCTCCTATTTGTTATGATGGGGGATGTTATTTCATAATCATCTTGCTGTAAATTTTGTTGTAATGTGATGAGATACCCTATTTGATCTCATCAATCCATTTTTGGAAGTTTTAAGTGGCGCCGTTAGGCTGCCGAGTTTTCGTAAGTGATTTTTCATCTCACTTTTATTCCCGTGAGATTTATGCTACATTTGCCACAAATTCCATTGATTGGTGTATGTACTTCCCATTATTATACTATTTGTGTAATATACATTCATTTATGAGTATTTACATCAATGATCTATTGTCCTTCTTTCATGGGGTGTATGTTTTGAAAGATACCCAAGTCGGTAAGGGAACCTTTCACCCTCCTCTTTTTTAAAAGACTTTTTTGTTGGGTATTTTAATTTGCATATTTCTATGTTGGGATATGTTCTCATATATCCTTATTGATGTAAATTTTATGTCCAAGTGATGAGGTACACTTTTTATCTCTCATCAACTAATTTTGATGTGATGCCGTTAGGATGTCAAGGGAACTTTTTAACCCAATTTCGATTTCTTTGGGTTCAACATGTAGTCATTGAATATGTCATCCATTGAATATGTGTGAATGAACTTTTATTGTTTTAAACTTAATATCCACTTATATTGTGTGTATTTGTATTTGTCACACATATTTTTGAGATTGATTTGTCCTTAATTTAAGGATACCTTCTTTATAAGGGATTTCATCACATTTGACATTTCTATTGAGGGTTCATTGTTGTTATGCACCAATTCACTCTTATATGGTGTATATACTATCCTTTGGAGTATTATATCATGAATCCATTTATTCTCATGATATTATAAAGTTCTGAATAATGTTATTCCTCAATTATTGTATTCAAGTGTCTCTAATTTTGGTAAAACCCCTTTAACCAAAATATCGTTTTAAATGTTTTAATTATTTGTTCTTATTTATATCCATGTTTTCAAAATGGTTTTAAGGATTTATTTATATGGATATTAATGGTTTAAAATTTTAAGCTTCAAGGTGGTATGGGACACTTTGATTCAAAAATCTCTTTATTAAATATTTTAAATGGTTTTGGAAATGGTTTCTTTTTGAATGGATTCAATATTTCAACATACTAAAATGTTATATTGTGATTGAAATGTGGAAATGTTATGTTTCCTTTATGCATGTTTTATGTGACACATTTATGTTATGGTTCTTGGGCATTGTTATGAAAACGGGTGGTTCCGTGATAAACTAAGGGTGGGTGAGCCCGTTATAGCTCTCCAATGCATTGTGTAACGCGAAGGAGTGAAACGTTAAGGTTTCTCCGAAGAGATTTAGGGAATATACTGTGATGGGTATTCCAAACATAACCAAGAGGGTTACTCCCCACGTAAGAATGTTATGAATGCCTCAAGTTACCTTTATGTCTTATGTTTTCTATGATTTATTCATGGTTTGATGAGGTATGTTAAAGTGCCTATGTTTTATGGGTAAAGTATGATTTCATTCTCATGTATATATGAACTCATGTTTCCTTTCCATATTTTTATAACCTTTACTGTGCTTTTTATGCTCATCCCAAGTTTTTTGAAATGTTTTTCACAGGTCAAGGGAAAGGTACATGATGTGATGATAGTGTCAAGGATGTGTCAAGAAAGAATCCGTGTTATATTTTAAATATGTTTCCGTTGATGGGAAGAATGAATACTGTCTTTTTTGTAACCACTTTGTTTAAATGTGGAATGTAATGCAAGTTTCATGATCTAATTCTCTAAAACTCTAAACCTGAAAAGATCCTCAATGTGTAATCTTGTAATAACTCAAGATTAAGTAAGGTTTAAGGCTGGGGCCTTATAGTTGGTATCAAAGGTCGGTTTAGATAACTTTAGAGGTTAGGGTATTCTTTAAGCACATGTGGCATTACCATAATGGTTAGGATTTTAGAAAGAGTCTTAGTTTTAGATAAAGTGAATGAGTAAGTATATCTTATTGTCTAGCTTACTCATTAGTACATGATGGTTTTGTTGATATACTCACACTGACCTTTTTGGTTTTAGTAAATGGCTGGATCTAGCAGGCACCAAAGTAACAGTGGATGTGAAGGAAACTGTGACAGTTTTTTGAGCAAGCAACTGAATGATATGGGAGCTGCAATGAGAACTCTTTTGATTATCCTCAACCAACTATCTGGATTCATGATTGACCACCTAAACCTTGGATATTTCTCTAAGGCATCATATATGCAAGAAACAAATCCCTACGGAAGTACAGGTAATAATCATAAAGGTAAGTGTGTTAAAAAACCTATGTGTCAAAGATGTGGAAAGAAACACCTAGGAAAATGTTTCAAAGGGACAGAAATATTCTATAGATGTGGAAATGAAGGTCATAAAGAAATAACCTACCATGGAAAAAGGAAGCATCCAGTTGACTCGAGGAAAGGGAAAGAAGTTCTTTCTGAGGGATCAATTGAATGTTTTAAATGTGGTGTGCATGGTCATTATGCAAACACATGTCCTATGAAGAGGTTTCGTGAATGGGGTCACCAAGAGCGTACCAATATTCGTTTACCAATACCTAATGCCATTCCGATCGAGGATGAAGAAACTGACAATGACCAATCAAAGGTATGTACTATTTCATGACTATTGTTTTCTTATTTTGGAATCTTAGGATATGATTCATGATTTTGTTTGTAGGAAAGAGGTATTTCGGAATAAGTTGGAAAGGAATGGATAATGGATCATGAAGAATGTTGAATGAGTAAGATGTCAACATATAAGGGCTTCAAGAGTTAGGGTGAAATTCTTAAGAGTATTAAGTCTCTTTTGATGATGGGGTTGCATTAGAAGACTTTTTATATTATGTGTAACCCTGATGTTTAATATTGGCAAATTTTATTCAAGTAATAGTTATCTTTTCTTTTGTGGACATAGTTATAAAGAACCATTTGGGTTTATATGATCCTTAATTTTGAGGTAATTATGGGTTACCATATGTTATGATTGAAGTGAAAGGCATGAGATAAAATTGAGGTTAAATTATGTTATGGTTATTTTTGATGATTTTATCCCTTTTTGGGTAATGATTTGAGAATTATATAGTTTTGGAAAAAGGACACACGTAGACCGTGTGACAACCCGTCGCGTCGGACAATGCTGCGGGAGTCGAAACCACAACCAAAGTGCGACTGGTATTTATCGCCTACCACTGGACTACGTGAAGTCCCTGGTTATTTTGACTGATTCTTTTTAGTTATATGATTTTATGAATTAAGAGTAAGTTGATTTTGGAGGATATGTGATTAGGATAATTACTTTTCAATGTGAGACTTTAGGAGCAACTGATGTTGTTTGGAGATAAATGTTACGATTTAACTTGGAAGACTATGTGACTAAATCCTTCAAATATTTGGGTTTCAATCTTATATTGGTTTACTTTGAAGAATTTTAGGGACAAATTGTTTATCGGATGGTCCTCGTTGAACTTTGGGTTTTGTTGGACCAATTTTGGAGATTAAGAATAGATTTTCTTTTTATAAGGGGTTATCCTTTTCTGGATTATCTGATCTTGTACTAACCTTTTTGGTTTTGGTTTTGGTTAAAACCTAAATACATGGGATGTATATAGTTCTCTTTTGGGGATTAGTTGATTCTCTAGAAGTTGATTATAGTACTCTTAATGCGAACAAGTCTCCCTAAATACTCGTCTTTTGGAAAAAATATGAGTTTGACAAAGGAATCTAGTAAAAGTTGAAAGTCAACATGATAAGTGATTATGCTTCCTTATGAATAAATTCCTCAATAAAAAGTAACTTAAAACAAAAATGTTGTCTATTAACTTTTCCTACTGGGGAACCCAACCCCGTTTAGCCCATCACAAGTTTGTGATTTTCTTATTGTTAACTTTATCCTAAACATGTTTTCTATCACTCTCCATCGGAACATGACCCTATGTTTTCTCCTCCATGTCCATATTTTCATACTTAGAATCCTAGTATGGGTTAACTCAGGTGACCTCTGTGCTTATCTTTCTTTATTTTAAAGTGATTGCATTACCGACTCTTGTTCCGATGTGGGACGTTCAAGGATGTTTCCAAGCGCAATTTTAAAATTGCGAGGACGCAATTCCCAAAAGGGGGGAAGGATGTAACACCCCAGGTAAATAAGGAATATGAAATTTTCATATTTATCCATATTTGTGAATAAAATATTAATATGACTTTAAATGGGACGCTATGCTCGATGGCGTACCCAACACGCAACAACGAGTTTCTTGGGAATCTTACGTTGCACTCTAATAATAAAATAATATTATTTTAAATGGTAGTTAACATGTAGCCGTTGTAATGGCGGGAATGGATAGAAATAACTAAAATATGATTATATATGTTCTTAAATATTTTTACATTTATACAATAAAAGATAAAGGCTTAAAATATGGAAAGAATTCAATTTTAGGTGTATATGCCCTAGTTTTCACTAAAGGTTCACTTATCACCTTTTGATGGAGAACCATCATTAAATATAGTTTTGTTCACTCTTAAACATTCTTTTGGACCAAATAAAACTCTTATTAAGAATCGGGACATCAAAATTTACTTTGTGTAAATTTTTGGTATCTTTCCGATAAAGTTCATTTTTTTAATGAATAGTGTAAAATGTTGTATTTTAATTCAAAACCACTTTTTAATCTAATTTATTTATATGATTAGATTATATTTTGAATTGGTTTTAAAATTAAATTAGAAAATATTTTTACCATTAAATCCAATAGTGGTCGTTGGAATCAATTTCACTTTGAAATCAGACTTAAACTAGTGTCAATCTTTTGATACTTATTGTTTCATAAAACACGCTATTTGTCATGACAATGGGAATTAATTATTAAATTAATTAATGTGACTTATATGTTTTGAATTTTTTAAAACGGACTTCATTTTTGAATTCAGAATATCAAATATAGCTTAGGGTGAATTTTTGGGATTTTTCTGAAAAACTTCAATTTTTGATGAATAGTGAAACCACTAAGTGGTACTTATAAAAACTGATTTTTCCGTTTAAATGAAATTTTGCCATCATTGTGTTTTGATTTTCAAAAATCCGACATACATGGTTGTCATTAAGAAGTAAAATGTGGTTCAATGAGATTAAAATAATTTTTTGGTGAATAGTAACTTATTAAGTTTTTAATCGCGATTAGTGGTAATTAGTGTAGTTTAAGGTAAAAATAATGCTTTAATAAAATGAGATGATCTTGACACATGTCTTACCCTTATTGGTTGTATCATGGACGACCAATAAAAGCCATGGGTCAACTTGGGAACCCCATGGATCCACTTTGGTTGGGAAATGACATAAAAAACATTTTATTTAATGTAAAAGTAAAATTGACACAAACATGATATGTTTTACTAAAACAATTTTAAAGTGGGGTTATACAAGTCATCATTTTGATTATAAATATTCATTGGAAAGCTAAAAATATTTCCTACATCATAGTATTTTTTTTATAATTTTTAGACATTAAATAAATTAAATTATTTATGACATAATAATGATGCAGCGATGACATCATTATTTGACGATTTAAATAAAATGGAAAGATAATGTAAAATCTATGAACTACAAATGTCCAAAACTTATTGGATGAGTGGATTTATAAGAATTATCACCTTAACCACTAATTATATCAATGTGGGACCTTTTGAAACCGAAACACATTTTCAAATAAAGTAATATTTCTTTACTTTCCAAAAGTGCCCCTCCTCTCCTCTTATAAAAGGCCCCCACCTCTACCTCATTTAACACACTCCTCAAGCCTTTGTCTCGGCCAAACCCTGCCCATTTACTCTCTACACATCCCTCTCCTCATCCTAGAGGATTCCATTTGGGAATAATCCTTTCAAATGAAGCCTTTAGGCTCAAATCAAAAGGAGTTAAACTTTTAAAGGTAATTCATTCTCTCATGTTCATATGTTTTATTTTGCTTCTCCAACCCCCTAAACTCTTTTTATTTACTTCTTTTGTAACAACAACAGTATCTTCAATATACTAGGATGTTGTTATAAGATTTATTCGAGCTACACTCTCACACAACTACATCAAATGGTTAAAGAACATACGGTTTCCGTGGATGGTGAAATTCTGCCTCCCGAAACGATGATTGTTCAATTCTCATTTAACACCTTCAAAGGTGGCCATTATGATGTCACTATTTTTATATATGATATATAATATGTTTATGTTTTATTTATGCTTCTGTATTTTTCATTTTTGTCTTACCTTTATGGCTTCCATTATGGGTATACGCAATATCTTCATTTAAGGAAGTGCGGACTACCGCCCCCTCAAAGTGATTTGATTCGTTAAATACCATATGTGGGATGTATAATGGATGGAAATATGATATTATATATTATATTATACTGGAATTATAATATACCTTTATATCATTTTTATTCCATTCTATAAAATATGAAATAGAAATGAAAGTAGCGTTCATGCGTACGTACGGCTTACCGTCTCCATGAACGGTGCATTTCATTTCTTACCTCTAAATGATTATGTAATGTTATAAATGCATGAATGTACTGGATATATATGACATATATGATATCTAAATAATGAATACAATTCTGGATATAATAAACATTTGGCCACACGAACAACATGTAATTGTAAGAAGTCCACTTTCGACTTAAGAACCAAATATCGGCAAAACAAATATTATTAACTTAAATGATTACATAATGTTTATGACATTGTAATAAGTGGTATAAAAGTAATAATGAACTTGAAAAAGGTTCTTACGGAATTATAAATTAACTCAAGTTTATTATTCAGGAGATTAAAGAACGACCGAGTCAAGTCGGACCAGAGGTAAGGGATCTTACTCCTCTCTTTCTTTTTAAGTACACTCTTTTATGTCATTCCCTCTAAAGATCATCTTTCTTGTTTTTGGGATGTTATTATATATTACACATACTGTAATTTTTATGTTCATGTGATGAGAGACCCTATTCTCTCTCATCAATCCATTTTGTAAGTTTTGAGTGGCGCCGTTAGGCTGCCGAATTTTCGTAAGAGATCTAACCTCCCTCTTTCTTTTTAAGTACTCCCCTTTATGTCACTTCTTTTAAGCTCCTATTTGTTATGATGGGGGATGTTATTTCATAATCATCTTGCTGTAAATTTTGTTGTAATGTGATGAGATACCCTATTTGATCTCATCAATCCATTTTTGAAAGTTTTAAGTGGCGCCGTTAGGCTGCCGAGTTTTCGTAAGTGATTTTTCATCTCACTTTTATTCCTGTGAGATTTATGCTACATTTGCCACAAATTCCATTGAGTGGTGTATTTACTGAACATTATTATACTCTTTGTGTAATATACATTCATTTATGAGTATTTTCATCAATGATCTATTGTCCTTCTTTCATGGGGTGTATGTTTTGATAGATACCCAAGTCGGTAAGGGAACCTTTCACCCTCCTCTTTTTTAAAAGACTTTTTTTGTTGGGTCTTTTAATTTGCATATTTTTATGTTGGGATATGTTCTCATATATCCTTATTGATGTAAATTTTATGTCCAAGTGATGAGATACACTTTTTATCTCTCATCAACTCATTTTGATGTGATGCCGTTAGGCTGTCAAGGGAACTTTTTAACCCAATTTCGATTTCTTTGTGTTCAACATGTAGTCATTGAATATGTCATCAATTGAATATGTGTGAATGACCTTTTATTGATTTACACTTAATATACACTTATATTGTGTGTATTTTTATTTGTCACACATATTTTTGAGATTGATTTGTCTTTAATTTAAGGATACCTTCTTTATAAGGGATTTCATCACATTTGACATTTCTATTGAGGGTTCATTGTTGTTATGCACCAATTCACTCTTATATGGTGTATATACTGTCCTTTGGAGTATTATATCATGAATCCATTTATTCTCATGATATTATAAAGTTCTGACTAAATTTTATTCCTCAATTATTGTATTCAAGTGTCTCTAATTTTGGTAAAACCCCTTTAACCAAAATATCGTTTTAATTGTTTTAATTATTTGTTCTTATTAGTATCCATGTTTTCAAAATGGTTTTAAGGATTTATTTATATGGATATTAATGGTTTAAAATTTTAAGCTTCAAGGTGGTATGGGACACTTTGATTCAAAAATCTCTTTATTAAATATTTTAAATGGTTTTGGAAATGGTTTCTTTTTGAATGGATTCAATATTTCAACATACTAAAATGTTATATTGTGATTGAAATGTGGAAATGTTATGTTTCCTTTATGCATGTTTTATGTGACACATTTATGTTATGGTTCTTGGGCATTGTTATGAAAACGGGTGGTTCCGTGATAAACTAAGGGCGGGTGAGCCTGTTATAGCTCTCCAATGCATTGGGTAACGCGAAGGAGTGAAACGTTAAGGTTTCTCCGAAGAGATTTAGGGAATATACTGTGATGGGTATTCCAAACGTAACCAAGAAGGTTACTCCCCACGTAAGAATGTTATGAATGCCTCAAGTTACCTTTATGTCTTATGTTTTCTATGATTTATTCATGGTTTGATGAGGTATGTTAAAGTGCCTATGTTTTATGGGTAAAGTATGATTTCATTCTCATGTATATATGAACTCATGTTTCCTTTCCATATTTTTATAACCCTTACTGAGCTTTTTATGCTCATCCCAAGTTTTTTGAAATGTTTTTCACAGGTCAAGGGAAAGGTACATGATGTGATGATAGTGTCAAGGATGTGTCAAGAAAGAATCCGTGTTATATTTTAAATATGTTTCCGTTGATGGGAAGAATGAATACTGTCCTTTATGTAACCACTTTGTTTAAATGTGGATTGTAATGCAAGTTTCATGATCTAATTCTCTAAAACTCTAAACCTGAAAAGATCCTCAATGTGTAATCTTGTAATAACTCAAGATTAAGTAAGGTTTAAGGTTGGGGCCTTATAGTGCATGTATGTATTTTCATGTGCATGTGTATGTATGTCTGTGTATGTTCATATGTATGGACATGTGTATTTTTATATGTATGTGTATGTGTATTTTTATAGATAGTTAAACACAGGTATGTGTTGCTTCACCAATATATCACACACCCACAAATGAAAAAGTATTTATACATTTATATACATTATACTTTTAAATTATAATATTTTTTAAATATATTTAGTAAATAATTTTATCATATATATAATTAATATAATATATACATCTATATAATTAATTAGTGATAATAGTATATTTATATATTAGAAATTGTAAACTTATTAAATATAAATATTAAAATTGTAAGTTTTTATTTTATAATTTTATTATTAATTATATATTATAAAAAAAACTATACACAACATTACTATTTATACATTTATTAATGATATATTTTAAAAGATAATTATATATTTACATAAACAATAATATTTTTAATTATAATTAAAAAAACTTAATGTACTTAATAATTAAATAAAATTAAGAATTTTTAATATTTTTCATTTTTATTATAAATTAATTTTGAAATTTAAATTTTTTAAAATGTTAATTCATTTATTCATAATATTAATTATAATTTAAATACATTTAATAAGAAATCATTTATCATTATATTAACAGATTTATTACCACATCATAATATTAATAAATTTAATAAAATACATATAATACATTTTTATATTATTAATTCATTTTTTATAATATTAATACATTTATCGAAACATACTGGGGTTGAGCCCCCTTTTTATGGAAAGAAACCTCTTTTAAAATAGTTTGAGAGAGAAACCTTTTTTATTTGAAGGCCCCAAGACTTAAAAGACCTGAATGCCTAGATGATGATGGCTTGAAATCCCAACTAAATATGGACCAATGGCCCGAAGAGAAATCCTTGAAATACCTACCGAGCATCATTGGTAACACTGAAACCATAGACATCATGTTGTGACACCACCTTGTAACATGAAAACACTACCAATCATGCCACAATGTACCGCACCATGTTTTTCCTAGCTGTACCAATTCACCCGATTGCCTTTCTCCGTTGCACTGCATAGATTCTGTCACACTGTGATAGGGAACCCCTCTATCCCACATTATAAAATCATGTTGGTAGAGGGAAAACAGATGGATTCCAACATACTTACCACTCGTCAATTATACTTCATTCCCAACAACACCTTCATATTTCCATATCACACCCAACATGTAATGTAGTAACCTTCTTCTAACTCACATCGCCACACCAACTACCCAATTTTTTCCTTTAATAAACTCCCCTCATGAGATGAAGACCCAAAGGCCCATATTGGGCTGAAGGATTGGTGTCTCATAGGAACAAACACATGGTCCCGAAGCTTAAATCAAGTTACTATTATGGATGTTATAGTACCCTAATATAGTACCCACACTACTACAGTACTACAGTAACTGCTACATTACCATAAAAACCCTTCTCTTCATAGATCTAATATCGGGATGCAACAATACTAGGTGATTAAAACTTAGGAATCACATCAACGTCAAAATGAAATTCAGATATGAGGTATCAGTGGGTTCCACACCATGACTTTCTTAAGAATAAATGTCCACTTGCACATTCTCATTCCCCTGCTAAATTTGGGTGTGGCCAAACATGATCTTAGAAGAGTTAAATTAATTAATATTAATATGTTTAATCATAATATTTATTATAATATAAATACATTTATTATAATATTAATACATTTAATATAATATCAATAATACATTTATCACAATATTAATACATTTATAATAATATATTTATTGTAACATTGATATATTAATTAATACATGTTTCATAATATTAATACATTTATTAATGAATTTATCACAATATTAACACCCTTATTAATACATTTAATATAATTAAAATTATTTATTAATTTTTTTTTAATTTATTCATTTCTAATGTATAATGTTTTTATTATAATGTAATTTTGTAATTTTTAATATTCATTTTTATATAATGAGAAAATTATTGAAATTTTTAAATTTTAATTTAAAATTTTAATATTCACTAGAATTTGTCACCATTAAATTTATCCCTAAAAACCATACATTATCAGTGATAACATTAGCTCTGATAAAATCCTTTTTATTAGTGCTTATCTGTTAACATTGATAAATGTTAAGATTTATTATCATTAAATTTATCACTGATGAAAATATAAGAACTTTAATTTTAGTGGTGATATGGGTAGAGTTTATCAGCACTTTTTTTTACCACTGATAAAATCCTTTTCCCTCTTTTAAAATAATACTAACAGATCACATTGCTCGTTCATTTCATTCAAGATCTCGTAGAACCCTAAAAGTTTTGCTGACACCATTGATTTTTTTGGATGAATTGACCATAAAGAAAGGAATATTATTTGTTACTTGTTTTTAAGGATCACCTTATAGATATTTCATATTTTTTCATGATTTTTGGTTGTTCTCCCTATATTCTAAAAGTCTGCATATATTTTATATACCCTAATGTTCATTATCACCCCCTCTATCTAGTAGGATTAATTTGATCCCTATTTTGGTTGATATTTCATGTCCTTGTAAATCAATATATATATATATATTCATATATATATATATATATTCGTTTTTATTTATATTTTTTTGTGAATTTCAAAATGGTTTAGTTTAGGTTTTGGTATTTTTAAATAAGACAAAATAAAGAATTTTAATTAGTATTTTGAAATTATTTTGAAAAATAAAATGGTTTAAATTTTTTTTTGTTTCTTTTTGATAATTTAGGGAGGTTACATCTATCATGGTTTCATAAATTTTCATCATAACTTTTATTATTTTTAAGGTATTGAATTGAGTGTATTTAGATTTATTGATGTGTAGTTTATTAATTTTCTTAGTGAGTTACTTTGATTATTTCAAGATGCCAAAAAATGATTTTGGGCTTTAATTCAAAAGTTACTAAATAAGTTATATATATACAGTTAATTAGATTATTTCAATGAAAACCTAATTGTAAGAGGGTTTATGATACATTTATTAGATTATTATACTATATTATATATATATAATAGGTGTTTATTTTTTTATGATTTCTTAATATAAATCATTATTTTATTATACTTAATGATGTTTTATTAGGAAGGTAACAATTATTTTATTCTTGTACATTGAAATATGAAATAATGAAAATGTTTAAGTGATTTATTTTTTTTAAATTATTTAATTTTTACAATTTATTTTATAAATGTGAGATTATATTTTTCATGTGTGTTCTTAAATGCCATTCTATCGAAAGATATTTTTTTGATAACTGTTACTTTTGTGTAAAAATAAGTTCTAAATTACATGATTAAATGTTTTTAAACATGAAAATTAATTCTTAAATGGGTGCTTGTTACCTATTTTTTGATTCGTGTTATGACATAATTTCTAAAATTATGGTAAATAGGATTAATAAAAATAAATTTTTGTTTGGATAATATGAATTTAATTATGATTTTATTTCTTTTTGGTAACTTTTGGAATACTTTTTTTGAAAATGGGTAGTGATTTTGATTATATTATTTTTATTTTAGATATATTTTTTAGAAACCATTCGTTTTTTATTATTTTAAAACAAAATTAGTGATCATTTTTTATATAATACCTTTGTTCGTTATGTCTCTATTTCTTTTGAGATAGTTAAAATTTACCTACTAATAGAATGTATATAATGAATTTATGTATTTGAAATAAAACCCAAGAAAACTTTTAAGTGTATGAAAAACATACATACCATGATACACTATAATGAAATCAAAATACAATATTTTGAAATTTATTACGAAACATACGCTTTATATATTTACAAAAATATGTTTACTCACACACATAATTTTTTATTTACACAAAAATATTTTATTTGTTCACATATCTATTTATATATACAGTATGTACATAGATTATTCATATCTATATTTTTTGTTAAATATGAATATTTTTTAAAAAATAGGATTAATATGAATCGAAAATGGATGGATGCTAATCATATGAGAAGAGAGTATACAAATAGGGTTAAAGAGTTTAATTTTTTTGAAAAATATCTTGCTTATTAACCTTCTAAAATCCTTTCTCCACGATTACATTGATGTTATTAATCATAAACATTCATATAGGAGTTGTAAGAACACATAAACAATCATAGAATAAATAGAATTTTTAAATGTTTAAATAAACACAGGGATGAATTAAATGCATCTAGTGATTGGGATAACACTAAAATTTATGGATCATATGATATGAATACTACTATAAATGATTATTGAGATCATGTTGATGAAATGGAAATATAATTTGAATATAAACTTTATGATTGACCAAAGATATTTTGTATGTTAAAATGAAGTGAAAAGGCACCACTATATGATAGTTGTACCAAATATACAACATTTTTAGCCATATTGAATCTATATAATTTGAATTCTGTAAATAGATGTATAAATTCTAGCTTCTCATAACTACTTTCTATCTTTAATGATATGATACCGACATATAATGAGATTCCTCCTCAACCATATTATGGTAAATAAATTCAATGTTCAATGGATATGATATATGAAACAATCTATACCTATTCCAATGATTGTATATTTTTATATTAGACCACGAATGATTTAACTAATTCTTTATGTTTGGTGTGACTCTATATAATAAAAACTAATTAAGTTATAAGAATGTTATATGGTACATTATTATCATTATAAGGTTTATAACCATATATAGAAATTAGAATATTATAAGGAAATTAACATGGAATGAAAATATAATAATTCAAGATGACAAACTTTATCACCCCACAAAAACTCATCAATGGATTAAAATTAATCATGAGTATCTTCAATTTGGATGTGAGTTGAGAAACCTTTGTATTGTGTGATCTACCAATGGAATGAATCATTATGGTATAGAAAATATCACTCATCATACATGGATGGTTATGTTGGTAAATAAGAACCTACCAACATGGTTATACACGAATCACAAATACATTATTTCATATCTACTAATATTATAAAAAAATAACTAGGTAATGATTTTGATGTCTATTTGGATCTATTGAATGAATATCTGAAATTAATCTTGGATTCATATATTGGGTTGTATGATACCCATATAAATTAAGATTTCACATTGAGAACTATGTTTTATGGGATGATAAATGTCTTTCCGGCTTATGAATTTTTTTAGGACATAATGTTAAAGGAATTTTAGGGTGTCCCATTTTTGAATAAGGTACATAATATGTTAAGTTGAAGCATTCCTAGACTACAATGTTTGTAAGAAATTGTAAATTTATAAACAGATGAAAAAAATACTTATCCAGCATGAAATCATTTGATGTTTATTTAGAATATGGTAAAATAAAATCTACATTAAGAGGTGATAAAGTATTTGATAAATGGAATTAATATTCTCACCATTTTGGTAAACCCTTTTAAAGGAATCTAATGAAAACATGCTAGAAAAAATATATTAGTTTTTTTTAATCACTATAACAGAATGGTTTTCATGTCAGACATTTTATTGATGTCATAAATATAGGGAAAAAAAGTGTTATAGTGTCATTGACATGTTACCAATTTCACCTATAAAAACAAAATACGACATTAAGGCTATGTTGTACATGATTGACCTAGAAATTAGGGAAGATTTGACAATAGTGAAGGTTGAAAAATGGAAT
The DNA here is from genome assembly GCA_963277665.1 of Viscum album. Classification (NCBI taxonomy): domain Eukaryota; kingdom Viridiplantae; phylum Streptophyta; class Magnoliopsida; order Santalales; family Viscaceae; genus Viscum; species Viscum album. The sequence goes on from OY728140.1 coordinate 1,197,453,869, forward strand.
TTTATTCCCCTAGAAACTTATACTTTTTCCAGGAAAGAAAAATTTAAGTTTTGAAACTTACTTAATGGTATAAAGGTTCCATAAGTGTATTCCTAAAATATATATAGTATCATAACTATTAATTTTTTGAAGTTAAAGTGCCAAAAATCCCATGATTTTCATGTTTTGATGCAAGATTTAATGTATGTGGATTTACATTGAATTCTTCCTGAATTTTTTTGAAACACATTAACTAGGATTTACATCTTTTTGAAAGCTCTATTCATTAAAGTTATAAACCCTATAAATTTTTTATTTTGGAAAATAATATTGATATCATGTTAAGTGAATTTGAGATGTTCTTACCACCATAATTATTTGATATAATGGTTCACATGGTGGTTCACATAGTTAGAGAGATCTGATATTATATTTTATAGGAATTCATTGAAAATATATAATCACTACCTATATAATGTGGATTTAATTCCGAAACTAAAATCTCATCACAAAAAGAACCCTGTGAGTAAAGGAATCTGCCGAAGATATGTTGTTGCAATTACCATTTCAAAGCGGGATAATGATAACATTTAAATTTTAAGTAATAGTATATAGGTTTCTACTTATATTGAAACCCAAAAAGTAAGTCTTTGTTATTTTAATATAACAGGGGATGAAATTTGGATATTAAATATATATAATAAAAAATTTATAGGATGGTTTTAGGAACATATTTTTAATTAGTTATCTTAAAAAAAATTCAAATTTAGAGTGAATTCAATTTCTTGATAGAGGACCAAGTGCACATGCATTATCATAAAATTGTAATGTGTTTAATAGTTATATATTATATTCAGAGGAACATGATTAATGAATTATGATACAAAATAATGGAGTTATTATTACTTAGGATTTAATTTATATAACTATTAATCTGGGAATAAATCCAATTCACATGAAAATGTTATGATTTGGCGTCATCAAAAAAATATTATATTTGGATTATAAATTATTCTAAGTGTTTATTTATCAATGAAAATGGGTTGATAAAATGAGTTTAGTTAAAATCAATGAAAAAGGATTTATGAAAGTGAATTTCAGTAAGTAATAGTTTAATGAAGAATTATTCATAATAGAATCATGGTATAGATTTGTATTTCATGTCCTGAATCTTATAAATAGAAATAGATCAATTGATCTATTGTCGATTAAAACAACTACATATGTAAAATAAAAATTACATTGAGGATGACTATTTCATTAGAAAATCATAAAAATATCATAGTGGTATAAATATATATGATGTCTTGTTTGTTTTAGCAGAAACAAATGAGGGGATTTGGATACTCGATAGCCGGGAAAAATCCCTTCCACCTTTAAAGAAAAAAAGAGAGTTAAATGAATTGGTTAATGTTTTTTTAATATACAATGTGTTTTTTCATAATATTATATGTTAACTACTACATCTATATAATATAAATTAAATGTTTAACTACATATATAGATAATTTATTCTCAATATGTTGATTCTACCAATCATGAGGAACAATATATTGATAATTTTTTAACAAGGTAAATTTTATATATTGAACAATATATTGTAGAAGAAAGATATTAATTCCACAACATGATATTTGCAATTACAATTATCAAGGTAGGAATCAAAAATCCCAAATTAAATGTTTGGTGGAATGAATTTGACAAACATATTGGCCCAACAAGTCTATTTTAATTAGTTACATTATGATCACTACTCATATCCATGTGTTGATTAATTTAGATATGAGATATTGTGTCTTGTATGTATTAAAGATAATTATTTGAAAAAATAGTAGGGTTAAATTATTATAATATTTCTCTATTTTACAAAAAGTTAAATAATAAAATATTGATTTACTCTTCCTTATACCTTATAGATTACTTTGAAATTTGATGATTTTCAGATAAAATTTGTATTAATGGTCACTAGAAAGTCTGATAGAGATTTTGAAACAATTTTTATAAAGTATGATCTTAGGGATTTTGAGGGAAATGTAAACCCCCATCTACTATCAATATATACACACATGATAAACCAATAAACATGGGATGCTTCCACTGTTGTTGTGAGGAGGAATCATTTCAGTTATAATGAAATTGGTAATATTTTATTTGAAATCCTTCATGTTAATGAATTTTTTTAGAATATTTAAATTATGAAATAATAAAGGAGTACTGAAAATTAGTACGTTGTATTGAGACCAATATAGCCCTACCATACCGCAAGGATGAGGTATGCTGCACTTGAAAAAATGGAATGTTTTTTAAATATACTATAAAACTTTTATTTTATATATACCTAAAGCATAGTTACGTTCCTTTGTTTATATATATATTGATGAATTAGAATCTAAATCCACTTCCATCCCACAGAGTGTGCTACGAAAGAAGGATCATGAAAATAATAAGGGACAAAATGGTAGGTGAAAACACATAAAAATTATGGGTGTCATGTGTAAGTATGACATAATAGAAATTCTTTATCCTTTATAACTATATTATATAATAATAACTAATTATTTTAATATATTTTTGATATGGTTTATACATAATAATAATCATCGACTATATTAGTGAATGAATAGTTTTACTAGCTTTGAAGCGGCCATAATAACATTGATGTGTTAGAGGTATTGGTTTTAGACTTTCACATTGAACATATTTTGAGAAAAGAAAATACCCATGGGGGTATAAACGGTATAATTAATAATATAGAGACAAAAATATATGATATAAAGAGAAAAATATAGTTAGGAGTATGGTTGGGTAAACTAGTTTCTTCAAAGGGATCATTGAGAAGAAACATCACATAAACAACCACTATATAAAGAGTCGTATCCTCATCTTTGATTTTAGGAATTCCCCTGAAAGGATTTCCTTATCCAAGGTAAATTTTTTTTAACATTTTCTAAAAAAATTTAATTGGACAACTTCTGATACATTTATTATACTAAAATTGAATAGGGTAAAATTTATTTCGATTCATATATATTAACACACTCCATTTTATTTTTGTGAGAGTTATAATGTAAAATATCTATGAAGATATTATGAACAATATAAAACTTCCAAAATACCATGTGAGAGAAGTGATTCACCTAGATCATGATTTGATCACCAAGCCACCCATTAACTTAGATGATCTATATGTTCACATGGTTGAACTTGTTATCAGAACTTTAATAGCATGGTTGTTTAATCTTCCAAATATACATGAAGATAACAAGTTATATCCTTTTAAAATTATTTTATATGAAAAAAACTTAAAAAAATAATGAAAAAATGACTAAACTAAGGAATGTAATTATAAATGGAGAACCATAATGGGAAACTAAAGGTTTAGTCATAAGAATATAAAGTACCAAATAATAAATCTAATGGAACTTTTGAGAGTACCTTTACCTATAAAATTCCACTAATTTATTTATTAACATTATATTTTCACATGGATACGACGTTTGGAGATCAAAATATTCCCTATGTGGAATTTGATGAAAACATTTATGGAGATGAGTTTTTATACATGATTGGTGTTGGGAATGTAAATGAAACTTTTAAGCAATAATGGAAGGGATCCTTGGTGGTGAATATATATGAATAGTACATATTCATAACCCATTTTTCCAAAAATTGATTTACTATGTTAATTATAGTTATAATATGATTATTATTATTTTCCAAAAGTATATATATTACTACTATGTAAAGGAAAATTCCTATGAATCAAAATTTGGATCGATTAGTCCTCCTACAAATTCTATATAATAATTTTCAATGGAAGAAGAAGAAATATAAAACAAATCATAGCTAGTAGTTGGATTTTTTGAAAATTAGATAATAGACAAAAATTTATTTTAAATTCCAACAATGGAGGGTAAAACTCTTAAATATAATCATATAAAATATATTTAATTTTTTTTCATTAATTTTCCCTTTTTATTATCTTAAGATTCACTAGATGATCATTGTGATCAATTTTAATACTCATATGATTTATTTATTTTTTTATCAAAAACATAGATATCAAAAAAAATTGACCACACATGATATCCCTTATGAATTTTTAAAACAATAAATTCAATATTTTAGAAATAAACTTCAAATTATATGTTTTATATTATGATTTAATGAGATTTTTTTATGAAATGGAATTTTTAGTATCTTCAAAATCATGGTATGAGGATGTCCAATGAACATAGTAAGCCTATATATTTCTATAACATGATACATATTAGGGTATATATAATAATAATTCACTATCAAAAACCATATAAAAATAGTTTACTTATCCTACTCAATGTTTTTTTTGAGTTTCTGAAATAAGGTAATGAAAAAAATTTAATTCCCAATGTATTTTTAGGTCATTATGTATTGAGGAGTTTGGTTTTTGTTTTTATGGTTGAAAAATTTGGAGAAATGAGCTCAGGGATGGAATTATTAGATTTTGAACACCTTTATAAAGTAGTTTTTAAAATAGAAGGATTGTTGAGAGGTAGCTAAATATATCAATGGTGTCTAGGATAGGTAACCAAGGTGTATTGGACCACATTGTAGTCATTGTACAGTAAGTGGCCCAGGATCGACTAGTCGGTGGTTCCACTAGTGAGAAAATGGTGCCACCAACTCACCTGTGGAAACCACCATCTAGATGGTGTGTCTGGTTTGTGTGAATTTTTAATAGTGAAATTCTTATATTTTTTGTGTTAGGGATCTCAATATTTAGGTGGGAAAGGGGTTCATGAATTTCTATTTCTTGTCTAATTTTCTATCCCCATTATTCTCTTTGACCACCTTCAACAGGAGTGTTTTTGGATTCATTTTAGAAGCTATATGAGGTTGAATTTCTCATTTATTTATATTTTAGTTTTCCAAATTCACTAATATATTAATATGAATATTTCGGTTTGGGTTTGAGTGATTATTTCAACAGTTCATGGTAAATATTACTATATTGATAGGGGTTTCATAATTGTTATAATCATGACATCTTGATATGTATTCTATATTCCCTCAAAATAGGTTTTAGTCTAGGTGTTCTTCTTGATTAATTTAATTGATAATTTGAATTTAATTTAATTAATTTGATGATGGAATTAGAATTGGGTGATTAGGATTTCACCTGAAATGGTGACAGTGAGGTGTGGTGGGCCTTTTGTGGGTGGTTGGTCATTGATTATGAATGACAGTGATGCTCAGTGAGTATTTAGAAAATTATACCTTTTTTCAAAAAAATATGTAATTAATTATAAATTTCTATAATTAATTATCTGTAATGTTTAATGTGAGATATATTTCTGAGACCATGAATGGTTCTCAGCTGCATAGGAAAATATTGGTAGAGGTATACATGGGATTGGAGGGTTCTTAGACATGGTTCAATGGAGCTCAGTGAGGGATTAACTCTATGTTCAAGGTTGTGGTCACATATAATATAAAACCACATATTTTTTATGCATTAGAGTGAATACCTTCATGAAACATGGGGTTTGGGGATGGGGTTTAGGGATAGAAAGTGCCCTGGGTAGATGAGATATTATGGTAATAGGAATCTTATTCTTTGAATAAGTGATCTTGAGCACTTTGATGTTTTGAGATAACCCAAAAACATGGTCACCAAGGGGTGAGGGTACCTTTGATGTGATGAATGACATTAGAAAGGTCATAGGGTTCATGTAGAGGTATGAATAACCTAGGTTTCTTTACTTAGAGCTAGTGGGAAGGTGTTATTGTGACCCGAGATTTTCATTCATAAATATTAAATCTTTTTAGATGGTTGTTCAATACATTTAAAAAACAAATTCTTGAGGACTAAAAAGGTTTAGTGTCTTTGGAGACTAGATACAAAATATTATCATATCATGAATGATCTTAAAAATCTCCCACAAAGTCCTTCCAATTTTGTAATCCTCGTAGAAAAATGATACTAGAAACCTTTCTTCCTATCCGTGGAAATTGAAACATAATAAGGTTAAGATCAGATTCTCATTAAGGGTAAATATGTGATGTATCAATCAATGATCATATCAAATAATAATATAATACTAAAGGTATGGGATCATGACCATAAATACAAATTTCATAGCTAATATTCCAGAGATCATAAACGCGAGTCATGAAATAAAGCATTATCATTTCAAAATACATGATTCATAAGAGACAAAAAATATATTAAATTAATCATGTACCATACATTTATGCCATATAAGTGTGGAACTATCATAGGTATAGGAAAAACTTTATATGTTAATGTTAACTACAAATACCATAAAATAAAAATAGACCAGGACTCAAAACCTATTTCCTATTATGAACCAAGAACATTGACTTTTTTCCAATATTGGATCAAGAAGATCAACTTTTCCCCTACAATAGATCAAGCACATTGACTTGTTTCCCATAATTGATCAAGCACGTCGACTTGTTTTCAACAGTTATCTCATAAGATAAAAAAAATTACCCACTGCATTAAAGAGACATATAATTATGAGTCCACCCATCACATAATGAAAAACATACATTTGTGTTCCATAAGTTCATAAATTATTAATTATATCCTCATATTATAACCCATTCAAAGAAAATGGGTTTCATAAAAATTTCATAATAACATGATTGTATAAACCATGGAAATGAAATGGGTTTAATGGAAATATCATAACCAAACTCATAAAATATGCAGGGAAAGAATAAGGATGGTTCTATTGGATCATATCCCTTTTGAAACATAAGAAACACTAGAGGTTGTTAGCATTGATGAAAATAAATACCATTAAAATAATTATTGGGGAATATATGATTTCTATTTTGAAATCAATTATTTAAAATATAAAAATTTCCTAATTATTATGGAAAATATTTTTATTTAAAGTAAATATGGGAAATTTTAATTTAATCTTCAAAACATTAAGTGGTCAAGATGGTAGAAAATTTTGTTTGTACGATATAAGTTAAAATAAAGCATTCATTTCACACTTTTATAGAAAATTCAAAGTTTACCTCATTTCGAAAATGAAAATAAAATTAATCTAAAAATATTAAATCATGGGTGAAAATGACATAGAAAATATTATGATAATATTAAAAAAATTAAATCATTTTTAGAAAATAATTATATGGAAGAAAAAGTATTTTAGACCAAAGAGAGAAATAAAATCGATTTTCATTACAAACACTATTTTGATCTATTAAATAATTAAACTGAGGAGAATGAAAGGAAAAAATATGTTCTCAATAAATAACCATAGGACCAGAAAATTAAATATATTTATTATATAAGTATCATATAATTTCTTCAATGGGAATTAAATTATAAACAACACTGATTAAAATAAGATTGAAACATAAATCTCTTACCTCAAGTTTCACCTTTCTTTGTACATATTCAAACCCCAGGTATAATAAATACAAATTTATTATATATATATATATATTACAGAACTATATTGTTGACCTCACCTGTTTTGATAATCCCAATTATGCTTTCACATACTTTAATTTTCCCAAATAATGTTTATCTATATATTAATTCTTTCGATCTATGACATTCTATTATTAAGTTGATAATAATATTAAAATAATATTTGAAATATGTTAATCAATTTTTTTCTATGTTTATATGAATTTTGAAATAATTCTAACCCAATCGGATATGTTTTTCATAAAGAAGACAAGTTTTAAGTCACTGATATGCTTATAGCTACGGATACAGATCTACCAGTACTTAGTCTACCGATAGACATAGTCACTGATAAGCCAAGGTCACCGATACGTAGAGCTACCGGTATGTACAAGTCCACCGGTAAGCACATTTCACTGATAGATCAAGTCTACCAATACAGACAGCTATCGATAGAAGCTGAGCTACCGACAGAACGAGTCTACTGGTATGCATAAGTCTACTGGTATACACAGTATAGAACGGAGCTACCAATATGCACAAGCTACCGATACAAAGTCTACTGATAAGTATAGTTACTAATACAGATAGTCACCGATACTAGCGAGGCACCGATATACCAAGGGTTACAGATAGAATTCATCGGTATATAGAGCTTCTGATTGAAGGAGTCACCGGTATATAGAGATACTAATACATAGAGTAATAGCTACCGACACAAGGATCTACCGGTACAAGGACAAAGAGCTACCGATAAGAGCTCACTGCAATACAAAGTCCACCGTTACATATCTACCAACAGAAAGCTACTGATGAAATACTTTCACTGATTCCTAAACTCTACTTTTGTCAATATTATTTATTCATTAAGCAACGACCATATTTGATTATTTTAATGCAATTAATGTTATTTAATGATATTTGTTGGCATGTCAGGGAACCATACCTAGTAACCATGAAAATGTAATCATTCCCATTTACCGGAGCTGAAAGATATATAAGGAAGGAAAAAGGCTGGACATAACAACGTGTAAAAAAAGGAAAGAAGAGTGTTGTAAAGGTGTGCATACAGAGAGCCTACATCCATACTCGAAGAGCACTGGAGATAAACGAAGCGATTCATACAAGAAGATAACACAAACCGAACTTCAGTCAAGGAGTGAAGAACTACAACGAGCTCTTCATGCACTCAAGTCGATCAAACTGAACTTGAAGAAAACGACCCTTTGTTTTTTATTCAAAGATAAAAGAATAACTCAGAAGCATCTCTAACAAATCAAAAGGACTCCAGAGCTGCACTTCAAATCACTAGAGCATTCTAAACACATATCTACTCTCTTAGTGATTCTTTTATTTACATTTCGAGAAGTTTGAGTACACTGTATATATTATACATACACTGTCTCTTGTGCTAAGCTGGAGGATTTCAATATCCTCATACAAACTTTCTATAACTCCCTTGTATCCCACTGTGGATAGTGGTAGAGGTCAAGTAAGACCTGGACAGCCAGTGTGCTATTGTTTTGTTTTCCCACGTAGAAATGTGGTAGAGGTCTTAGTACTTGGATAGTCTTTGCGCTATTGTTTACCCTAATCTAGGGTGTGGATCAAATTTATATAAATTGTTTAAGTGGAATAATTCTCGGCTTGAGACTGAACCTCTTGGTTACATCTGCTGTGCATCTTAGATTAAGTCTAAAGTATACTATATATTTTATATTCCACTTCTAGTTACTTTGAAATACAATTTGTTTTAAAGTTACTTTGATAGTTAAATTAGAAAGTGTTTATACTTATTGTGAACCAATAAGTTAGTTTCAAAAGTTAATTTAATCTCCTGATTAAATTATCTAAGACCTAATCAATCTTTGAGAAACTAATTGAACTTTTACAATCTGTATAAATTCACTACAGTTTAACTTGTTTTTAAATAGGGGGATTTTAAAAGAAATATTTTTAACAGAAATTTTAATTGGAACTCAATTCACCCCCCCTCTTGAGTATCCACTCCAACCAACATTTGGTATCATAGGGTTTGTTTATTGTTTAAGGTTTTCGAAACACTCTGTTTTTCAACTGTGATTTTAGTTGTATCTTAACGATCCTAAATTTCTGTTAGTTCTAAATTTTATATCTTTAAATATATTTTCTAAAATATAACTATGGAAAATAGATTAGAAGGTGATGCTACCAACCGTCCACCATTCTTTAATGGTACAAATTATGCTTAATGGAAGCTTAAAATGAAAATTCATTTAGAGAGTATGGGATTTGATATCTAGACTGCTATAGAGACTCAATATAAGATTCCAGAAAGTGATAGAACTACTTGGGATTAACCTACTAAAACTGATTACAATAATAATTGTAAAGAAATTAATTCCTTGTACTATGCTTTAGGAGATGAAGAATTAAATCTGATATCATTTTGTAAAACTGCTTATGAAATTTGGGACACTTTGGCTATTTTCCATGGGAGAACAACCAATGTTAAAGAAATGAGGCTGAATACCTATAATATTAAATATGATAATTTTAAAATGAAGCATGATGAACCCATTTCTGACATGTATATCAGTTTCAATGAGATTTTCAACACCATGAGCTCTCTTGGTAAAGCTATTCCTGCAAAATAATAGATCATGAGAATATTAAGATGTCTGCCAAAAAGATGGAGAGGCACATCTGTTTCCATTAGAGAATCGTGCGACATCAGAAAACTAACTCTCAAAGAATTAATAGGTAAGATTATGATGTATGAGGAAGAACTCAAAGTGAATAAGGAAGAAGATGATGAACCAAAAAGGAAGTCACTGGCTTTTAAGTCAACTACCTCACGAAGCAAGGACAAGGAAAAAGTTCGCATACCTACTGAAAGATCAACATGTTAAAGTTCAGACTCTGACAGTGATGCTGAGATGGCTCAAATAGCGAGAAGAATTAAGAAGTTATACAAGAAGAAGAAATTCTTCAGAAAATCAAATTACAAAGGAAAATATGATAACAAAGGTCATTGGAAGAAGGACTGAAAGAATTCTAATAAAAGTGATGGGATTGTCTGCTATGAATACAAAAGGAAAGGACATGTGAAATAATACTTTCTAAAGATGAAGTTTAAGAAGAAACCTGACTATAAAAACAACAAATACAAGAAAGCTATGAAATCTACCTGGAGTACTTTAGAAGACAACACAAGTGAATCTGAAGTATCAGACTCTAAAAAGAATCGTGCTAACATGTGTTTTATGACAAACACATCTGAGGTAACATTGGAAAATCCTGCTTTAAATTTATATTTTTCTAGAGTTGATTATGATTTTGAATTTAAAAATATGTCTAGTGAAGAATTATTTGAATATTGTAATATGCTAGAAGAGACCTGTAATGAATTGAAGGAAAATTATGAAGCTTTAAAGAGACAAAATTCTTTAACCAGCTCTATTAAATCTGACCTTGATATAGAAATGGAAAAGAATACACAATTACTTAAGGAAAATATTGAACTGAAGTTGTCTAATGATAAATTAAGGAAGGACTTAAAAAAATCACAAATGGAAAAGGTACACTTACAAAAATGTTAGGAAAACAAGTGGCCCAAAAATATATCACTGGAATAGGTTATCATCCTGGAAAGAGACAGATTACTAAAATTAGATTTATTCCAAAATCTATACAGAATGCTGCTAGTTCAAGTTTTGGAAATTTTTATGCTTCAACTAGTCATTCATATTCTTATAGATCAAATAATGTTTATATTTCAAAATCTATTTTTTCTGTAAATTATTTGAGACCCATAAGACAAATCTGGGTACCTAAAGCTTTTATTTCTAACCTGTCTGGACCCAAGAAAATCTGGGTACCAAAATCATTTTCTGTTTAAACCTGTTTTGTAGGAGACTTGCTTGAAAAGTTCTCACAAGAAGGTATGGTACTTGGACATTGGATTTTTAAGGAAAATGACTGGAGATTAATCATTCTTCAAGATTTTAATCAAAGTTGATGGTTTCCATGTCACCTTTGGTGATAATTCTAAAGGAAATATCATCGGCCTAAGCCAGATTGGTAACACCGATTCAGTTTTAATATCTAAAGTTTTATTTATGGATGGACTTAAATATAACCTGTTAAGTATCTCTCAATTGTGTGATGACGGTTTCAATGTTAAATTTGAAAATGATTCTTGTAATGTTTTTAACTCTAGAAATGTTTTAGTGTTTTCTTCTTTGAGATATGAAAATGATTATGCTGTTAATTTGAATTCTTTAGCCAAGAAAAATATTACTTTCTTTAATGATTTTCATAAATAATCTTGGCTATGGCACAGAAGATTAGGACACTGCAACATTCATTCACTTAGAAAACTGACTAGGAAGAAGTTAGTTAGAGACCTACCTAAGCTTGAATTCCAATCAGACAAAGTTTGTAATACCTGTCAAAAGGGAATGCAACATAAAGTTTCTTTTAAATTAAAGAAAGAAGTTTCAACTTCACAACCTCTCGAGTTGGTTCACATGGGCTTGTTTGGACCTTCTAGAGTTTCTAGTTTAAATGAGAAGCACTATGTCTATGTCTTATTAGATGAATTTTCTAGATACACTTGGGTATACTTCTTATCTCACAAAGGTTATAGAAACCCGGCCTTTTCTTACATTACTATTACACCATTTCAAAGATAAAAGACATAATAGTATTACACATAGAGGATCCATAGGTTTAGTGTCTTGGGCAAACTAGTACAATACATAACAAGTACAACATCAAGCATAAACATTTATTTAATTTCTTCTTCACTAGATTCTTAGTGGAACTTGTCCTTTCCTTAGTACATGTAGCCACCTGAGGATATACATAAAAATGGGTGAGCTAAAAGCCCAGTAAGAGAATAGATAAGAACAATACATCATGGGGTGAGCATAATCATAACATAGGCAAAAGATCATGAACATGAGAGGAGAATAAACAATAAACTTGAAATGTGGCAAAGCATAAAAATGAAACATCATGTCTTAGTGTATAACTACCACACATACTTGTGAACAAAGCTAGAATCATGTTCACACATAATTTCACATTTACTCATGAGATTCATCACTTTACCCAATGCATTGGAGCGCTATATAATTCCGGGCGCACCCGTCACATTTAAACATTCATATTGCGCTATATAATTCCGGGCGCACCCGTCACATCATAACATTATCATTATCATGCATGCCACATAGAACACATATCAAAAATGTACATAAATAACCCAAGGAAAGGAATGGGATTAATCACATAATAACACATTCATATTCTTTGGGTTCCCAAAAGAAAGAGGGAACAACATACTTGATATAAGAACCATCAACCTTGAATGAGAGGTAAAAGGTGAGATCTTGAAAGAAGAGTTCTTTTGGAAAACATTATGATGGACATAAAAACCAGTGAAAAGTATGTATATCCCAGAAAAGTAAAGGAAATTATGGAAAAAAGACCTTTGAGGAGTAACTATACCAAAAATGGAGTGAAAGAGGGAGAACCCGAAGGAAGAAAATTGGGTTTGAGATTTCCCCATACCTTGTACTCGAATGCCTCCTTCTATTTAATGTCCTGTATAATGAAATTATATTCATTAATTAGAAATTCCATAACCTTTTATACATTAAAAGGGTTCATTCTGGTTTCATTATTTCATATTATGTTCCTTTGGATGACTTATAGAGTTTAAAAACATTGATCGAGGATGTTCGTTTTAATGGTTTTCTTGAGCGGTCCACTTGTATTCTTAATTTGATGTTTGGGTAGATCATGGGTAAACATCCAGAAATGATATTACATGTAATTAATGATATTACAGAATCTTTAATGATTTTATAATGAGTTATATTAGATCCATGTGGCCAAATCATTAGATAAGAATTAAATGAAGATTATTTGGGCTAATTTGAGCGGTTTTTGGATCACAACCAACTCATTTTAACTTTTCACTTAGTAGTATGGCCATAGGTTATTTACAGAACTTAAAATAGAACATAATACATATAAAACATTCTGGTTCATCCATAAAAATGGTTTCATGACCAGATTGAAGGTATAAATGGAAGAAGAGAACATGTCGTTTTTGAAGGTGATAAATTATCACCACATGAACAACGTTCTCTTTAATAAAATAAAAGGAAGAGGGAAAGGGCGTGGGGTGATATAATATAATATTAGAATCATAATATTACAGTATATATATAATAATGGATTTATAGAACAATTTGGATGAAGATAGGTAGGGAGAGATCAAGAAAGGAACTTGAACTTGAAAGGAAATTAAAGGAGAAGAGAGAGAGAAATTTCCTTTAGAATCCCCCTCTTGAGATCCTCTTTAAGGAAGCTAGGCTTGGTCTTTTGATGAGACCATAAGCTTTTGGACGTGGGGAATGATCTAGGGAAGGTGTTTGGGCAGAGTTTAGATAAGGCTTGGAGCTTGAGAGGTGTGAGGAAAAGAGGGAGTGAAGGGTAGCTTTTATAGTGGATGGGAGAGGGGTTTCCTTAATATAAAATTGATTAGTTCATTAATTTAACCTAAGACAAGGAATAGTGAGTCTTGGATGACTAAGAATAGTAAATAAGACTTGTGAATTCGGGATTTGGGTGCTTACATCACTTGTGATGTCAGGAATAGTGGGTTTTAATTAAAATGTATTTATATGATAAATTAATGTATTCTACTATTCATCAAAAATTCAAGTATCTCAGAAAAATCCCAAAATTTTACCCCAACCATTTTTCGACGTGTAGAATCCAAAAATGAAGTCTATTTTTTAAAAATAATTTTCTATATATTATTAATTTAATATTTAATTAAAATCATAATTTACTTAAAAAAACAGTTTTTAAAATTAAAACTGATTTTGCAGTTCTTTCAAAAATTACTTAGGGTCTTATAAAATTATCTAAAAACAATTAGAAATTGATTCAATGAATATATTTCAGGAAAATAAATATTATTTTATATTAATTAATTAATTATAATTAATTATTTATGACTTATAAAATACCAAAAATGTTTTCTAAGGTCGAATTGTCACTTTCTAAGATGTCTAAATTTTATTTTATTATTCATAGGTTATGTTACTCTTATTTAATATTCATAAGGGTCATATTACTATTCATAAGGGTAGGTTACTATTCATAAGGGTAGGTTACTATTCACCAAAAATTATTTTTGTTTCATTGGACTCCAAAAACTATCTTAAACACAACCGTGAATGTTGGATTTTTAAAATTCCAAACATAGGGGTGACCAAATTATGTTTAAAGGTCACTTATCACTTAGTAGTTCATTATTTTGTGTTTTTATGACATAGATATAAGAAGGGAATTTTCCATTGAAAAACTTTGGGTCGTTACATTCTTCCCCCCTTAAGAAATTTTGCCCCTGAAATTTCACTTTACACAAACAGGTGAGAGTACTTCTCCTTCATTGCCTCTTCCGGTTCCCAGGTTGCTTCCTCAAACTTTTGGTTCCTCCACAACACTTTGACAAGGCGGGTTGTCTTGTTGCGTAGAACCTTATCACATCGGTCCATAATTTTTATCGGCTGCTCCTCATAGGAGAGATCATCTTCCAGCTGTACCACCTCTGAGTTTAGTACATGTGAGGGGTCTGAAATGTACTTCCTCAGTAGTGATACGTGAAACACATCATGAACTTGATCCATATTCGATGGAAGTGACAGACGATAGGCCACAGATCCTATACGATCAAGGATCTAAAAGGCGCCAATGTACCTTGGGCTTAGCTTCCCTTTCTTCCCGAATCGCATGACTCTCTTCCGTGGAGATATTCGAAGGAAGACTTTATCTCCAACGTCGAACTCCAAGTCCCTTCGACGATTGTCAGCATAGCTCTTTTTCCGACTTTGAGAAGCTTTGATATGTTTCTGGATGACTTGAACCTTCTCTGTCATCTCTTGAACAAGATCGGGATCAAGTAGCTTTCGTTCTCCAAATTCATCCCAACAGGTTGGAGTTCTACATCTCTTCCCATAAAGAGCTTTATACGGAGCCATCTGAATACTCGAGTGGAAGCTATTTTTGTATGAGAACTCAACCAATGGGAGATGCTGATCCCAACCACCTATGAATTCAAGAGAGCAGGATCTTAGCATATCTTCAAGTGTCTGAATAGTCCTTTCAGACTGGCCATCAGTTTGGGGGTGATAGGCCGTGCTGAAATTTAATTCAGTACTCAAAGCATGTTGAAGGCTCCTTTAGAATTTAGAAGTGAACCTTGGATCATGGTCAGAGACAATCGAGAGCGGAACACCATGAAATATCACTACTTCCTTCACATATATCCTTACAAGTTGTTCAAGTGAGAGGTATTCCCGAATAGCGATAAAATGGGCAGTCTTGGTGAGTCGGTCAACCACAACCCATTTTGCATTATTTCCTCTTGATGTTTTCGGGAGACCCATGACAAAGTCCATAGTAACATTTTACCATTTCCACATGGGTATAGTCAATAGCTACATCATACCTTTGGACTTTTTCCGCTCAGCTTTAACTTGCTGACATACCAAGCACCTTGATATATATTCCGCAATATCCTTCTTCATGTTATCCCACCAGAAGTGTTCTCGGAGATCACGATATATCTTGGTACTTCCAGGATGAATAGATAAAGTTGAGCTATGTGCATTATCCAATAGCTCCTTCTTTATTCCGGGTGATGAAGGCACACAAATCCACAATCCAAACTGGATCACACCATCATCGTCGATATAAAACTCTTGTAGCTTCCCTTCCTTTACTACATTCACCCTCTTTTGTATCTCCACATCATCCCTTTGCGCTTCCTTAATCTTCTGTTGGATGGATGGTTGCACAATCATTTGGGAAAGGTAGGATGTATCCCCTTCCCTTACGATTCCCAAATCCATCCTTTGCATATCCAAGAAGATAGGGTATTTCTCAATCCTTAGCATGGATAGAGTAGCAGGTTCTTTCCTGCTTAGGGCATCGGCTACCTTGTCCTCCTTTCCAGGATGATAGTGAATAGAGAAATCGTAATCCTTGATTAGCTCTAACCATCTCTTTTGATGCATGTTGAGCTCCTTTTGTGTGAATATATACTTTAGGCTCTTGTGGTCGGTGTATATGTCACACTTCTCACCATAAAGGTAATGTCGCCAGATTTTCAAGGCAAAAATCACGGCTGCCAGCTCTAGATCATGCGTCGGGTAGTTCTGCTCATGGATCTTCAACTGTTGCGAGGCGTAGGCTATCACATTATCATTTTGCATGAGTACACAACCCAAACCTTTCTTTGAAGCATCACTGTATATCACAAAACTTTCTCCAATTTTTGGTAGTGTGAGTACAGGTGCAGTGATCAGCCTTCTCTTTAGCTCCTTGAAGCTTCCCTCACATTCTTCCGTCCATACATACTTTACCCCTTTCCTTATTAACTTAGTTAGTGGGCTTGAAAATCGTGAGAAGTTTCTCACAAAACGTCGATAGTACCCGACTAATCCAAGAAAACTACGGATTTCTGTGACACTGGAGGGCCTGGGCCATTCCTCAATCGCCTTTGTCTTTGAAGGGTCTATAGAAATTCCCTCACCTGTGATCACATGCCCCAAGAACATGACTTGATTCATCCAAAAGTTACACTTGCTGAACTTTGCGTACAACTTCTCCTTTCTCAATGTCTCCAACACAAGTCTTAGATGTTCTTCATGTTCCTCCTTGCTCTTAGAGTAGATTAGAATATCATCGATAAACACTACCACATATTTGTCGAGGTAATGTCTAAAGACTCTATTCATTAAATCCATGAAGATTGCAGGGGTATTTGTAAGTCCGAAGGGCATCACCAAAAACTCATAGTGCCCATACCTTGTACGGAAGGCAGTCTTCTGAATATCTTCCTTCTTCACCTTTACTTGATGATATCCAGAACGAAGATCCACCTTTGAGAATTATTGATCTCCTCTTAACTGGTCGAACAAGTCATCAATCCTTGGGAGAGGATACTTTTTCTTTATGGTGATCTTGTTGAGTTCTCGATAATCGATACACAGCCGCATGGTACCATCCTTCTTCTTCACAAAGAGCACTGGCGCACCCCAAGGTAATGCACTAGGGCGTATGAACCCTTTGTCCAGATGCTCTTGCAGCTGCTCCTTCAACTCCTCCAGTTCGATAGGATCCATCCTATAGGGGCACTTCGAGATAGGAGTAGCTCCGGGTATGAGTTCAATTGAGAACTCTACCTCAGGATCCGGGGGAATTCCAGGTAACTCTTCGGGAAATACATCACCGTATTCCCTTATGATGGGCCTTTCCTCAAGGTTAGAACTTTCCTTTGACTCAAACATTTGGGCGAGGTATGCTTCTTCATAGGGAATCATCACCCACACCATTGAAGTATTTTTCAAAGGATAATCATGATCTTCCTTGCATTTGTAGAGGAGTATGGAACGGAATATGAAAATATATTTCCTTTTCCCGTTAGTTGATATGTGCTCTATATAACGAGAGCCAATCCATTCCCATTATAGCGTCGAATTCCACCAAGGGAAGTATTACGAGATTTGCCGGAAGAATCTTCCCACATACATCAACAGGAGAAGAATCAAACACTTGGGTTGCAATGATTACACCACTTGGTGTTTTTACAGATATCTATACTTCAGGGTTTCAGGGGTTCGATTCTATAGTTCTAGAAAACTTGCAAGATATAAAGGAATGCGTAGAACCAGAATCAAATAAGACTTTTTCCATTCTTGAGTGAATAGGAAGTGTACCTTGTACGACTTCATTATCATGTTCCACCTCCGTAGTAGTGATGGCATAAGCCTTCCTTTTTTTCCTTTGGCTTTGGTGGTTGTTGGCGCTGATTACCCTCGAAAGCTCAAGGTTTAGTGCACTGGTTTGAATAGTGCCCTAGCTCCTTACAGTTGTAGCATTGAACCACGAGTGGTTCTCTACTTTCATCGGTTACATTATCCTTCCTTTTCATGTCTCTTCGACACTCGTGAGCTAGGTGTCCTTCTTTCCCACACTTGAAGCATTTCCCCGTCCCTTTGAGGCAGTTCCCATTGTGCAACTTCCCACATTTTTGGCAAGTGGGTCGTTGTGTTTTCTTCCCATCTTTATCACTAGATCCACCAGATTGAAACTCCATCTTTCTTTTCTTATCACCATATCCATGGGACCATTCTCCAAACTCCATATCCACTTTGAGAGCACACCGAACAACTTCTTCATAACTCCCAAAGTCTCAAATTGTAAGAGCTTTTCAAAGATGTGGTTTTAATCCACTAAAGAATCTATCAATTTTTCTATCATTGTTGATAACAAAACCCGAAGCATACCTTGCGAGCCTTGTGAAATTTGCTTCATAGGTTGTGACAGATTCTCCTTCTTTTTTCTTGAGCTCTATGAATTCTATCTCCATCTTCGTGCGAAGAGTTCTTGGGAAGTACTTATTAAGAAACATTATCTTAAAGTCTTCCCATTCCATCTCTTCAATTTCCTCCCTTGACTTGGTGTTCTTAATCAAAGCCCTCTATTGATCAGCTTCCTCATCTAGACGATAAATGGCTAGAGTCACATTCTCTGTCTCAGAACAGTGAAGAACAAAAAAGATCTTCTCCATGGAGTTGACCCACTGTTCCATAACTAGTGGATCAGAAGATCCACAAAACGTCGGTGGGCATTGCCGCATAAAACATTCGATAGCTAGTTGCTCCCTCTTTGGTGAAGGAGGACATTCCCCATTATTATTGTTATTATTCATAACCTGAGATAATTGGGTAAGAATCTCCATGAAGTTTTGAACTCCACCTCTAAAATCATTGGGGATGTCGTTCGGGCAATCACTGCATTGGCCTTCGCAAGAGTTGTTGGCTTGATTCCTCCTGGTTCCCACCATTTTCTAAAATAGAAAAGGTTAGGACAAAACATAAGTAAACAAGTCATGAATAACTTATTCATTTATAAAAATATACCAAAAACATAACATATGGGATCCCTAGGTAAATATCCTTGGGTGCATATTTGTACTTAGTCTCATTCTAGAGGTTTTCTTTAGGGTTCACTAATCCTAATTCCGAAATTAACTAAACCTTCCCTCTGATACCAACTATAGCAACACAACCTTTTCTTAAATTACTATTACATAATTTCAAAGATAAACAACATTATAGTATTACACATAGAGGATCCATAGGTTTAGTGTCTTGGGAAAACTAGGACAATACATAACAAGTACAACATCAAGCACAAACAATTATTCAATTTCTTCTCCACTAGCTTCTTAGTGGCACTTGTCCTCTCCTTAGTACATGTAGCCACCTGAGGATATACATAAAAATGGGTGAGCTAAAAGCCCAGTAAGAGGATAGATAAGAACAATACATCATGGGGTGAGCATAATCATGACATAGGCAAAAGATCATGAACATGAGAGGAGCATAAACAATAAACGTGAAATGTGGCAAAGCATAAAAATGAAACATCATGTCTTAGTGGTTAACTACCACACATACTTGTGAACAAATCTAGCATTATGTTCACGCATAATTTCACATTTACTTATTAGATTCATCACTTTAACCAATGCATTGGAGCGAAATATAATTCCGGACGCACCCGTCACATTTAAACATTCATATTGCGCTATATAATTCCGGGCGCACCTTTCACATCATAACATTATCATTATCATGCTTTCCACATAGAACACATATCAAACATGTACATAAATAACCCATGGAAAGTAATGGGTTTCATCTCATAATAACACATTCATATTCTTTGGGTTCCCGAAAGAAAGAGGGAACAACATACTTGATATAAGAACCATCAACCTTGAATGAGAGGTAAAAGGTGAGATCTTGAAAGAAGAGTTATTTTGGAAAACATTCTGATGGACATAAAAACTAGTGAAAAACATGTATATCCCAGAAAAGTAAAGGAAATTATGGACAAAAGACCTTTGAGGAGTAACCATATCAAAAATGGAGTGAAAGAGGGAGAACCCGAAGGAAGAAAATTGGGTTCGAGATTTCCCCTTACCTTGTACTCGAATGCCTCCTTCTCTTTAATGTCATGTATAATGACATTATATTCATTAATTAGAAATTCCATAACCTTTTATACATTAATAGGGTTCATTCTGGTTTTATTATTTCATATTATGTTACTTTGGATGACTTATAGAGTTTAAAAACATTGATCGGGGATGTTCGTTTTAATGGTTTTCTTGAGCGGTCCACTTGTATTCTTAATTTGATGTTTGGGTAGATCATGGGTAAACATCCAAAACTGATATTACATGTAATTAATGATATTACTGAATCTTGAATTATTTTATAATGAGTTATATTAGATCCATGTGGCCGAATCATTAGATACAAATTAAATGAAGATTATTTGGGCTAATTTGAGCGGTTTTTGGATCACAACCAACTCATTTTAACTTTTCACTTAGTAGTATGACCATAGGTTATTTAAAAAACATAAAATAGAACATAATACATATAAAAAATTATGGTTCAACCATAAAAATGGTTTCAAGACCAGATTGAAGGTATAAATGGAAGAAGAGAACATGACGTTTTTGAAGGTGATAAATTATCACCACATGAACAACGTTCTCTTTAATAAAATAAAAGGAAGAGGGAAAGGGTGTGGGGTGATATAATATAATATTAGAATCATAATATTATATTATATATATAATACTGGATTTACAGATCAATTTGGATGAAGATAGTTAGGGAGAGATCAAGAAAGGAACTTGAACTTGAAAGGAAATTAAAGGAGAAGAGAGAGAAATTACCTTTAGAATCCCCCTCTTGAGATCCTCTTTAAGGAAGCTAGGCTTGGTCTTTTGATGAGACCAGTAGCTTTTGGACATGGGGAATGAGCTAGGGAATGTGTTTGGGCAGAGTTTAGAGAAGGCTTCGAGCTTGAGAGGTGTGAGGAAAAGAGGGAGTGAAGGGTGGCTTTTGTAGTGGAGGGGAGAGGGGTTTCCCTAATATAAAATTGATTAGTTTATTAATTTCACCTAAGACAAGGAATAGTGAGTCTTGGATGACTAAGAATAGTAAATAAGACTTGTGAATTCGGGATTTGGGTTCTTACATCACTTGTGATGTCAGGAATAGTGGGTTTTAATTAAAATGTATTTATATGATAAATTAATGTATTCTACTATTCATCAAAAATTCAAGTATGTCAGAAAAATCCCAAAATTTTACCCCAACCATTTTTCGACGTGTAGAATCCAAAAGTGAATTCCATTTTTAAAAAATAATTTTCTATATATTATTAATTTAATATTTAATTAAAATCATAATTTACTTAAAAAACAGTTTTTAAAATTAAAAGTGATTTTGCAGTTCTTTCAAAAATTACTTAGGGTATTATAAAATTATCTAAAAAATATTAGAAATTGATTCAATGAATATATTTCAGGAAAATAAATATTCTTTTAAATTAATTAATTAATTATAATAAATTATTTATGACTTATAAAATACCAAAAATGTTTACTAAGGTCAAATTGTCACTTTCTAAGATGTCTAAATTTTATTTTATTATTCATAGGTAATGTTACCCTTATTTACTATTCATTAGGGTCATATTACTATTCATAAGGGTAGGTTACTATTCATAAGGGTAGGTTACTATTCACAAAAAATTATTTTTGTTTCATTGGACTCCAAAAACTATCTTGAACACAACCATGAATGTTGGATTTTTAAAATTCTAAACATATGGGTGAAAAAATTATGTTTAAAGGTCACTTATCACTTAGTAGTTCATTATTTTATGTTTTTATGACATAGATATAAGAAGGGAATTTTCCATTGAAAAACATTGGGTCGTTACAAAGGCGAAGCTTTCTCTTACTTTATTAAGTATTCCAAGTCTATAGAAAACCTTAGTGGACTTAAGATTAAGACTTTGAGAAGTGACCATAGTCGTGAGTTTGAAAATCATGAGATTTAATATTATTTCTCACACAATGGATATAGGCACAATTTCTCTGCCCCTAGAACACCTCAGCAGAATGGTGTAGTAGAAAGAAGAAATATAACCCTTTAAGAGATTGCAAGGACCATGCTTAATGAGTATGACCTGCCTATTTACTTTTGGGCTGAAGCTGTAAATACAGCTTGTTATATTATTAATAGAGTTTTGATCAGACCTATTCTTAAGAAGACCCCTTATGAACTGTGGAACAATAGGAAACCTAAGGTTAGTTGCTGTAGAGTTTTTGGCTGCAAAGTCTTTATTCTCAATACAAAGGATAATCTTGACATGTTTTCATCCAAAAGTGATGATGGAATTTTTCTTTGTTATTCTTTAACTATAAAATCATATAGAGTCTTCAATAAAAGAACCAAATGTGTGGAAGAATAATTTCATGTCATGTTTGATGAAACTGATCCACATGAACCTAGGTCTTCTCTTGAAAATCTTAGGAAAATTTGTCTGTTCTGGACCTTATTGATAAAACCAATGAGTCTGCTATAAAGACATCTAGTTCTGGACATATTCCAAAATCTGCTTCTATAGAACCCGAACTTAGATAAGTGCATGAAATATCTAGTCTTATCTTTACTATATTAACTAGGATTCTAAATAATCATCCTTTGGATGCTGTTGTTGGTAATCTTGATATAGAGACATAAACTAGAGCTTCTCTAAGAAACCGGGTTGAACATCAAGCCTTTCTTTCACAGATAGAAACTAAAAATGTCATTGATGCAATCAATGATTAATTTTGGGTAATGGTTATGAAAGAAGAGTAAAATCAATTTGAAAGAAACAATGTATGGTAATTAGTTGACAAACCCAAGGCCACTTTGACTATAGGCACTAAATGGGTTTTTAGAAACAAAGTTGATGAGTCTGGAAATACAGTTAGAAACAAAGTAAGGCTAGTTGCACAAGGTTATAGTCAAGAGGAAGGAATAGACTATGAGGAAACCTTTTCCCCTGTAGCTAGATTAGAATCCATTAGGATCTTACTTACCTATGCTATTAATATGAATTTCAAGTTATATCAAATGGATTCCAAAAGTGCTTTTCTAAATGGTTTTATAATTGAAGATGTTTTTGTTGAACAACCACCTAGATTTACTGTAACACCCGAGACTTTTATGAGAAATATTTTGTTTTTAAATCATCAAAGGAATCTTTCACTACACACAACACTAGATTTTCTTGCTTTATATGCAATCGCGGCCTTCCTCAATAGCTTGCGTCGTACGCAATACCAAGTTTCACTAAACAATGATATGCTATTAAAATATTATTAAAACTACCCGTTATGAATAGTAATAACCACTTTTTGAAAATTTATAAATTCTATTTTTCAAAATGGACTTCATTTTTGGATTCAGAATATCGAAATTAGCCTAGGGTGAAATTTTGGTATTTTTCTGAAAACTTTCAATTTTTGATTAATAGTGAAACCACTAAGTCGTAGTTAAAAAAATTAAATTTTTCATAAAACTTAATTTTACCGCTTCTGTGAGTGGAATTTAAAAAATCTGAGATACACAGTTGATGTCAGTAAGTAAAATGTGGTTCAATGAGATGAAAATAATTTTTTGGTGAATAGTAACTTTTTACTTTTATTTACCACGGTTAAAAGTAAATAGGGTAATTAAGGGTAAAAATGATATTATTATTACCCTAACACATGTCCTAATTATATTGGATAAGTGTAATTCAAACAAAAACAACCTTATGAATAAAATATTACCATTTAGGCCCACTTGGATTAGATCAGGACATTTATTATTAATTTATTTAGAGAAGGGTTAAAATTGTTAAAATCAAAGTTTAATAAGTAAATAATTTTTAATATAGGGTTATACAAAAGATAAATTCTACTATAAATATTCATTAGAAAGCTAAAAATATTTCCTACATAATAGTATTTTATTTGTAATTTTTAGACATTAAATAAGTTAATTTATTTATGGAACAAAGATGATGCAGTAATTATCTTATTAATGAAATATTGACATAATTGATGTTATAAATACCCAAATAAATGTAATTTGAGACTTTTTATGAATTAAAATAAATTTCTAGGTTAATATGACATGTTAGTATTGATATAATTAACTGTTTTCGAACTAATAATTCTGTGATAATTTTCAAAAAAAAATCAATTACTAAATAGTGTCAAAATTGACATAAAATATTTTTTAAAATAAATATTATATTATTAATTGTTATTTTATTCCTAAAAATCTAAGGTTCTGCAAAATGACTTAGATAAGGTTATATATATTAATAATTAACAACTTTGGGTTATTGTGGCTTGTTATAGTAAGTTTATTAACCTTATAGTGTAAGAAACAAGAAGACACGGTAAAAGTAAAATTATTTAACTTAAAGTTAAATCTAAATGATAATGTTAAAATAGGAACCGAAACTTGTCCAAATTCTATTGGATGAGAGGATTTCGACCCATCCCCACCTTAGATTCAAAATAAATCAATTTGGAGCTATTTAAAACCGAATATGGCTTTATAATAAAATAATATGTTTTGTTTTTCCAAAGGTGCCCCTCTCCTCCCTTATAAAAGGGCACCTCCTCCCTCTCTTACTCACACCACTTTGAGCCTTAAAGATCGGCCAAATCCTGAACAATTCTCTTCTCCACTTCCCTAGAAACATCCTAGAGGTCCTGGTATTCTTAAAAGTCCAGTTTTAGTTCCCTAAAAGGAGGTCTCAAAGAAGCACTTCAAAGAAGAGGTAATGCCCGTTACCGATTATTTCATCTTCATTTCTTCTTCCACTTCTTATTCTTTAGTTGTTTAATCATGAAGTAATAACATCAGTATCACTCATATACTTATATGTTATTATATGTATGAAACAACCCTATTTCACCATCTATCCATCCTACGGAAAATGAAATCACCGCGCGTGCGTACGTACGGAATACCGTCTCCACGCTGTGGTGTAATCTATTTTCCACCACCACATTACTTGGATGGGTATAATGGTGTAAAGAATGAATATATATGATAATTGTAAATTTATATTGATTCTGAAATAGTATACATACACTCCAATACATTCCACAATCATGGGAACGATATCATCGCTCGTGCGTACGTACGGAATACCGTCTCCACGATGTGATGCGACTCGTTCTACATGATATTTATTTCATAATGATTATATAAATGAATTGAATGAATGAATATGATATAAATTACACTAATAACATTCTGGAAATGAGGTATCTATAACCTAAAAAGAAGAATAAGAATTTATTCGACAAAACACGCATAAGAAGAAAAAGTAATAAACACCTGAATAACAAGTAGAAATGAAATATTACTAATAATAAGCTAAGAATATGACCATATATGATATCATAACAATGATTATAAATCTATAATAAGTCAATTACATTATTTAAATCATTATACAGGAGGTTCAGACACTTACGAAGCAAATCGGACCTAAGGTAAGGGAAAATATCACAATCTCATTTTTATCTGAGATTGTTTATACTTTGGTATTTACTGGGGTGTATTTTATCATCCACATCCATGTTTCCTCAATATGTAATATTTTTATCCTTCTATAATATTTTATATCCAATTTTACCCTTTGGTGAGTTTTTAGTAAAAGATATGAAAAGAATATTTTTCGTTTTTCGTACGAGGTACTTTTTGAATTTTCCGACAAAAGTACGAGAAGAATGTTTTTTAACTTATACGGCATAAATGGAATTTTAAAAAATTATTTCCAAGAATCTTCCTTTAAATATTTTCAAGTTTATTTTTAATCAACTTCTCTTAGTTTAAAATTGTATGACATGTTAAGAAAGGTAAATGTTATTGAAAGGATATTTTCCTCAAGAATGGAGTTCAAGTGTTTTATAAAAATTATTTTCCATCTAAGATAATATAGGGTTCTGTTTCTATCCCTATTATTACATTGATTTGATTATGTTGTGATGGAATTATTTTTATGAATTCCTTTATCTTATATGAATTGTTTTATGATGTCATGTTGTTTAAGAATCCCATTTTTATTACATGGGTTATGCAATGATGTATGATTTATGATTTTGTGGCACCCATAAGAAATGTATCATTATGAGATGGGTGGGACCTATATCTCCCTCCAATGCATTGGGTAAAGATTTTATAACTCATTAGATAGACATGGTTGGAACGGCAGGTTAAACTGGTTCAGTGAAACAGAACTGGAACGAGGGGTGAACACGGTTCAGAAATGGACTTTGTCCGCTAAGATAGTCTTGGAAATGAGTCTTGACTACTAAAAAATGATTCTCTATGATTATGTGTGTATGACACAAAGTTTCATGTTTTAAGTTATGATTATTGGGATTACATTTCAGTACGATGATTTATCCCATGTTATGAAATTATGATCTCTTTTGCAGGTTAATATTTCCAAAAGTTATGTTCTTATGAATATGATGTGATTGATATTTATTTTGTTTACCCTTACTGAGCATTTCATCTCACCATTTTATGTTTTCATTTCACCAGGATATAAATAAAGGTTTTAGGTAAGAAGAAAGGGAAGATCTTTATGGGAGATGTTGAAGATCTTTCACCACGATTAGAAGATTATATTCCGAGTTTCCAAAGACACTAAACTATTACGGTCCTTGTGTGTGTATTTTTGTAATGTACTAAGTATTCCGCAAAAGTAATGTAATGTCCATGTACGTCAAGCTTAGGGTCTCTACAGTTGGTATCAGAGGCAAAAGAGGTAGGAATGTATCCGATCCTTGGGAACTCTCACATGTGAGCATTGGACGAAGCATGGCTCTCCGCCCAAGGGATTCATGAAGAAATGGCTGCCACTGGGGATGGTGGTGTGTCCCACCCAGGGGGTGTAGCCGCCTATGTAGTGCCCCGATAGGTATCAACTATAGTCCACTGGAAGTAATTCCAGACTGTTATAGTTGGTATCAGAGGAAAGGTATAGTCAAAATTTGGAAACTAGGATGTGAAAGCCTTCGTAAGAACCCTAAGGATAATTCTAAGCATAGAACAAAATCTTAGTGTTTTAGAAATACCATGAAGAACCTAGGATAAGACCTTAAGTGTGAAATTTTATTCTTGATTATGTGGTTTTCCTATTATAATTAGTGTTGCTCACACTATTCTTCTTGGTTTTAGTCAATGGCTGGAACCCGAAGGAACCGTGTTAATGCGGAATGCGACGGACAATGCAATGATTGTCCCCCTGAGCAACCAAATGTTATGGGAGCTGGAATGAAAAATCTTGTAGCCATGCTCACAAAACTTTCTCAAGCAATGAATCATGCATGACTTCAAAACGAGCAAAGGAAGGAGCAACATTCTGTTGAATCCTTCATGAGGCAGCGTCCACCTTCATTCAGCGGGTCTACTGATCCATTAATTAATGAACAATGGATTAGTACTACTGAAAAGATATTTTCAGTTCTTCAATGTTCTGAACATGATAAAGTCATCCTAGCAGTGTATCGTTTGGAAGGAGATGCTGATCAATGGTGGAATCTTATCAAGAATACGAGGCAAAGAGATGAAATTGTGTCCATGGAATGGGACGAGTTCAAGAACTTATTTTTCAATAAGTACTTCC
Source organism: Viscum album (assembly GCA_963277665.1). Classification (NCBI taxonomy): domain Eukaryota; kingdom Viridiplantae; phylum Streptophyta; class Magnoliopsida; order Santalales; family Viscaceae; genus Viscum; species Viscum album. The sequence continues at coordinate 1,197,481,923 of OY728140.1, forward strand.
CTCGTATTCTCTGAACAAAGATGGAGAAAGAGTTTCTTGAACTGAAGCAAAAGGATTATGAATCTGTTGGTACCTATAAAGAAAATTTTACAAGACTTGCAAGGTACGCTTCTGGTATTATTATCCAACCTGAGAGTAAGATCGATCGATTCTTTAGTGGCTTAAAACCAAGTCTTCGAAGGGTATTATCCATAAGGGACTTCAATAGCTATGGGGAAATCATTTGATGTGCTCTCAAAGTCGAGATGGAGATTGGAGTAACCCATCAGTCATATGGGTTTGATAAGAAGAGGAAAATGGAATTCAAAGGAAAATCTAAAGAGCACACTGAAAAGAAGATGAGCTTTCCCTTATGCTCAAAGTGTGGAAAGAAACATAGAGGTAGTTGTCTTAAAGGGACAATTAACTATTTCAAATGTGGAAAGGAACGTCATCGGGCATTTGAATGCCGCAATGATGGGAAGAAGATGCCTAATGATTCAAACAAAGGAAGGGATACACAGAATGAACCTACTAAACTTCAATGTTTCAAGTGCAAGGAGATGGGGCATTATGCCAATAAATTCCCTAATCCAAGGGTTGTTGATGATGATAGACATAAACAAAATCTTATGGTTAAAGACAAAGGAAAGTCACATGCAATTTCTATCAGCGATGTGGAGTACAATAATGATGTGGTGAAAGGTACACTTACCATCCACTCTAAAGTAGAAAATGTTTTATTTTATTCTGGATCCACCCACTCTTTTATTTATGAATATTTTTCTAAGGGTATCACCATATTACCTCAACAATTAGATGTTGAGTTAGCTGTGACACACCTAATGGCACAATAGTCGCATCAAAAGTTTATAATTCTTCTCCGATTTAAGTTTGTGGGAAATTGATTCCTGCAAATCTTGTGATCCTTCCTATAGTGTAATTTTATGTGATTCTTGGCATGGATTGGCTTTCTTTATATGGAGCTCATATCAATTTTCAAATAAGGGATGTCACATTTCATATTCCAGATCAATCTATGATCGTCTATCGATGCAAGGATGAACATAACCTTCCAGTGGAAATTTCTTCCATCTTATGGGTCTTTATTTCACTAAATGAAGGTTATTTATCTCAAATGGTTGGTGAGAAACTCACGATTAAGAATATTCCCATTGTACGAGAGTTTGATGATGTCTTTCCGGAGGAATTTTCAGGTGTTCCACCAAATCTTAAAGTTGAGTTTTTAATAGAACTCGTACCGGGTGCTTTGCCTATTTCAAAGACACCTTATAGAATGGCCCCAATTGAGTTGCAGGAATTGAAGAAGCAACTCCAAGAGAATCTTGATAAGGGGTTCATACGCCCTAGTGCGTCACCTTGGGGAGCACCTGTTATGTTTGTTAAGAAGAAAGATGGATCAATGAGACTGCGCATTGATTATTGAGGACATAACAAGATCACTATCAAGAACAAATATCCTCTCCCACGCATTGATGAATTATTTGACCAACTACGCGGAGCTCAATACTTTTCCAAGATTGATCTTCATTCAGGGTATCATCAATTAAGGGTCAAAAGGGAGGATATACCAAAGATGGCTTTCCATACAAGGTATGGACACTATGAATTTATAGTGATGCCATTTGGTCTTACTAATGCCCCTGCTATCTTCATGGATTTGATGAATAGAGTCTTTAGAGACTATCTTGATCAGTTTTTGGTAGTCTTTATAGACGATATTCTTGTATATTCAAAGATCAAGGAATAAAATCAAGAGCACTTGAGAATTATATTGAATACCCTGAGAAGGGAGAAACTTTATGCCAAATTTACCAAGTGTGAATTTTTGGCTTCAAAAAGTTGCATTTTTTGGGTCACATAATCTCAAAAGAGGGGTTATCTGTGGATCCAGCAAAAACAGAGGTTATCGAAAGATGGTCGAGACCAACAACAATAACTGAGATCCGAAGATTTCTTGGTTTGGATGGATATTATCGATGTTTTTTGAAAGATTTTTCACGATTATCTAATCCACTCACCAAGCTGACTCGGAAAGGGGTTAAGTTTGTTTGGATGGAATAATGTGAAGTGAATTTCAAGGAGTTGAAAAGAAGATTATCCATTGCACCTGTGCTCACACTGCCTTGTAGTGGAGAAAGGTTTGTGATCTATAGTGATGCATCTAAGAAGGGATTGGGGTGTGTTCTTATGCAAAATGATATGGTGATAGCTTATGCCTCACGACAGTTGAAAATCCATGAGGAAAATTACCCAACTCATGATTTGGAGTTAGCTGCGGTAATCTTTGCATTAAAGATTTGGAGGCATTATCTTTATGGTGAAAGGTGTGATATTTATATTGATCATAAAAGTTTAAAGTATATTTTCACACAAAAGGAGCTGAATATGCGCCAAAGAAGATGGTTGGAGCTGATTAAGGATTACGACTGCTCAATTCATTACCACCCTGGGAAAGCAAACAAGGTGGAAGATGCATTAAGTCGACAAGACCATGATAGCTTATCCATGATGAGGATAAAAAAAGATCCAATATTTATGGATTTACAAAGGATGGATCTTGGAATTTTAATGGAAGGTGGAAAATCGCATCTTTCTCAAATGAATGTTCAACCATCTATACATGTGAAGATTAAAGAGGCACAGAAACAAGATGTCGAGTTACAAAAGAAGGTGGGAAATATTCATAAATTCAACCTTGATTGTGATGGGATAATAAAGTTCAAAAATCGGGTTTGTGTTCCTCCCATCCCAAAATTAAAGAAGGAGATCCTGGTTGAGGCTCATAGTTATTCATTCTCTATTCATCCTGGAAGCACGAATATGTATAGGGACCTGAAAGAGTACTTCTGGTGGGATGGCATGAAAAGAGATGTTGCTGAATATGTCTCTCGATGCTTGGTCTGTCAGTAAGTTTAAGATGAGAGATAGAAGTCTAAGGGGATGTTACAACCATTACCTATACCCGAATGGAAATGGGAAAACATCACTATGGACTTTGTCACAGGACTTCCTAAAACATCCAAAGGCAATAATGCTATCTGGGTCATAGTTGATCGTCTTACAAAGTCTGCACACTTCATTGCTATTAGAGAGGATTTCTCTCTGGATCAGCTTGCCAGGATATATCTAAAGGAAGTAGTAAGATTGCATGGAGTACCACTTTCCATTATATCTAATCGGGATCCGAGATTTACCTCGAAGTTTTGGCGAAGCCTTCAGCATACTCTGGATACAGAGTTAAGTTTCAGCACTGCTTATCATCCTCAGATAGATGGTTAGTTTGAGAGAACAATTCAAACACTAGAAGATATGTTGAGAGCTTGCTCTATGGATTTCAAAGGTGGTTGGGATCAACACCTACCTTTGGTGGAATTTTCTTATAATAATAGCTTTCACTCCAGTGTTTAGATTTCTCTTTATGAAGCTCTCTATGGAATGAAATGCAGGACTCCAACTTGCTGGGATGAAGTTGGGGAAAGAAAGCTATTAGGACCTGATCTTGTTGATGAGATGGCAGAAAAGGTCCGATCTATTCAACAACACATAAGAGCAGCTCAAAGTCGACAGAAATGTTATGCCGACAACCGAAGAAAAGACCTAGTGTTTGAAGTGGGTGATAAAGTGTTCTTACGAATATCTCCCTGGAAGAGGGTCATGAGATTTGGAAAGAAGGGGAAGTTGAGACCTAGATATATCGGTTCTTTCGAAATACTGGATCGTGTTGGAAAGGTATATTACCGATTGATGCTTCCACTGAATCTCTCTCAAGTTCACGATGTGTTCCATGTATCTCTCCTGAGAAAGTACATACCTGATCCTTCACATGTACTCAGCTCAGAAGTTGTACCGCTGGAGCAAGATATTTCTTATGAAGAACAACTGATATAAATTCTGGATCGTAGCGAAAAAGTCCTACGGAACAAGACCACTCGCTTGGTGAAAGTTTTATGGAGGAACCACCAATTAGAAGAAGCTACATGGGAGCTTGAGGATATGATGAGGGATAGGTATCTTCATCTGTTTGTTACAAAGTGACGAATTTCGAGGGCGAAATTCATTTTAAGGGGGGTAGAATGTAACACCCGAGACTTTTATGAGAAATATTTTGTTTTTAAATCATCAAAGTAGTCTTTCACTACACACAAGACTAGATTGGCTTGCTTTACACGCAATCGTGACCTTCCTCTATAGCTTGCGTCTTACGCAATACCGAGTTTCACTAAACAACGATATGCTATTAAAATATTATTAAAACTAGCCGTTATGAATAGTAATAACCACTTTTTGAAATTTTATAAATTTTATTTTTCAAAATGGACTTCATTTTTGGATTTAGAATATCGAAATTAGCCTAGGGTGAAATTTTGGTATTTTTCTGAAAACTTTTAATTTTTGATGAATAGTGAAACCACTAAGTGGTAGTTAAAAAAACTGAATTTTTCATAAAACCTAATTTAATCGCTTCTGTGAGTGGAATTTCGAAAATCCAAGAGACACGGTTGATGTCAGTATGTAAAATGTGGTTCAATGAGATGAAAATAATTTTTTGGTGAATAGTAACTTTTTACTTTTATTTACCACGGTTAAAAGTAAATAGGGTAATTAAGGGTAAAAATGATATTATTATTACCCTAACACATGTCCTAATTCTATTGGATAAGTTTAATTCAACCAAAAACAATCTTAGGAATAAAATATGACCATTTAGGACCACTTGGATTAGATGAGGACATTTATTATTAATTTATTTAAAGAAGGGTTAAATTGTTAAAATCAATGGTTAATAAGTAAATCATTTTTAATATAGGGTTATACATAAGATAAATTAGACTATAAATATTCATTAGAAAGCTAGAAATATTTCCTACATAATAGTATTTTATTTGTAATTTTTAGACATTAAATAATTTAATTTAGTTATGGCACAAATATGATGCAGTAATTATCTTATTAATGAAATATTGACATAATTGATGTTATAAATACCCAAATAAATGTAATTTGAGACTTTTTATGAATTCCATTAATTTTCAGGGTTAATATGACATGTTATTATTGATTTAAGTATCTTTTTCGAACTAATCATTCTGTTATAACTTTCACAAAAATCAATTACTAAATAGTGTCAAAATTGACATAAAATAGTTTTTAAAACAAATATTAAATTATTAATTTTTATTTTATTCCTAAAAATATAAGGTTCATCCAAATGAATTATATAAGGTTATATATATTAATAATAAACAACTTGGGGTTCGTTTGGCTTGTTATTGTAAGTTTATTAACCTTATAGTGTAAGAACACAAGAAGACACGGTAAGAGTAAAATTATTTAACTTAAAGTTAAATCTAAATGATAAGGATACAATAGGAACCTAAACTTGTCCAAATTCTATTTTATGAGAGGATTTAGACCAATCCCCACCTTAGATTCGAAATAAATCAATTTGGAGCTATTTAAAACTGAATATGGCTTTATACTAAATAATATTTTTATTTTTTCCAAAGGTGCCCCTCTCCTCCCTTATAAAAGGGCACCTCCTCCCTCTCTTCCTCACACCACTTTGAGCCTTCAAGCTCGGCAAACCCCTGAAAAATTCTCTTCTCAACTCCCTAGAAACATCCTAGAGGTCCTGGTCTTCTTAAAAGACCAATTTTAGTGCCCTAAAAGGAGGTCTCAAAGAAGCGCTTCAAATAAGAGGTAATGCCCGTTACCGATTCTTTCATCTTTATTTATTCTTACACTTCTTTTTCTTTAGTTGTTTCATCATGAAGTAATAACATTAGTATCACTAATATACTTATATTTTATTATAATTATGAAACAACCCTATTTCACCATCTATCCATCCTACGGAAAATGAAATCACCGCGCGTGCGTACGTACGGAATACCGTCTCCACGCCGTGGTGTAATCTATTTTCCACCACCACCTTACTTGGATGGGTATAATGGTGTAAATAATGAATATATATGATTATTGTAAATTGATATTGATTATTAAATAGTATAAATACACTCCAATACAATTCCACGATCATGGGAACGATATCATCGCTCGTTCGTACGTACGGAATACCGTCTCCATGTTGTGATGCGACTCGTTCTACATGATCTTCATTGAATAATGATTATATAAATGAATTGAATGAATCAATATGATATATATTACACTAATACCATTCTGGAAATGAGGTATATATAACCTAAAAATAAGAATAAGAATTTATTCGATAAAACACGCATAAGAACAAAAAGTAATAAACACCCGAATAACAAGTAGCAATGAAATATTACTAATAATAAGATAAGAATATGACCATATATGATATCATAAAAATTATTATTATTCTGGAATAAGTCAATGACATTATTTAAATCATTATACAGGAGTTTCGGACACTTACGGAGCAAATCAGACCTAAGGTAAGGGAAAATATCACAATCTCATTTTTATTCGAGATTGTTTATACTTTGGTATTTACTGGGGTTTATTTTATCATCCACATCCATATTTCCTCAATATGTTATATTTATATCCTTATACAATAGTTTATATCCAATTTTACCCTTCGGTGAGTTTTTATTAAAAGATATGAATGGAATCTTTTGTCGTTTTTCTTACGAGGTACTTTTTGAATTTTCCGACAAAAGTATGAGAAGAATGTTTTTTTAACTTATACGGCATAAATGTATTTTTAAAACATTATTTCCAAGAAGCTTCCTTTACAAGTTTTCAAGTTTATTTTTAATAAACTTCTCTTAGTTTAAAATTGTATGACATGTTATGAAAGGAAATTATTTTTTAAAGGATATTTTCCTCAAGAATGGAGTTCAGGTGTTTTATTAAAATTATTTTCCATCTAAGATAATATAGGATTCTGTTTCTATCCCTATTATTACATTGATTTGATTATGTTGTGATGGAATTATTTTTATGAATTCCTTTATCTTATATGAATTGTTTTATAATGTCATGTTGTTTAAGAATCCCATTTTTATTACATGGGTTATGCAATGATGTATGATTTATGATTTTGTGGCACACATAAGAATGGTATCATTATGAGATGGGTGGGACCTATATCTCCCTCCAATGAATTGGGTAAAGATTTTATATCTCATGTGATAGACATGGCTGGAATGGCAGGTTAAACCAGTTCAGTGAAACAGGACTGGAACGAGGAGTGAATTCGGTTCAGAAATGGACTTTGTCTTCTAAGATAGTCTTGGCAATGAGTCTTGACTACTAAGAAATGATTCTCTATGATTATGTATGTATGATACAAAGTTTCATGTTTTACGTTATGATTATTGGGATTACATTTCACTACTATGATTTATCCCTTGTTATGAAATTATGATCTCTTTTGCAGGTTAAGATTTCCAAAAGTTATGTTCTTATGAATATGATGTGATTGAAATTTCTTTTGTTTAACCTTACTGAGCATTTGAGCTCACCCTTTTGTATGTTTTCTTTCCCCAGGTCAGGAAGAAGGTTATTAGGAAAGATATGCCAAAAGGGACTATAGATATGATGAAATAATGGGAGAAAATGTAGACGCTTTATGAAACAGTTGTTTATATTTCCCAGTTTCTAAAGACACTATACATATACGGTCCTTTCCTAGTTTTGTTATATGTTGTAATAAGTATGCTTCAATTTTGAAGTAATAACAATGTATGTAAAGTATGGGTCATTATATTTACTAATCCTTATTTTCCACATCATGTTTTCAAACTATCTAAGGCTTTATATGGTTTAAAAAAAGCTCCAAGAGCTTGGTATTATAGAATTAGAAATTTTCTTATTTCAAAAGGTTTTACTAAAGGGATTGCTGATCCAACTATTTTTATTAAAATAATTTTCAAATATGTTTTGATAGTACAAATCTACGTTGATGATATTATTTTTGGATCTTCTAAACATTATTTTTATACGGATTTTTGAAAGAGTATGCAAAATGAATTCGAAATGAGTTTAATGGGAGAACTCAAATATTTTATGGGATTTCAAGTTTTTCAAAATGAAAATGGTATTATTTTGAATCAAAGTAAATATAAAAAGGATCTTTTAAAATGTTCTAGGTTGGATAATATTAAAAAAATGATACTCCTATGAGTACTGTCTGTAAATTGGATGCAAATGAAACTGGGAAACTATTGGATCAAACCAATTATAGAGGTATGATTGGAAGCTTACTTTACCTTACTGCTAGTCGACTTGATATCATGTTTAGTGTGTGTATGTGTGCAAGATTTCAAGCTAATCCAAAAGAATCTCATTTACTTGCTGTTAAAAGAATTTTTAAGTATCTTAAACACACTGTAAATTTAGGTTTGTTTTACCCAAAAAGACAATCTTTTGATTTAATGAGTTATTCAGATACTGACTTTGCTGGTTGAAAGTTGGATAGAAGAAGCACATTCAGAACATGTCATTTTCTGGGTAAGTCCTTAGTATCTTGGTGTGGTAAAAATCAGAATTTTGTAGCTTTGTCCCCTTCTAAAGCAGAGTATGTAGCTGCTGGTAGTTATTGTGAACAAATTCTATGGATGAAACACACTCTTTTGGACTATGGATATGATTTTAAGCATGTTTCAATTAACTGTGACAACACTAGTGAAATTAACATTTCAAAGAACCCTGTATCTCACTCTAGGACCAAACACATTGATGTAAGGCACCATTTTTTTGAGAGATCATTACCAAAAAGGTGATATTACTCTTGAATTCATAGGTACTGAACATCAATTAGCTGAAATTTTCACCAAACCTTTAAGTTCAGATAGGTTATGTTACATTAGAAACGAGTTAGGAATGTTTAACCTTAACCGGTAGAAACCTCACCGATGTACCTCACTGATATGAAACCTCACCGATGTACCTCACCGATATGAAACCTCACCGATGTACCTCACCGATATGAAACCTCACCGATGTACCTCACCGATATGAAACCTCACCGATGTACCTCACCAATATGGACCTCACTGATAGATAAACCTCACTGTTAGGAATTCTCACCGATATACCCTACCGTTGTATGCGCTGTTTTAAACTTATGTCTGCTGCTGGAATCTGTATCATTTATACTTTATTTATTTTATTTTAATTATTTATATTATGATTCCTAAATGATAAAACTAAGTCCTAGTTACTTCTCAATCCACCGAACCTTTCCTTTACCCTCAATCCTTAGCTCCTGAATCTCTCAAAAACCCTATGTTCCTCGAACTAGAGATGGAAAAAACCAAACTCCCTACTGTTAGAGATAATATTGATATGCCGAATTCGAAGAATCAGAAGACTGAGCCAGAAGCAAGTGGCATTTTTGGTAGAACTAGGTCAGGGAGGCGACCAGTGAACCCTCATTTAAAAAACAGAGTTATTGTTATAGAAAAAGAGCTATGGGTGGAATGGTTATTGGCCAGAAAATCGCTAGTTCTCGAGGTGTTGGAAAATCAGAAGTGGGTAGAATGATTTTCGAATAACAATGGCTCCTACTATCCGAAGCTAGTGAAACGGTTCTATGAGTTTGTGAGCTTTGAGAAATCTAAAGATGAGAACTGAGTGATTTCTTTTGTTAATGGAGAGGAGATATCTTTTTCGTTTATTGAGTGGGATTAATGCCAGAAGGTTCAACATGAAGGTGTTTTTGGATATTTCTCGAAATCAATAGCACCTAAAAGCAACATATTTGATTATGAGACTGCCTTAGAAGAGCTCACCAGTAGTGGTAATCAAAGATAGGTGGTGGCTCCTGAAATGGATGGAGAGAACCGACTGCTGTTCCAGTTTTTTCATCATGTTTTAATTCCAAGGAGAGGGGACTTTGCGAATTTAAGATATCAAGATATCTATCTGTTACATCTTTTGAGACATGTTTTGAAAGTAAATCTGTCCAGGATGCTAATGATTCAAATGGTGGATATGACCAGGCCAAAATCAGAGACCAATGCCTTATTCTTTTACAAGTTGATCTCAGTAATGATTAAGTTTAAAGGAGTAGCTGAGTCTCAGGATGAGACGGTTGTGGTAAGAGACAACTTCTGTATTACAAGTACAGTTTGCAAATACGTGAAGATAAACTGGAATCCATGGATAGGAGAGTGGGTTAATGATGATAAGAAGATATATAATAAGTTAAATCCTATGGATCATCCTTCAAGGCCTAAGGATGTGAGGGATCCAGTTCTAGGGCCTGATGAAGAAGAACCTAAGTACAGTAATGAGACTGATGAAGAGGACACTTATATGGATGATGGAAGGGATCCAGTCATGCCCCCAAGTCCTATTGCTGAAATTATATCTTTAGGAAAAGAAACTATATTAGAAGAAGAAAGAACTGTTGATGTGGAAGACCAGCCAACCCCTGAGAATGAAAAAGAAAGAGAGAATGAATCTGAAGCCTCTGATTCTCTCTACTTTAGTATGATTCCATTGATTGGAAGCTCAGTTGTGCCTATTAAGGATTTAGTGGGTGAGATGGAAGGACCTGTGCCTAATCCAAAGGAGCCTCTTGCTGTTTCAGAGATAGAGTTGATTGTAGAAGATTCTTCTGAATAAGAAAGACCTACTGAGAATGTTGTTTATGTACAAGATAATGCACAAGTTGAGGGGGAGCATCCAATAAGGTTTGGAAGGGTTTCAGTGGCTATTGAAATTGAGGATTGGAAAGAAGACCCAGGTTTTGTGGTTTGTGGATTGGATTATCCAGATTATGATAATGACGCATCCCTCAATAGACCAAAAATCAATTATGATATTCAGAATGAGTTATTACCTGAATATGTGGAAAGAATTAATGATCTGGATAAGCTCAAGTCTGATCTCAAAATCAGTTTTGTGGAAGAAATAAGGTAAATGGAAGCTTCACTGGTATCATATATTCAATCGATTATGAATGACTCCATGGCCAGTATAGTATCTGAAAGAGCACCTGTTGTGGTAGCACCTGGTCATATGATCACCAGGGATGACTTATCATCCTAGAAGGATTAAATGAAAGAGTCTTTGAGTCATTTTTTTGGTGAGTTAAAGTGTTTCATTGTTAAAGAGATGAGTAATTTGGAAAAGTCTTTTGAACTCTCTCTCGGTTGTAATGTGTCAACCTTTGTGGCAGAGATAGTGGATGAAGTTACAGCTTTCCAGACTCATGTATCTAGACTGGTAGAAGATGTTGAAGTTCTAAAGAAATCAGTTGTCTCTCGGGAATCCTATATGAGTTCAAAATCTCAAGCATACAAGGATTTGGCCTATGTGAAGAGTGTGGTGAGCCAAATGGTTTCTATGTTTGAAGGCTTTAAAAAGCCTGTGGAGAATCATATCGGTTCCTAAGATACTGCAGTGATAAATCTTATTAGTGGGATAACTAAGAGTTTCAAGGAAACTGTGACCTTCTCTATTGGTTCTCTTGCTTCCAGACCTTCAGTGGATTTAGATCAGATTAGAGCTTTGATGAAGGAGCAGCTTGGTTCAACATCAACCAATGGCTCTTTGGACTCATCTGATCTGACCAAAGTGGTGACTTCTACTAGAGATACCACTAGAGATATAATGAAGATAGTCCAAGACTATATGAGAGAAGCTTCTGCCTCTCATAAAGAGGTAAAAGACAAGGTAGATTATAATTTCCAAAGGTTTTATACTAATCATCAACTCAACAATCATTTCAAGCTTATGTTAGAAAACATGAAGTTACCTCCAGCGAAACAAGCCTTCAGAGAGCAAGTCAGCAAACTCATAGAGTTGACTACTGCACTAGACAAATTCATGGAAAACAAAGATGATTTCATTTCTGCTATGGAGAGAGGAGGAGGAATCATTATGGGTTTCAAAAATCTTCTGTTTCCTTTCTTGTATGTCGATGTTGGGCTAGTGATTGTACCTGCAGCATTACATGCCTCTACCTCTACTACTTCTCTTGCTAAGATGACTCTAGTCCAAGCTATCAGAAGCCTTACTTCTATGACCACTCCGAGAACTACCCAGTCTAAACCAGGAACAGTTTTAGTAGCTCAGCCACCTCTGATCATCTTTTGTGTTCCTAAGCCTTCACCTGCATCCACCACTCCTGAACCTTCTTTCGATCCCCAGGGGAAATCCCATTCTGAGGAAGTGGATTGAATAGTGGCTAGGATTTTTGATAGGAATCACCAGTATTTCCATTTTTTTCATTTATGTCTCTCTTTATAATTTGTTTTCTCCAAAGAATACATATGCTCTTACTTTCTTTTACTCATTGTTACTTCTCTTTTCCTATATTTCCTTTTTGTCCCACTTTTTGATTATAACAAAGGGGGAGAAATATTATCTAAGGGAGAAACATATCTGGGAATAATATCCTTTATAAGAAAGGGAGATAAATACTATCTTTTATTCATTTCCCTCTGGTACATTTGTTTTACATTTTACCTTTAATACATATGTTTTGTAATATATTTTCTTCTCTGATACAATTGGATTTAATGCTATATCCTCTAATACAATTACTAATTATCTTGAGCATATAATATCATAAGTTTTGATTATCAAAAAGGGGGAGATTGTTGACCTCACCTATTTTGATAATCCCAATTATACTTTCACATAATTTAATTACCCCAAATAATGTTTATCTATATATTAATTCTTTCAATCTATGACATTATATTATTAAGTTGATAATAATATTAAAATATTCTTTGAAATATGTTAATCAATTTTTATCTATGTTTATATAAATTTTCAAATAATTCTAACTCAATCGGATATGTTTTGCATAAAGCAGATAAGTGTTAAGTCACTGATATTCTTATAGCTACTGATACAGATCTACCTGTACTTATTCTACCGATAGGAATAGTCACCGATAAGCCAAGGTCACTGATACGCAGAGCTACTAGTATGTACAAGTCCATTGGTATGCACATGTCACTGATAGATCAAGTCTACCAATACAGACACTACCAATAGAACCTGAGCTACCAATAGAACAAGTCTTCTGGCATGCATAAGTCTACTGGTATACACAGTACAAGATGGAGCTACCGGTATACACAAGCTACCGATACAAAGTCTACTGATAAGTATAACTACCTATACAGACAGTCACCGATACAAGCGAGCCACCAATATACCAAGGGTTACAGATAGAAGTCATCAGTATATAGAGATATCGATAGAAGGAGTCACCGGTATATAGAGATACTGATACATTGAGTAACAGCTACCGACACAAGGATCTATCGGTATAAGGACAAAGAGCTACCGATAGGAGCTCACTCCTATACAAAGTCCACTATCACATATCTACCGATAGAAAGATACGGATGAAATACTTTCACTGATTCTTAAACTCTACTTTTGTCAATATTATTTATTCATTAAGAAACCGTCATATTTGATGATTTTAATGAAATTAATGTTATTTAATGATAGTTGTAGGAATGTCAAGGAACCATACCTAGTACCCATGATAAGGTAATCGTTCCCATTTTCCGGAGCTGAAAGCTATATAAGGAAGGACAAAGGCTAGACATAACAATGTGCACAAAAAGGAAATAAGAGTTCTGTGAAGGTGTGCATTCAAAAAGCCTACATCCATACTCAAAGAGAACTGGAGATACACGAAGAGATTCATAAAAGAAGAGAACACAAACTGAACTTCAGTCAAGGAGTGAAGAACTACAATGAGCTCTTCATGCACTCAAGATGATCAAACTGAACTTGAAGAAAATGACCCTCAGTTTTTCAAAAAAAAACCAGAGAAGAACTCAGAAGCATTTCTAACAAATCAAAAGGACTCCAGAGCTGCACTTCAAATCACTAGAGTATTATAAACTCATATATACTCTCTTTGTGATTCTTTTATTTACATTTCGAGATGTGTGTGTACTATGTATATTTTATACATACTCTGTCTCCTGTACTACGATGGAGGATTTTCTAAATCCTCATACAAACATTATATAACTCCCTTGTATCCCATTGTGGACAGTGGTAGAGGTCAAGTAATACCTGGAAAACTAGTGTGCTTTTGTTTTGTTTTCCCATGTAGAACTGTGGTAGAGGTCTTAGTACCTGGACAGTCTTTGCACTGTTGTTTACCCCGATCCAGGGTGTGGATCAAATTTATATAAATTATTTGAGAGGACTAAGTCTTGTCTTGAGACTTAACCTCTTGGTTATATCTTCTGTGCATCTTAGATCAAATCTAAAGTATACTATATATTTTATATTCCTCTACTAGTTACATTGAAATACAATTTGTTTAAAAGTTACTTTGATTGTTAAATTAGCAAGTGTTTATACTTATAGTGAACCAGTAAGTTAGTTTCAAAGGTTAATTTAACATCCTGATTAAATTAACTAAGACCTAATCAATCTTTGAGAAACTAATTGAACTTTTACAATCTGTATAAATTCACTACAGTTTAATTTGTTTTTAAATAGGGGGATTTTAATAGAAATATTTTTAACAGAAATTTTAATTGGAACTCAATTCACCCCCTCTTGAGTGTCCACTCCGACCAATACATATTAATGTCTATAATATGATTTAAGATTTATTTATGGTATCTTATCACATGTTTATTAATAATGGTTTAGGAAAATTGATGTTCTATGTGATATCTACTTCTTATTTCAAGCATTTTTGATTCGACAGTCCCGGTCGTTGTAATTTTATTATGGTATTATAATTTCTATAATTTTAATAAATATATAAATTGCATATATATTCATTATATACATATTTAGTGTCATCCATTAAATTTATAAATAGAAAAATTAATTACACAGTTCATGGTGATGGTAGAATGTACACACATGTGAACACTATTTTCACCTTTTGACGGATGGAATGTAATGAAAGAAAATAATAATTCATAATTACAGAATAATTTTTATATCATATAAATCATATATATTGATAAAATTCATCTTATTTACCATTTACATAAAATAATGTTGAAAAATGAATCACATCGCTTTATGGAGGTGGTAGTCAACACGTACACAATAGTGTTTTTATTATTTTACAATTGTTTGGAAGGTAATAAGGTAGATATTATATTATCATTATAGAATCATAATTAATTCATTAAAAAAATATATAAACATTAAAACCATTACAATAATTATCAATAAAATATGGATATGGAAAATGAATTTTATTGATACGTGGAGATAGTAAATTGTACGTATGCACGAGAGATACTTTTATTTCCAATTTGTGGGAAATGTGGGTGATTAAAATTGGTTTAATAATTATAATTTCATTTAATTATATTTATGATACTTAAGTTATTATTTAATTAATAATATAACGTATTAATAGGAGGTAAAATAATATTTTAAAATAAAGTGATCAATTAAGGTGATTTCCTCTTCTTTGAAACGACTCCAATAGGTCTCCTCTTAAGGAACCTAGGGTTTGTATTTTGGGAATACCATCCCCTCTATAATATGTATAATAGAGTATATAATATACTTTTGTAGGGTTTTAATTATTTTGAAGACTCAAAGTGGTGTCAATAAAAGAAATGAAAGTTTCTCTTTTATAAATGAGGGGAGGGACACTCTTTCAATTTCATAAAATATTAAAATTTAATAATATCAGTTTCTTGCCAAAAATTTTCAAAAAATATGGTTATTTTAATATTATATAATATAGAGTCCAAACATCAAAAACCAATAAATGTTTTGTTATTTTATGTGGTGTATTCAACTTTATCTTTTGGTTTAACCATTTAGTTAACCTATTTTAACCGTAATCGCAGTAATGTCTTCTTAAATCACAAATGCTTATAATTTTTCTTATAAGGTTATAATTAGATCATAAGTGGCCAAGGAGTGAAAATTTCAGCCGTATGTTATCGACCTTTCCCCCTTTCTGGTTTTTTATGATTTTAAAAAATTTAATAAAATATTATTTTGATAAAATAT
Organism: Viscum album; assembly: GCA_963277665.1. Lineage (NCBI taxonomy): Eukaryota > Viridiplantae > Streptophyta > Magnoliopsida > Santalales > Viscaceae > Viscum > Viscum album. The sequence goes on from OY728140.1 coordinate 1,197,497,856, forward strand.
CATTAATGTCAATCTTGAAACAATTCATTTAATTTGATTAAAAATTAATTAAGTAAATGTTTTAATTAAAATATCATCCTTTTACACAACAAAAATATGTTATATTTATCTAAAAAAATCAATTATTTTATTTTTCTGTTAATTGAAGAATTACTGCATCAACTTTGTATAAGAATTTACGTTAATTATAAAATTAATAAAAATAATAAATAAATTTCCATCAAGAATACAATTTAATTATACAAAAAATAGAGATTTAGATTCATTCATAACACTATTTTCCCGATGTGGACACATAAAAGATATTTAAAACTAAAAGTGACACTTTTTATTTTTTTCTTTAAATATTATATAGGTCATTATTATTGAAAAGTGTCCATTAAAAATGTAAATTTAGAGAATAAGGTGATAAGTTTTTAATTATATTAATTTAATAAGTAATAGTATGAATAATTATGGCCTTATAACTTATTTTTGACCAAGATTAATCTGATTTACCCTTCACAAAGGTGATAAATTTTACCACTATTACTATTCTTATTGATTAAACATAAAAGGGTCATATTAACCAATTGAAACCTCCTGATTCAAAATATGAAATATTTTTTTTAAAAAATTCAACTCTTATAAGTGGCATAAATTTTTTTTTAAAAAAATAAGCACGTAAAACACAATGAGAACTACTTTTTAGAAAAATACATTTCAAGTATAAACCTTGGTTTATTATTCTCCCTTGTTTAGGAAAATATTAAATGAATGTTAATTTTTTTTTGAATATATAATTTATATATTTCATTAAAATAATTATCCTATAGTGAATAATTTTAATTTATAAAGATAAAAATATAATGAACAAATAAAAATAGTTATTTATAAAAACAATTTTTTTTATTTTCCATTGTTTTTTATTTATAAATAATTAATAAAAAATAAATTCATTATATAAATATTTAACCATATATTTTTCTTAATTTATTTAGTATTATTCATTCTCACCAATCGAACGGCTAGGAAATAACTTCCACATCAAATGAAAATATTTTAATTGTATTTTTTGGTTCTTTAAACTCAGTGTTATTTGTATTGAAAATGATCAAATAAATAATTTTAAATAGAATTATATTATAAAATATAAGGGTGTTATATTAAATCCAACATAAAATTATTTTTCCCTAAAAATTCATCACTCTGATACAAACAATTGAGGATTTCTCTGTTTCACCACATCTTCATATTCCCTTGTAGCTTCAATAAATTGTTGGATTCTCCACAAAATATTAACTAGGTGAGTGGTATTGTTTCATAGAACTTTCCCTTTATTATGTTGAATATACACTAGGTTTTCTTCAAAAATTGATCTTATTTCTGTGATATGACCTTTGTGTTCAGTACATATGATGGATCGAGTATGTACTTCCTCATGAGAGGTACATGAAAAACATCATAAACATGAGGGAGATTCAGTGGAAGCGTTAAATGATAAACTACCACCCCGAAATGATCAAGAATTGTGAAGGGAATAATATATCTTCGGATCAACTCTTCCTTCTTTAGAAAACTAATAACCATATTCCAAGGTGATATTATTATTAATATATTATCACCAACTTGGAACTCCAGATCTCATTGTCGATTATTAGCATAACATTTGCATCATTTTTTGATGCCCTTATGTAGTTATGAATGGATCTAACCTTCTCCACTATTTCTTTAGTTATCTATGGTCACAATAACTTTATTTATCTATCTTAATCCTAACATGTTGTAGTTTTTCACTTCTTACGATATAGGGATTCAAAATAAGCCATCTTAATGCTCGAGTGAAAGATATTTTTGTAAGAAAACACCACCAATGGAATATGTTGATCCCAACCACCTTTTAAATTCCATAAAGAAATATCTTAACATATATTCTATGGTTTGAATTTTTCTATCAAATTTACCATCTATTTGAGGATGATACAATGTGCTGAAAATCAACTATGTATTTAGTACCCGTATAAGGCTTTTCCAGAATTTCAAGGTAAACCTCAGATCTCGATCATATACTATAGAATATGGTAATATATATAAACATAAAAATTAAATAATATATATTATGTAATTATGATCAATATACAAATATTTTCTGATAGAAATGAAGTTTGTTGAATTTGTAAGGAAATCGACTGCAACCCAAATAGCAATGTTCCCTTTTAATGTTTTAGGGAGTCTGATGAAAAAGTCTATGGTAATGTTTTTTCAATTTCCATTATAGTATGGGTAATTTTTGTAACATCCCCTTATATTTGTTTTATCCCAGACTGAACTTGCTAACAAAACAATCATTGAGATACATACTTTGTAATATCTCTCTTCATGTTGTCCAGTAGAAAGTAATTCTTCAAATCTCTATACACCTTTGTACTTCCAAGATAAATAGAGAATGATGAACTATGAGACTATTCCAATAGGCCATTATTCAATTATTTTAGAAATTAAACACATATATAGTTCATGAAATTATTCATTCCATTACAATTAAGGTTAAACTTAGGAAGAGTTCTCACCTTCTTTTGTCGCTCTACATCTTTCTTCTTTGCATCTTTAATCCTCATAAGGGTAGTTGGCTGAGTAATCATTTGATAAATATATGATTTATTTCCTTCCTTAAAAATTTCTATATCCATACTTTGAAAGTCCATTAATATTGGATATTTTGATATCCTCATCCTAGATAAGATCCCATGATCTTTTCGACATAGAGCATCAGACACCTTGTTCTCTTTCCCATGGTGGTAATATATTGAACAAGGATAATCATTAATTAGATCCAACCATATTATCTAGAATAACATCAAATTTTTTATTGTGAAAATATACTTTAAACTTTAATTATTAATATATATATAAAAAATATCTCCTTAAAGATAATGCTCTTATATATTTAATGAAAAAACTACTGAAACTAACTCCAAATAATGAGTTAGTTAATTTTTCTCATTAACCTTTAATTGGAATGAGTCATAATATATAACTATATCATTATTCCTGATAACACATCCCAATATATTATATGATAATTCACTATATATTACAAACCCTTCTCCCAATCATGGTAGTGTAAGCATATGTGTGCTGACTAGCCTTATCTTCAACTCCTTTAATCTTTCATCACATTTATCTATCCATTGAAACCTGTCTCCCTTCTAAGTTAACAGAGTTACTGGATTAGAAATCTATGATAAATTATACACAAATAATTTATAATATCAATCCAAATAGTGAAAACTGTGGATATCATTAACTATGATTGGTATGGACCATTTCTCAATAACATATGTCTTTGTAGGATCCATACACATACCTTCACGTGAGTTTATATGACCAAATAACAAAACATTCTGAATCCAAAATTCACACTTCGTAATTTTTTCATATAAATTATCCTTCCTCAAGGTCTTTAGTATGATTATCAATTTAAATTATTACCTTTCCTTTATCTTTTAATATATAACATCATTTTTAATAATGTCCACTACAAACTAATCATGGTAATATATAATGACTATATTAATTAAATCCATTAAGATAAAGGGGGAATTAGTAAGACCAAATGATAACATTGTAAATTTATAATGTCTATACCTTTTAAAGAAAGTTTTCTCAGGAATATCCTCTTTCTTGACCCTCAATTTATGATATCTAGAATGAAGTCCAATATTAGAAAATTATTAATCTCTATGAATTTGATCAAATACGTAATCAATAGGGGGTAGAGGATACTTTTTTATTGTGATCTTGTTATGTTCAACATAATCAATGAAAAGTCAAAATGGTCCATTTTTCATCATAATAAAATGAACAGGTGCACCCCATAGTGATACACTTGGTCGAATGAATCCCTTGTCAAGATTCTCATAGAGTTTCTTCTTCAATTCCTATAACTCAATAAGGTATATTCTACATGAAGAATTTTAAACAGGTATAAAACCAGGTATGGGTTTTATTGAGAACTCAACTTTTTTTCTTTGATTAAAGACTAGAAAATTATTCTAGAAATACATCATTAGAATCCCATACAATTGCATATATTTGATGTTGAGTTTCAACCGAACGGTCTAATATAAAAATCACCTTTTAATAGGAATAAAGACCCATATAATGGATGTGACTTATATAAGATGTTTATATTTATCATCACACTAATAGATGATTATAGGATGATTTGGAATATCATATGTGACTCCCATTACTTATAAATTGACATGGATTTATATAAAGAAATCCAATCTATGTGAAAAATAATATCAAATTCAACCATTGGGTGAATAATAATATTTATAGAATCAAGTTATCAAAACTTCAATGGAGAATAAATATTGACTTAAGATGATAGCATAATACCATTCATAGTTTTTTATTACTAATTTAATATTTAGTCATTGAGATGCTAATATGATACTCTTTTCAAATTCCTTAGATATAAAAGTGTGGGTAGTGTGAGTATAAAATAATAAATTATCTATTCTAGATTGGATGATTAATGTACCTTTCACCACTTCATCATCATAACCCACTTCAGCAGTTATGACTGCCTAAGATTTACCTTTATCTTTGGGATTAATAGGTTGTTGGCGCTGATCAACAAAAACCATAAAATTCATTCAATGGTTATAATAATTACTATATTACTTCTTTTTGAATCATTAGAGTGTGGGTGGTTCGTTAGTTGGTGTATTATTTTTCTCAATTTCATTAACTGTCTTATTCATCTCCTTTGGAAATTCACAAGCTTTAGCCCTACTATTACACATTTTAAGCACCCCAACTCCATTCATGGAATTTACCTATTGATTCTTCCCACATTTTCTTGCTTGTATATGGCTGGAATATCTTTCCCTCATGTAATTTATTCATGTTTTCAAGAGACTCTATCTTCATTTTCTCTTCAAAATCATAGGAATTATTGGATTATATAATTTTAATTTCCACCTCTATAGCACATCGAAAAATTCCTTCATAGATACTGAAGTCTCTTATGGATAACACCCTATAGAGACTTGGTTTTATACCAATAAATAATCAATAAACATTGATTTCATGTTGGATTATAATACCATAATTTTACCTCATAAGTCAAGTTCAATTTTCACCATAGGTAATGGAAGATTCGTTATCAATCTTCTTATTCTCAAGGAATTCCTTCTCCATCTTCATATGAGTAATACAGGAAAATAATATATTAAAAAATAATCACTGGAAGTCAACCCTCTCCATGGATCCAATTTCTCCATATTTTCTCATAATCTTAATTATAATCCACCATTGAGCTACTTCAACTTCCAAATGATATAAATCAAAAATGACTTTTTCATGCTTTGAACACTGCAGAATGGAAAATATATTTTTAGTGGTAGATCCATTACTTAGAAACTAGTGGATTAATGGGACCACTAAAATAAGGTGGATGTTTCCACATAAAGGACTCAATATAACATTATTACCTCCTTTTCTTGTTTGGAAGTTCAACAAGATTTAATTCTTGAGAAAGTTGTGTGGTTATAGAAATGAGATTTTTTATACCATATCCCAATTTTTTTTTCTTGGGTGGAAAATTACTAAAATTTCAATCACATTTCTTGTTAGCGTGATGTCTCCTACTTCAGTCCATTGACTAAAAAAATGAAAAGTGTAAGCATTATTTCCTAATTATCAGAGTGAACTATCATATAATCTTGAAATATTCTTCATAGGTAGTCTAAATAATGGTACATTATTCTAAATCAGTGGGACCTTAGGTTTAAAATAGGTTATCCATAGTCATTACCAAAAAATTCGGATGTTATCCTATACTTATGATTTTCCCCATGGTTTTCAACAAAAGTTTATAACACTAATCTCCAAATATAGAGTAAAACCTTCTCTAATATCAACTATAGTGACCTAGTATTTTCATACATAAATATTACATTTTTAGATGAATATTCAAAACATTTAAAAAACACACACCCAAGAACTACATAGTTTTAGTGTCTTCAGAGACTAGATAAACAATATTTATATCTCATGAAATATCTTCAATATCTCCCACAAAGGCCTTCGAATTTAGTAATCGTCAAAGAAAAACCCTACTTAAAAACATTATTCATAACATTGGGAAATGAAACACAATTTTTTATATATAAGATGATCATTAAGTGAAAAAATGATAAATATCAAAAAATTATCATATAGAATCATAAGATAAGCATAAGGGTTTGACATCATGACCATAACTTACATAGATCATACCCAATCTATTAGAGATCATATACATGATTAATGAAATAAAGCTTTATCATTTAAAAATACATGATTAATAATAGTGAGAGAAAAATAATAATAAATCTATCATGAACTATTAGTTCGTGTAATATAATTGTGTAACAATCATAGTTATATAAACCATTTCGCATGCCAAGGTTAACTACAAAAGAGAGGAATAAAGTCGATTTCCTCACAAACACTCATTCGATATCTTAAATACATAAAGTGTTGAAAATGAAAGGAAAAAATATATTATCAAGAAATTACTAGATAAGGATAAAATTAAAGGGATTCATCAGATAAGGATCATATAATTTCTTCAATGAGAATTCAATCATAAATAATCTCGATTTAAATAGGGTTGAAACATAAATCCCTTGCCTCAAGTCTCGTCTTTATTTGTATAGGATAAAAAATAATTTATAATAAATATATATTTATTTTAAATATATTATAGAATTATTTTAAAATCTTTGATACCATTTTTATTTATTTATGAAATCTTATCTACTATTTATTAACAATTTGTTATTAAAATCACTATTATGGGAGATATGTCCTTTATTATTCAAGCAAGTTTTGGTTTGGTTGTCTTGGTCCTTATTATTTGATTATGGTTATGTAATTTCTATATATTTTTAATGATGATAAAAATATCATTTATATTTATTATATATATATATAATCATCTATAAATGTTATATATAGAAAAATGAATTACATTGTTCATGGAGATGATAGTCCGTATGTATGCATGAATAATTTTTTCAAATTTTGAAGGATAGAAAGAAAGAAAGTGTAATAATAATTCATAATTATAGAATAATTATTATATCATATAAATAATATATATTTATCAAATCTATATTTATTACCATCCATGTAAAATAGATATAAGAAATAAATCATATCACTTTGTGGAGGTGGTAGTCCACACGTATGCATGAGAAACATTATCCTTTTCCAATGGATTGGAAAATAAGATGCTTGATATAATATTATAATTATAGAATAATAATTAAATCATTAATAACATTCATAAAAATTAAACCCATCATAATACTCATTCATAAAATATGGTGATGGAAAATGAATTGTATCACTATGCGGAGATGGTACGTTGTACGTATGTACAAGAGATAATTTCACTTCCCTTTTGATGGAAAATAGGGTGGGTAAAGGTTGTTTAATTATATAAAAATAATTTAAGTATATTTTGGATTCTTAATTTATTATTTAATTTATAATAAAAAATATTTATATGTGGTAAAATATGAATTAAAATGAAATTTATCAGCTAAGGTGATTGCCTCTTTAATGAGATAACTCCTTTAGATTTCCTCTTAAGGACCCTAGGGTTGGTATTTTTAGAATAATTGATCATATTGAATGTGTATAGGGGAGTTTACAAGATAATTGTTTAGGGTTTTCTCAGTCTTTAAGTCTCAATGTGGTGTAATAAGAGAAGGGTGAGGGTGACCTTTTATAAGTGAGGGGTGTGGTTGTAGGGTCCTGAAAACTTCACAAAGGGAAGAACATACTCACACAATCACTTTGTAGATCAAATAAAGAATTAATATAGGTCCAATAAAGTGATTGGATCCAAATTGAGTTGTAAAATTTTGAATAAACTTGAAGAAATTTAATTTCTCAAAGAGTTTTAAGTGACCTATGTACTATCATCGAGAAGGGTTCACAGAATGAATGAACCAAGAACCGCCAATACGCGGAAGGAGCCGTGAGAATGTATCCCACAGAGTGATGTCCAACAAACCCAAGAACCTGAAAACTATATCATCAGTGGAATCAAGATCACAAAGACCATCCGAACACCATTTCGCGAACTCAGTAGTTCTCAGACAAAGAAAATCGGTTGGATTCCACAAACCGTGACTCGCAAGCCGCAACCTCTGCAAACCCCAGTTGACCGAGTCTTCTGTGGATTGAGATATCTCTTCATGGGATGCTGAAAATGGTTCCACATTACCATATATATGATTTTCCATAATTCTTTATAAATGTATTGTAGGAGGAAGAAGAAGATGATGGACGATGAAACCATAGAGGAGACCCCATAGGTTGGAAGAAAGAATTCACAGAGGATTCTGGCTTTTTTTTTTCCGAATCATCAATGAAGTTAAAATCATGAACCCCATTTCCACAGGTATAATAATACATGAACCATAATAATAAGGAACATAATAATTATGGGAAAATAGTGAACCACATTGGTGTCATCAAAAACCAGAAATTCCTCACAGATAAACACCCAACAGACGACATGTTCCAGGACCCTCCTTCCGTATGACGTTCCTCATATTTTATCACTATGTGGATCAAACCCCATAACAAATACAACATTAGTATGTATATGGAATCCGAAGTGGTGTGGCAGACCACATCTGAGATTGCATACCACTATGGTGTGTGGTGGTCTATGCCCAAGCCCGCGTACTACTTTAGTATGTGGAAAAGCCCTCTACCCACGTACCACTATGGAATGCATAGCTCCCCCCATTACACATGAGAAAACAATATGTGGAATGGGGATTCATTTGGTTTCCTTCCCTCCAGCTCTAATATCACCCCTCCACTGTCATCTAGTCCTCCATTTCCCCTCCGCAAACCAGTCCCCCGACATCTGGTCAACACCTCCTCCAAAGTAACTAGACCTGTATGATCAGATCATCGAGCACAATAGTGCGCCCCTTTGAGTATACATACCCATATTAAGCCGAGTCATGCAGGCTCTACCCACAACGGTCTGGACTTCTGAGATTTTTGTATGTGTACATTCCCAGGGTAACTCAGATTCCATCCTTGGGACACTGACGTGAACCTCCCTGTTCCAGGGATTAAGGGTGATCAATTGATTTTCCATTAAGTGAGGAATGATGATCAATCAAAGGAATCATGTCTGATCCTACTTTTTATGAAAGGTGACATTCCTCCCCCTTTCCAGAGCACATTCTGGGTCAGTCCCACCGTGGTAAGTCCCTAATCTTCTGAGATCTGAGCCACATAACCAAAAATTTCATCCCACATTTAAGAGTTCATTTCTCCACTCCCTCACACATAGTCCCCTCGACTTCATTCACCTCAAGCCCACCATCTCCCATTAGTGGGAGAGGAGGTGTGTGGATGGTTGGATATATCAAATCCTCTTATTTCTCACACCAAGTATGACTCATGTGGTCTTATAGATTTATGATGATCACAACATCCATAGAAGAAAACCACTCTGAACTACGAGTACTATTATTCCTCTTCAAACCAGGATATGTATTAGGCCTGCTTGAAGGCCTAAGCTCAAAATGTGTTCTCTTCCGAAGGGGTCCACCCAATCATGTTCCCCTCAAATGGGAATTTCCATGCATAAGTCCCAACCCAAACCAAAATAAGTGGGTTCTAATTCCTCTCCTGAGGATAAGTAGGAAGATCATATTATGGATCTGATACCAACATCTATCCATCTTATATCCCTCCCCTTGACCTAAATATTAGAAAGAAAGAAGGTCCTCACCTTGCTATCATAAGCTGTGATAGTCCTCCCCAGTGTGTATTCTGCAGATATGCCTATCCCTATAGTCGAATGTCGAGTCATGATGGTAGTATTCCCCATGATGAAATCCATTGTGAAGGCCCTACCCACAATGGTAGTTGTAGTGAAGTCCCGCCTCATAGAAACATCAAGCAACAAGAAGTTCCTCCCCTCATTGCAGTACATCCTGAAGGCCCTCCCCAGGATGTACACTGCAGAAATTCTCCCTGCAGCCATATATCAAGCTGTGATAGTAGTCCTATCCATCATTGTAGTCATCAAGAAGGTCCTCCCCTTAGTGAAATCAAGTATCAAGAAGGTCATCCCCTCCCTATAGCCAACCCTGATGGTCTTTCCCAGGGTATATGCCGTAGGGACACTCACCTTGGTCCGAAATCAAGTTGAAATGGTATCCCTTGACATTATAGCACCAAATGTGAGGGTCCTCCCCACAATCAAAATTCATAATATCATGAAGGCCCTCCACTTTCTAGGACATATGTGAGAAAGACCTACTATATTGTTGCACTCAGAAAGATGGATTCCGAAATATTTTACACTCTGTCTGTGACGAGTGATATCCTTTCTCAACAAGAACATGGTCTAGGGCGATGCTCATATTCTGAGCCATCCCCACACCGTTCACATATCAATGAGGCTCCCACCAGATCAGCTACTTCAAACAAAATTATTAAGAAGTAGTCAAGTTGGGAATGTCAAGTAGAGGAGTCCTCGGAATAACAACAACATGATATGTTTCTAATGAGAAGAAAACTAGCTATGGATAATATGCCAGTGATGTATTGTCATGCATACACTTCTCACTTCGACATACCAAGGAAGTTGTTTGAGGAGTGTATAAATGAAATTCACCTCAATATATGAATGAATATTCGGATGAAAAAAGAAATGTTATTTCTCTATGAAGGGTATACATACCATTTCAACATATTAAGGAAGCTTCGCAATTTAATCGATGTATAAACCACCCTGTCTTCATGGAATCCAAAATTATAAAAGCAAAAGAAAACCATGAACTAGATTGCCTCCATGCTCTACCCAAGTTGCATTGCCTCATTGGGAATGCCCCATCTGGAGTTCATATTTGGGGATTGGGAGAACATTGATCTCTACACTTCACCTGACGCCCCATCTAGCATAACTCATTGGAAATGACATCTTGAATTGTCATTACCCAAAGGAAGCATTCAAATGAATTCCATGATTAGGAAAGATGGAATACTCAATGAAAACAGGTCCGGAGTAAGTCTCAAAAGCATGAGGTATGACAAGATCAATCCATCGAAAGGCTTCTGATCTAGGCAACCGAGAACATCTAGTAGGCTTCCCGCCTAAGGGAAACCAACCTGCATGTAGTGATCATGTTTTCAAATGTCTATAAATCTCGTACAGGTCTAGAGAGATACTTGTCTTACACTCGCGTGAGAGTGCGTGAAATAAAATAGGTAGAAATAGAGGTTTCTACCACCGTAATATGGGAACAACCCAAACTTATTGGGCTGGGGGAATTTTTAACTCAAAATTCCCCCGTAAGACTAAAAAATCTTGGCTGTAGTGCATAAATGGAAGATTGAGAGAAACCCCAGCCTTCCAGGCTGGGGGAATATTTACCTCACGTTCCCACACAACAAACTTCTATATTCTCCCATCTAGGAAGAATGATGAGTAGAGAGATCACCCATTCCACCCTGACTTGTGGTTCATACTCTCGGATATGAAGGCATATTAAGAGGCCAGATTAGGGATCCCTTCTGGTAAATGTTCGCTAAGAAACCAAAATAATACTGCATAATGGAAGGAGAAAATATAACCAAGGATATGGAAAGATTTCATACCATTTGGAACTAGGTGCACCATCCATAATGTGGTATGGATTAGTGAACATGGTAAATATAAACCCCATAGATCTCACAAGAAATGATACAAAGGGGTAGGATTCAAGAGAATATGTTTCCCTTCTAGAGACACCCCACACAGAGCCTGATGGTGTGCATACCCAGAACTAGAGAGCGGTCCTAAATTTTGGAACCCCATTAGTTAATCTATCATTACCTCCCTCTAAAAACCCTAATAAAGGGAAGAATAAATCCCAAGTTTTCACCTCCTCATCCTCCTGAGAATGTGCCCCTCAATCTAGAGGAATGATTCTCCATGCATGAGGAAGAATTAAAAGATCTCAAGTGAATTACTATTGACCTGCATCCAGGGAGATATCTTGATGAACGTGTTCCCCTTGCAGAACATCAATAGGTGGTCCCAGAAGTGCAGCCCTAGCCATAGACACTCATTCTGGTAAATAAAGTCAATCTTGGATTTCCATCCAATCCAGCACTAGGACCATCAACCAAATAAAATATGGCCCAGGAAAGACATCAGGACTTCCCTCCATTGGGAAAGAAGCCAGAGTATACTCAAGAAAACCCAAAAAGGATATCCCTAGCTAGGTATCCACCCCAAACTCCAACTGCATCGACAAGCCCATCTTTGAACCCTACTGTACCCGCACAAAATCATGTTCGATAGGATATGCATCAAGGAATCCTGAATAATGTGGAGAAACTAACAACTTGACTAGAAGCCATGGAAGGGTGAAGCGCTATGATAAAAATAGAGCCCAAACCCTACTCTAATTGGGTGAGAAACATTCCACCACCACAAAACATTGGATACCCCATATTCATAGTGTTCAATGTTTCGGGAGACCTATAACATCATCTAATGAACTATGCCTTTTACTGTGATCCCATGATGAGAACTCTAGTGAAACAAGAAGCAGCAAAACTCAGGTGCTTTATGCGAACCCTATAGGGTTCATCCTTCGTATGGTATACTAGCTTTCCAGCTAACTCAATCCCAGGCTGAGAGGACATCCAATGACATTTTCTTTTCCAGTTTAGTTCAACATTTCCTGATAAAACAGTCCGTGATCTCATAAACTGTAAGTATTGGGAGAATGAAATAGTTTCATACTTCATTGTGATATGGAAAAGACTCACTTATTCCCTAAACCTATCATTCCCCTAGATGAAATTATCGCTATGGGTATCGATAATATTCATAATGAAATGCAAACACCACTCATCCTAGTGAATTACACAAGTGGGTTCCGAGATTTCTCTCCCATTTCCCAAAGGATAGAATACTCATTGCATCAGACCAATATCAAGTCCCAGGTGGGATCATCTGCCACATGAAAAAGAATGGGAAAAGATGAAGTGACTTCTGTCACACTTAAGCCACCCACGAAGCCAGATCCAGTTGCGAGGCCTCCACAAAACTATGCGGGACCCCCTGTACGCCAACAACCACCCCCACATCAGCAAGATGAGTAAAGGGGTGCCAAAATAAACTAGTTTGAGGAACAAAGAAATAAATTCTAGTCATTCTGAGATGACCTAGTCCACAGATACTTCATAATAGCCATGAACTATGACTTTCTTCGGCTACAAAAGCCAAAGAGAGCTGATGAAGCGGCTCTCAAAGACCATCCAAATTATTGTCCCTATCATCGGTTACTAGGGAACACCATCCTGGAGTTATTTGTCTCCTAGTATCTCCTACAAAATATGGTGGGTTCCAATAAAGTCAAGTTGGGTCTTCCACTAGCACAAGTGGTGTATGTTTCCACCTTAGATCAAAGAGATAAATAATTATGGAAAATAATCACCAGAAAAAATGAGAAAAAATTGATTGTTTGATGACTTGGAAAATAGTCAACTGAGATCATGGAATCCTCTAGGTATGGTTGAAGCAACCAACCATGCCCCAAATAGCTCCTAATGTAACATGGTCATCATCTTCAGCCGTGAAACTATCTGTGGACCAGAAGGGCAGAAAGTAGGAGCAAGAAGAGGAGATGGCACTAAATCCAAAGCTAGGCTTGACACTTTGAGACTTTATTCCAGCAGACTTAGTACAACAGGCAACACCCTTCGAAATGGTACAACGAGAAATTCCCCACCAAATTTTACAATGGGTACTACCCCCACCAAACGACACCATCATAAGAGGACAATTAGAGTAAAGCATTCTCAGATCAAGAACTGATTTTCATCTCCATTAATGTCATTCACTTGATGGACCCATTCTCTGATGGAGACTATAGTCGCAAACCTAAATTCCCCGCATTCATCTATAGGGATGGAGGAAGAGGCCACAATGACTGAGGGCTTCCTGGAATGAATGATCATTGAAGGAGTCAAATTCCCAACCACACCTTAGATCAAATTGTTAATATTGAGAAAACTCACAGAAGAACCCTCCAGCAAACACACCAAGAATTGGAATGTTTATCCACCCCCACTAGAAGAGATCTGAGCCCAATCATCTTAGAGTATCCATCGAAGAAGGACCAAATATCTAATTTCATAAGCCGTACAGGCAGACCAATTCAGATGAACTCTAAATGTACCTCAACACCACAAAACCCTTTCATAAAGGCCGAACCATCTACATCCAAAGCTCAATACCTTAATGAGCCCATAAAAGAGCATCCCATATTCAAGAAGTGCTAAAATTTAGATCTGAAATATGATATTCTGAAGTTTCTATCCTCATTACCAGGGAAGCTATCAATTTTGGATGCCTTGAGTTTGTACGCAGACCTTAGGGAGGCACTCATCAAATCCTTACTAAGTCACTAGGAAGTCGAGGTCGAAGTATCAGCAGCCGAAGTCTATTAGATGAAGACCAATCTCAAATAATTCCCCACCATCATCTCCTTCACATACAAGAATGAAGGCACCATCATGAAAGGGAACATCAAAGCCGTATATTTTTTCGGCAAGATAAACAAAATTGATGTTCGACAAATTTTCATTGACAAAAACTCTGGAGTCAACCTCATCCCACTACGAACAATTTTTTAGTTGGGATATCATGAGGAAAGTTTAACACACTACACCACAACTCTTCTAGGATATGAAAAAAGCAATCAGAATCCATTGATATGAATCAACCTTAAAACTTGGATTAGAGACCTCATGTTTGATTCTGAGTTTCTGGTAGTGAGACAATGTATAGCTTCAACGACTAGTTAGGGAGGCCTTGGCTGCATCAGAAAGCTGAAATTCCATCATCATACCATTAGTGTGTCAAATATTACGCTAATGGAAAAACCGGGATATTGCAGGCCGATAAATCCCCATTCGAATACTGTGAGTCACATTAAATCGATGCAGGGTTCTATGAACCAAAAGAGAAGCAGTCTTTGGCTGGCGATGTTGACTAGATCACTACCTTGAATGGATTGAAAATGACTCCTACCAATCCCCTACAATATCTTGGGGAAGAGTATGTATTTACCATTAAGAAAGTTGAATACATAAGTTCAAGCTCGAATATAGACTCATTCATATTCATGATTTCTGTTATGGATGCCAAGTCCAAAGACACTGAATAGTGCACCAAATCTTATGATGTCGTGGAAAAACCAAACAAAGATGCTCCCAGCCCGTCCTCAGGACCCCAGACCATTCCCACCTTACTCACTAAGGCAGAAGATGATTTATGTCCCAACATCGAAACATTCATCTTGAGAATACTCTCTCGATCGGAAGAGGAAAAGGATGATTAGGATGGTGAAGATGATGAAGAAGAAAACCACAAAGATTCCCCTCCCGCATTCGAAGAATGTTCTTCATCCATAATCAATGAACTTGTGGAAATAAACATGGGCACAAAAGATGACCCGCAACCCACTCTGGTTAGTGTGGATATTCCTTTCAAGGAGAATGAGGTATATACCTCATTCCTAAAAAATAATCCAGATATGATTGCCTCAAACTACAAAAAAATGATAGGCCTCAATCGTGACGTCTACACTCATGATCTGGGTCTTCCAAAAGACCATCGTGGCTATAAGTAGGCATCCAGAAGTGCCCACCCAATGAATGCTGCCAAAATAGTGGCTAAAGTTGAAAAAGTAATCAAATATAACATCATCCATGAAGTCCAATATCCAATATATATAGCAACCATAGTCCTTATAAAAAAAAATGGATAGATTAGATTCTGTATCGAATTTAGGGAACTCAGTCGGCACTGCCTGAAAGATGATTTTTTGGACCTGATCACAGAATTGTTGATCGATACAATCGCCAAATATAAGGCCTTCTCTTTCATGGATGACTATTTTGGACACAACCAGGTCTGAATGGCCAGAGGAGATGAATAATATACTACTTTTAGGGACCCTTAGAGTGTGTTCTGTTATAAGATGATTCCCTTTGGTCTATAAAATGTCGGAGCTACATATCAGCATGCCATACATCGCATTTTTAAGCCCTTCCTTGGAAAAATAGTCAAGTGCTACATCGAAGATCTGGTGGTTAAATCACAAAAGCACTCAAACCACCTAATAAATAATGAAACTATATTTAAAAAACCATGACAAAACAGTTTAAATTTTAATCCCCTAAAGTTTTTCTTAGGTGTTACCTATGGGGAATTCATTGTCTTCTTCGCACATCATCGTGGCATCGAAGTTGACACAGAGAATAAAAATTTCATCCTTGGCATGTCTACACCATGTAACCTCACTCAGTTAAGGGGTCTCTAGGGGAACCTTTCCTACATTCAACACTTCATTTCTAGCCTTGCATTTAAATGTTTATCTTTCACCAAGATAATGTAGAAAGGGGTTACATATGACTGAGATAATGATTTTCATGAAGTGTTCAACAATCTCAAAATATATCTCCTAATCCCACCAGTACGAATGCCTCTAGTTGAGGGGAGACTGCTCATACATAACCACATTGGGATAATCATTTGACGCTTTCCTCATGTAGAAAAATGATGCCAGAAGCAAGAAAAATATCTATTACCCTAGATGCACAATGATTGATGCTAAGAATCGATATTCATGAATCTAAAAGAACTTCATAGACCTAATCTTCAGGGTTCAACAATTCATGCATTATTTGAAGCACCACAAGGTCTATCTGGTCTCCTATAACAACTCAGCGAAGTATATCCTCAGATGTCCCATTCTCACTGGATGCCTATCATGGTTGGAATTCATCCTAAAATAGTTTGAAATATGGTACATACCCTTGAAGGCTATCAAAGTCCAGGCATTAGCAGGCTTCTTGGTGGATCACCCCTCAGAAGAATCAACCCCATTAGATGCTGAACTTTCAGATGAAGAAGTGTTCTCTATCCAAGAAGGATCCTAGGCATGATAAATGTACTTTAATGGTGCTTTCAGAATACCAACATGTACAATGATGGAGGATACCAAGCTTAATAATGTAGGGATGGGAGTTATTATCATCTCCCTCGAGAAGGTTGTCTTTCCTTAATCCAAACTTCTTTTAGAGGAATGCAGAAATAAAGAAGAAGAATACCAGGACCTCATTGCAGGCATAGAGCTAGCACTTCATGCAATACCCGAACATTTTATGATAAAAGGTGATTGAGATTTAATCATCAAGAAGGTCAACGGTGGTTATACCATTAAGAAAGAAGTATTTCCCCCCTTGATGAACCATGCTCAAGAACTAATGGTAGAATTCCCTTGAGAACCAACTCTGACCTATGTACCCCAATAACAAAATTCTAAAGCCGATGCATTGTCAAATACATCTACAACCATGGCTGATCCAGTCTGGGATGAAACAGTTACTATCATTTCCCACAATCAGATAGTTTTTCCATTTATTCTGAATAATAAGAAGGAAATCAACAAGATTATCCCAATTTCTAAGACTTATGGTCACACCACCATCTCGATGAATCCCATATAAAATTACTTCTGAAGGGGGGAACTCCTACCAGATTGGGATGGAAGAGAGTAGATGTTGAGGCGAGCAGTTAAATTTGTTTTATACAATGGCGTAAACCAAGAAAAAGTTCTCTACAAATGAGGCCTTGATGGTGTCCTTCAAAGGTGCATCAATGGAGAAGAGACTACTTACATCATAAAAGAAGTTCACGCTAGAGCCTGTGGAGTGAACCAATCAGCAACCAAGCTCTCCCATCAAATTAGAAGGCTTGGATACTATTGGACCACTATGATACAAGATGGTTCCATATTCACCAAGAAGTTCCATTCCTGCTAGGTTCATGCTAATTTTATTCACACACCCCCATAGCTAAATCACATAGCTAAGTAGTCCTGGTGATTTTCTTTCTGGGGGATGCATGTTTTGGGACCATATCCCGCCACCACACCTAGACAATTCATGTTCATTCTCATTGTAACCAACATATTTTCCAAATAGGCCGAAGCCCTACCCCTTAAAGAGGTTAGAGTAAAAAAAATTGTTATATATGTGAAGTCCAACATCATTACAAGATTTGGTGTCCCTCAAACAACATTGATGAACAATGGAACCAAATTCTACTCTGATAAGTTGTAAAAGCTATTCCCCGAGAATGGAATCAAATCCAACCGTTCATCCTACTACCATGTTGTGGCCAATAGGAAGATAGAGGATTTCAACCAGACTCTGTCCAAAATACTCAAAAATATGGTAGATAAGGATTACAAATCATGGACAAAAAAGATCCTTTCTACTTTACACGCTTACCGGACCACAACCCGCACTACAACCTAGGAAACCCCATACTCAATGGTATATGAGGTAGAGGCAGTTTTTCCTTTTGAAATTGAAGTACCATCACCCTTTGTGGCCATTTTTGGTCAAATGTCCATGGATGAGTAATCCCAGATATGGTTTGATGAATTGGACCAGTTGGATGATAAAAGGCTGTACAATTTTTACCATTTGGAAGTATACCAAAATCGGATCACACGAGCTTAAAAAAAGTTTCTCCTTCGATCTTTCCTCAAAGGAGAGATAGTGTTGGTTCTCTGAACCCTGATGATACTTGGTAAGAATCCCCCAAAGCTTGAGTAAAATTAGGAGGTACCATATTTCATACATTTGGTCTATTCCAGCATAAACCTTGATGTCAATGGATGAAAAACACATCACGGATTCCACCAATGTAAGGTTTCTGAAAAAGTACTTCGCATAAGAACGACTATGAAAATCCCATTCTGTATTACACACTTAAACATGATTTATTACATATGCTTCACTTGTTACAAAAGAGAATATAGAGAGGTCTAGTGTATTTGGGGCTTAGTAACATTACATAACAACATAAAATATAAAACACAAAATCTTATTGAAAACATCCTTTACATGACCATTACATTCCCTCGTACATAGTATTGCTTGGGATGACCTGAGGACATGCATAAGAAAAGGGTGAGCTATAAAGCCTAGTAAAAGAGTAAAAGAATCATAACATGAAGATTAAAATACATTTTAGTCAATAGGCATATCAATGGAGTGCAAGAGAAACATAAACATAAAGGCATGATATAACATGATTATTATAACATGGAAATGTGACAACAACACTTAACATGGAATTAGCATGAGCGAATGCTCATTGCACATGGAGCATGAGTAAACCCTTATTGCACAAGAAGCACGAGTAAACCCTTGTTGAACTTGAATTATCATGATTCAAAACCCATTGAACATGACATATCATGATACTATACTTTACCCAATGCATTGGAGTGCTATCAGGACACACCCTTCTTAAACATTTCATTTCATGCATAAGTTTACCACATGGATCATAAAAACATAATCAATAACCAGAATTCATTCCACAGTAATGGGATGTGGAATACATACATGAAGATTTATAATCATAAGTAAATGTTTATAAAGGTGAATACCATCGAAAGATAAATAGACATGGTATTCGTTACACAATGACATTGGCTTGGAAAATCGGTGCATTTTCGACAGTGTAATGACGTGATGTAAGAATTGATAAAAATGGTTGATGAGAGGGAAATATGTGTCTCATAATATTTACAAGAAATGTAAAGTAAGGGGGGGGGGGTCATACAGATATATGTTCCAACATATTTAATGGAATTTAGATTCATAATACAAAAGAATAGCTTGAATGTAAATGACGAGATGGAAATTCCTTACGGAATTTATTTATAGTAACAGGTGTACATGGAAGAAATTAATGAGAGAGAAAGCGGTATCCAATAATTAAAACATAAAGAGATCAGTGTGGTGGTATTTTGAAATAATACCCCAACATTTATAATAGAAAATAAATGGACATAACAATATTAATAAACTTGGCTAAAATGAGAAAAGAAGGAATCCCTTACTTGGATGTGTGATCCCAGGGGGTTAGGAGAGGCTTGATAGAGGATTAATGGGAGATTGGGGAGCCTTGGGAGGATTATTGAGAGAGGGGGAATAGGTTGGACAAACTCTAAAGTCTTTTAGTGAAGAGTATGTGAGATCTTGGGTGGCTTTATATTGGAAAGGGGAGGAAATTCTTTATTATTTAGGTTTGGGACACGACACATTAAACTAATCAAAACCACAAACCATCCCATGGTTTTTTCCCATGGGTTTTGAAAAAGGGGAGTGAAAAACAATATTTTATATGTCCAATGTCTGAAATTATTGAAATAATAGGGTTTCTTATGTGGAGGTGAGTCACACTCTCAAGGAAAACAATTTAAAAAGACCAAATGTTTTATAAGCCTTGAAGGGTCCACTAAAGATTTGTAAAATAAATCAAACAAACCCAAAATCACATTATTTTAGTGGTAAAAAATATTTTTGTGGAAAATAATGTTTAAAGTATTTTATTACATCACTATTGGGTCCTTATGATGTCATAAAACACATTATATATTTAAATGGTTTTTTATTTTTACCCAAAAATTATACTGTCTCAGAAAATTATGAAAAATTAACTGTTGGATAATTTCAACATCCAGATTCAAAAAATAATATTCATTTTATCTAAATAATTTTCAAAATATGTGAATTTTTTCCTTTAAAATAAAAAGCGATATTTATCGAAAATTCATGGGTTTTGACAAAAACAGCTTTCAAACCTGAATAAAAATTATAATTGCATTCATAAAATTATACAATAATTTATATTTAATAAAAATTAATTTAATAACAATAATACTTTTTTATTAAAATATTATTTAATTCAAAAATCCATTAATTCATCAAAGTAGATTTCTTAGTTGAATATTAACTAAAAATACTATTTGTGATTTAAAAACTATTTACAAAGTAACAATAATAAAATGAATGTATATTAATTATTATATAAAAAAAATAATGCATATATTCATAGTGCTAAGGACTTTTTACATAAACCCTTAAAACACATGTATAAGACCAAAGGGTAAGGTGTGAAATGGGGAAAAACTCTTGGGGTGGCTCGGATAACGTCACTCGAGTTGTAATCTCTATCAACTTCTACTTCTCCCATAGGAGGTTCCGTTCAAGATTAACGTGTTGAAGCTTGGATTGGTCTTGGTCAAGATCAAAGATCAATGACACCAACTCCTTTTTGAGATCTGAAAAAATGGGCTTCCTATGGAGTAAGTCTACTGGAAGAGGCCATCGCTTCCTTTTTCTGATTAAATTGGATCTGTTGAAGCCTTATATTTATACTAATCATGTAATCACTATTCAACGGATATATTAGAAATGGTCACAATTTCTAATGGTATTTTAAAATCCAAAAACATAAAACCAAGGAAGTGCATAAGTTTTTTATACCCATAATAAGACATTTAAATAGATCAATAGAAATTTTAATTAATGAATGTTGGGGTCGTTACATCGATGCAGTTGGTCCAAACTCTATGTAACACCCGAGACTTTTATGTTATATAAACCATCAAAGGAATCTTTTTCTACACAACACTTTCTTGGCTTGCTTTACACGCAATCGCGACCTTCCTCGATAGCTTGCGTCGTACGCAATACCGAGTTTCACTAAACAACAATATGCTATTAAAACTAGCCGTTATGAATAGTAATAACCACTTTTTGAAATTTTATAAATTTTATTTTTCAAAATGGACTTCATTTTTGGACTCAGAATATCGAAATTAGCCTAGGGTGAAATTTTGGTATTTTTCTGAAAACTTTCAATTTTTGATGAATAGTGAAACCACTAAGTGGTAGGTTAAAAACTGAATTTTGCATAAAACTTAATTTTACCGCTTCTGTGAATGGAATTTCAAAAATCCGAGAGACACGGTTAATATCAAGGACTAAAATGTGGTTCAATGAGATGAAAATAATTTTTTGGTGAATAGTAACTTTTTACTTTTTTTACCGCGGTTAATAGTAAATAGGGTAACTAAGGGTAAATATGATATCAATATTACCCTAAAACATGTCCTAATTCTATTGGACAAGTGTAATTCGACCAAAAACAAACTTAGGAATAAAATATGACCATTTAGGCCCACTTGGATTAGATTAAGACATTTATTATTAATTTATTTAAAGAAGGGTTAAAATAGTTAAAATCAAAGTTTAATAAGTAAATCATTTTTAATATAGGGTTATACATAAGATAAATTCGATTGTAAATATTCATTAGAAATCTAAAATAATTTCCTACATGATGGTATTTTATTTGTAATTTTTAGACATCAAATAATTTAATTTATTTATGACACAAAGATGATGCAGTAATTATCTTATTAATGAAATATTGACAAAATTGATAATATAAATACCAAAATAAATGTAATTTGAGACTTTTTATGAATTCCACTAATTTTCTAGGTTACTATGATATATTAGTATTGATTTAATCAACTTGGTTCGAACATATAATTCTGTTATGACTTTGACAAAAATCATATATCAAATAGTGTCAAATTTGACACAAAATAGTTTTTAAATCAAATATTATATTATTAATTGTTATTTTATCCCTAAAAATCTAAGGTTCGGCCAAATGACTTAGATAAGGATATATATATTAATAATAAACAATTTGGGGTTCGTTTGGCATGTTATAGTAAGTGTATTAACCATATAGTGAAAGAAAACAAAAAGACACGGTAAAAGTTAAATTAATTAACTTAGAGTTAAATCTAATTGATAAGGTTAAAATAATACCCTAAACTTGTCTAAATCCTATTGGTTGATAGGATTTCGACCCATCCCCACTTTAGCTTCGAAATAAGACCCTTTGGAACCATTATAAACCGATTTTGACTTTAATATAAAATAATATTTTGAGATATTCCTAAGGTGCCCCTCTCCTCCCTTATAAAAGGGCACCTCCTCCCCCTCCTCCTCACACCAATTTGAGCACTCAAGCTCGGCCAACCCCTGCCATTTTCCCTTATCCACTTCCCTAGAATAATCCTAGAGGTCCTGGTCTTCTCCAAAGACCAATCTTAGTTCCTTAAGTGGAGGATTCAAAAAGGCGTTCCAAAGAAGAGGTAATATCCATTACCGATCTTTTCAATTTCTTTCTTCTTCAAATTCTTCTTCTTTAGTTGTTTCATGATAAAGTAATAACATCAGTATTACTTACATACTGATATGTTATTATAAATATGAAAAAACCCTAATTCACCTTCTATCCATCCTACGGAAAAATGAAATCACCGCGCGTGCGTACGTACGGAATACCGTCTCCACGCCGTGGTGTAATCTATTTTCCACCATCACCTTACAAGGATGGGTATAATGGTGTAATCAGTAACTATATATGATTATTATTAAGTAATATTGATACTGAAATAATATATATATATACTCCAATACAATTCCACGATCATAGGAACGATATCATCACTCGTGCGTACGTACGGAATACCGTCTCCACGATGTGATGCGACTCGTTCTACATGATCTTCATTTCATAATGATTATATAAATGAATTGAATGAATGAATATGGTATATACTACACTAATACCATTATGGAAATGAATTATCTATAACCTAAAGATAAGAATAAGAATTTATTCGACAAAACACGCATAAGAACAAAAAGTTATAAAGACCCGAGTAACAAGTAACAATGAAATATTACTAACAAGAAGCTAATAATATGACCATATATGATCTCATATCAATATGTATGATTCTGGAATAAGTCAATAACATTATTTAAACCATTATACAGGAGCTTCGGACACGAACAAAGCAAATCGGACCTAAGGTAAGGGAAATATCACAATCTCATTTTTATCCGAGATTGTTTATTCGTAAGTATTTACTGGGGTGTATTTTATCATCCACATCCATGTTCACTCAATATGTAATATTGTTTCCTTCCACTTGCAATAGTTTAAATACAATTTTTCCCTTAGGTGAGTTTTTAGTAAAGAATATGAAAGGAATCTTTTGTCGTTTTTCCGTACGAGGTACTTTTTGACTTTTCCGACAAAAGTACGAAGAATGTTTTTTTTAACTTATACGGCATGAATGGATTTCTAAAACATTATTTCCAAGAAGATTCCTTTACAAGTATTGAACTTTATTTTTAATCAACTTCTTTTAGTTTAAAATTTTATGACATGTTAAGAAAGGAAAAGTGTTTTTGAAGTAGAAAGGATATTTTCCTCAAGAATGAAGTTCAAGTATTTTATCAAAATTATTTTCCATCTAAGATAATAAAAGGGTTCTGTTTTTATCCCTATTATTACATGGATTTGATTATGTTGTGATGGAAATATTTTTATGAATTCCTTTATCTTATATGAATTGTTTTATGATGTCATGATGTTTCAAGAATCCCATTTTTGTTACATGTGTTATGCGATGATGTATGTTTTATGATTATGTGGCACACATAAGAAAGGATTCATTATAAGATGGGTGGGACCTATATCTCCCTCCAATGCATTGGGTAAAGATTTATATCTAATGAGATAGACATGGCTGGAACGGAAGGTTATTTCGGTTCAGTGATACAGGAATGAAACGAGGAGTGAACTCGGTTCAGAAAGGGAATTTGTCCACTAAGATAGTCTTGGCAATGAGTCATGACTAACAAGAAATGATTTTCCATGATTATGTGTGCATGCCACAAAGGTTCATGTTTTATGTTATGATTATGGGGATCTCATTTCCACTTCTATGATTTATTCCATGTTAAGATATTATGATCTCTTTTGCAGGTTTTGATTTTCAAAAAGATATGATATGATTTTTATTTCCTTTATTTGCCCTTGCTGAGCATTTGAGCTCACCCTTTTATGTTTTCTTTTCCCCAGGTCAGGAAGATGGATATTAAGTAGAATATGCTAAAAGGGACCCTAGATATGATGAAATAAATGGGAGACACTGTAGAAGATTTATGAACCAGTTGTTTATGTTTCCTAGTTTCTAAAGACACTATACCTATACGGTCCTTTGTGGTTTTGTCATATGTTGTAATAAGTGTGCTTCAATTTTGAAGTATTAACAATGTATGTAAAGTGTGGGTCGTTATAGTTGGTATCAGAGGAAAGGTATAGTCAACCTTTGGAAACTAGGATGTGAAAGCCTTAGTAAGAACCCTAAGGATAAGTCTAAGCATAGAACACAATCTTAGAAATGGCCATGAATAACCTAGGATAAGACCATAAGCATGAAAATTTTATTCTTGAATTATGTGGTTTCCTATTATAATTAGTGTTGCTCACACTATTCTTCTTGGTTTTAGTCAATGGCTGGAACCCGAAGGAACCGTGTTAATGCGGAATGCGATGGGCAATGCAATGATTGTCCCCCTGAGCAACCAAACAATATGGGAGCTGGAATGCAAAATCTTGTAGCCATGCTCACACAACTTTCTCAAGCTATGAATCATGCAGGATTTCCAAACGAACAAAGGAGGGAGCAACATTCTGTTGAATCCTTCATGAGGAAGCGTCCACCATCTTTCAGCGGGTCTACTGATCCATTAGTTGCTGAACAATGGATTAGTACTACTGAAAAGATATTTTCAGTTCTTCAATGTTCTGAGCATGATAAAGTCATCCTAGCAGTGTATCGTTTGGAAGGAGATGTGGATCAATGGTGGAATCTTGTTAAGAATACGAGGCAAAGGGATGAAATTGAGTCTATGGAATGGGACGAGTTCAAGAACTTATTTTTCAATAAGTACTTCCCTCGTATTCTCCGAACAAAGATGGAGAAAGAGTTCCTTGAACTGAAGCAAAGGGATGATGAATCTGTTAGTACCTATGAAGCAAATTTTACAAGACTTGCAAGGTACGCTTCTGGTATTATTATCCAACCTGAGAGTAAGATCGATCGATTCTTTAGTGGCTTAAAACCAAGTCTTCGAAGGGCGTTAGCCATAAGGGACTTCAATAGCTACGAGGAAATCGTTCGATGTGCTCTCAAAGTCGAGATGGAGATTGGAGTAACCCATCAGTCACATGGGTTTGATAAGAAGAGGAAGATGGAATTCAAAGGAAACTCTAAAGAGCACACTGAAAAGAAGATGAACTTTCCATTATGCTCAAAGTGTGGAAAGAAACATGGAGGGAGTTGTCTTAAAGGGACAAGTAAATGTTTTAAATGTGGAAAGGAAGGTCATCGGGCATTTGAATGCCGTGATAATGGGAAGAAGATGTCTAATGATGCAAACAAAGGAAGGGATACACAGAATGAACCTACTACACTTCAATGTTTCAAGTGCAAGGAGATGGGGCATTATGCCAATCAATGCCCAAATCCAAGGGTTGATGATGATGGTCGACGTCAACAAACTCTTAAGGCTAAAGACAAAGGAAAGTCACATGCAATTTCTATCAGCGATGTGGAGTACGATAACGATGTGGTGAAAGGTACACTTACCATCCACTCTAAAGTAGCAAATGTTTTATTTGATTTTGTATCCACCCACTCTTTTATTTCTAAAGAATTTTCTAAGGGTATCACCGTATTACCTCAACAATTAGATGTTGAGTTAGCTGTGACAACACCTAATGGCACATCAATCGCATCAGAAGTTTATAATTCTTCTCCGATCGAAGTTTGTGGGAAAGTGCTTCTTTCAAATCTTGTGATCCTTCCTTTAGTGGAATTTGATGTGATTCTTGGCATGGATTGGCTTTCTCTACATGGAGCTCATA
Organism: Viscum album; assembly: GCA_963277665.1. Taxonomy (NCBI): domain Eukaryota; kingdom Viridiplantae; phylum Streptophyta; class Magnoliopsida; order Santalales; family Viscaceae; genus Viscum; species Viscum album. The sequence goes on from OY728140.1 coordinate 1,197,524,623, forward strand.
TCAATTTCCAAAGAAGGGAAGTCACATTTCATATTCCAGATCAACCTACGATAGTCTATCAATGCAAGGATGAACATAACCTTCCAGTGGAAATTTCTTCCATTTTATGGGTATTGATTCCACTAAATGAAGGTTATTTATCTCAAATAGTTGGTGAGAAACCCACGATTAAGAATATGCCCATTGTACGGGAGTTTGATGATGTATTTCCGGAGGAATTACCGGGTCTTCCACCAAATCGTGAAGTTGAGTTTTCAATAGAACTCGTACCGGGTGCTTTGCCTATTTCAAAGACACCTTATAGAATGGCCCCAATTGAGTTGTAGGAATTGAAGAAGCAACTCCAAGAGAATCTTGATAAGGGATTCATACGCCCTAGTGCGTCACCTTGGGGAGCACCTGTTCTATTTGTTAAGAAGAAAGATGGATCAATGAGACTCTGCATTGATTATCGAGAACTTAACAAGATCACTATTAAGAACAAATATCCTCTCCCACGCATTGATGACTTATTTGACCAACTACGCGGAGCTCAATACTTTTCCAAGATTGATCTTCGTTCAGGGTATCATCAATTAAGGGTCAAAAGGGAGGATATACCAAAGACGGCTTTCCGTACAAGGTATGGACACTATGAATTTATAGTGATGCCATTTGGTCTTACTAATGCCCCTGCTATCTTCATGGATCTAATGAATAGAGTCTTTAGAGACTATCTTGATCAATTTGTGGTAGTCTTTATAGACGATATTCTTGTATATTCAAAGAGCAAGGAAGAGCATGAAGATCACTTGAGAATTATATTGAAGACCCTGAGAAAGGAGAAGCTTTATGCCAAATTTACCAAGTGTGAATTTTGGCTTCAAAAAGTTGCATTTTTGGGTCATATAATCTCAAAAGAGGGGATATCTGTGGATCCAGCAAAAACAGAGGTTATCGAAAGATGGTCAAGACCAACAACAGTAACTGAGATCCGAAGTTTTCTTGGTTTGGCTGGTTATTATCGACGTTTTGTAAAAGATTTTTCACGATTATCTAATCCACTCACCAAGTTGACTCGGAAAGGAGTTAAGTTTGTCTGGACAGAGGAATGTGAAGAGAATTTCAAAGAGTTGAAAAGAAGGATATCCAGTGCACCTGTGCTCACACTGCCTTGTAGTGGAGAAAGGTTTGTGATCTACAGTGATGCATCCAAGAAGGGATTGGGGTGTGTTCTTATGCAAAATGATATGGTGATAGCTTATGCCTCACGACAGTTGAAAATCCATGAGCAAAATTACCCAACACATGATTTGGAGTTGGCTGCGGTAATCTTTGCATTAAAGATTTGGAGGCATTACCTTTATGGTGAAAGGTGTGATATTTATACTGATCATAAAAGTTTAAAGTATATTTTCACACAAAAGGAGCTGAATATGCGCCAAAGAAGATGGTTGGAGCTGATTAAGGATTATGACTGCTCAATCCATTACCACCGTGGGAAAGCAAACAAGGTGGCAGATGCATTAAGTCGACAAGACCATGCTAGTTTATCCATGATGAGGATCACAAAAGATCCAATATTTATGGATTTACAAAGGATGGATCTTGGAATTATAATGGAAGGGGAAAAATCTTATTTTTCTCAAATGAATGTTCAACCATCTATACATGTGAAGATTAAAGAGGCACAGAAAGAAGATGTCGAGTTACAAAAGAAGGTGAGCAATGTTCCTGAATTCAACCTTGATTGTGATGGGATAATAAAGTTCAGGAATCGGGTTTGCGTTCCTCCCATCCCCGAATTAAAGAATGAGCTGCTGGATGAGGCTCATAGTTCGTCATTCTCTATTCATCCTGGAAGCACGAAGATGTATAGGGACCTGAAAGAGTACTTCTGGTGGGATGGCATGAAAAGAGATGTTGCTGAATATGTCTCTCGATGCTTGGTTTGTCAACAAGTTAAAGCTGAGAGACAGAAGTCTAAGGGGATGTTACAACCATTACCCATACCCGAATGGAAATGGGAAAACATCACTATGGACTTTGTCACAGGACTTCCTAAAACATCCAAAGGCAATAATGCTATCTGGGTCATAGTTGATCGTCTTACAAAGTCTACACACTTCATTGCTATTATAGAGGATTTCTCTCTAGATCAGTTTGCCAGGATATATGTAAAGGAAGTGGTAAGATTGCATGGAGTACCACTTTCTATTATATCTGATCGGGATCCGAGATTTACCTCGAAGTTCTGGCGAAGTCTTCAGCATACTCTGGATACAGAGTTGAGTTTCAGCACTGCTTATCATCCCCAGACAGACGGTCAGTCTGAGAGAACAATTCAAACCCTAGAAGATATGTTGAGAGCTTGCTCTATGGATTTCAAAGGAGGTTGGGATCAACACCTACCTTTGGTGGAATTTTCTTATAATAATAGCTTTCACTCCAGTATTCAGATGGCTCCTTATGAATCTCTCTATGGAAAGAAATGCAGGACTCCAACTTGCTGGGATGAAGTTGGGGAAAGAAAGCTATTAGGACCTGATCTCGTTGATGAAATGGCAGAAAAGGTCAGATCTATTCAACAACACATAAGAGCAGCTCAGAGTCGACAGAAAAGTTATGCCGACAACCGAAGAAAAGACCTAGAATTTGAAGTGGGTGATAAAGTGTTCTTACGAATATCTCCCTGGAAGAGGGTTATGAGATTTGGAAAGAAGGGGAAGTTGAGCCCTAGATATATCGGTCCTTTCGAAATACTGGATCGTGTTGGGAAGGTAGCTTACCGATTGGCGCTTCCACCGAATCTCTCTCAAGTTCACGATGTGTTCCATGTATCTCTCCTGAGAAAGTACATACCAGATCCTTCACATGTACTCAGCTCAGAAGTTGTACCGCTGGAGCAAGATCTTTCTTATGAAGAACAACCGATAGAGATTCTGGATCGTAGTGAAAAAGTCCTACGAAACAAGACCACTCGCTTGGTGAAAGTTTTATGGAGGAACCACCAACTTGAAGAAGCTACATGGGAGCTTGAGGATATGATGAGGGAGAAGTATCCTCATTTGTTTGTTACAAAGTGACGAATTTCGAGGGCGAAATTCTTTTTAAGGGGGGTAGAATGTAACACCCGAGACTTTTATGTTATATAAACCATCAAAGGAATCTTTTTCTACACAACACTTTCTTGGCTTGCTTTACACGCAATCGCGACCTTCCTCGATAGCTTGCGTCGTACGCAATACCGAGTTTCACTAAACAACAATATGCTATTAAAACTAGCCGTTATGAATAGTAATAACCACTTTTTGAAATTTTATAAATTTTATTTTTCAAAATGGACTTCATTTTTGGACTCAGAATATCGAAATTAGCCTAGGGTGAAATTTTGGTATTTTTCTGAAAACTTTCAATTTTTGATGAATAGTGAAACCACTAAGTGGTAGGTTAAAAACTGAATTTTGCATAAAACTTAATTTTACCGCTTCTGTGAATGGAATTTCAAAAATCCGAGAGACACGGTTAATATCAAGGACTAAAATGTGGTTCAATGAGATGAAAATAATTTTTTGGTGAATAGTAACTTTTTACTTTTTTTACCGCGGTTAATAGTAAATAGGGTAACTAAGGGTAAATATGATATCAATATTACCCTAAAACATGTCCTAATTCTATTGGACAAGTGTAATTCGACCAAAAACAAACTTAGGAATAAAATATGACCATTTAGGCCCACTTGGATTAGATTAGGACATTTATTATTAATTTATTTAAAGAAGCGTTAAAATAGTTAAAATCAAAGTTTAATAAGTAAATCATTTTTAATATAGGGTTATACATAAGATAAATTCGATTGTAAATATTCATTAGAAAGCTAAAAAGCTTTCCTACATGATGGTATTTTATTTGTAATTTTTAGACATCAAATAATTTAATTTATTTATGACACAAAGATGATGCAGTAATTATCTTATTAATGAAATATTGACAAAATTGATAATATAAATACCAAAATAAATGTAATTTGAGACTTTTTATGAATTACACTAATTTTCTAGGTTACTATGATATATTAGTATTGATTTAATCAACTTGGTTAGAACATATAATTCTGTTATGACTTTGACAAAAATCATATATCAAATAGTGTCAAAATTGACACAAAATAGTTTTTAAATCAAATATTATATTATTAATTGTTATTTTATCCCTAAAAATCTAAGGTTCGGCCAAATGACTTAGATAAGGATATATATATTAATAATAAACAATTTGGGGTTCGTTTGGCATGTTATAGTAAGTGTATTAACCATATAGTGAAAGAAAACAAAAAGACACGGTAAAAGTTAAATTAATTAACTTAGAGTTAAATCTAATTGATAAGGTTAAAATAATACCCTAAACATGTATAATTCCTATTGACTGATAGTATTTCGACCCATCCCCACTTTAGCTTCGAAATAAGACCCTTTGGAACCATTATAAACCGATTTTGACTTTAATATAAAATAATATTTTGAGATATTCCTAAGGTGCCCCTCTCCTCCCTTATAAAAGGGCACCTCCTCCCCCTCCTCCTCACACCAATTTGAGCACTCAAGCTCGGCCAACCCCTGCCATTTTCCCTTCTCCACTTCCCTAGAATAATCCTAGAGGTCCTGGTCTTCTCCAAAGACCAATATTAGTTCCTTAAGTGGAGGATTCAAAAAGGCGTTCCAAAGAAGAGGTAATATCCATTACCGATCTTTTCAATTTCTTTCTTCTTCAACTTCTTCTTCTTTAGTTGTTTCATGATAAAGTAATAACATCAGTATTACTTACATACTGATATGTTATTATAAATATGAAACAACCCTAATTCACCTTCTATCCATCCTACGGAAAAATGAAATCACCGCGCGTGCGTACGTACGGAATACCGTCTCCACGCCGTGGTGTAATCTATTTTCCACCATCACCTTACAAGGATGGGTATAATGGTGTAATCAGTAACTATATATGATTATTATTAAGTAATATTGATACTGAAATAATATATATATATACTCCAATACAATTCCACGATCATAGGAACGATATCATCACTCGTGCGTACGTACGGAATACCGTCTCCACGATGTGATGCGACTCGTTCTACATGATCTTCATTTCATAATGATTATATAAATGAATTGAATGAATGAATATGGTATATACTACACTAATACCATTCTGTAAATGAATTATCTATAACCTAAAGATAAGAATAAGAATTTATTCGACAAAACACGCATAAGAACAAAAAGTTATAAAGACCCGAGTAACAAGTAACAATGAAATATTACTAACAAGAAGCTAATAATATGACCATATATGATCTCATATCAATATGTATGATTCTGGAATAAGTCAATAACATTATTTAAACCATTATACAGGAGCTTCGGACACGAACAAAGCAAATCGGACCTAAGGTAAGGGAAATATCACAATCTCATTTTTATCCGAGATTGTTTATTCGTAAGTATTTACTGGGGTGTATTTTATCATCCACATCCATGTTCCCTCAATATGTAATATTGTTTCCATCCACTTGCAATAGTTTAAATACAATTTTTCCCTTAGGTGAGTTTTTAGTAAAGAATATGAAAGGAATCTTTTGTCGTTTTTCCGTACGAGGTACTTTTTGACTTTTCTGACAAAAGTACGAAGAATGTTTTTTTTAACTTATACGGCATGAATGGATTTCTAAAACATTATTTCCAAGAAGATTCATTTACAAGTATTGAACTTTATTTTTAATCAACTTCTTTTATTTTAAAATTTTATGACATGTTAAGAAAGGAAAAGTGTTTTTGAAGTAGAAAGGATATTTTCCTCAAGAATGAAGTTCAAGTATTTTATCAAAATTATTTTCCATCTAAGATAATAAAAGGGTTCTGTTTTTATCCCTATTATTACATGGATTTGATTATGTTGTGATGGAAATATTTTTATGAATTCCTTTATCTTATATGAATTGTTTTATGATGTCATGATGTTTCAAGAATCCCATTTTTGTTACATGTGTTATGCGATGATGTATGTTTTATGATTATGTGGCACACATAAGAAAGGATTCATTATAAGATGGGTGGGACCTATATCTCCCTCCAATGCATTGGGTAAAGATTTATATCTCATGAGATAGACATGGCTGGAACGAAAGGTTATTTCGGTTCAGTGATACAGGAATGAAACGAGGAGTGAACTCGGTTCAGAAAGGGAATTTGTCCACTAAGATAGTCTTGGAAATGAGTCATGACTAACAAGAAATGATTTTCCATGATTATGTGTGCATGCCACAAAGTTTCATGTTTTATGTTATGATTATGGGGATCTCATTTCCACTTCTATGATTTATTCCATGTTAAGATATTATGATCTCTTTTGCAGGTTTTGATTTTCAAAAAGATATGATATTATTTTTATTTCCTTTATTTGCCCTTGCTGAGCATTTGAGCTCACCCTTTTATGTTTTCTTTTCCCCAGGTCAGGAAGATGGATATTAAGTAGAATATGCTAAAAGGGACCCTAGATATGATGAAATAAATGGGAGACACTGTAGAAGATTTATGAACCAGTTGTTTATGTTTCCCAGTTTCTAAAGACACTATACCTATACGGTCCTTTGTGGTTTTGTCATATGTTGTAATAAGTGTGCTTCAATTTTGAAGTATTAACAATGTATGTAAAGTGTGGGTCGTTATACTCTATGACCCTAAACTATGAGTCATCATCCTGACCACATGATGTTAAACTATATGGTATTAGTACCTGCAACATTACATTAAACTATGATTACAATTTCCTCACTGCATGACTCTAAAATGCACAACTTAGCATCCTCGATGAAAGATGTTAAACCACATAACATAAATTGTCCAAATCGCACGATGATAAACTACAATGTCCCCAAATAAATATGTATGTATTGATTTCCATTCATCAGTGGGATACGTAGCGATGCCTCGACCCTCGATCTTGGCCCAACCCCACATAAAAAATTCCTATATTGTATCCTTTATCTCCCCATATTATGATGGGAATCCTTGTCACTCCTTGTTTATCACATAAAGTATAACTCACATGAGCTTAGGATCAGTGGTAAGGATACCCTTACATAAAAAAACTATAGAGGAACATGATAGACCCAAAACCCATAGAGTATGAATCCAAAATTAACCCACTCCTATATCCAAGTTAGATCTGTACAGGGAACATTTAGAACTATACATGGCTTGATTCCTGCCCATACAGTGTACATAGTAATGCCAAAATTTAACATCCCGAACCAACCAGAAATTTAAAAAAAATTCCATTACTCCATACTTAAGTCAGACTTGTATAGTGGAATCCATGAAAGGTCCAATCACATTACATTAAACAGCAAGGTTCCTCAAAAGTCATGTATGACCTGATTCTCAATGTTACAAGGTCCCGAACATTCCCCAAATTTTATGAAAAAAAGTTTAATGAAATTAAAAAAAATTACAAGTTTGAATTCCGACACTCATAAGGAGTCAAGAGATCTTGGTTCCCCCTACATATGAGTCAGATATATATAGAAGCTTCAGTATTTCACAACTGATCATGGTCTAGATATTTCTTACATTCCCAGACACATCTTTCCCATTTGTAAAACTCCGTACTCTAGGAAATATTGGGTCCCCATAAACATTCATGTCCAGTAGAGATGGAAGGACAATGTCTTATAGACACCCTTGTTTGACTATGCACATCATTCCCTGATGGATCTCCATATTTTTCCCACAAAATGAACATCAATCAAGGAAAAATTCATCCTCAGGAGAGTCCTATCCTACTTCAGTACGTCCAATGGATTACAAGCCCCATGTCATTACTTATGACCCAAGCCCCCCTAGGACTATGGTTTAAATCTTATATCATCACACATGTCTAAGGAATACCATAATATCCCAACCATGAGTAACTAAAATATATTTATGGTCTTTGAAACATAATTTTATAACTACATGGCTCTAAACTGCACAACATAATGTCCTCCCTGCATGAATCTAAATGGAATAACATAATGTCCTCACCGCATGACTCTTAACTTCACATCATAATGTCCTCACTACATAACTCTAAACTGAAAAACGTAATTTCTTCACTACAAGACTCCAAACAGCAGAGCATAATGTTCTTGCTTCATGAATCTAAACTGTACTGCATAATGTTCTCACGACGTGACTCTAAACATCAGAACATAATTTCTTCACTACATGACTCTAAATTTTACAGCATAATGTCCTCTCTGTATAATTCTAAACTGCACATATGGGATGAATTCCTTACCCAACATATGAGCTAGATCTACATAGGTGATTACCTGATCCCCTAAGATAATCACAGCCGGAATGTTTGTAATGTATCTAGATACACTTCTTCCATACATCAAACTCCGTGCGTTGAGTAATCTTGAATATCCATAATCTTCCATGGCCATCAGAGGTGAAAGGATACTATCCTACAGACACCATTATTTGACTATGAAAATCATTTATTAGTGGATCTGCATATGTTTCCTAAAAAATAGACGCCATCCAAAGGAAAATTCATACTCAAGAGAATCCTCTCCTACCGCAGTAAAGATGACAGCTTCCAAGCCTTTTGAAATCCCTCCCGATTCAAGAAACCTTAGTGTCATGGTTTAAATTATTTATCTTAACCACATCATGGATGTATCAGAACATACAAGTCTGATTCATCTCTATTATTTCTTGAGGGTTTTTTAAAAATAAGAATACCCTATCTATATGCGTGAAGTTCATTCGCATAATAAAAGAAAATTCCCCCACTTATTTCTTGGTTTTTCGGAAAAGTTAAGCCAATGTAATGTCCACTTTAATTATTTGGCTCACCCATTTTTAGAGGCTATATGATGTGATTAGAAACCTCCCGATATCTATAAACCTTCATGGACATCGAATATAGAAGGATAGTGTTCTATGAACACCTTTATTTGGCTATGCACATCATGCCCTGGTGGTTCTGCATATGTCGCCTACAAAACAGCCGTCAATCAAAGGAAAATTCATCCTCAGGAGAGTCCTTTCTAGTTTCTATATGCTCGTATAAAATTTATGTCCCATATCACTCCCTGAATTAGAAAAAACCCTTGGGTTACGTCCTACGCGTCTTTCTCTTTTCAATCACCCAGACATAAAATGAATTTATAGTTGAATTGATAAATCATTTACTCTCCTTTTATTAGATATAAATGAAATCTCATAATGGTGTCAAGTGTCCTGGTTGTAAGATAATAAAATTTAACATTATCCAGTTTTCCCTTACACAAGTAACGTTCGTGTGGGAGTGGCTTCCCATTCAAAGCCTATACATATTCCCCTAATACTTTCAGACATCATTCCTCAGACAGGGAACCCATTTTGGCACCCAACCGGAAAAAACCCAATGTTTTATAAATCCTCCCAGGACATCAGAGATGGAAGGCTAGTGTCCTAAGGACACCTTAATTTGACTATGCACATCATTTTCCGGTGGCTCTGTATATCTTTCCAACAAAAGAACCACAAATAAAAGGAAAAATTCTTTCTTAGGAGAGTCCTCTCCTTCATCTATATGACTAAAATGGATCCCAAGCCTCATATAAATCCAAAACTCCCAAATTCAGGGTCAAGAAAAATCCCTCATTCATTTATGATATTGTTAGGAAATTATCGGCTGATGAATCCAAAATTGGGCCCTCTGCCCCATTAATTTTGGTTAAAATTGTTTGACCTAAAACATCGGTAAAAAGTCTGATTGGCAGAACTATAAATAACCAGAGAAAAATATGCAATGCTCACCAGAGAGAAAACCCACAAAGAGAACCCCTAGATAAAATCTGAGTATTAGCTAGTTAAACCTATACTGTGTGTGGTTTTAAAAAAAATGTTTAGATATCAAATACTTAAGAGATAAATAAATATATTTAGGTTGAAAACCACCAAATGGAGGCCTAACAAAAGGTTAAGTTATACCTTCTAAGCCCGTATCAAATAGGTTTAAGAAAAAATTATGGAAATAATGAAAAAGTCACAAAATTTTGTGAGGTTTTCCACAAAACCCCAGCAATAGTCAAACTTTTCTCACTGAGTCTCGTGGCTCAGGATAAAATTCTGTCCCGATTCGATAATTTCAATTTATATGTTTTTAATCATAGTTTAAAATTAATACCTGATGGAAATTATGTTTATATGATTTATTTTGATTAATTGACAATACATGAAAAGGAAAGAAGATTTGTTGGGAGGAAAATTAGTTCAATTAAGTTCAACAAATGAAGAAACATCCCCAATTTAGAGTCTCTCCATAGTATCAAAAGAAAATGGGTACATCATGATTTGGGAAAGATATATTAATTCTTAGGTCACCCTTTCTAGAAAAATTTCAAGTGACTACCACGGTCCATCAAGAGTATTCTCTAAAGAATCTCTCTCATCCACTTAAACATTGACCATCGGGCACATGCATTCCATACCGCCTTTAATGTCCCACCCTTTATTCTGGATAGCTTTGTAATTGGCACCCATATAGGCCAGTTGATCCTTCAACCTTGATACAAAATCCTCTCATTCTCCCATCTCTTCCTTTAGGGTGATCACCAATTCATGAGCCTTCGCCTCTTTAGCTAGTGGGTGATAGAGTTCCTATGAAACATCTTTCAAGGTTGTTACGTGATGATGGGAAAAATTTAATTTGTCATGTTTATCCTTACAAGAAGCAAGGTCTTCCTAGGCTATGAAAATAAGGAAGATAAGAAGATGTAGATGTTGGTAATCCGAACCACCAGAACCCAACTTTGAAAATAATTGCTATAATTTTTCAGTCTCACTAGTAAATCTAGCCAGAGGTGTTTCCACATAATGGGCACATAACTAACTCCATGCCTATTTTTTCACTTCATGATGCCTCTCCACAGCACCAGGGCCTTGTTCCTCCCCCACTTCAAAATTTATATAGGTAGGAAGTGTCATTATGAGAGTGGGAAAGGACCTAATATAGGTTACCCAGGATGGGGGGATCACCGTACCCTTAGACGGATCGACCGTTGGAGCTGGAAACAGAGGACTATCCACTACTTATGATGTATCCAGTGACACTCCTCTAGGGAAAAACTCATTTGGGTCATGGGAAGTGTCCACAGAAGATGATTAGTTTGAATCCCTCCCCAACGAGAGATGTAACAGCCCAAGATTTTATAAAAAAATATTCTTTTTAATTTTATTAATGTCTTGTGTTGTACGCTACACCAAAAGGAGCTTGCACAACACACATCCTTGACTTGTCTTGCATTACACGCAATCGCGACCTTCCTCGATAGCGTGTGTAGTACGCAATACCGAGTTTCACTAAACAACGATATGCTATAAAAATATTATTAAAACTAGCCGTTATGAATAGTAATAACCACTTTTTGAAATCCAGTAAATCTTATTTTTTAAAATGAACTTTATTTTTGGATTCGGAGTATCGAATTTAGCCTAAGGTGAAATTTTTGTACTTTTCGGATAACTTTCATATTCTGATGAATAGTGAAAATTACTAAATTATAATTAAAAACAACTTTTTTAATCGAAATAATTAATAGTGATAAATCATTAATTTGAGTGGTTTTAAAGTATATTTAGAATATATTTTTACAATTTAATACAATGTTGGTCATTGGACGTAATTTCACATTTAAACTAGACATAAACAAGTGTCAATCTTTTGATACATATTGTTTCTTAAAAACACGCTATTTGTTTTAACAGCGGGATTTAATTATAAAATTAATTAATGCAACTTTTATGTTATGAATTTGGTAAAATAGACTTCATTTTTGAATTCGGAATATGAAATATAGCTTGGGATGAAATTTTGGCATTGTTCTCAAAAACATCAATTTTTGATGAATAGTGAAACCACTAAGTGGTAGGTTAAAAACTGAATTTTGCATAAAACTTAATTTTACCGCTTCTGTGAATGGAATTTCGAAAATCCGAGAGACACGGTTAATATCAAGGACTAAAATGTGGTTCAATGAGATGAAAATAATTTTTTGGTGAATAGTAACTTTTTACGATTTTTACCGCGGTTAATAGTAAATAGGGTAACTAAGGGTAAATATGATATTAATATTACCCTAACACATGTCCTAATTCTATTGGACAAGTGTAATTCGACCAAAAACAAACTTAGGAATAAAATATGACCATTTAGGCCCACTTGGATTAGATTAGGACATTTATTATTAATTAATTTAAAGAAGGGTTAAAATAGTTAAAATCAAAGTTTAATAAGTAAATCATTTTTAATATGGGGTTATACATAAGATAAATTAGACTATAAATATTCATTAGAAAGATAAAAAGATTTCCTACATGATGGTAGTTTATTTGTAATTTTTAGACATCAAATAATATAATTTATTTATGACACAAAGATGATGCAGTAATTATCTTATTAATGAAATATTGACATAATTGATAATATAAATACCAAAATAAATGTAATTTAAGACTTTTTATGAATTCCACTAATTTTATTGGTTACTATGATATATTAGTGATGATTTAATCAACTTGGTTCGAACATATAATTCTGTTATGACTTTCACAAAAATCATATATCAAATAGTGTCAAAATTGACACAAAATAGTTTTTAAATAAAATATTATATTATTAATTGTTATTTTATTCCTAAAAATCTAAGGTTCGGCCAAATGACTTAGATAAGGATATATATATTAATAATAAACAATTTGGGGTTCGTTTGGCATGTTATAGTAAGTGTATTAACCATATTGTGAAAGAAAACAAAAAGACATGGTAAAAGTTAAATTATTTAACTTAGAGTTAAATCTAATTGATAAGGTTAAAATAATATCCTAAACTTGTCTAAATTCTATTGGTTGATAGGATTTAGACCCATCCCCACTTTAGCTTCGAAATAAGACCCTTTGGAACCATTATAAACCGATTTTGACTTTAATATAAAATAATATTTTGAGATATTCCTAAGGTGCCCCTCTCCTCCCCTATAAAAGGACACCTCCTCCCCCTCCTCCTCACACCAATTTGAGCACTCAAGCTCGGCCAACCCCTTCCAAAATCCCTTCTCCACTTCCCTAGAAACATCCTAGAGGTTCTGGGCTTCCTCAAAGACCAATTCTAGTGCCCTAAGAAGAGGTCTCAAAGAGGCACTTCAAAGAAGAGGTAATTACCGTTACCAATTCTTTCATCTTTATTTCTTCTTCCACTTCTTCTTCTTAGGTTGTTTCATTATGAAGTAATAACATCAGTATCACTCATATACTGATATGTTATTATAATTATGAAACAACCCTATTTCACCATCTATCCATCCTACGGAAAAAGAAATCACCGCGCGTGCGTACGTACGGAATACCGTCTCCACGCCGTGGTGTAATCTATTTTCCACCACCACCTTACATGGATGGGTATAATGGTGTAAATAATAACTATACATAGTTATTAAAACATCATATTGATTCTGATATATTGTATAATCCACTCCAATTCAATTCAATATTTATAGAAATGATATCATCGCTCGTGCGTACGTACGGACTACCGTCTCCACGACGCGATGAGATTCATTCTCCATGTTAACCATTTAAGAATGATTATAAAGTATATATAAGAAATAATAATGAAATATATGACATTTTAAAGCTACTGGATTTATGTATAAATATATATGTATGCCATCTACTTACTTCCATTTCAAGACAATAAGGAAAGTAAAACAGCGTTCATGCGTACGTACGGACTACCGTCTCCATGAACGGTGTTTTTCATTTTATTTATCTATCTATTATATATGTATATATATACTGAATATATATGATATATAAATCATATTTTATATTCTGGAATTAATTAAATCATGATATAAGTAATAATGATGTCAAGAACAACAAGTCAAAACACCTACGATAAATGAAACGATTTTACCCAAAACGCTTCTTTAACATGGAATTTACAAAAGAACGGGTAATATAATGTCATAAGTGAACCATATATGATATCATAACAATGAATATGATTCTGTAATAAGTCAATAACATGATTTAAATCATTATACAGGAGGTTCCGACCCTTACAAAGCAAGTCGTACCTAAGGTAAGGGAAATATCACAATCTCATTTTTATCCGAGATTGTTTGTACTTTGAAATTTACTAGGGTATATTTTATCATCCACATCCATGTTTCCTCAATATGTAATGTTATTTACAACAACCTACAATTGTTTAAATCCAATTTTACCCTTCGGTGAGTTTTTAGTAAAAGATATGAAAGGAATCTTTTGTCGTTTTTCGTACGAGGTACTTTTTGACTTTTCCGACAAAAGTACAAAGAATGTTTTTTTTAACTTAATACGGCACGAACGGATTTCTACTGTTTTACAAAGCCTTATTTTCATGAAGCTTCCTCTAAAATAATTCATGACTATTTTCAATAAAATCTCTCTCTTTTAAAATTTCATGATGTTTTGTGAAAAGAAATTGATTTTGAAGAAGAAAGGATATTTTCCTCAAGAATTCAATTCAAGTGTTTTATCAAAATTATTTTCCATATAAGATAATAAAGGGTTCTGTTTCTATCCATATTTTTACATTGATTTGACTATGTTGTGATGGAATTATGTTTATGAATTCCTTTATCTTATATGAATGGTTTTATGATGTCATGATGTTTAAGAATCCCATTTTTATTACATGGGTTATGCGATGATGTATGATTTATGATTTTGTGGCACACATAAGAAAGGATTCATTAAGAGATGGGTGGGACCTATATCTCCCTCCAATGCATTGGGTAAAGATTTCATATCTCATGAGATAGACATGGCTGGAATGGTAGGTTATACCGGTTCAGTGAAACGGGACTGAAACGAGGATTACTCGATTCAGAAAGGGACTTTGTCCACTAAGATAGTCTTGGAAATGAGTCTTGACTAACAATAAATGATTCTCTATGATTATGTGTGTATGCCACAATGAGTAATGTTTTAAGTTATGATTTCATTTCACTACTATTATTTATCCCATGTTATGAAATTATTCTCTCTTTTGCAGGTTAAGATTTCCAAAAAATGTTATGTTCTTATGAAAATTATGTGATTGATATTTCCTTTGTTTACCCTTACTGAGCATTTGAGCTCACCCTTTTATGTTTTCTTTTCCCCAGGATATAAAGGAAGGTTTTAGGTATAAAAAGGAAGATCTTTATGGGAGATGTTGAAGATCTTCCACCACAATTAGAAGATTTTATTCCGAGTTTCCAAAGACACTAAACTATTACGATCCTTGTGTGTGTGTTTTTGTTATGTACTAAGTATTCCGCAAATGTAATGTAATGTCCATGTACGTCAGGATACGGGTCTCTGCAGTTGGTATCAGAGGAAAGGTTTAGTCAACCTTTGGAAACTAGGATGCGAAAACGTTAGTGAGATCCCTAGAGATATTTCTAAGGTATGTCTAGGGATGTCTCTAAGGTTAAGTATACGTATAGGTTATAGTAATAGAATTATGCTAACGATCATAGAATTAAACCTAAGATGTTGGATATTGAAGGTACTCCCCCTTTATTATGTTGTTTTCCCTAGCATGATTTTTGCCTCTCACACTATTCTTTATGGGTTTTAGACGATGGCTGGAACCCGAAGTAACCGTGTTGATCAATGCAATGGACAATGCAATGATTGCCCTCCTGAACAAACAAATGTTATGGGAAATGGAGTGAAAACTCTTATTTCTATACTTACACAAGCTATGAATCATTCTGGACTTCCAAATGAGCAGAGAAGGGAACAATATTCTATTGAGTCCTTCATGAGGCAACGTCCACCTTCTTTCAGTGGGTCTACTGATCCATTAGTTGCTGAACAATGGATTAGTACTACTGAAAAGATATTTTCAGTTCTTCAATGTTCTGAACATTATAAAGTCATCTTAGCAGTATATCGTTTGGAAGGTGAAGCTGATCAATGGTGGAATCTTATCAAGAATACGAGGCCAAGAGATGAAATTGAGTCCATGGAATGGGACGAGTTCAAGAACTTGTTTTTCAGTAAGTACTTCCCTC
Source organism: Viscum album (assembly GCA_963277665.1). NCBI lineage: Eukaryota > Viridiplantae > Streptophyta > Magnoliopsida > Santalales > Viscaceae > Viscum > Viscum album. Next base: position 1,197,540,749 of record OY728140.1, read on the forward strand.
GTATTCTTCGAACAAAGATGGAGAAAGAGTTTCTTGAACTGAAGCAAAGGGATGATGAATCTGTTGGTACCTATGAAGCAAATTTTACAAGACTTGCAAGGTATGCTTCTGGAATTATCATCCAACCTGAAAGTAAAGTTGATCGATTTTTCAGTGGCTTAAAACCAAGTCTTCGAAGGGCATTAGCTATAAGAGACTTCAGTAGCTATGAAGAAATTGTGCGTTGTGCTATCAAGGTAGAAATGGAAGTTGGTGTTACATATCCATCTCATTGTTTTGACAAGAAACGAAAGATGGAGTTCAAGGAGAAATCTCATAATAATGGTGAAAAGAAGATGAATGTTTCCTTATGCACAAAGTGTGGAAAGAAGCATGGTGGAGATTGTCTTAAAGGAACTAGAAAATGTTTTAAGTGTGGAAAAGAAGGTCATCGAGCAGCTGAGTGTCGAAGTAATGGAAAAAGGGTTTCTAATGATGTGAATAAAGCAAACACTGCAGAGAACGCACCACCAACACTTCAATGCTTCAAGTGCAAGGAAATGGGGCATTATGCTAATAATTGCCCTAATCCAAGGGTTAGTGATGATCAACATGAGCAACCACTGAAGGCAAAGGACAAAGGGAAGTCACATGCGATCACTATTGGCAATGTTGAATATGACAACGATGTGGTGGAATGATTAAGTGTTTATGTAATGGGATTCCAAAATAATGTTGTATCATTGAGTATTGCAATATTTATTGATGTGGTATTCAAAGTGATTGAGATATTTTTTGGAAATAAGATGATATGCGCATAATGAAGACGAGAAAATGAAATGTTTAATAGTATTCATGAGCTCATGATTGATATAAGGACTAAGTGATATCATGGTTTGAGTATATAGAATTTTGAGGATTTTGGTATGTGGAAAGTGTTAACTTTTAACTGCACTCATGTTTTCACTAAGGTATTCAAGAGAATACACGATTAAGGACTTTGAATGTTTGGAATGTGACCAACAAGACATATCTTATGATATATGGAGATCAACGATGGTATTAAATCTCTGGTAATCGTTTTCACTATGTTATGAGAGTGGACTGCAGTATTATGGATAAGCCTAAAGATTGAAGTGGATTATGTTGGACATAAGTGATTATTGATAGAAGTTTTTTTTTCGATATTATTGATGGGATGTTATAGTAATGTAGTTTTAGAAAAAGGGACAACCTACAGGACGGGCGACAGCCCATCGCTTCGGACAAGGCTGTAGGAATCGAACCCACAACCGAAGTGCGACTGGCCTTTATCGCCTACCACTAGCCTACAGGAAGTCCCTGTTTAGTAGAAACTAGTTTTATTATATTAAGCAGTATGATATATGAAGTATAAGTCCATATGTGATTAATCTCACTATAGATCGACTTATGTATATAATTTTGCTAACCTTTTGTTTGAAACAGATGGAATGACCCGTCATTCTATCACATGATCTGCTAACACTTCACGAATAACAAATTCAACTTCATTTATTTAAGAGATGAAGTGGAAATTGTTAAAGGCACGAACAACAGTGAGATTGTACCAAAATAAAGTAAGTATTTATTCTAATTCAAATTCTTTAACTTTAGGGAAATGATCTTGAAAACCAAAAATGTTGTCCTAGTTCTCTTATACCTGATGAATCAGATGGTACCTTAGATCGTCACAAATTTATGGATTTGTGATTACTGGATTTTCCATAGCCATGTTCTCTACCACTCTCCATCAGAACATGATGGTTAGATTTCTCTTCCATATCCATATTTTCACCTATGTGGAAACCCAGTGATTAGTTTATTTGGGTAATCGTTACATTTCATACTTTAGTTTTAAAAGCCAAGTTTTGGTATTCCCTTTTATGATGTGGGTTTCTATTAAAGAAACTTTCAAATAGTAAACCATTTATAACCCCGACGAATTTCGAGGGAGAAATTCATTTTAAGGGGGGTAGAATGTAACAGCCCAAGATTTTATAAAAAAATATTCTTTTTAATTTTATTAATGTCTTGTGTTGTACGCTACACCAAAAGGAGCTTGCACAACACACATCCTTGACTTGTCTTGCATTACACGCAATCACGACCTTCCTCGATAGCGTGTGTAGTACGCAATACCGAGTTTCACTAAACAACGATATGCTATAAAAATATTATTAAAACTAGCCGTTATGAATAGTAATAACCACTTTTTGAAATCCAGTAAATCTTATTTTTCAAAATGAACTTTATTTTTGGATTCGGAGTATCGAATTTAGCCTAAGGTGAAATTTTGGTACTTTTCGGATAACTTTCATATTCTGATGAATAGTGAAAATTACTAAATTATAATTAAAAACAACTTTTTTAATCGAAATAATTAATAGTGATAAATCATTAATTTGAGTGGTTTTAAAGTATATTTAGAATATATTTTTACAATTTAATACAATGTTGGTCATTGGACGTAATTTCACATTTAAACTAGACATAAACAAGTGTCAATCTTTTGATACATATTGTTTCTTAAAAACACGCTATTTGTTTTAACAGCGGGATTTAATTATAAAATTAATTAATGCAACTTTTATGTTATGAATTTGGTAAAATAGACTTCATTTTTGAATTCGGAATATGAAATATAGCTTGGGATGAAATTTTGGCATTGTTCTGAAAAACATCAATTTTTGATGAATAGTGAAACCACTAAGTGGTAGGTTAAAAACTGAATTTTGCATAAAACTTAATTTTACCGCTTCTGTGAATGGAATTTCGAAAATCCGAGAGACACGGTTAATATCAAGGACTAAAATGTGGTTCAATGAGATGAAAATAATTTTTTGGTGAATAGTAACTTTTTACGATTTTTACCGCGGTTAATAGTAAATAGGGTAACTAAGGGTAAATATGATATTAATATTACCCTAACACATGTCCTAATTCTATTGGACAAGTGTAATTCGACCAAAAACAAACTTAGGAATAAAATATGACCATTTAGGCCCACTTGGATTAGATTAGGACATTTATTATTAATTTATTTAAAGAAGGGTTAAAATAGTTAAAATCAAAGTTTAATAAGTAAATCATTTTTAATATGGGGTTATACATAAGATAAATTAGACTATAAATATTCATTAGAAATCTAAAAAGATTTCCTACATGATGGTATTTTATTTGTAATTTTTAGACATCAAATAATATAATTTAGTTATGACACAAAGATGATGCAGTAATTATCTTATTAATGAAATATTGACATAATTGATAATATAAATACCAAAATAAATGTAATTTAAGACTTTTTATGAATTCCACTAATTTTATAGGTTACTATGATATATTAGTGATGATTTAATCAACTAGGTTCGAACATATAATTCTGTTATGACTTTCAAAAAAATCATATATCAAATAGTGTCAAAATTGACACAAAATAGTTTTTAAATGAAATATTATATTATTAATTGTTATTTTATTCCTAAAAATCTAAGGTTCGGCCAAATGACTTAGATAAGGATATATATATTAATAATAAACAATTTGGGGTTCGTTTGGCATGTTATAGTAAGTGTATTAACCATATTGTGAAAGAAAACAAAAAGACATGGTAAAAGTTAAATTATTTAACTTAGAGTTAAATCTAATTGATAAGGTTAAAATAATATCCTAAACTCGTCTAAATTCTATTGGTTGATAGGATTTCGACCCATCCCCACTTTAGCTTCGAAATAAGACCCTTTGGAACCATTATAAACCGATTTTGACTTTAATATAAAATAATATTTTGAGATATTCCTAAGGTGCCCCTCTCCTCCCCTATAAAAGGACACCTCCTCCCCCTCCTCCTCACACAAATTTGAGCACTCAAGCTCGGACAACCCCTTCCAAAATCCCTTCTCCACTTCCCTAGAAACATCCTAGAGGTTCTGGGCTTCCTCAAAGACCAATTCTAGTGCCCTAAGAAGAGGTCTCAAAGAGGCATTTCAAAGAAGAGGTAATTACCGTTACTAATTCTTTCATCTTTATTTCTTCTTCCACTTCTTCTTCTTAGGTTGTTTCATTATGAAGTAATAACATCAGTATCACTCATATACTGATATGTTATTATATGTATGAAACAACCCTATTTCACCATCTATCCATCCTACGGAAAAAGAAATCACCGCGCGTGCGTACGTACGGAATACCGTCTCCACGCCGTGGTGTAATCTATTTTCCACCACCACCTTACATGGATGGGTATAATGGTGTAAAGAATAACTATACATAGTTATTACAACATCATATTGATTCTGATATATTGTATAATCCACTCCAATTCAATTCAATATTTATAGAAATGATATCATCGCTCGTGCGTACGTACGGACTACCGTCTCCACGACGCGATGAGATTCATTCTCCATGTTAACCATTTAAGAATGATTATAAAGTATATATAAGAAATAATAATGAAATATATGACATTTTAAAGCTACTGGATTTATGTATAAATATATATGTATGCCATCTACTTACTTCCATTTCAAGACAATAAGGAAAGTAAAACAGCGTTCATGCGTACGTACGGACTACCGTCTCCATGAACGGTGTTTTTCAATTTATTTATCTATCTATTATATATATATATATATACTGAATATATATGATATATAAATCATATTTTATATTCTGGAAGTAATTAAATCATGATATAAGTAATAATGATGTCAAGAACAACAAGTCAAAACACCTACGATAAATGAAACGATTTTACCCAAAACGCTTCTTTAACATGGAATTTACAAAAGAACGGGTAATATAATGTCATAAGTGAACCATATATGATATCATAACAATGAATATGATTCTGTAATAAGTCAATAACATGATTTAAATCATTATACAGGAGGTTCGGACCCTTACAAAGCAAGTCGGACCTAAGGTAAGGGAAATATCACAATCTCATTTTTATCCGAGATTGTTTGTACTTTGAAATTTACTGGGGTATATTTTATCATCCACATCCATGTTTCCTCAATATGTAATGTTATTTACAACAACCTACAATTTTTTAAATCCAATTTTACCCTTCGGTGAGTTTTTAGTAAAAGATATGAAAGGAATCTTTTGTCGTTTTTCGTACGAGGTACTTTTTGACTTTTCCGACAAAAGTACGAAGAATGTTTTTTTTAACTTAATACGGCACGAACGGATTTCTACTGTTTTACAAAGCCTTATTTTCATGAAGCTTCCTCTAAAATAATTCATGACTATTTTCAATAAAATCTCTCTCTTTTAAAATTGCATGATGTTTTGTGAAAAGAAATTGATTTTGAAGAAGAAAGGATATTTTCCTCAAGAATTGAATTCAAGTGTTTTATCAAAATTATTTTCCATATAAGATAATAAAGGGTTCTGTTTCTATCCATATTTTTACATTGATTTGACTATGTTGTGATGGAATTATGTTTATGAATTCCTTTATGTTATATGAATGGTTTTATGATGTCATGATGTTTAAGAATCCCATTTTTATTACATGGGTTATGCGATGATGTATGATTTATGATTTTGTGGCACACATAAGAAAGGATTCATTAAGAGATGGGTGGGACCTATATCTCCCTCCAATGCATTGGGTAAAGATTTCATATCTCATGAGATAGACATGGCTGGAATGGTAGGTTATACCGGTTCAGTGAAACAGGACTGAAACGAGGATTACTCGATTCAGAAAGGGACTTTGTCCACTAAGATAGTCTTGGCAATGAGTCTTGACTAACAAGAAATGATTCTCTATGATTATGTGTGTATGCCACAATGAGTAATGTTTTAAGTTATGATTTCATTTCACTACTATGATTTATCCCATGTTATGAAATTATTCTCTCTTTTGCAGGTTAAGATTTCCAAAAAATGTTATGTTCTTATGAAAATTATGTGATTGATATTTCCTTTGTTTACCCTTACTGAGCATTTGAGCTCACCCTTTTATGTTTTCTTTTCCCCAGGATATAAAGAAAGGTTTTAGGTATAAAAAGGAAGATCTTTATGGGAGATGTTGAAGATCTTCCACCACAATTAGAAGATTTTATTCCGAGTTTCCAAAGACACTAAACTATTACGATCCTTGTGTGTGTGTTTTTGTTATGTACTAAGTATTCCGCAAATGTAATGTAATGTCCATGTACGTCAGGATACGGGTCTCTACAAGAGAGGCCGCACCAATGAATCCCCATCCATATGCATCTAATAGTGGATCAAGAATCTTCTCAATATAAGGTCATGAATAGATTGTGTAGCCATCGTGGCCACCATAGGGATAGGAATAGAAGACATAGATGTCACACTCACCATATGAGAGGGAATATATGGATGTCCATGAAGGTTAAGATGCGGTGAAGGATGTTTAGAGGCTTCTGGACCCATCAAATTGGTTTTCTCAGCACCCGTCAGGGTAACATCCCACCCATAGTTAGGCATTTTCAAGTGATAGAAATGTGGATCCCATCATATTAGGGATGATAAACTCCATAACAAAACATTCCCACATCATCATAATCTATAACTGGTGAAGAATTATGGGATGAGATTCTACCCTTAATTGAACGATATTAAGAAGCTCAATTTGTTGAAGGCACCCAAATTTCTTTGCGAACCGGTAAGAGAGGTATGACTCAAGAATGACCACTCCATCCATGCGACCAGTGAGCATCCTGTCCCAAATTGCGATAATGTATGATCTATCATCTAAGGAATTATCCCTATCACCCCTTAATGACCCATGAGGGGTAGGGTGAGGTGAAAATGAGAAGCGAGAAGCATCATTCAACATCCCGACTGCATCCCTAATGCTTAAAGTCATGGGATGAACAACAAAAATGTTGAGAAGGCTAGGTTTAAAGCCAGAGCGAGGAACCCTCATAGTGTGTATAACACCCAAAAAAATTTATGGTATATTTCTCGTAAATACATTATATTCAAATCCAATATTTCATAAAGCCATGTGTTCCTTTGAAACAACACTTGGTTATTTAGGAGATAGTAATAACCTAGCCATAAAACATAAGTTTACCACTTCTATGTTTTAGATTTTGAAAAACAGTCATCTAGAGTTGTGACTAGTAAGTCATTTGGAGTGTGATTGAGCCAACTTAATTTTTTTATGAATAGTAGCATACCCTTATGAATAGTAATATGACCCTTATGAATAGTAAATAACGATAATATTTTATTTTCATAAGGTAATAAGATAATGAGATCTTAAATAATTATTCAATATGATATAACACTAATCATAACTTTAAAATTGTTATTCTTTCAATTAATTATGATTTTATTTAAGAATTGAATTAAAAATACTTAGAAAATTATTTTCTAAAATTGGAGTTCATTTTTAAATTCTACAGATCAAAAAATGGTTTGGGTGAATTTTTGGGATTTTTCTAAAATACATGATTTTTTCGTGGATAATAAAAATACGGTTTTAAGTTTTCGGTAGTTTAATGACATAATAATAACATAATAATTAATATAAAAGGATTTTTGATTTGTGTACAGTACCATATGACATGAGGTGTCCCAAGTGGAAAAAACCCTAGGTAACCCAATGGTTTTGCAAAAACCACTAATGAGGTGTCCCTTTTAATAAATTTAAAACCCCCTCTTAATTACTGTAAATACCCACTCAACCCCTTCATTTGATTTCATTACAAACTCATTATACTCTAATATCTGGTATTATAACCTCCCTATGAGTCCTCTTAAGGTGTCATCAAACCCCCAAGGTCTCAATCTTCATGTTTTGGGAGTTACTTTACAAGGTAATAGAATCTACCACCCTTCTATTTTCTTAAAGCTTTCATTTTCTGTTTTCTCTTTCATTTTCAATTGGATTATGTTGGGATATGTCATTCCATATTCCCCTTTCTGTATATATTATTTAAGAGTGACGAGAGACCCCATTTCTCCCATCAAACTATTTTTTAAAATTTAAGTGACGTCGTTAGGCTGCCGAATTTTCGTGAGAGATTTCTCAAATTTTCTTCTATTTTGAGATCTTTATTTTATAATTATAACCATAGACTCTCATCCAAATGATATGATAATTCTAGTAACTTACATGAACGGAAATTATATTATTCTAATGGAATATTTCATCATCATCTCTCTTTCCCCCTCCTCTTATACTAAAAATGAAAACACTATCTGAGATGTATTAATTTATCACATTCAATGACGATGGATGATCAATTTTCATTACCATGTTATATTATGGTCATGAAACCATTTTATGTTTGAACCAGATCAGAATATATTAATTTTATCTCATTAATTTTCTGGAATCCTTACACACTCATAATATAAAATAATAATACAAAACAAATTCATTGTGCACAAAACCGCCAAGCTAAATCCAAGCATTTATCAATGACTTTTAACTAATGATTCATTCACAAGTGTATAAAAAAAATCATTATAAGATCATTTAAATCTCTTTAATATCAATAAAAATATATATTAACAATTCTGGATGTTTAGCCACATTTCAAATGAACTTCCATTCATGAATACAAGTAAACGAATCAAGAAAACCACAGAAGAAAATGCTTCCAAAACAATAAAATTTATAATCATAAACACATAAAAAGTGTAATAAATGAACGTAATATGGTTATAATAAATCTATTACATGTATATAAGGTTTTTTATTTTTTAATTAATGAATTGAAATTTGATTATTCAGGTCATTAAAATAAACGAAGAACACACTCGAGCATAAGGTAAGGGGTTTCTCATCTCACTTTTAATTTCATGAGATTTCCATTATTAGCCACTTATTTCTTGTATGTGGTATTTGTATACTAACATTTGATATATAATATCATGATTATATTTATATTTATGGTATTATGTTAATCCTATAGTGATTATTGACTTTTGGCCATACCATTCAATTGATTACAATATGGTAAGTGACTTTGTCTGAATTTCCATTTTGTTGCGACCTACTTGGTATTGTGTACCTAATATTTCTTATGTGGTGTATATACTTCTCATTTGATATCATATTTCACTTGAAATTATAATTTGGGTAAATATCCATTTTCTTGTAGCATGGATATTACTATTACCTTAAGTTGTAGACCATTTCACATACGTTGTTAATTTGGAAAGATGTTTTAAAAATGGAAGTATTGATGAATCCGTATTCTTTACTCTATACAGATACTGAAAAGGAATATTGATCTTGTATTAAATCAATTTATAAAGAATTATTTGGACTTACAGTGGTGGGTGGGGCCCGCTATATCCCCTCGATGCATCGGTAGGTCTCATGAGACAAATCATTTGGCGAAAAACCCTTCGAGTTTGTTTCCAATAATCAGATGGGTTTGTACCCACAGAACTAAACCATTTTAACAGTATTATGGTATCATGTTCTAGATACATGACATCCAATTAATAAGAATTATTTTTATTCAATATCAGTTATTACTATCAAGAAGGTTTTTTCTATGACCAAATCTATGGATGTAGTTTCATTCTTAGTTTATTAATGGAGTGAGTTTTTCATTTATTCACCATGCCATATTGATTATGCCATGTTTTTTATGATTCACTTATTATTAAATTGATGATCCTACTCTTTGTAACCCTTACTAAGCATTTGAGATGACCCCTTTAATTGTTTACCTTCAACAAGTGATGAAGAGAAGATCATTTATTGAGTTCCTATGGATGAGGTTTTTAGTTTTTGTTATGTATTGTATTTTGTAACCTTTTACAATGTAATTTTAGTTTCATCTATTTATCTAGTTTTTTCAAGACTATTAATCTGATCATTCCTTAAAGATTTTAATTCCTTATAACCATAAAAATATAACAAGTAATGCACCTACATCGGTCTAGAGGGGTCGGGGCGTTACAGTTGGTATCAAAGGATGTTTAGTAAAAAACATGGAAACTAGATTTAGAAGACATAGATTAGGGAAGAGTCCCTAAGATAGTCTTTGAGGATAAACATACAAGAACATCCTAGTATTTTGGTAAGGAATTGATTATGTGGATATTTTAAGAAATACATCTTGGTCAGGATACGAGGAGGTAGAGGTGGCTCTGGCACAGATGTACCTAGGAGTGAAAGGTCCGACAATGAGTTTTAGGCTTGACCTGGGGTATCCAGGTACACGATAATGGGCCTTGTTGGAATCTTGGTTATGACATTCCCGGGGGGATATGATTAGGATAATTCACATTTTCTTTACCAGCCATTATGAAGGATTTTAATGTAAATTATTCCTTATAGAATCCATGTTTATGAGATTAGTTATGGATAGTATTTCAATCTATGTTAAGTGATTTTCTATTTGATATTCATAACCTAATATAGTGTATGACATTATTTAGAAATTATATCTAATGGAATAAGGGGAATCAATACACATGGGTAATGTAGGGATATCCCCACTAAGAAAGTCAACACAGTCAATGTTGGAGCAGATCAGATCATGACCATATTGGGATAACTTAATCAGGTTGTAATGAATCACCATTCTATATTGATTTTGGATTGTTTCTTGCGGTAGAAGCCCCCATATTTTAGAGGGAATGCTAATCCAGTGGTTTCTGAGCAATGGATCAAGTCCTTTGAAAGTATATTCATTTCATTAAGATGCAATGAAAATGAAAAGGTAGTACTGACAATATATTGTATCAAGGGAGACACTGATCAATGGTGGTCCTTGATTCAGAATACTATAGAGGAAGAAAAAAATAGAAGATATGGAATGGATGACTTTTAAGGAAATATTATTCGAAAAATATTTCCCTTGTGAGAAACAAACTAAAATGAAGAGGAAATTCCCTGGATTAATGAAATGGGAAGAAAAATATGTTTCACATTATGTGGCTTCCTTCACAAGGAAAGCCAGATATGTCGTAGATTACACATGTGACTTGGAAGATAAGATTGGTCATTTATTTGAAGGTTTTAAGGCAAGCCTTTGAAGGGAACTGACTTCTCAAAAATTTTCATCATATGATGAAATTGTATCAAGTTCCATCAAAACAGTGAAGGAATTTTCTAGATCAAATTTGTTCAAGGGAAACCAAGATAAAAAATCGGTACTCTAATAACCAAGGGAAAGGTGAAGTGCCAAAGAAGAACATGGGAGAAAATAAATTCCCATTATGCAAGAACTGTGGAACGAATTATCTCAGAAAATAATTGAAAGGCATGGGAGTCTACTATAAGTGTGGAGAAAAGGGTCATATATCTAATTAATTCAAAGGGAAAAAATCCATTTAATGATGTTCAATGAAACAATTGTAGAGAGATTTAATACTATGAAAATGCATGTCCTATGTTCCAAGGAAACATGCCTTAGAAAAGGCCAAGAGAGAAAGGGAGAGCTTATGCGATTACAACCGTAGAAGTTGAAGTTCTTACTGATGTGGTTTTAGGTAATTTAATTGTTTCCTCAAACTTATCCAACAATTTATTAGATTATGAATCATCACATTCATTTATATCTTCCAATTTTTCCAAGAAAATTAGACATTTCTAATTTGATTTAATAAAGGAGTTATTAGTCAAAATTCCTAGGGGATACATCATTTTAACAAAGGCATGTGAACTAGTCCCCATAATGACACATAAAAGAGCTCTAGTTGCTAAACTTGTCATCTTACCAATGACTGAATTTGATATAATTCTCGGTATGAATTTCCTGTAAAACTATGATGCAAATATTTATTACAATAAGAAGGAATTTACAATTTTTGAAAATGGTGTAGAATACCTTATCTTTAGAGTATAAACATCGTCCCTTGATTCTTATCTAGATCCACCACTAGTAGCTCTACTGAATGCAATAATTGTAAAGGACCAATATATATGGGCAAGGAAAGAAATCATCAAATTGAAGATGTGCATATATTTCAAGAATACATTGATGTATTTTCAGAGGATTTACCTGGACATCCTCTAGAGAGGGAAGTTGAGTTATCTATTGAATTAATTACTGGTGATGGAACTATATCAAAGACCCCCTATCAAATGTACACTGTGGATTTAGTGGAGCTAAAGAAAAAACTAGATGAGTTTAGTGAAAAAATATTCATTTGACCTAGTATTTTTCATGGGGATCCCCGATCATGTTTTTCAAGAAGAAAGATATATCAATGAGGCTATGCATTGATTACAGGGAAATCAATGCTATTATAATAAAGAATAAGTATCCTCTACCCCGTATTGATGATTTATTTGATCAAATTCAAGGAACTCAATACTTTTTGATGATTGATCTTCGATTTAGATATCATCAACTGCATGTGAGGAAAGATGATATTCCTAAGACAACGTTTCAAACCAGGTATGGGCATTATGAGTTTACAGTGATGAATTTTGGACTGAAAAATGCACCATATGTTTTCATAGATATAATGTGTCATGACCCGACCCTAACCGGGCTCGAGCCGCAACTACCCCAAGCCCGCCTCCATAGGCCAGGGGCTGGCGACCAGCGCCGAAGGCACAACAACTCAGGGAGGCCTTTGCCTAAGCACCTGTACAAACCCACACGCAGCACACTCAATGCAAAAGTGCAAAGTAAAAAGAAGAGTAAAAGGGTAACTACTATAAATAAACCACAAGAGTGCATCTGCCTCTAAACAGTATAGGGTACAAGCTGAAAAGAAAAGAGGCAAAACACGCGCCCAACCAAAAAGTGCCACAACCCGACAACAGGTAAACAAAAAGAAACAGCTGACGGGTCTCCCACCTAGATCCCGGACACGACCACTGCACGCGGTCCAAGCTCCCAAGCTCCTACGATCCACTGAAGTCAGGCTCCACCTGTCCGTCATCTGCAAGGGCACACCAAGTGCGGGCAAAACCCAAGCAGGGGTGAGTATAAAAATAATCAGTAGGATACCCCAAAGGCTCGAGGGAGCAACAAAGGAGGTGCCGAAGGGTGAGAGGTAGAGAGAACCGAAAAGTAGAGGAGTACAACCAAGGGTGGTAAAAGAGTAACAGCACAACAGAGAGTCCAGCTCAACCAAACAAGAGAAAGGAAGTAGACTCGTCCAGGCACAAGGAGCTGGAAACAGTGAGAAGATGAACTTCCCGTCGAGTCTTCGCCACCTATAGCAGGAGAGTAGACTCCTACAACCACTAGAAGCTAGACATGGAAAGCACGTGGAATACCCCACGCGTCTTCGCCTCTCCTGGAGGGAGAGTAACCAGGCCCAAGAAGTGGGTACTCGAACAAGGTATATACATATCCTTATGCTCAGCAAGACGTACGAACAACGTCGTAAGGGGATCTACGTCCCGTAGCTCAGCCCAAGAAAAGAGTCACCAACAGTCCCAAAAGTAAACTCTATCGATGCCTAGCATCCCACACGTCTACCCCGAACCGCAAGCCAAGGGGATAAATCACCGCACCTCGACACTATCCACTTTGGGCGGCACTAACTCGCCCGCACGGTTTTAGATCGCATCACAAGAACGCTTCTCAGTGGGGAAAGTGGCCCTCGTACTTGAGAGTTCTAGGGAAAGTCAAACCACACCTCGTTACTTCCTTGCAATCGAGAGGTCTCCTCAAAGCCATAGTCATTCCATCACCGACCCGTACAACCAAGGGTCCCACTCCGGTGGTCACGGAGGAAAGCCACAGACTAGCCTAGTAGGAAGGACTGAGTCTGGAATATCAACAGGTGTCCCAATGCCCAGCCCTGCTGGAGGGTAATTCATAACCAGATATCGGGTGTCCCACTACCCAGCCCTGCTGGAGGGTAAACCCTAATACATCATCAGGCGACCCACTACCCAGCCCCCGCTGGAGGGTAAACCATAATAAGATACTGGGTGACCCACTGCCCAGCCCTGCTGGAGGTTAACCATAATAAGATACTGGGTGACCCACTGCCCAGCCCTGCTGGAGGGTAAACCATAATACATCATCAGGAAACCCACTGCCTAGCCCCGCTGGAGGGTAGACCTAGAATAAGTCGACAGGCGACCCACTGCCCAGCCTTGCTGGAGGGTAGACCGGGAACTAGACGACGGGCGACCCACTGCCCAGCCCTGCTTGAGGGTAGACCCTAAGAGGTCGTCGGGTGAACCACTGCCCAGTCTCTACTGGAGGGTAGACCCTAAGTGCGTCAGGTGACCCACTGCCCAGCCCCGCTGGAGGGTAGACCCTAAGAGCATTGGGTGACCCACTGCCTAGTCTCCGCTGGAGGGTAGACCCTAGAAGCCGATGAGTAACCCACTACCCAGCCCCGCTGGAGGGTAAAACCCAGAACTGCTCTGGCCATATCCACTGGAGGGTACAACACTGGCCAACCAAACACGGAGTGGGAATCGCACAACCACCCAACTCCAGCACAACTCACCCCAAGGGGTTCAACGCCTGTTCCATCACGGGGTGCCACTAGCACCGCTACTGGATGATCAATCGAGAACGAAACCAGGGGGAGACCACTCAACCCTGCTGGTCAAACAAACGAGCACAAAGCCAGGGGAAATACACTCCACCCTGCTAACCAAAAAAATGAGCACAAAGGGACCCTCTACGCCGCGAGAGGTCCATGTACGCAAAGCAGAACACATCACGCACTTGGGGCCCACACGACGTGTGGCCCCAAGTCAACCCCAACCAAGCACAAGAACGTCTTAGGTACGAACCACACGTACCTCCAAGCGCTCTCGTATACTCCCAGAGTATACCACGTCTCCAGCCCAAGGGCTATCGTGCACACGACACCCAACGTCAATGCGAAGGCGTGACGTAACAACTCCACCTCAAAGGCCCAAGCACGGCCAACCACATCACTTCAATCATTTACATCACTCACATGGGAGTGCACGTGATCACTCGCCAAAGGTCTACTACAAACACGGTAGAAGGACTGCCACCAGGGCACCTCCACATTTCCACATTTAACAAGATCGTGAAAGAGTCTCTGCACAACCAAACGGACCGCATCGTTGTAATCCTCGTGAAAAAACACGCGAGATTGACTACTTACTCGCCTCCAACGGATACCCGACTGAAAAGTCACCAACACCGCCTACGCCCGAATGACGTCCCGTGATCCCGAGCCTCGGCCCCGAAAACAGTCGGGCGCATCGCACCATTGCGATCCCCTTGGGAAAACACGTCAAAAACACTACCCACATGAGTGCAACAGATATCCGGAGAAAAAGATGCATCCCAGCGCACCGCACACGAGTGGTGCCATGAGGGACCTGCATCCCGGTCCCGAAACCCAACGAACGGATCACATCGTTGCGATCCTCTCGAAAAAGTACACGAAATGGACTACTCACTCATCCAAAACGGTCGCCCGGTGATAAAGCTGGAAATCACCGTCAACTCCTGAAACGGCTCTCGCGGGGCCCGCACCATCGTGCGGAATTAAAGCGGACAGACTACGCCAACGCGATGCCCTCAGAAAAACACCCAACATCGACTGCTCACACGCCCCGAATGGACGTCCGACAAAAAAGTCGTGAAACGCTGCACACAGCTCGAAATACGGGTCGTGGGGCCTGCTCCTCAACATCGGATTCAACGCTCGAACCCACCCTGGAAAACTTTGCTCCGACGCCAGGGTCCCAACGCAACTGACGGCGCTCAAAACGGACGTCCGATGCGTCCGCGCCGCCCAAAACAAGTTCCCCCAGGAAAACGACAAACCACTTAAAGACGCGTCGCATCTCCGCGGCCCCCTCGTTTCGGGAATTAAAAATTCCCGAAACCATCTCAAAAGTCCCGCCGCTGCGTCGGTCCCATGACGCCACAGACGGCGCGCAAAACGGACGTCCATAGTGAAAGCTACGGACGTCGGAAGTTAGAAAGGGGGGGGGGGGGGAACCCATTGGGCCGGACCGGCCCGGTCAGGCCGGTCCGCCCACAGCCGGCCCGCGGCCCGGCTGCGGCCTGCCGACATCCGACCGGCCCGGATGGCCGGTCTCGCTGCGCCCCCACGGAGACCCGCGGTTCGCGGGTCTCTGTCCACCGAGGTCGCGCCGCGCCGCGACCCCGGGTCGTCGTCCCGTGCCGGCGCCCTCGGCCCGCCGCCGCCGAGCCACAGGCCGCCGCTCACGGCCAGCGTTGGAAAACGCCGCCACCAGCAGGAGCCACTCCGCCTGGCCACTGAACCACCGCGACGCCCCGCGGCTGCCTCCTCGGACCGAAGCCGGGCCGCCGCGCCTCCTTCCGCCGAAGCTCCAAAACCGGCCGGAAAACCTCCAAAAACCCGCAAACTTCGGCGATCGATTGCGAACGCCTCCAAACTCCGATTTCGAATCCAAAACAAGCGTCGGAAAGAGATAAATGCATACTACATGACCATGGAATTTGTTTGAAGATTAAACGACAATCCGGTGCTAAAATTTGTGTTCAAAGGGGGGGTTCGGGATTTAAAACTCAAACAACACCACCTACTTCGCTGGGCTTCGCCCGGAGCTTCGCGTCGATCCGTCAGCACCACCGCACCTTGCCGGAGTCTCCTCGTCGGAGTTCACCTCACCAGAGGTGAAGGAGGGGGAAGAGGGTTTGAGGAAGAAGAAGAAGAAGAATGAGAAAGGGGGGGTTGGGGGTGTTTAAGTACAAATCACTTAAACGCCCGCCCGACAGCCCCGAACCCGAACTCCCGACGGGGTCGGGATTTAGCCTCCCCTAGGCTAAGAACCATGCTCTGAGTGCAACGGCGGTCTCAGAATTTTATTCCGAGACCCCGTTCAAAAGTTACTAAACTTAGCGCCCGAGGATGCCAAATTACGAAAATGCCCCTGGGGCCATTTTTCACAAACGGCCCGCGCCCGCAAAACTTACACCCCTCCTAGGGTAAACGGAACGCTCCGAATTCAACGGTGCCCTCGGTTTTTCAATCTGAGCCACCGTTTAAGAGATACTAGCATTTTTCCATTAAACGAATAAATTAATTAATTTATTCATCCATTTAACGTTCCGGGAGCGGGAGAGGTGTCCAAAAATCCCGCGCCGACAAGTTTTATGTCGTTCCTAGGGTAAAAACCCCATTCCGGACCCATCCGTACACTCGGATCCATGATCCGGAACTCCGTTTAGGAGTTATTTTATTTATTTATCATTTCCAGTGTGAACGCACTGAAAATTTAATTCCGGCCACACTGGGGCTCGGAATCGCACGCCGTCTGAAGGATCTGCTCAGGAATATCATCAAGAATATTCCAAAGTCCTTAGTAGAAAAACCCGAGTTCTTACATCATTCCCTCCTTCAAGATTTTCGTCCTCGAAAAGCAAAACCACGGAACAACATAGCGTACTAAGCCCACACCTGGCTTTCCCGTACCCAAAAGAACCCACACATAGCTCTGCGTCACCGCAAACAGACCAAAGGATTGATCTGTTCATGCAAGGTCGGTCCTTGTTGACGTCGTGCACCCACTCCAGACTTTGGGGTTATGGAAAGGCGGTACGGTACCTCGCCATCCCTTTGCACAGTCTCTAACGGCCCGAAGGCTCTCAGGGGTAGCTCACCTCCCCGATCAAACCTCTACGTCACACGCCACGACTGGAATCACCACCCGCACCTGAAACAAGGCCCAGTGATTCCCTCATTCAAAATATCCATATGGTGAGACACCCAAGGATATCTGGTCATACGAGATTCCACAGTCGATGCTCTATTACACGCTCAAAAGGCGAAGGATCCAACACCATCGACTAAAGAAAAAGGGATCACGCCTTTTACTTTACCAACACAGGGTTACACCGACGCCCTACGCCACCCTGGTAAAAACTCAAACAAGGATCCAGGAGAAAAGAATTTCACACGCAGAGCCTAACAATTCTACAGCAATAAGTAGAAGTGTCGCAAGGGGTACCTCTCACCATCCCGTGCTCTGCAGGATCGTAGACATCCAAGCTCGCGGCTACCCGCAGTCCCAACCGTTAGCTCCCGGAGCCTGACGTGGACCGCCTAGTGGTGACGGGGAAATCTCATAATGTCGTCCCCCACTACCATCTCCTCCCGTTCCTCTGCTAGCACCACCTCTCTGGACACCACTCTGACCACGACACTGCCTCTATCGTGGTGGTGCGTCTGCTGCTTGCCCGAAGCTCTCAGCAACTCGGGTCGGGCAGCCTCATGCCAAGTGACCTTTCTCGTCACAAGCATAGCACCAGCTCTCTCTGGGCTGACCTGGTGTCCTCTAGAGCCACTGTGGTGTACAACCACGGCCCGAGATCCACTCACAGAAGGGCATCCTCGGCTGAGGCCCTGCGCCTTTTCGTCACAGTGGTATATGACCACATCTCCGGAACCGGCAGTGGGAAGGCCACCTGCATCAAGATCCTGTCCTCCGGCGCCTGATAACTATGGCAGACGTCCCAGCTCCGTCGCGCCAACTGCCACTACCAACCACAAAACATGACAGGAATCCCTCTATCACCAGCGCCTGCTCTAGCACCCCGATATATGTGGAAATGCCCAAGGGTACTGTGAAAGCACGAATCTCTCGGTGGAGACCCTGGTCAAACTTCTTACGCTCGGAGGTTATCGTCATGGACCATGTCCGGGTAAAAGCATACACGGTTTTCAAAATTAGCCGCGTACTTGGCCACCGTCATCCCTCCTTGCTGAAACTGCAGGAGCTCCTAAATCCGAACGGAGCGCAAATAGGAGGGAAAAAACTCCTCACGGAGCAACAACTGAAATTCGTCCAACGAAAGCGATGACTCGCCATGAAAATGAGTCACCAAACTCCATCAATGCTAAGCTACTCCATGAAAAAGGGTGGCTTCCAAAGCCACTCTCTAATCTGTCAGCGACTGCAGAAGCCTGAAAAGCCAAACCACTACCTCGAGCCAAACCTATGCTACCTCAGGGTCTGGCTCACCACTGAACCTCAGCGGTCTCTGCCACTGGAACTCACAGAGCGCGCTCAACCTGTGCTCAAGCTCAGCCTGCTCTGCTGAAACTGCCTGCTGCTCAACAGGTGGGGGTGCTGCCACTGACCCACCCGGAGAAAGGGCTCGCATGATGGGTCCTGGACTGTGGCCTCGTAGCTCACATGGTATTCGTCACGAACCAAAGCTGGTATCAGGGCTGGCTGTCTTCGCGGATACATCCTGAATATTATGAAGGAGTGCCGCGGTCAGATGAGCATATATGTATATACCACAATGACAACGATGGGGAGCTGACTCAGGAGGGACAGTCAAAGACTCGGTCCTATGTGATGCACAAAAAAATTTCCCCGCAACGAGTGTCTCAGCATGCCGAGTCGACAAGCGGGTTATCAGGGTCCTGGTGAATGGATATGTCGGCCACCGCACCATCACTGGACTACCTGGCCTGAGAGCCACTCTCGAGACATGTTAACACTGTTGACCTAAATCCCAACCAATTATTCTTTTAGGGACGTCCGCACAACGTCCCAAGGAATGAACCACCTCTGATACCACTTTGTCACGACACGACCCTACCCGGGCTCGAGCCGCAACTACCCCAAGCCCGCCTCCATAGGCCAGTGGCTAGCGACCAGCGCCAAAGGCACAACAACTCGGGGAGGCCTTTGCCTAAGCACCTGTACACACCCACACACAACACACTCAATGAAAAAGTGCAGAGTAAAAAGAAGAGTAAAAGGGAAACAACTATAAATAAACCACAAGAGTGCATCAACCTCTAAATAGTACTGGGTACAAGCTGAAAAGAAAAGGGGAAAAACACACGCCCAACCAAAAAGTGCCACAACCTGGAAATGGGTAAACAAAAAGAAACAGCTGACGGGTCTCCCACATGGATCCCGGCCATGACCACCGCACGCGGTCCAAGCTCCCAAGCTCCTACGCTCCACTGAAGTCATGCTCCACCTGTCCGTCGTCTGCAAGGGCACACCAAGTGCGGGAAAATCCCAAGCAGGGGTGAGTATAAAAATACTCAGTAGGATACCCCGAAGGATCAAGGGAGAAACAATGGAGGTACCGAAGGGTGAGCGGTAGAGCGAACAGAAAAGTAGAGGAGTACAACCGAGGGTGCAGTAAAGAGTAACAGCACAGCAGAGAGTCTAGCTCAACCCAACAAGAGAAAGGAAGTAGACTCGTCCAAGCACAAGGAGCTGGAAATAGTGAAAAGATGAACTTCCCGTCGTGTCTTCTCCACCTATAGAAAGAGAGTAGATTCCTCCAACCACGAGAAGCTAGACACACAAAGCACGTGGCATACCCCGCGCATCTTCGCCTCTCCTGGAGGGAGAGTAACCAGGCCCAAGAAGTGGGTACTCGAACAAGGTATATACATATCATTATGCTCAGCAAGAAGCCCGAACAACGTCGTAAGGGGATCTCCGTCCCGTAGCTCAGCCCAAGAAAAGAGTCGCCAACAATCCCAAAAGTAAAATCCATCTATGCCCAGAATCCCGCACGTCTACCCCGAACCGCAAGCCAAGGGGCTCAATCACCGCACCTCGACACTATCCGCTTTGGGCGGCACTGACTCGGCCGCACGGTTTTAGATCGCATCACAAGAACGCGTCTCGGTGGGAAAGTGCCCCTCGTACTTGAGTGTTATAGGGAAAGTCAAACCACTCCTCGTCACTGCCCTGTAGTCGAGAGGTTTCCTCAAAGCCATAACTGTTCCATCACCGACCCGTACAACCAAGGGTCCTGCTCTGGTGGTCACGGAGGAAAGACACAGACTAGCCTAGTAGGAAGGACTGAGTCTAGAATATCAATGGGTGTCCCACTGCCCAGCCCTGCTGGAGGGTAATTCATAACCAGATATCGGGTGTCCCACTGCCCAGCCCTGCTGAAGGGTAAACCCTAATACATCGTCAGGAAACCCACTGCCCAGCCCCGCTGGAGGGTAAACCATAATAAGAGAGTGGGTGACCCACTGCCCAGCCCTGCTGGAGGGTAAACCATAATAAGATATTGGGTGACCCACTACCCAACCCTGCTGGAGGGTAAACCCTAATACATCATCAGGAGGCCCACTGCCCAGCCCCGCTAGAGGGTAGACCTGGAATAAGTCGACAGGAGACCCACTGCCCAGCCTTGCTGGAGGGTAGACCTGGAACTAGACAACGGGCGACCCACTGCCTAGCCCTGCTGGAGGGTAGACCCTAAGAGGTCGTCGGGTGACCCACTGCCCAGTCTCTACTGGAGGGTAGACCCTAAGTGCATCGGGTGACCCACTGCCCAGCCCCGCTGGAGGGTAGACCCTAAGAGCGTCGGGTGACCCACTGCCCAGTCTCCGCTGGAGGGTAGACCCTAGAAGCCGATGAGTAACCCACTGCCCAGCCCCGCTGGAGGGTAAAACTCAGAACTGCTCTGGCCATATCCACTGGAGGGTACAACACTGGCCAACCAAACACGGAGTGGGTATCGCGCAACCACCCAACTCTTGCACAACTCACCCCGAGGGGTTCAGCGCCTGTTCCACCACGGGGTGCCACTAGCACCGCTACTGGCCGATCAATCGAGAACGAAACCAGGGGGAGACCACTCAACCCTGCTGGTCAAACAAACGAGCACAAAGCCAGGGGAAATACACTCCACCCTACTAACCAAACAAACGAGCACAAAGGGACCCTCTTCGCCACGCGAGGTCCAAGTACGCAAAGAAGAACACATCACACACTTGGGGCCCACACGATGTGTGGCCCCAAGTAAACCCCAACCAAGCGCACGAATGTCTCAAGTATGAACCACACGTACCTCCAAGCGCTCTCGTATACTCCCAGAGTATACCACGTCTCCAACCCAAGGGCTATCGTGCACACGGCACCCAATGTCAACGCGAAGGCGTGACGTAACAACTCCACCTCAAAGGCCCAGGCACGGCCAACCACATCACTTCAAGCATTTACATCACTCACACGGGAGTGCACACGATCACTCTCCAAAGGTCCGCTACAAAAACGGTAGAAGGGCCGCCACCGGGACACCTCCACATTCCCACATTTAACAAGATCGTGCAAGAGGCTCCGCACAACCAAATGGAGTGCTCCGTTGTAATCCTCACGGAAAAACACGTGATATCGACTACTTAATTGCCTCCAAAGGATACCCGACGAAAAAGTCACCAATACCGCCTCACACCCGAATGACGTCCCGTGATCCTGAGCCTCGGCCCCGAAAACAGTTGGGCGCATCACACCATTGTGATCCCCTCGGGAAAACACGTCAAAAGAACTACCCAGATGAGTGCAATGGATATCCAGAGAAAAAGATGCATCCTGGCGCACCGCACACGAGTGGTGCCGTGTGGGACCTGCATCCCGGTCCCGAAACCCAACGAACGGATCGCACCGTTGCGATCCTCTCGAAAAAGTACACGAAATGGACTACTCACTTGTCCAAAACGGTCGCCCGATAATAAAGATGGAAATCACCATCAACTCCCAAAACGACCCTCGCGGGGCCCGCACCATCATGTGAAATTACAGCGTGCAGACTGCGCCAACGCGATGCCCTCGGAAAAACACCCAACATCGACTGTCACACGCCCCGAACGGACGTCCGACAAAAAAGTCGTGAAACGCTACACGCAGCTCGAAAGACGGGTCGTGGGGCCCGCACCTCAACTTCAGCTTCAACGCTCGAAACCACCCTGGAAAACTTTTCCCCTGATGCCAGGGTCCCAATGCAACTAATGGCGCTCAAAACGGATGTTCTATGCGTCCGCGCCACCCAAAACAAGTTTCCCCCGGAAAACGACAAACCACTTAAAGACGCGTCGCGCCTCCGTGGCCCCCTCGTTTCGAGAATTAAAAATTCCTAAAACCATTTCAAATGTCCCGTCTCTGCGTCAGGCCCGCGCCGCCGCAGACGGCGTGCAAAACGGATATCCGTAGAGAAAGCTACGGACGTCGGAATTTAGAAGGGGGGGGGGGCACCCCTTGGGCCGGACCGGCCCGGTCCGCCCACAGCCGGCCTGCGGCCCGGCCGCGGGCCCAGATCACCTCGCCACGGCCATCTGGCTGCGGCTTGCCGAAATCCTATCGGCCTGAATGGCCGGTCTCGCTGCGCCCCCGCGGAGACCCGCGGTTCGCGGGTCTCTGTCCACCAAGGACGCGCCGCGCCGCGACCCCGGGTCGTCGTCCCGTGCCGGCGCCCTCGGCCTACTGCCGCCGAGCCAAAGGCCGCCGCCCACCGCCAGAACCGGAAAACACAGCCGCCAGTAGGAGCCGCTTCGCCTGGCCACCAAACCACCGCGACGCCCCGCGGCCGCCTCCTCGGACCGAAGCCGGGCCGCCGTGCCTCCTTCCGTCGGAGCTCCCAAACCGGCCGAAAAACCTCCAAAAACCCGCAAACTTCGGCGATCGATTGAGAACGGCTCCGAACTCCGATTTCAAATAAAAAACAAGCTTCCGAAAGAGAAAAATGCATACTACACGACCATGGATTTTTTTCTAAGATTAAACGACAATCTGATGCTAAAATTGGGGTTCAAAATGGGGTTTAGGATTTAAAACTCAAACAACACCACCTACTTCACTGGGCTTCGCCTGGAGCATCGCGTCGATCCGCCGGCACCACCACACCTTGCCAGAGTCGCCTCACCAGAGCTCGCCTCGCCAGAGGTGAAGGAGGGGGAGGAGGGTTTGAGGAAGAAGAAGAAGAAGAAGGGGGGGGGGGGTGTTTAAGTACAAATCACTTAAACGCCCGCCCGACAGCCCCAAACCCGAACTCCCAACGGGGTTAGGATTTAGCCTCCCCTAGGCTAAGAACCACACTCTGAGTGAAACGGAGGTCTTGGAATTTTATTCCGAGACCCCGTTCAAAAGTTACTAAACTTAGCGCCTGAGGCTGTCAAATTACGAAAACACCCCTGAGGCCATTTTTCACAAACGGACCGCTTCCGCGAAGCATACACCCCTCCTAGGGTAAACGGCACGCTCCGAACTCAACGGTGCCCTCGGTTTTCCAATACGAGCCACCGTTTAAGAGATACTAGCATTTCTCCATTAAACAAATTAATTAATTAATTTATTCATCCGTTTAACGTTCCGGGAGCGGGCGAGGGGTCCAAACATCCCGCGCCGACAAGTTTTATGTCGTTACTAGGGTAAACACCCCATTCCGGACCCATACGTACACTCAGATCCCTGATCCGGAACTCCCTTTAGGAGTTATCTCACTTATTTAGAATTTACAGTGTGAACACACTGGAAATTTAATTCCGGCCACTCCGGGGCTCGGAATCGCATGTCGTCTGAAGGATCTGCTCTGGAATATCATCAAGAATATTCCAAAGTCTTTCATAGAAAATCTCGGGTTCTTAAATAATGAATAGTGTTTTAAATGAATATCTTGATTGCTTTGTTGTGCTATTCAATAATTATATCCTAGTATACTACAAAAGCTATGAAGACCCTGAGAATCACTTACAGATTATTCTGAAAACTATTAGAAGGAATGAATTATATGGGAAGTTCAGCAAGTGAAAATTCTGGCTTCAATTAGTTTCTTTTCTAGGCCATATTATCTCTAAGGATGGAATCCTAGTTGATCCTTCAATGTCAAAGGCAATCCATGATTGGTCCATGCCAACAAAAATTACCGAGGTACATAGTTTTATTGTCTTAGCAGGTTACTATTGAAGTTTCATTATGAATTTCACCTGACTAGCTAAACCGGTAACCATGCTCACAGGTAAAGGGGTTAAGTTTGTATGGATGAAAGAATGTACAGAATGCTTTGATGAATTGAAATGAATACTGGTCAATGATCCAATTTTGACTCTTCCATCCGGAAATAAGGTATTTTTTATATTCATTGATGCGTCAAAGAATGGAATGGGTTGCTTTATTTTAAAAAATGGTAAAGTTATTGAATATGCATCAAGGTACTTGAATAGTCATGGGAAAAATTACCCAACACATGATCTTGAGTTAGGAGCTGTAATATTTTCTCTAAAAATATGGAGACATTATCTTTATGGTGAAAAATGTGATATATACACAGATCGCAAGAGTTTAAAATACATTTTCACAAAAAAGAACTAAACATGAGGCAAAGGAAATGGCTTGAGTTACTCACAGATTATGATTGTTCAATACACTGCCACCTAAGAAAGGCAAATAGGGTGGCAGATGCATTAAGTAGTAAAGATCATAGACTTCTGACACAAATGAGGATTGAGAGAGATCCTATATTCATGGATCAACTAAAGATGGATATGGGAATTGTTAAGGAAGGGGAAACATCTTTCTTTTTTCAAATTATTGCTAAACCATCTTTACTAGAGAAAATAAAAATCACTCAATATGATGGTGAAAATCTACACAAGAAAATTATTGTTGTTAATGATAGGAGATTGGAAGACTTTGTGTATGAGGAAGGAGTTCTAAAGTTTGGGAATAGGTTATGCGTCCCATCAGTACCTGAGCTAAAAATGGAACTATTAGACAATGATCATAGCTCAAATTTCTCTATACACCCGGGTAACATAAAGATGTATTGATATCTAAAGGAATATTTTTGGTGGGATAATATGAAGAGGGAAATTGCTGACCATGTGTCAAAGTGTCTAGTTTTTCAACAAGTGAAGGTCGGGATACAACATCCTAGAGGAGGGATGCAACCTCTACCTATTCCTATGTTGATCTGGGATAACATTACGATTGATTTCTTCACCGGACTACCGAGTACACCTAGAATAAATGATTAAATATGGGTAATTGTTGATCGTCTCACAAAATCATCAAATTTCCTTCCTATAAGAGAGGATTTACCACTTGAGCACCTAGAAATACTTTATATTAATTATGTTTCAAGACTTCATGGGGCACCTCTATCGATTGGGTTTGATATAGATCCCCGGTTTACCTCAAAATTCTAGAAAATTCTCCAGAAGGATTTGAATACTGAGCTTTGTAAGAGTACTTCTTTTCACCCCAAACTGATAGACAATCTTAAAAGTCTATTCAAACTCTGTTAGATATACAGAGATCATGATCTATTAACTTTCAAGGTATGTGGGATCAATACTTGCCTTTGGTGGAATTTTCCTACAACAATAGTTTCCATTCTAGTATTCAAATGGCACCATATAAAGCATTATATGGAAAGAGATGTCGAACTAAAAATTATTGGGACAAAGTTAGTGAGGGGAAACTTATAGGCCCAAAACTTATTGAAGAGACCACGACAAAGGTGAAGACAATCCAAGCCCATATTAAAGCATCCCAAAAGTAGGCAGAAGAGTTATGCTGACAACTGGAGAAAAGATTTTGAAATCCAAGTGGGAGATCATGTCTTTCTGAAAGTATGTTCATGGAAGGGTTTCTTAAGGTTAGGTAAGAAAGGAAAACTAAGCCCTAGGTACATCAGACCATTTGAAATTTGGGAAGGAATCAGAGCTGTATCTTACAATTTAGTAATTCCACCAATTTTCTCCAAAGTTCATGATGTGTTCCATGTGTCATTGTTGAAGAAATACTTGCTAGAACCAATGCATGTAATCACCTATAAAGAAATAGGACTGGAACCTGATTTGACTTACTATGAAGAGCCTGTTGGAATTCTTGACACAAGGGAGAATGTATTGAGAAATTAGACAACTCGTATAGTAAAGGTTCTTTGAAGAAACCAGAATATGGAGGAAGAAACATGGGAATGAACCTGAGGATGTTATGAAGTAGAACCACCCACATCTTTTTGGTGGGATTTATACATAAAGTTTTGAGGATGAAATTTCTGAAGGAGGGAATAATATAACACCCCAAACATTTTATGGTATGATTCTCTTAAATACATTCTATTCATAGACAATATTTCATAAAGAATTTTGTTCCTTTGAAACCAAACTTGGTTATTTAGGGTATAGTCATAACCTAGACATTAAACATACATTTTCCACGTCTTTGTTTTGAATTTCAAAAAACGATCATCTAGATTTGTGACCTGTAAGTGATTTTGAGTCTGATAGAACCAACTTTATTTTTTATGAATAGTAACATACCCTTAAGAATAGTAATATAAATAGTAATATGACCCTTATGAATATTAAACAATTATAATATTTATTTTCTTAATGTAATAAGATAATGATATCTTAATTAATTTTTCAATATGATATAAAACTAATTATACCTTTAAAATTGTTATTTTTCGAATTAATTATGATTTTATATAAAAATTAAATTAAAAATACTTATAAAATTATTTTGAAAAAATAGAGTTAAATTTTTAATTCTACATGTTGAAAAATGGTTAGGGTTAATTATTGGGATTTTTCTAAAATACTTGAATTTTACGTGTATAGTAAAAGTATAGTTTTAAGTTTTCGGTAGTTTAATGATATCATAATGATATAAAAATTAATTTAAACGGGTGGTATACTTTTTTACAGTAAAATATGATATGAGGTGTCCCAATTGGCTGAAACCATTGGAAAATACCATGGGAAAGCCCATGGTTTTGTGAAAACCACTAATGAGGTGTCCCTTTTAATAAATTAAAACTTCCCTCTTAATTACTATAAATAACCACTCACCCCTTCATTTTATTTACTTACAGACTCATTATCCTCGTATTTCTGGTATTATAACCTCTCTAGGAGTCCTCCCAAGGTTTTGTCAAACCCCCAAGGTCCCAACTTTCACGTTTTGGGAGTTACTCTACAAGGTAAGAGAATCTACCACCCTTCTCTTTTCTTAAAGCTTTCATTTTATGTTTTATATGTTATTTTAAATTGAATTATGTTGGTATATGATATTATATATTCCCATTTCTGTATATATTATTTAGGAGTGATGAGAGACCCCCTTTCTATCATCAATATATTTTGTGAAATTTTAAGTGACGCCGTTAGGCTGCCCAATTTTCGTGGGAGATTTCTCAATTTTTCTTCTATTTTGAGTTCCTTTCTATTATAATTTTTTCCTCATACCCCCTAATCCATATTATATGATAATTATAGTACCATATATGAACTAGAATTATATTATACTAATGGAATATTTCATCATCATCTATCTTTCCCCCTTCTCTTATAATAAAAAACAAAACACCGTCATAGATGTGTTAATTTATCACATTCTAGGACGATAGATTCTCAATTTTCATTACCATGTTAAATTCTAGTCATTTAACAATTTTTATAGTTGCAATAGATTATAATATATTAATTTCATCTCATTAATGTTCTGTAATCTTTACACAGTCATAATATAAAATAATAACACAAAACAAGTTCATTGTGCACAAAACCGCCAAGCTAAATCCAAGCATTTATCAATGACTTTTAAAAAATGATTCATCCTCATGTATATAACCCAGAATAATTATAATATAATTTATTTATCTTTAATTCAACTAATAATATATATTAACAACTCTGGATGTTTAACCACATTTCAAACGAACTTCCATTCATGAATACAAGTAAACGAATCATAAATACCAAGGAAGAAAATGCTTACAAAACAATAAAAATGAACCTATTAAACCCATAAAAAGGGTCATGAATGAACCAAATGAGGTTATAATAAATCAATTACATGTAAAAGAGGTTGTTTACATTTTAATTAATAAAGAAAAATTTTATTATTCAGGTCATTAAAACAAACAAAGAACACACTCGAGCATAAGGTAAGAGGTTTCTCATCTCACTTTTAATTCCATGAGATTTCCATTATTAGCCACTTATTTCTTGTATGTGGTATATGTGTATTGACATTTTATATATAATATCATGATTCTATTTATATTTATGGTATTATGTTAATTTTTTAGTGATTAATGACTTTTGGTCATACGATTCAATTGATTACAACCTGGTAAGTGACTTTGTCTGAATTTTCATTTCATGGTGACCTACATGGTATTGTTCACCTAATATTTCTTATGTGCTGTATATACTACTCATTTTAGATCATATTTTACTTGAAATTATAATTTTGGTAAATATACATTTTCTTGTATCGTGGATATTACTATTACTTTAAGCCGTATACCATTTCACATATGGTGATAATTTGGAAAGATGTTTTAACTATAGAAATATTGATGAATCCATATTCCTTAATCTCTATAGATATTGAAAAATAATATTTCTCTTGTATTAAATCAATGTATAATGAATTATTTGGACTTTAAGTGGCGGGTGGGGAGCACTATAGCCCCTCTATTCATCGGTAGGTCTATTGAGACAAATCAGATGGCGACAAACCCTTCGAGTTTGTTTACAAAAATCAGACTGGTTTCTACCCGCAGAACTAAACCATTTTAATGGTATTATGGTATCATGTTCCAGATACATGATGTCCAATTAATAAGAATTTTCTTTATTCATTATCTATTATTAATATCCAAGAGTTTTTTACTATGACAAAATCTATGGATGCAATTTCATTCTCAATTTATTAATGTCATGAGTTTTTCATTTATTGACATTGCCATAATTATTATGTCAAGTTTTTTATGATTAAATTATTATTGAATTCAAGATTATACTATTTTTAACCCTTTCTAAGCATTTGAGATCACCCCTTTCATTGTTTACCTTCAACTAGTGATGAAGATGAGATCATTTATTGAGTTCCTATGGATGAAATTTTTAGTTTTTTAATGTATTATATTTTGTAACCTTTTAAAATGTAATTTGAGTTACATATATGTATCTAGTTCCTTAAAGACTATTGAACTTATCATTCCTTCTGGATTTTCATTCCCTATAACCATGCCAATATAAAAAGTATTGCACCGACTCCATTCTAGAGGGGTCGGGGAATTATAGTGTGTTGATATTCATAGAAAGGGAATTGTTTTTCTATCCACCCATACATTAATGGAAATGGTTCTATGAGATGATGCAGAGGTTTACCTTCTTGTATATTCCCCAAAAACACATAAATTCAGGAAAGAGTACGAATGACCAGATTAATTAGTTGACCCTATGATAGTACAACCACCATCATTAGAGTATAAGCCCTAACCCTGGTATATACATCCCAAGATGGGAATAGACATCAACTGAAAAACATGGCAATGAAACCTTCTAATCTAAGCATTGGTGAGACGTCCGTTTGAAGTCCATATCCCCAGGTAGTATATAGTCTCTATTCGAGGGTCACACAATATGACCCAACAATCTATTGAGGCTGAAGAGATGGGTGAGTTCGACTGTTGTGAGCTCCCGGCATAGGCCCATTCACCTTCAGAAATGACCATATCCAAGCTTCAAATGGGATAAGAGAGCAAGGATGGATAGGGTGATTAAGTAATATCTCTACCATAACTAGTAGGCTATTTTTCAATGAGGACACATGGTCAGTATCATCCTAAGTATTATCTACTAGAAGAAACTCGTCATACATATTTCCAAGGTGGGGGAGACCTCTAAGATGGTGGATATTCCATAAGCTGATTCAAACCTCCCCATGTGAAAAATGGAAGGTTTTGGTGCTTTAATACTAGTATATTAGCATCTCAGGAAGGATTTCTCTTGGAGAGAAAGTTGTGAAATGGTAAAACCATGCCTCCTGATTTATGTTCACCTCCTTCAACTGATAATGAATGGGTACTCTTGGGTGACTAGTCTCAAAGAAGTGTTGCAACACCTACAATTTCCTTGAGTCTATACTGATACCTAAAATATGATAACATTATCTAGAATTTTAATAGCTATAAACTCTCCTTTTGAGAAAATATTGGCCCAATCATGACCTTATGGTGCTTCTATGAGAATGAAAGAAGTATTGGGTTCGACCAATGGAAAAAGAAACATAATCATGAAGACCAAATAAAAAAAGTGACAGTTTCACAGATAATGGGTAAGCTAGGAGATCTAGCATAAGGATATAATTTAAGAAGATATCACAAGGAACAATGTAGGATTGAATATGTCCCTCACTGTCCTCAATCATGTTTTCCCTCGTTTGGTTAGATTTCATCAAAATCCATGGAAGAGCCATTCCAGCATGCACAAAAAGATCCAAAGCCCAACAAAGTCATTTCAATGAGAATATGGTTGGATAACGGCCACAAAAAATAGATGAGGGCCTTAAAAGATGGTCTGAATGGGGATCTACATACAGCTCCCAGAAACGGTACACAGAAATCATTTCTTGTGTACTGCACGGTACACGGAAGCAATCCTCGCATTCTAATACGGTACGGGGAAGCTATACCACATATAGCTGCGATATGAGACAGTCTCTCGAGGCACTGGCCCATGGAGTGTTGGATGAAAAAACAGAAGGGTTCATGGAAAGAAGAAACCATGAACCAAGGCCTCTCTATGCTGATATTTGAACTTTATATTTAAAAGTTTATGTTCTGATTTGTAAGGCTTAAATTCTAGTTCACCAGTTTAAGTTCGTTGTGCGGGACATGAAAACCGTGTAGAATTATCCTATACCGAGGTCCATATTTTAGTTTTAAACTCCACAATGTAGTTAATGAAATACAAAAACCGGTTTTGGGGTAGAAGAAGTTGTGAAGAGTATGGTTTGTGGCACATACAAAGCAGTTCGTGAATACAGATTTTACAAAAGAGACAGTACACAGATGGAGAGAAAGGTGAGGGAGGGTCAAGAGTACTTTTCACCATGAGGAATGGTAAAAGAAAAATGACATGGGACCTATATATAGGTGAGTTCCCCTCCTACTGGACCTATATTTACTACCACAAACCACATCAGTTCAGGACCACTTCTATATCAGAATAGTCTCCTCTTCATTCCGAATTAACCCCATTATGATGGGGGAATTTGTAGGGTCTTAAAAACTTTTCAAAGGTAAGAAAATGCTGCCACAATAACTTTTCCGATGGAAGAAAGCATTATTATTGGTCCAGTAAATTGAATGGATGAAAATTTAGTTTCAAAATTTGGAATTAATCTGAATAAATTAAATTTCTCAATGATTTTTAAGTGACCCACGTACCATCACTAAGAAGGGTTCTCGAAACACATGAACTGTAAACCACCAATACACGGAAGGACCCATGAGGCACAAGAATGTGGATTGATGGACAACAAACCTAGGAACCCACAAACCACATCGTTAGTTGAATGAAGCGTGTGAATGACATATGCATACGATCTCATGAACTCAGTAGTTCATGGAAGAATCAAATCGGTAGGGTTCCATGAACCATTACTTGTGAACCAAAACCTCCACAAACCCAGGATGACTGAGTCTTCCATGGATCGAGATATCTCTTAATGGGATTCCACAAATGGTGTCACATTACCATAAATATGATTTTACCCAATTATATATAAAAGGCGAGGACAAGGAAGAAGAAGATAATGGACAGAGAAAGTATGAAGGTGACCCTAGAGTTTGGAAGAAAGAATTCAGAGTGTATTTCCACTGTGGTTTCAAATCATCAATGAAGTTAAAATCACAAACCCTGTTTTGGAAGGTATTTTCATCTGAGAACCATAAAAAGAAGGAAATTAATAATGATGGGGAACCCATGAACCTAATTGGTTTCATCGGGAACCACAAATTCGTCGCGGAGGAACTCCCCACGAACGATAGGATCTAGGACCCTCGTTCCATATGATGTTCCATATAGTGTACCATAATGTGGATTGAACCCCACAACGCATAATGCATCAGTACGTAGATGGAACCCAAAGTAGCTTGGGGGAATTCATCTAGGACCGCGTACCACTTTGGTTCGCGGTGGTCTATGCCCAAGCCCGCATACTTCTTCGGTATGTAGACGACCCCTCTACCCACATATCCCTATGGTATGAAGAGATCCCCCCCATCCCGGATGAGAAAATGGTACGCGGAATGGGGTGTCTTAGGGTGTGCTTCCCTCCAACTCTAATCTCACCGATCCACTACCATCCAGTCCTCCATAGACCCTCCATGAACTAGTCCCCCAACTTCATACCAAAGCTTTCTCCAAAGCCACTAAACTCATATGATCAGATCATCAGACCCATCAACGCACCCCTTTGAGTCTACATACCCATGGTAAGTGGAGTTACAAAGGCTCTTCCCACAATATTCTAGACTAACTATATGTCTGTAAGTCTACATTCCCCTGGTAACCCAGATTCCATTCTTGGGACACTGATGTGAACCTCCCTGTTCTAGGGATTAATGGGTCATCACTTGCTTTTCTATTCAATGAGGAACAAAGATAAATCGAAGGAATCATGTTCGTTAGTCCTTTTGATGAAAGGCAAAATTCCACCCCTTTCCTAGAATGAATTCCATGGAACTCCCACTAAAGTAAGTCCCTAATATTATGAGATCCATGCCACAT
Source organism: Viscum album (assembly GCA_963277665.1). Lineage (NCBI taxonomy): Eukaryota > Viridiplantae > Streptophyta > Magnoliopsida > Santalales > Viscaceae > Viscum > Viscum album. The sequence goes on from OY728140.1 coordinate 1,197,573,980, forward strand.
GGCCCCCCAATGTCATCCCACATTGAAGGGTTCATTGCTTCATGCCCTCTCCCACCATCGCTTTGGATTATTCCACCATAGGCCCGCGCTCTCCCATCAGTAGGAGAAGAGGTGAGAGGATGGCTGGATCTCTCACATCCTGTAGTTTCTCACACCGATTTTGACTCAAGTGGGCTTAGAGATTTGTGATGATCAAAAAATATAAACAACAAATCCATTTTGAACTACGAGAACTCTGATTCATGGTCAAACTAGGATACATAGGTGGCATTCTTGAAGGCTCGAGATCAAAAGGGGTGCCCTTCCGAATGGGTCCACCCAATCATGTTCTCGTATAATGGGAAGCTTCCACGCTTAAGCCCCAACCCATACTGAACTACATGGGCTCTGATTACTCTCACGAGGATTCATAGTAAGCCCATCTAATGGGTCCGATTCCAAAATCTAGCCTTATTTCGCCACCCTGGATGACGATAAACTCTAAAGTGCCTTATCACATGGATTAAGTTAATATTGCCTCCGTAGCATGAAATCCATGTATATATATGAACATACTATAAACCAGGGGTTGCCCAAAAATACACTCTTTTTGAATGAACTAAGGATTCATGAACATATGAACACTACTTAAATATACAAGAGATTCCTAGAATAGGTAATAATTCCCCCAAAAGGGTGCGACGATCCCGACCTCCCATCCTCTCGACCAATGAATCCTTATGTGTTGTTGGCCAAATCCTTATCCAACGAGCACCTGACATTGGAAAGTAGGTCCATGAATAATGTATTCCAGGGATTTTGGGTGTTTCTGGCTCCACAAATAAACCAGTTGGAGACCATTAGAGTAATTTACATCCTAAGAGGACAGATTGCACAAATACGTACCCCCATGAAATCTCCTGTTAGGACCATTTGACTGTGAAACCTTCTTTTTAATATAGTAGGGATAAACTTCCCAATCCCCTTAAGGTCAATCTAACCCCCTTTAAGGATAACGATGTGGATTAGGTTGAAACAAAGATGGAGATGGAAAAGTATCTATAATAATGCATGAATGATCATCATCCGCCAGACCATTTTTGGTATTTTCCCCAAACCCGTAAACGCACCACCTTAGAGGAGAAACAAAAATGGTGAAAGAGTAAAAGAAAAATGACACGGTCCCTTTTTTATAGGTGTGGTCTCCTCCCACTAGACCTATCAATTCTACCATAAAACACTTCAGTTCAAGACTGATTCTACAACATAATAGTCTCCTCCTCCTTCCGAACGGACCCCAATGGTCTAGTAAAGAGAATTAACACCAATTGAGTTAGAAAATTGGAAGAAATTTGAAGAAATTGAATTTCTCAAAGAGTTTTAAGTGACCAGCATACCATCACAAAGAAGGGTTTGCGGAATGCATGAATCACAAACCACCAGTACGTAGAAGGACCCATGAGGGGATGGCTCGCAGAGTGATGGACATAAAACCCAAGAACCCATGAACCACATCTTTAGAGTAATCAAGCATGGAAAGTAAATATGCATACAGTTTCACAAAGTCAGCAGTTTTTGGGTGAAGTAAATTGGAAGGGTTCTGCGAACCATGACTCGTGAGCCGCATCCTCTATAAACCCCAGTTGAAAGAGTCTTCCATGGACCAAGATATCTCTTCATGAGCTTCTGAAAATGGTACCTCAAGCCTGTAGATATGATTTTATGCAATTCTTTATAAAATGAGCACAAGAAGAAGAAGAGGACGAATGAAGAAAGCACATTGGAGACCCTAGAGGTGGGAAGAAATAATTCGAATAGGATTCCATATTTGGTTTTGAATCATCATAGAAGTTTATATCGTGAACCCCATTTCCATTGGTATAACCATTTTCAAAATATAAAAAGAAGGAACTTGATAATGATGGGAAGACCATGAACCTAATTGGTGTAATTGTAAAACACAAATTCCTCTCTGATGAACTCACCATGAACGATAGATTCTAGGACCCTCCTTCAGTACAACGTTCCACATAGTGTATATCTATGAAGAACAAACCCCACGTAATGTATATATTAGTACACAGATGGAATTTGAAGTGGAGGATTGAACCACATCCAATACCATATACAACTTTGGTTCACGGTGGTCCATGCCAAATCATGCACACTTATTTGGTACACGGACGACCCCTCTACCCACATACCACTATGGTATACAAAGCTCCCCCATCCCGCATAATAAAAAATTATGCAGAATGGGGAATCTTTGGGTGTCCTTCCATCAAGATATAATATTTCCTCTCCACTACCGTATAGTCTTCCATAACCCTCCATGAACCAATCCCCTGAAATCAAGCCAAAGCCTCCTCCAAAGCCACTGGAATAATATGATCAGATCATCAGAAACATCAGTGCACCCCTTTGAGTCTATATACCCATGGTAAGTAGAGTCATGAAGGATATCCCCACAATGGTCTAGACTCCCAAGACTAAATTCCCATAGTAACCCAGAGTCTAACCTTGGGACACTAATGTGAACGTCGCCATTCTAGGGATTAAGAGTTATCACTTGATTTTCCATTCAATGAGGAATGATGATTAGTCTAAGGAATCATGTTCTCTCCTCCTTTTGATGAATGAAGACATTCCTCCCCTTTCCCAGGGAACATTCTGGGGAAGTCCCACTGAGATAAGTCCTTAATCTTATGAGAGACGAGCCACATGACCCCCAATGTCTTACCACATTGAAGGGTTCATCGGTCCATGATCTCTCCCACCATCGCCTTGAATTTTTCCGTTGTAGGCCTGCCCACTCCTATCAGCAGGATATGAGGTGTGTGGATGGTTGGATCTCTCACATCATCTTTTTTCTCGCACTGAGTATGAATAATGTGGGCTTAGAGATTTGTGATGATCACAACATACACACAAGCAACCCATTCTGAACTATGAGAACTCTAATTCCTTTTTGAACCAGGATACGTATGAGGCCTTCTTGAAGGTCCGGGATCAAAATGGGTGCCATTACAAAAGGGTACACACAATCTTGTTCCCCTCAAATTGGTATCTTCCACGCGTAATCCTGAACTCGTATTAAACTACATGGGATCTGATTCCTCTCCCAAGGATATATAGGTAGCACATCTTATGGGTCTAATACCAAAATCTTTCCATCTTTCATTTCCCTGGATGATGATAAACACAAGATCACCTTATTGCATGGTTTAAGTAAGAATTGGATCAGTATCATCAGATCCATGTATGCTTATGATGATCCTACAAACCAGTGGTATCCCATGCATACACTCACTCGGAATGAACCAAGGATTCACGAACATATGAAAACTACTTAAATCTAAAAGAGATTCTTGAAATAGGCAATAATTCCCCCTAAAAGGGTGCTATGATCCCAACCTATAATTCCCTCGACCAATGGAGTCCATGAGTGTCGTTGGCCAAATCGTCATCTAATGAGTACCTACCATTGGAATGTAGGTCCATGAATCATGGATACCAGGGCTGTGGGATGTTTCTGGATCCACGAATAAACCTATTGAAGACTATATGAGGAAGTTATATCCTGAGAGGACCGATTCCACAAATACTTAACCACATGAAATCACCCGCTGGGACCATTTGAGTGATGAATCTCTTTTGTAATGCAGAAATAATAAACTACCCAGTCCCTGCAGGGTGAATCCAATCCCCCCTTAAAGGATAATGACGCATATCTGGTCAAAATTAAAGATAGTGACAGGAAAGGCTCTATAACATTGTATGAATGCTTGTCACCTACCAGACCATTTTTGGTATTTTCCCCAAACCCGTAAACACACCGCCTTATAGGCGAAACCGTGGCACTCTTGGAATTTCATAAAAGATTAAAATACAATATTAAAATTATAAGGACCAAATGAATCGAAAAGTATAGTTTTTAGAGTATAAGATAATATATACTTTAAATCCCATCAACCAATAAAATTTTTATAGGTTTATGTTGTGTTTGAAACCTTATATTTTTGTTGAACCCTTTAGTTAACCTATTTTTACCTTAACCACAGTAACATCATTTTCACTCTTAAAGGGTTATTATTTCACTTATAAGGTAAAAATTATCTCATAAAAGGGAAAAAGGTTATATTTTTGACCATATATTATCCAAATTTTACTCTTTTAATGTTTTTATGATATTTTGATAATTTAATAAAATAATATTTTGATAAAATATAATTAAATTCAATTTTGAGGCTATTTATTTAATTTGACTTAAATTACATAAATAAAATGTTTCTTTATGAATATAAACCTTATAAACATAAATAATATGTTATATTTATCTAAAAATTTCTATTACTCTATATATCCCTCAAATTATATTAACTTTATTTTTCCTAAATTAATTTATTTTATTTTTCTATTAATTGAAGAAATATTGGGTCATTGTTGCATTAGAATTTAAGGTAATTATATAATTACTAAAAATTATAAATGAATTACCAATAATAATATAATTTTATTATTCCATAAATACATATTTATATTCATTTATATCATTATTTTTTTCTTATGTAGACAAATAAGATATATTTAAATCTATGATAGCGACACTTTGTTACTTCCTTTTCTTTAAATAGTATATAGGTAATATTTTTTGGAAACATGCCCTTTAAACAAACATATTTTTATACTAAGGTGATAAGGGTAGAATTAAATTCATACAATAAGAATTATAATTAAAAATTATGGTCTTATCACTTAGTTTTATGCTAGATTAACCCGATTTACCCTTTACCGAGGTGATAAATTTAATCACGATTACTATTCTTAAAGACTAAAAATAAAAATTTAATATTTACCAAATTAAAAGATAATAATTCAAAACTTGGAATAATTTTTATAAAATTCAATACCTATGAGTGGAAGAAATTAATTTCAAAAAATTAATCATGCAAATCATGATGAAACCAATTTTTAGACAAATACATTTTTAAGCATAAAAATTCATCTATTTTCATCCGATGTTTATAAAAAATATTAAATTAATGTTAAAAAACTAGATTAAATATATAATACATAAATTTAATTAAAATCATTCCCTTATAGTTATTAATTTTAATTAATTAATTTTAAAATAAAATGTGTTCATAAATACAATTTTATAGAGAAATATTTTTTTTTTAATTTTAAGATAATTTTGATTTTGATTTTTAATTAATTTATAAACAATGAATTAATTTTGTACATATGTAATTTTTTTTCTTTATAATTTTGTTATTACTATTCATACATAGAAATACAAAGGTTATATAATAACTTCTAATTTAAATAATAGTATTTTAATAGCATATCATAGTTAGTTTAAACATGGTGTTGCATGTGACATAAAACAAAGAAGAAATAAAATTATTTAAAGATTAATATATTCTAAAAGATTGACATGTTATAGAAATGGTAGGCTTGGATATATATTAATAAGTGAAATACCTCTATATATATGGTTTTCAACCTTTTTTACATAAAAATTTCATTACATAGTACAACATTTAATAGTAGAAAGGTTATTTTGTTGTTTAGTTTCTTGGAAGATAGGAAAATAATACATTAAAAACAGAAACTTTCTTATAATTGACAGGAAATTCTTCTTCATTGATTAATAATAGGTTAGTTTTAATTAATCCCATATTCAGAGGACATACGTCAAAAGAAAGTGGCAAGCATAGAGCTCAGTAAGAGAATAAACAAAGGAAATATTTAGCGTGCGATCAGGAGGCATAATTGTATGGAATAACCATAAAATTTTAAGGTATATCATAATAGAATGATCATTAATAATTACATTAAAATTTGGTTACAACATAAAAATGAGACATGCATAAGAATATCACAAAGGATTATCACCAAGGTGTCATAAAACCCAATTACCATGGTCATTCACCTTGGTATTGTAAAACATTTAATCTATAGACTAATTCTTTACCCACATCATTAGAGTGATATTAGGGTGCACCCTTTATAATTATTAATTCATGTGAGACACATAAATCATAATAAATCATTTCATCAATAACCCTATGAAAATAAATAACAAGTATAAGTGCTTAAAGATTTGAAGATTGCATCATTTTTATCCCACAAAAAGGAATGTGGGTTTTATACATGGAAATACCCAATAAATAAATTATTTTTAAATATAATTTAATTCCTATGTGGAATGAAGATATTTAGGTATTCAATATATAATTATATTTTATGTAAAATGGAGAAACTCATGAAATACTTTTAGTAGCATTATGATCTAAAATTTTGATTAAATAAAGGGAATAATAAGATGGAATGGAGGTCAACCACTGATAAAAAACTATTTTTAATGTAATGGGATAATAAAAAGTGTAGAAAAATAAATTAATTCAACATTTAGAAGACATGTCACAAATTGTTTACTAGAATGGAGAAGAGAAGACTAGATTAATATTACGTTGGAAAAAACATTCTAAAGATCAAAGATAAAAATATTAGGACCCTAGAGATACCATAGGGGGAGTTTAGAGAGGGAAAATGAGAATAATTTAATTATTAATGGATTTTGAGTGATATGAATGGGGTGATGGGTGGATATTTATATTAAAATAAAATAAATTGGTTTATAATTTTTACATATTGGTCTTGGAATTCTTGGTTATAGAAAACGATAGAAAACTGGCCCACCCATGGTTTTTTCTCATGATTTTAGACATTTAAGTCATTTTTATAGTATTTTAATGCATTAGAATCATAATCAATTTTTAATATTACATTTTCTATGGAAAAGTAAATTTTCCACAAAATATAGTTTTAAAAATCATAATTTATATTTTATGAATTGGTATTTAATTTATGAGGAACCCAAATTTTTTGAAAGTAAAATTTGTGTTATAATTGTTTGCAATACAGTTGTGTCGTAAGAATTCAATTTAAAATTATTTTACGGTTGGTGTTCTAAATTTAAATTATTATTGAGAATAATTAATTTTTTTTAAGGGTTGTTTTGTTATCCTTTGAAATTATTTTTTTTGGTATTTTTATAATAAAACATATTTAAGGGGTTAAGGGGGAACCCAAATTTCTTTCAAATGGAAAAAATACCAAAAATAGATTACATCAACAAACCCATCAACCGAGTTTCAAAACTCAAACATTCAAAATTCAAAACCAAAAGAATTTTTAAAATTCAAGTGTTAACAATTCAAAAAAAATGAATCATCCTCGCCTGTTAAAGATCAGATGCATCGAGCACAGTGCTACTAATGATTCCAAATCCTCATTCTATAAGCCTAACCTCCCATTACCACAATCAATTCCACCCATAAATACCATCATAATCACATCAATAGAGACATCACTAGTGAAAACCAAACATTGGAGAAACTGAAACCTTCATTGACATGAGCTCATCATCAAGAATCTCCAACCATAATCCATCATCATTACCAAAGAACTAGCCATCCACTATCAACACTATCATTGAAGACAATTCAAATCTTTTTCTCCGCAAATGAAAACAAAAAGCAAAAATAAATTCCCAAAGAACCAGGGTCAGGAAGGAACCACATGAATAAATGCACAGATTGAGAAGTATAAGGGCCTCATGAGAAATCCATGAACTCTTAAAAATGTAAAATAGTGAGAGGAAGGTTTTGGTCACAAAATATCTATGATAATGAAAGTAAAAACAGAAATTCATCCCAAACGTTTTCCAATAAAAAAGACAAAGAACCTCAATAGACGCCACCACCAATTGAAAACCAAATACCTATAGTTTCATCAAGTTAATCCAAGATGGGGTTTATTCACAATGGTTAAAAAAATAATAGTTATTATCACAGAATATGAGGCCGGAGATGTTATAATGAAACTCATCATCACTAAAAAATAAGTGAATGAATAAGCCGTAGAAGCAGATGGACACACACCAGAAGGAAAATGAGGGGATGAGAAGGAGAGAAGGAGAATCACAGTAGAGAGAGCCTCTCACCACAAGGGTCTAGAGGGATGGAGGAAGCGGCGACTTTGGGAAGAAACCCTAGTGTGTAGAGAAGTATGGGAGACCTGGACAATGTGGTGGAACCCCATTATATTGGAAATTATTTTTATTTAAAGAAGTTTTTTTAAATAAAGAAACAATAAATTTGATGATTATAGAGTTCATATTTAGTTCCCAAAATTGTGAAAATATGGTTGGACGTTGTTTTCTACATTTATTGGAATTAGAGTAAATGTTTCATGAAAAATATTGTTTAATTTTATGAGGGTTTAATGTTTTTATGAATGTGATTTTATCATTGAATTATGATTTAAAGAAAAAATTATGGTGTTTATCAAAAACTTAGCTAACCATTTCCATCCAGTTGAGGGACTCCCAGTGACACTAAAATGAGAATGTGTGTCCTCAGATAGCCAGCATGATGAATGAGTGGCTTGAGGATCTCAAGGTGTATCCACATGGGTACATGCATAGGTGGAGCTAGCACCTATGTGGGGAGGCATGACAGTGGATGGAGGAACTGACATGAGGGGGGGGGGTCCAATGAGTTATATGTTTTCCTGGTAACTATTTATGATATGCTAAAGTCTCGGATTGTAATATAAAGGTATGGGATAATGAAGGGTGTTTCGATGTGGGACACAATCTATGCACTATAGCTCTATTTCAGCCGTCTGATGTGTTTCTTACAGTCATCTGATCTGTGAGTTAAGGCTGTCTTCTACTAAAGACCATTGAAGAATTATATACATTGGGATATCCATGAAGTGAAATCAATAGTTGAGTGAATCCAATATTCCAAGATTCCTCCAAGTTTTCTAAAAATTTGAAATGCATTGAAAACTCATAAAACATTGTTTTGATTGGTTAATATAGATCGAACCAAAGAAATGTAGTATATAAGAAATTTTTTTTTCTTCATTGATAGTGATGGTTTATAATATGTAATATGATCATAAAAATTTCTTAAGATAAAACCTAATGGGTCTCCATGATTCTTGAAGGTTTTGAGATGATGAACATTGCCTATAAATACTGAAGGACAAGATTATTTATTGTATGATTTTATCTCTCATTAGAGAGAATCTTGGGGAGCTTGAGGGATAAATAGGGGATAAAATAATTGTTTCATGAGGAGAAGGTTACAGAAGGATTTATCTTTCATGAAGAAGTCTGTGGGAAGGAGATCTGTGCTTTTCAAACTCGTTTGTTTCCTGAAGAACTTGGTTTTGAGAAACCATTTAGGAAGAACTATACACTTACACATGTGGAGGTCTTGACAGTGTATACATACACTGTATCTTTTAAGGAATAGATCATGTGAAATAATCTTTCACTCATATGGTTTTTCCACACAAGTTTAATAGAAAATGTATATGTATAAGTGTATGATCAAGAACACATGAAAGACAATGCATAATATGAATTTTGTTTTTAGGTTTATGTGAATAAAGGATTGAGAAAAAATATGTTTGGATAGTGCATGTGTGTTTGTTTGTGAAGTCAGCATACTCACACAAAGTAAATGTGAATCTTATTTGAATTAGAATACACCATAAGAATTTACACAAACACACAGTGACTTCATGAGTGTCATGCAAAGAAATAGTACATTTGGTATCCTTTATGGAGTCCTTACATGATACATGAATTGAATGCATTAAAAATAGAAGAGTATAGTGTTATTAGTTTCCATGAGAGAAGCACCATATGAAAGCATTAATTCATGATCATGTATTGGTAGACTCACATACTTAACACATATACATTTTACCCAAACTAAATAAAAATTGGACGGTGTGTGTGCATACTATGTGTATAGAGATAAACAAACAAGTAATGTGAGTAGATTTGTGTACTTACTTGAATAAGATCAAAAGTATATACAATGTTGGGTATTTTTTATTGAACAAAGAATGCACATAAAAAGTATGGAAAATTACATGCATTAAATATTTAAATGTGATGATGAGAATTAAATGCATTAAATATTTTCATGTGATGATGATAATGACATTAATGACGTTTACATGATGCTTATGTGTGTAATAATTAAGCTGATCTGAACTAAATTATTTTAGTGAAGAAAAGTATAATAAAATTAATGTTTATTGATATATCTTTAGTTGTTCATTCTATTACTACAGTGAGTAAAATTGGAAGAGTTATATTCTACAATTCAGGTGATTATATTTATTTAACTAGCCTACAATATTGTTGATTATATTTAATGATTGTTAAATAGTTTTAGTTAAAGAGAGAAAGTGCATAATCCATTATTTCTTAGTGGATTCAAGGGTAGGATTAGTTTTTTTTATTGGTAGCTTGAAGTTTTTATGATCTTTATCATTTTATTAAGTATTGTATTTATGGATCAGTGGTGAGATTATTATATAAATAATAATGGTGGGATACCATTATAATCTAGTAAAATATTCATACCTACCCACAATGGTTTTAGGGTGATACCTGAGTAACCCACATATAATTGGGGATTCATTATTAGTGGGGAATTTGTGTCTTTGATCATCCTGAAAATATAAAGGGTGAAGTCACCCACATTGTAGGAGAACCTTATAAAAACAATATTTGTTGTGCTTCATTTACTTTTATTCTTTCATGTGGTATATTGTTTTTGTAAATAGGGAAGTTTCATTAAATCTAACAAGTGCATATGTTCAAATTAAAAGGGGTAAGTTCAAATAAAATAAAAATGGTAAAAATTTTGAACACTAATCCACCCCCTCTCGGTGTACCTAAATGATCTACTATTCACTAAAATTAGTATAAGATCATCAGTTATAAATCTGATTGGATTTGAATTATTGTCTCAATTATTTTTTAAAACTTATATGAAGTGTAGATTTGAATTTGAAGAGGTAATATAGTATTATCAGATGGAAAGTTTATTTAATATCTATATCAGTATCGATAAGATGATTGTGCAAAAAACCTGAAGAACCGATAAAAGAAAGTGGTAATAAATATGAGAGAAATTTTGAAGAAGAAAGAGGATATATACAAAATTAGATATTTTCAAAATCATAGTATGTAAATAATATATATTAAATCAGTTGATAAAAATATTTTTGAGGAATATGGTTCAAGCAGTGATGAAGAATTATTTATTGAATCACTCATTGATTTCTATTTAAAAGTCAAAGATTATCTAAATAAAGTTATTACTAAGGTTTCCAATAATATATTTTTTGTTATCAAGGGACTATATGATTAAAAGTCACAACATGAAAAGGAAACTGAGTACAAAGAACATTCTTTAGAAAACAAGTTTCAAAGAAGTAAATATCTTTTGAAAATTATTAATTCCAAATAAGAAACTACATCACATTTAAATATGGTACAATAATTGTATGAAATACATGCGAGAAAGAAGAAATTGAGAAGGTCCTTATCATGACGATTCATATAATTAAAGAATCTCATAAAGCTACAATGAATATTATGGACTTTTATTTGAAAATTAAATATGAGGATGAGACATTCATCCCAGATAAATAATCAAAAGAAGAGTATGTATTTAATTGCAATGAAAAAATCCTGTTGATTGAAGATGAATTATAAAAGACTACGTGTGAGAAGGATGTGACATAGAATGTTTATAAAAAATTAATTCATCTATTAGAGATACTACACAGACCTTCTTTGAATATTAAATAATTATATCTGGAGGTTGATTAAAATATAATTAAAGAGTTTAGTAATTCTATACTAATGGAAAATCAAATGCATGATGATAAAGTTCATAAAAAGATGAATAAATTGGAAGAAAAAGAGAATGTTTTTAAGGATGGGAAAATTTCCTCAACATGAAGTGTCTTGAAATGGAATTTAATTTAAATAATATAAAGGAAAAAAAATTAAATACTACCTAGAAAGAATGTGAATATATGGTGAAAAATTTTTAAGACCATAAGAACTCTCTAAATCAGAAATATTTTGAATTGGAAGTCAAGTTCAGAAATATGGAAAATATCCAAGATGAATCTTCACAAAATTATTATATCAAAAAATCTACCATGAGTAATTATAAAATTATTCATACTTCTGAAAAGACTCATTCAAGTGGTAAAAAGAGTTTGAGATTATATAAAGATAAATCTATTTCTAGATCATTGAAACAGGTAATCCTTATTCAAAAAGATTTTGTTAATAATAATACTATTTCATCTACAAGTAATAGTTCCAAAAATAATTCTAGTCAAACATGGACGGAGAAGACATATGAATAATACACCATGTCATCAAAGGTGGATATGAAAAAGATTATGGATTATTATTCCCTACAAAGATCTCAAAAGAAAAACCACACTACTAAAAACCACAAGATAAAAAATCTCTCCAATGAGTTTCATAAATAAAGAAATCAAGATTTTTTTGGCTATTGTTAGGGTTATTGAAAAGTTGGGCATTAAAATTTTAACTTCTGGCATAAAATTTCAATGTATAATAATTTCAAAGGGCTAGTATTTAGGGGGAGAATAGAAAATTTGAAGATAAGTCTTGTATAATGGATGCATAACTCATAGATTATGATAAATCTTTCTATCAAGAATATATTGGATTGTCTTGAATAATTATGTTACTATTTCAACAGAAGTGGTTGCAATTCTAATGAGTGATGGTATGTGCAAACTATGCACTATGAAAATGATGATATTAAGAAAATACCACAACTAATGTAAAGGAAAAGAAACAAATCAAAAAATTATTTCTTGGGGTATAAGTAGGAGAAGAAATTTAAGAAAAAATTGAAGTAAGACAAACTCAAGAAGATTGATGATATGAATGTAATACTAATTAAAAGGTGATACTACTGTAGAAGAAGACGTTATATAATGATTCTTTGCAATCATGTCGCAAACAACAATGATGGTTGAAGAAAGATAAAGTAAAAAAATAAATTAATCTAAAAAAAATAACATGATTGATCGAGTTCATGAAAATAAAGATGAAAAATTTGAATTTCATTAGAGGTTGTAAAAAATTGACAACTCTATGTTTGCTGGAGATTTTTTTGGAAGCTGCAAAATTTCAGGGCATATTGCTGATAAATGCATGACTTGGTTACCTAAAAAAATATAAATATTGAAGAACAAATAAATAATACCAATTAATTCTTATGTTAAAAATTTTATTTTAAATAAAAAGTATACACACAAGGAGAAGTCTTAGAATTTTCTAAAAAATGGCTTAGACAAATGTCTGGAGCAGGTGGAATTGACTAAAAATTTTGAACATGATCAGAAGAATGAAAGTGCACTACTTTTCAATGTGAGGAAGTATAATCCATCTATAATGAAAGTTGAAGAAATAAAGAAGTCCATACTGTCCTTAAATTATACAATTTTGAACTTCAAATAAGGATCTAGAATGAAGAGTTTTCATAAATCTAGAGATGGATTGAAAGGAGTTTCTGGGTAGAGAATTATGTCTCACCCCAGTTTCTCAAACTAAAAAATTTATTAAAGAACCACCTTATTCTTATGTATATTTTGTGGTTGTTTATTTTATGCATGGAATTGAAGGTGAGTCACATATTCAAGGATATTCCTGAAGATATGAGTGTAGTGAAAATATTATACATCATTCAATTGGCTATCCATCATAGATTTATTTATTCCATTTTTTTTAATTGAGTATTCTATAAATTCAATCTTGATGAAGAAGATTGATTAACCTCATCCCTCTAAGTAGAGTAATGCTAGATAACTATCAAATTTATATATATCAATAGGTATCAAATGAATATTTGAATTTTTAGTGCGGGATTTATTTGATGATTTAAAATTTGGGAAATTAAAGATTTTCATTACAAAGGTATGTTATCCTATATATATATGAATGAACATTATGAATTAATAGTGGAGAAACTAATAATTTTATGAAAAAATTAAAATGTATTGATAAAGGGTAAGTAAATTCTTACAGATGAATGATTTTAATCTATTTTATAGGATGAATAAAGGAGATTATCTGAGTATCTTTTGAATAAATCCTAAAATAAGGTTTAATTGTTGTCATCAAATTTTAAAATTTTGTAGAACTTTTATATCTAGAATGACTACTCTTGTTTTATATACTGTGTTATCCCACACAGACTTAGAGATGATTAATTGATGACTTATTACATTAAGAAAGGTGATGCATTCCTTATATCAAGAAGAAGGATTTGAATTTATGATAAGTGTAATATCTTATGAAATGAGAAGATTGAATGAGATAAGAATAAAAGTTTAGTAGTTATAGAATCATATGAGTTAAGTTCATTCCCACACTTATATATTTGGTTTTATTGTCAAGTAAGTGGGAGAAGAAAAAATTTAATTTTAAAGTAAAATGGTTATTGACAACTAATCCAAATGGGGATATTTAAGATCCCAAATTCATTGAAAGTTTTATTTGTATTGTAATTATTTTCAATAATCTTTTTGATATAAATTCAATGTGACATTAATTGAAGGTTTGTGTTCTGAATCTGAATTATTGTTAATAATCATTCCTATTTTGGAAAGGGTGTTTTGATTTGAAGAAGTTGAATTAAATAAAGAGAAAAATAAATTTGTGGATTGTAGAGCTGGTCTTTAGTTCCCAGACTTGTGAAAATATCTTTGCACATTTTTTTAAACATTTATTGGAATTATAGTAAATGATACCTAAAAAATGATTTTTATTTTGTATGAGGGTTTGAAGTATACAAGATTTGGTTCTTATCATTGAATTCTGATTTCAAGACAGAGTTTTGGTGTTTATCAATAGGCAGAGCCACTACCTACGTAGGGAGGAACGATAGAGGATGGGGGGGGGGAGGGTGATAATGAAAAATATGTTTTTTTGGTAACCATTTATGAGCTTCTAAAGTTTGGGATTATAATATAAAGGAGTAGGAAAATGAAGGATGTTTCTATGTGGGATATGCTCTATGTACTGTAGCTTCATTTCTGTCTTTCAATGTGTTTATTCAAGTTATCTGATATGTTATTTGAAGATTTTTTACCTTATCCCATAAAATTTTTTGTACACAATGGTCTCCATGCATTGATGTTAACAATTGATTGAATTGAAGCTTATGAGATTCATCTGAGTTTTCTAAAAATTTCAAAAGGATAAAAAACTCATGAAACTTGTTTTCATGTGTTAATGAATATCAGACTGAAGAAATGTGGTATATAATAAATTATTTTTTTATTCAATTATTGTGATGGCTCGCAGTATGTAACATGAACATAACAAGATCTAAAGAAAAAACCTGAATTGGTCTATGTGATTCTCAAAGGTTTTTAGATGATGAATGTTTCTTATAAATACCCAAGACTAAGCTCATTTGTTTTATGAGTTTATCTATCATCAAATAAAATCTGTGGGAGATTATGGGAGAAACAATAGATAAAAAAACAAATTTTTTTAGGATACAGTTGTATGAAGCTTTATCTTTGACGAAGAAGGATTCATATAGACGATATGTGCTTTGTGAACTCATTTGATCATGAAGAACATAGATGTACAAAACCATCCATGAAGAACTATAAACTTACATGTGATTATCTAGTTTTCACAAACATTTTGATTAATTTTGAACCAGTTCAAACATTCACTATGTTTTTTGAAGTTGAAAGAAGAACTTTTTTCAGTGAAGCATTCATGATAGCGATTCATCTATCTCTGTTTCCTTCTATGAAGTTTATTTAGATAATTAACATTGTACTGAGAAGGACACATATAACCCATACATTCTCATACTTGCATGATAGTGTTGACAGTGTATACATACACTATATCTTTCAAATAATAGCTCATACAAAATAATCTTTCCCTTATATGTTTTTTTAAACAAGTTGCATATCAACTTTATATGTATAAGTGTATTCTCAAGCACACATAAGAGATTATACAAAAAATAAGCATGTGTTTAGGTTTGTGTGCATGAAGGATTGATAAAAAATATGTGTGGATAGTGTGTGTATTTGAAGGTAGTATACTTTCACAAAGGTAGTGTGAATCTTGTGTGAAGGAGAATGCACCATAAGAATTTTCACAAACACCCAATGACTTCATGAGGGTTGTGTGAAGGAACAGTACATTTTGTATGCTTGAAGGAGTCCTTTCATGATACAAGAAATGAATACAATAAAAATATAAGAGGAAAATGTGCTTGGTTTCAATGAGAGAAACACTATATGGAAGCATTCATTCATGATCATACAGATGTGGATTCACTTACGTAGAAAACATACATTACACCCTAACTAAAAAAGAATTTCACAGTGTGTGTGCATATTTTGTGTGTAGAGAGAGAAAAGAGTATGGTGATTATCTTTGTTTAATTACAAAAAAATATAAACAATACATACATTGTGTATTTTTATTACAAAAATAAGATACATAAATAGTATGTCGAATTACATGAATTAAATATTTTCATGTGGTGATGAGAATTACAAACATTATATATTTATATATGTTGATCAGAACAACATTCATGAAGTTCACACGATACTGGTGTAAGTAACAATTATGTTGATTTGAAGTAATATTTTTCAATAAAGAAAAGAAGAAGACAACTCACAGTTTATTAATATATAATCAGTTGTTCATTCTATTACTATAGTGAGTTGAATTGAAAGTGTTATCTTATAAAATTCAAGGGAGTATAGTGAGTCCAATAGAATATTGTGATTTTGATTATATTTAGTGGTAGTTAGAGAGTTTTATTTAAAGTGATCAACTGAGGAATCAATTTATTCTGAGTGGCTTGAAGAGGAAGATAAGTTTTTTTGTTGTAGTGGCAGCATAAAGTTCTTGTGAACTTTATCATTGTGTTAAGTATTGTATTTGTGGATCAATGGTGGTGTTATAGTATAAATAACACTGGTGGGATGCAAGTATAATCTGGGAAAAGGTTCTTTACACACCCACAATGATTTCAGGGTGATAAATGACCATCCCACTTATAATTTATGATTCATTGATAGTGAAGAACCTATGTCTCGGATCATCCCGAACACAGAAAGGATGTAGTCACCCACATCGGGGGTGAACCGTGTGAAAATACTATGTGCTATGATTTATTTTCATTATATATTACATTTTTCATATTTTTCTTCGTAAATAGAGAAGATCCATTCACTCAAACAAGTACAAAGTTTCAAATTTAAATAAGTAAGATAAAGTAAAAGTAAATTTGTAAAAAAATGTGTACACCGATCCCACCTCTTAGTGCACCTTCACGATCTATTGGGAACTTCAATTTATAGGTTTGTAAATTAGTTTAAATGAATTGAGATACACAATATTGAAAAAATAATATATTTTTAGCTGATCAATATTTTAACTTATTTATTACGTAACTTTTATGTTTTTATGATATCATAATACTTATACTATATTTTATATTTTTCCTAAAAATTTGATTTTATCAAAAAATTATGAAAAATTAATTGTTAGAAAATTTTTATGTATTGATTTTAATAATTTAATCCATTTTATTTGAAATATTTTATAAATACATGAAATTTAATTTTTAATATAACATACTTATTTTCTAAAAACCACCAGTTTTTATTATGCAATCAAATTTCTATCTCTTATAAAATAATATATAATTGCGTACAAATATTTTATAAATAAATGTTCTTATTTTCAACCTTTTATCAAAATTTTATTTCCCAATGTATTTTAATAAGAATTTAGTATATAAATATATATATATATTCTAGAAAAATACAATCTTGATCACTTTGTACAAAATATATTTTATTATATTCTCTAATAATATGCATTTTATATCTGGATGTTACACTAAAACCGAACACATAATCAAAAAAATTGTTAATTAATTTCTAAAATAATTACACCTCAATACTACTTGTACCTAGATACATGACCCGAATTACACTAGAATAGCCTATAATGGTAAGGTGTGCAATGGGGATAGTCTGAAGTAGTGGTTCGACCAACATTGATCTAGTGGTGATCACCACTATTTCAAACTTATCTCATAGGTGATTTCATTCAAGACTTCCTTATTAAATCTCTACTTGGGATTTATCAGTATCTAACCCCAATGGTTTTACCTCTCTCCCAAGCTCTAAAAATGAGCATCATAAGGAATGATTCTACTAGTTGAGTCCATCATTTATTCCTACTGCATTAAATTATCACTTTTCATTACCCTTAATATAAACTAACCCAAATGATTAATTTATAACAAATGCATCATGAATGGTGGTAATTCCAAATGGTCATATAGACCAACAATAATATAAACCAATGGTCCTATAATAGTAATGTAACAGTTTTACTAGAATAGTTACTTTTCTAGTTATATCATATATATATATACACCACTAAACATAAATATTTTTACTTTATTACTAATGGGTTTTTTAAATTCCTTTGATAATATCAATAAAAGTATGAATGTTTCATTTTATTTTTATTATTTTTTAGGGATGGTGTAATATTTCTGTTAGAATTCAATCATATGAAGTATACCATTTCATGGTCATTGTTCATTGGTTTTTGTGTCCTTGTACTGGTCTTAGATGTTGTAATAAATAATATTACTTGACATGTAATATTTGT
Organism: Viscum album; assembly: GCA_963277665.1. NCBI lineage: Eukaryota > Viridiplantae > Streptophyta > Magnoliopsida > Santalales > Viscaceae > Viscum > Viscum album. The sequence goes on from OY728140.1 coordinate 1,197,592,581, forward strand.
TTGTAATAGTATTTATATGCACTTCCATTATGAAATATAATAATATAGTTATTATGATATAAGAGTCATTTTATTGATCATATAATTATTTTTTATCTTGTTACATTTTCAACCCTTAGATATTTTTTCCCATGAAATTTGAATCTTTCCTCAAAATAAAAGGGGATATTTTTCCTTCATCACTTCTCTAGGTTCCCAATTAGATTATTTAATATTATTATTTCTCCATGAGGATTTCAAAAGTCAAATATTAAAATTCCTAAAACTGTGTTCACTTAAATCAATAATTTGGATCCATACCTCTTTATATGAAAAATAATGGTCCAATTCCTCACCGTTAATATCATGTATATGTATTGGGTTGGATATATACTTTCTCAGTAGAGACACATGGAACAAATCATGGATATTGGAAATATTTTGAGTTAGTGATAATTAATAAGAAACTCTTCCAACCCTCTTAACAATGTCAAAAGTTTTAATGTACCATGCTATCAGTTTTTCTTTTTTCTAAATCTCATAACTCACTTCTATAGTGATATCTTGATAAATACATTATCTGAAACATGAAATTATATATCCTTCCTTCAATTATCAGTATAAAGTTTATTTAATCTCTAAGAATCCTTAATGTGTTTCATAATCACTTGTATCTTTTCTATATTCACCTTTACAATGTCTGGTCCCAATAGTTTCCCTTATCCAACTTCATCCGAACATATTGGAGTTCTATGTCTTTTTCCATAGAGATCTTGAAATTGTTTCATTTGAATACTTGAGTAGAAATTATTGTTATCTGAGAATTCAAAAATTGGTAGATATTGGTCCCAAATCCATTTGATATTAATCCATATAACCCTTTTAATGCCTTCAAATGTGTGAGTTTTCCTCTCAATCTTCCCATCAGTATCAGCATGATAGGACGTTCTTATGTTTAATTTTTTATTCATATCCTTTTTAAGGGTCCATCGGAGCTTGGAAGTAAATATTGTATCTCATTCAAAAACAAATTCATATCGGTAAAATATGGAATATCACTAGTTATTGAATATAGAGGTGAGTCGGGAGAATCAGGGAGATATAATCTCTTATGAAAATTAAATGGGTATAATGTTTCAACCTATCAATGATTACCCATAAAAAATTCTTTTCCTGGGATGACTTAGGTAACAAGAGAAAACATCTATAGAGATATTTTACCACTTACATACTTATATGGGTAGTGGTTGGAAAACCCATTTGGTAAGTTTTTGATCCACCTTCACTTATTGACACATCAAGAACCTTGAAATGTAATCAATAATCACTTTTTTCATATTTTCCTACTAATAATTATCATAAATATACTTATAAATTTTAGTACATATAGTATATATAAAGAATGTAGATCTATGAGACTCATCCATCATATCTTTCTTTACCTCCATAATATATGGGACACATATACTTATAATAAATTTCAATACACCTTCATGGTCAGTAATGAATTTAAGAAACTTCCCACTTTTTATATCCTCTCACTTATTTTCCATCAAATGATATTATCTTTGATAATTATTTATCTTCTCTAGTAATTATAGTTGAGAAATAATTTGGGATAGAATTGATGATACATCTTACATTATTATTTCCATGTCCAACCTTACTATGTCCTTGATCAATGTATCTCCTTTAATCAACATCATTGTAAGAACACCTTGATCTTTCATGCTTAATACACCTGTGGAATTGTTTTCTCTTCTGTGGTGATAATGAATTAAAAAATCATAGTCATTATGATCCTCTAAACATATCCTTTTTATAATGTATAGTTCATTTGGTGTTAATTTATACTTCAAACATTTGCGGTTTTTTTATATATCAAATTTTTTCCATAAAGATAGTGTCCCCATATCTTCAATGAAAAAATGTATATTGCTAACTCTAGACCATGAATAGGATAATTACACTCATGGGGATTTTATTGTCAGAATTAATTGGTGATCACATTTTGATTTTTCATGAGGAAACATACAATACCTTTCATATATGGATCCCTATATATAAAAAAATATTTATTTGATAGAGGATAATGTTATCACAGTTTCACTAACTGACCACTTTATCAATTATTAAAAACATTATTTACTATCCTCTATCTTGATAAACATAAATCCTTTTCAATTTAATAATGTTAGTTGATTATAAATCCATGAATTATTTTTACAGAATACTTCTATAGTGTCCTTATAGACCAATGAAACTATGAATCTCAATTACTATTATAGGATGAAGCCACTCCACTACAACCATTATCTGGGTAAGATCAACTGAGATTCCTTCACTGGTTAAAATGTGCCCAAAGAATGAATTTGTTTTGTAACTAGAACAAAAATTTATTAATTTTTTAAATGATATTATCTTTAATAAGAGTTTCAATATGGCACTTAGATGTTTTTAATGTTCATCATGAATTTTGAAATATATCAAAATGTCATCAATAAAGACCTCCATGAATTTATAAAGGTAGTCTCTAAATATTATATTCATAAAATCCATAAATAGATAAGGAGAATTAGTAAAACCAATGGGAATGAAAACAAACTCATAATATAAATATCTCATTTCGAAAATAGTATTTGGGATATATTCTTTCATCTCACTCAACTGATAATACCGAAATCAGAGGTCAATCTTGTAGATAAATCAATCCTCTTAATGTTAGTCAAACGAATCATCAATCATAGGGAGAGGGTATTTGTTCTTTATTATAATTCCATTAATATCTTTATATTAAAATTATAGCTTCATTAATCTATATTTCTTTTTCATAAATATAATAAGTTCACCCCAAAGAGACACACTTGGCCACATTTAACCTTTTTCCAATATGTGTTGTTTTACTTCTTTAATTCCTCTAACCCCACATTTGACATTCTGTATAGGGTCTTTGATATTGGATTAAATATAAGTATGAGTTAAATGGAGATCTACACCTTTATTTCCTAGGGAGGTTCATGTAACTATTTAGGAAATGAAAATATGAATTTCTGAATAATAGGGACATTTTTTATACTTATCCTTTTATTTTCCTTTCCCTCTTCACTAATCATCTCTATAAAGAAGGCCCTAAGAGGTACTTCTATGAAAAAATTAGGCTTGGATATATATCCTTTTAAAATATCACCATGTTGTCCATTCAAGACCACTAAGGTATCATTTCTTCAATAATTTATATTACCATTACAATTTTAGATCCAATCCATCCCTAGTATAGTGTCAAATTCTATGATGGGAATTAATTCACGATTCTTAATGAGATTGCACTTTCCAAAGATGATAGTAGAGTTTTTATACACCTTTTATACTTAGATAATCCCTCTAAGAGTCTTAATTGAAAACTATAATTTTATAAGTTAATGTTTTGATTCTACATTCTTTACAAACACGGATGAAATAAATGAATGTAAAAAACCAGGGTCAAATAATGTACTTTCCTAGCTTTGAGAGCATAATGGTTGTACCTACCACCAAATAATTTGGATACTCTACTTTAGCCATTGTGATTGAAAATTCATGATCATTATACCTTATCCTATTATGAGGTTGATGGTGGTTACCCTCCATTATCATATGATTTGGATATTTATTTTCAAAGTTCCCAAACTATCAATACTTGAAGTATTGAAATTCAGGATGTTCTTGCATGATATTCCATTTATCATTTGAATTTAGATGCTGATGCTTCACTTAATAATGATTGTTTTGAGATGTTTGGAAATATATTCCACACTTTTAGCACCTTAAACTTCTATGTAAGTAGTTCCTCGGATGTTTATTCCCACATTTGTTGCACATGGGAAATTTCAATTTCTTTCCTTCTCATCCATGATCTAAATATTCGTTCTCTATTTTTTTCACATCAAATGGGGAAAAATATTATTGAAAAATATTCTAATGAACTCTTCCCATTCTATGAAATTAATTTCCCTTCTTGGCTTAATGTTATTAATAAGTGTCCACCGTTGATCAAATTCTCCATATAATTGGTATACTACCAAGGATACTTTCAATTTTTCTGAAAAATAGTGTATATAAAATATATTTTCTATATAGGTAATCATTTGTCTTTCTATTAATGGATCAGTAGATACCCAAAATGAATTAGTCTTTGATTCATGAATGATTTAACGTCATGTTGTTCCCTTCAAGGTGAATTTGGGTTCTCAATATTATTTAGGTTATTATTCATAACATTAGATAGTTGATTAATATACTCATTGATTTTTCAATTTAATATTCCATCATGTTAGAAAGGACATCAGTGCATCATCCATTTCACTTATTGTTTTCACAGTTCCCCCTATTTCCTAAAATTTTTCTAAGAGAAGAAAACCTTAGTGAAAATGTGTTAATTTTTGGAATCTTATAATTCTAAAGGGAGTTTATGTCCTACAACAAAATATTATAAATATGTTATTCTTTAATCTCTCCTAAACAAAATTACATTTTCAATAGGTCCATTTTATTTTTTATAAAAATATTTTGATTAACCAAAGTATAACCCTAAAAAGTGTCAATCCAAGTATGAAGCAAGACCACATTATAATGTACTAGGTGGAAATAAAATTAATACTAAATACACCATTTTAGGGTTACTACCCCTTGGTACAACTGGGATAAATCCACATTCACTTGAAGAACCAAGACATAGATTTAATTCCTTTAAAAGCACTCACTTTATACTCCCCCAAAATTAAAGGATGGTTTCCTATTTTCAGACTTATCACTAGGTTTCATAATAATTTTTTGTAATCCAAATTTTAAAAAATAACTAAACCATACATTGATTCCTACTATGGCCCCTACCTTTTTAATATATGAAAATTTCAATACATTTTAGTACATTTAATATTAAAAAGGATATTTTGAAGAATAGTTTTTTAGAAATAAGGAAAATAATACATGAAAAACACAATCTTTATTATAATAAAATTTAAATGATTCTTCATAGATTCTTCATAGGTTACTTTTAATACATATCATATCTTGGGGACACATATGGGAATAATGTGGTGATCATAAAGGCTAGTAAGGGAATAAATAGTAGAAATGTTTTTCTTTTGATCAAGAGGCATAATAATAGGGAATAACCATAGGAACATGATGCATATCCTAATACAATGAATACAAAGAATACCATAAAAATTTGGAAACAACATAAAAGAGATACATTCATAATCATATCACTAAGGTTTATCACCATGGAATCATAAAATATAATTTCTCAGATTTTTCACCAAGGTATTATAAAACAAGTCATCCCAAGAGAATAATTAATTAATCAAATAATTAGAGAACTATCAGGGAATAACCTTCATATATATCAATTCATGTGAGAAAAATAAATCAAAACAAACCATTTCATTAATTACCTATGGAGAACAAAGAATATGTTTCATATAAAATCTTTTAGTTTATAAGTTCCAAAAGATTTGAACATTACAACATTTTTAAACCTTGAAAAGGAAATGTGGGTGTCATATATAGAAATACCTTATCAATAAATCATGTTTAAATCTATGTGAATACTCAAGTATAAAGAAGAGGTTTTTTATAGACAATTTAATAATATTTTAAGTAAAAGAGACAAATTAATGAAATAACTTCGGATGCATTATGGTATAACATGCGGATTAAATAAACTTGAAAAATCAGAAATAATTAAAGTCTCCCATTGATAAAAAACTATTTTCGAAATAATAAAATAATAAAAAGGTTTGAAGAAATTTAATTCAACATTTATAAGACATAAAGAGGTACTTGAATGGAAACGAAGAAGAGGAGAGTTATCTTACCTTGGGAAATAATATTATAAAAATTGGAGAAAAAATCCTTATTACATTATAGACACATTAGGGTGATGTTTATGGAGGGGAAAAAGTATAATTTAATTTTAAGGTTTTTTAGTGGATAAAAATGAGGGGATGTGGGGTATTTTTAGTAAAATAGGTGGAATTGTTTGATAATTTCTAAATATATGTCTTATAATTCTAGGTTGTAGAAAATGGAAAACCATTATATTACCCATAATTTTTTCTCATGTATTCTAACATCTATGTAATTTTTATAATATTTCAACACATTATTATTTAAATCAATTTTTTATATTAATATGGCCATGGAAAGATAAATTTTCCACAAAGTATAGTTTTCAAAATATAAATTTTCATTATAGAATTTGGAATGTCATATATGGTTTCAAAAAAATTGTTTAAATCCATTAAAATACATAATATTAATAAAATAATCATTTTTTTGAACAGAATTTAAATTAATTATTAAATTAATTTTATGCATTTATGGTATGATAATAATTACCATATATTATATCATATTTTATATTTTACCCAAAAAATTATCTGTCTTAGAAAACAATAAAAAATTCACCACTGGATAATTTTTATGTGTTGGTTATGAATATCTATTCCATTTTATTTGGAATGTTTTATAAATATAATAAATTAAATTTTAAAATATAAAATAGTTTTTTATTTTAAACCACCATTTTTATCATATAATCAAGTTTATATCACTTAGAAAACTATATATAATTGAATAAAAAATTTTACAAACAAATATAATTGTTTTAAAACTTATATAAACATTCTATTTTTTTAATTATATTTTAATGAGAAATAAATATAAAAATTTTCTTACAAAATAAAATCATGGGATATTTGTATAAAAATATATTCTTTCATATTCTCTAATAATATGGATTTTATATAAGGGTGTAACACTAAAAGTGAATGTGGAATCAATAGAACTATTAATTAGTTTAAAAAATTATTATTCCTTAATATTACTAGGTATTAGATACATAACCCCTTTATACATGGGCATAGGATATGAGGGTGTTCTATGTGATGGTGGTAGTCCTATGAGGTGGTTTTTCCAATATTGGTCAAGTAGCGATCTCTAGTACTTGGAAATTCTCACATAGGAATTTTTGTTTCTACCTCACTTATTGAAGATCTACTTGATATTGATCAAGAGAAAACTAAAATGTTGCAACCTCCCTCTCTATCTCTAAAAAACAAGCTTCATAAGTCATGATTCCACTAGTCTATGCCTTAACTTCTTCCTTCTATTTTCAATTAACATTTTCATTACCCCTAATATAAACCAACCATAAAATTCACTTTATAACAGTTACATAAATAATTATTTTAATTCCAAATGGTTATATGTACTAATTATTCTATTGAACAATGTACATGTAATAGTAAAGTAATGATCATACCCTAACTAAAATATTTAGGACTACATCTTATATATATACCCACATACATAAAAATTTACTACTTAATTCCCAATGGTTTTTATAAATCCTTTGATAATATCTACTGTATTCCTTGCATTCCTTTTTCATTAAACAATTTTAATGGCAGGTGTATTCTTATTGGTAGAGATTGATCTTATGAAGTATACTGTTGTGTGGTCTCTATTATTTGGTTTTTATATATATGAACTAACTTAGTTGTTGTAATAAATACTATTAATTAACATGTAATATTCTTTTTATAAAATTATTTCTATGTACTTATATTATAAAATATAATAAATTATTAATTATAAAACGGGTGTTGTTTTATAAATCATAGAAGGATTTTTTATTTTATTATAGTATGTCTCATAGGTGATGTGAACCACCTCTTGAGGTTGGAGGTGAGTCTTGGCATATGAGGTGAGTCGGATAAGTCCTTTTGGGCTTGAAGTAAGACGATAGAGTGGGATTCATCTGTGAAATAGGATGAGGTTTATCATTTAGGATATATAATATGGAATCTAATTTATGGTCATGAGAGTCATCGAGTTTTGAAATTAACATGCTAAGGGACTTTTATTGGGTTTTGGTGCATTCCCATGAGGCCAGGGTCAGGTAGGACATGATTGATTGGGACAATACCTAATTAGAAAGACCAAGGGAGCCATGGGACTTTGATGTGGTTGGAATGGAATCCAAGGTCTAGGTAGGGTTGAACTTTCAGATAGGGAGGTCACTAGCAAGTGATGGGATTGAGGCGGTATTGATGAGAAGAGATTGTGGGGGGTATAAAAGACCAAGTGGATACCCTGTTGGGCAAGTTGAGATGTGTTTTGATTAGTGGATAGGTCTTGAGTGAATATAACCCTAGAATTAGTTGTTGAGATTTTTGAAGGACTATACCTTTATGTTCTTATACTTGAGGGGCCTTTCTACCAGGAGACTTGTGAAGAGATGCTTGAGGTTACCTCCCTAGGGTATGTGGGGATGGGTAAGGTTACTGATAGAAATAAAAAGTGTATATGGGGATGTTTCATCATTCTTAGTGCACTTTCCATAGAGTATTGGGTCTATGGATGCCCGTTCTCTATTCCTTTGAGTATTGGGTTAATGGGATGGCCTCTCCAATGATTGCAGGGACTGGACATTGTGATGGACCTCCGTAGTTTATGTAGGTATGGTTCGGTGGATGATCATTCCATGAAACTCTAATATTGGGTTTAGGACCTTTCTAGATATGGTTGGGTCAGTGTGAAAATGTTGGAAATATCTTTATAGAGGCTTGGGATGGGGAGTTCCTTGGGGGCTAGGTTATGGTATGTCATATGGCCAATAGGTTTCCCTAGATTTATTAGAGATGAGTCGAGACTTTTGGATGTATGAATGTGCCCAAAATATGCGGGTCAAGGTTTGTAACACTACCTTTACAAGATTCTTCATGAATATAATGGGATTAGTGAGATATAACAAGGCGACATGTGGATTATGACGTGTCCTTGAAGAAGGTATGGCTAGGTTTGGGGTGACCTAGTTAGCACCTAATGAACTAATAGGTGTGTGTACCTCGTCAGGTATCATAGAGTCATTGTTAGAGAATAAATACTCGAAGAGTAAAATTATTATATTTAATTACTCATTCATACTCACAAATACGTCATCATACATTAGGGATTCATAGTGATACCTTAATGATTGGTATGTTCACACTCAACATGAGAATATTAGTGCACCTGCAGAACTTATGTCAGTATTTCTAGTAAGATAAACTGACATGCAATGGATAGGGTTGGGGAAAGTAGTTTTGTTTGTGGAGAAAAGATGTGTAATTCTTAGGGATGAAAATAGGTTCAGTTTGAGTGTGTTTTATTTTTGTTTTATTTTGTAGTTAGGATTGGCTCAGTAGGTGATTAGTTAAATGTTTTTTATGACAAAATCATTAATTATTAAATGTGATTGGATGTTTTAACTTTTATACTATGAATTGGTTTATTAATAGTTATTTATGATATTTATGTTAATATTATTTGAGGGAATAGTCTCCCTACTATATTAATTAGGCCATTTCTACTAGTCGTAAGCCTTTGTAATACATGGAGGCATAATTGGGGATATATGGATCTCCTTATCAGATAGATTCTAGTGTCCGGGAATTACAATGTGGTATCAAAGGTTAGGCTTTTATGATTTGGGGATATTTTAGATAGGTGGTCTAGGGATATATTAGGACTTATAATGGAAACATTACTGGTGCATTTAAAACTCCTATTTTGGTAGGAATTCTAGTTTACCAAGGTTATAAGATTTATATTCTTGGTTTTTGCTGTTATGATTGTATGATTTCACCTTGGGGGTGAACATTGATTTTAAGGATTATGAATTTTGGTGTTTTTGGATTATAAATGGTTGTAAAGTTGTCTATTTTTGGGTGCTATACCTTTGGAAAGGGGATGTGAACATGTATCTTTGTAGGCACATAGGATTCACGTGATATACATGTTCTTTCCTGTGGTTTTTTTCTAATGATAGGTCCACTATTTAAAGTGTAAAATATAACTTATACTACATTTTCCTGTATATCTTCTTGGTGAAATTATACTCAGTTGGGATGCATGTATTTTATTTTGATTCCAGGTCTTGCTGATCTTATATAAGGATTTTCCGCATTGATATAAATGTATCACCTTCCTCAAGGGACAAGTGGAGACCCTATATGGATTAGTTTATGTATTTAACTCCTTGAATATGGATTTATGAGGGAAGGTATGTAAGATAGGTGGTTCTTAGATGGGAATATATTTCCTTGTTAGAGTGAAACCCCTGGTGGGTTGTGGAAAGGCATATGGCATGCACTGCTATTGGTATCAAGGATGGTTTGAGAGGGAAGGGCCGGTTGAGTGCCTTACCTGGTGGTTTGGGATGCACTTTCCGCTAGACTGGGTAGATTCTCATAGTCTGTATTGATTCTTATGTGGTAGGCGATTTTAGGTAATGAATGAGAAAGGGTAAATGCCTTGATTTTGAAGTGGTGTACTAAGGGAACTTTGGGTCGGTTTAGTTTTACTTGTATGTGGGGAATGAGGAACTGGTTAGGAACATGACCCCAAGTTAGATTAGATGAAACTCATTGGAGTGAGAGTTAGGTTGTTCATTCTTATTGTTTAGTAGTGTGCACCCATTGTGTTTGTTTGAGAAATAGGTATATAATGGGTAAGAACTTGTGAGTGGGTTCTTGGTGAATCACTCATCCTTAGATGAAGGGATTTGATTTGGTGAGTCCTTTTGCGAAAGTTCTTTGTGTATGAGGCACTACTGGAAAATGGACCTATCCCCACAATTTTCCCCAAAACCATGGGCATTGGTACCCCTATATCCACGGGTTTGGAAAACTGTGGACATAAGTCAATTTTCAAGACCTATACCCATAGTTCTCCAAAACCATGGTTATAGGGGGGTCTATCCCTACGGTTTTCCAAAACAGTGGGGATAGGTCCTGAAAAGTACCCTATACCCACGGTTTCCCTCAAAACCATGGAGATAGGTATGGGATAAAATACCTATACCCACAGTTATGAAAAACCGTGTGTATAGTTATCCCGTGTGTGCGCGGGAAAAGTTTTTTTTCGCGAGAAGGAATTGTTTTTGGCGGGAGTCCTATACCCACAGTTCTTCCCTCTATACCCATGGTTTATATAACTATATTTAACTAAATATAAATATATATACACATAGGTGATGTTAGGGTAGTGTTTAGACATGGTGTTTCCAGGGAAGAGGTTGCGGGATCGAAACCCGCCGCATGCATTATTTTAGGATCTATACCCACGGTTTTGAAACCATGGGTAAAAGCCTTTGAAACAGTGGGAATTGGGTATGTTTCGTTGACACAGTGGCAGAACACCTGTACCAACGGTTTTGGAAAACCGTGGGTATATGCTGGGGACCTATACCGACGTCGTTCTAGCCCACGATTTCCAAAACCATGGGTATAGCCTATACCCACGGTTTTGGGTGCTATACCCATGATTATGAAACGTGGGTATATGCTGATTTTTCAGTAGTGAGGGTAGGTGCATATGGGTGATGCATGATGTTGGTTTGTTTTTGGATTGTTGAATGACTATGGGTGGGTCAGTTGGAAAAAGGTTTAGTTTATAGATAAACCCGAGCTACAGTATGGTGGAAGGCAGTGGTGGTTTTGGTTTAGTATCACTTTAAGTACGAGTTTACTAGTGAGTTAATTGAGACATGTGATGCATGGTGGCCCTCATCTTTTGGTAAGAAATGGGAGATGTCCGTTGTAGTCTAAAGGTGATGTTTGTGATAGATCGACATACAATGGTATGGTTGATAATATCTTGGTACTTGAAAAGAGTTTTTAGGAATGAGAGAGTGTGTCTTTGGAGAAGTAATGCAGAATAGGTGTTGGGACCCGTTTGGGGTCAGTGCTTGTGAATCAGTTTAAGGGAATCCATATGGCATGCAGTTCTCTATTGGATGATTGGAGTTTTTTACCTTTTTTTTGGATGAATTTCAACTTTATTGAGGATGAATGTTCTGGAAAATCAGAAGCCGCAGACGGTAGGTGTTTAATGTTTTCACTCATGATGGAGCAGTTTGGCTGTATCCAGTCATTTCTTGCAGTGTTGGATGGAGTGTGGACCATGGTGTTTGGATATTTGGTTTATAGAGAATTAAAAATGATACTCTTATAGTGGAGAGTATAATATGATTCATGGGTTATTGTCCATCGTGTCATATGGGTCATGGATCAAGACTAGTTGTGAACGGTAGAGGTGGGATCAAAATAGCAATGCATGGGTGAACCTGAGTAAGCTTGGTTCCTCAAAAAATACCACCTTTGGAATTAATTTTTGGTTTTGGTTGTATTCAATGTGTTTTCTCAAGATAATGGTGGGTTTTTCATGAATTGGGGGGGGGGGGGGGGTGTTTATTAGTGTATTGTGTGAGAGTGCAAGAGTTAGTAATCCAACCATTAAAATACACTAGGATTTGGGTATGGACTTCAGTGTTGGTGCCAATAAAATGGTATGATTATTTTGGTTGTTAATTCATCATGATTAGGCATTACAGTTGTGTGCCAATGTGAACAGATTATCATTTTTAGAAAATTCGATTGGAAATAAGACTTTTGTTTTTACATATAATTAGACGTAGTGGGGTTAGAACCGATTTATGATCTTTATATAAAATAAAATGGCTGTGGTCTGGGGATCATACCCATAGTTTTAGAGGAATCTCATGTATATAGAATTGGTGTTGTGGCTAGAAAGAAGAAGTCTGGTTAGAATTTTGGAATAGAATATAGAGATCTCTTGATGAGATGATGACTGAGAAAAGTTGAGATATACAGGTCAAGGTTTTCCATGCCTTCTCAAAGAAAAGAAGAATTATGGTGGGGAGATTGTAATGCTCCGTGGATTTTTAGGTCATTACATTTTGGGGATTATGATTCTTATTTTTTTGGATGAATCAATTTGAAAAATGAGATTTTGGATAAAATTATGAGCTTTTGAACACCTCTAGGACATGTTTTTTATATGGGGGATCCTCAATAAGATTCTTGAGAGCTTGGGGGTTTGTAGAATACGCGGTTGAGGTGGCCAGGGCTACACTACAACTATCTTCTCTCCAGGGATGCACTATATCCATCATCTATCCAGGACAACATTGCAACCATAAAAAGCTAGTGGTACAAGACCGCTTCATCGTTCGGACTGGTTTGGTAGATTTTTTAATCAGAGGGGTCCTATCTTTTTGGTGTTATGGATATTGATATTTAGTCATAAGGGGTCTCATAAATGATCGTTACTTATCAAATTTCCCCCCTCTCTCTCATTGTACCCTCTTTAAGTGGGGGTGTTTTGGATGCATTTTATCAGCTATCTGAGATGAGTTTGTCTGTTTCCTTTGAATTTTCATTTCACTTCCCTCTTAATCTACTCAATTTTATTTTTGTTTTGGGTGAATATTTCATAAAATCATTGGTAAATCATCTAATAATGATTGGGGTTTCACACTTCTTGTGAAGAGGATATCCTATGATGTTGTTTTCACATCCTTGTAAGAGGTTTGAGTCAAGGTTTGTTTCTTTATGCATGGGTGTTCAGGAATACATACATCATGGTGTTATAGAACGACGTATATGGATTAAAAGTTTCCCTAGTAGGTGAGATAGGATTGTACCAGGGCTCTAATGATTGAAATAAATGGTATTAATCACTAGAATGTTCTGGGATAACTTGAAGAATTTTTCTCCAGGTGTAGAGGATCGCATTGAGTCGATGGGAGACCTTGTAAATTTTTTGGGGAGTGTGTTGAGATACAAACAACCTATGTTGGGTTACTTAGAGCTAGTGTGTAATCAAGGCCTTCTTATAATTGTATGACGATTGGAAAAAAATACCATATGTATTTCGGGTGAGTGGAACTCCATCACGAGGATGGAGTAGAGATTTGGTCAATGAGGTGTGTTGGAATTTCCTTCAAGTCTTTTTCTATGGTGATGTATAGGGTTACCACTCAATAATGATATAAGGGATTTACATTAGGAGATGTGATATGAGATCCAAGACAGGGTCTCATAATTTATTTAGGACATGAAATCAATATTCCAAGGAGAGTTTATTAGGTTTTGGACCCCACCTATGTGGCCAGGACCAAGTACGACATGATGTCTTGGTATGGTCCTTGGGTAGTATGATTTTCATTGTTGTGGGACTTACGTGAGGTTAGAACGAACCTTGAGTTTTAGGTTGTGGTGAGCCTTTGGGAATTGAGGTCACTAGTGGGTAATGGGATTGAGCTGGTATCAATGACCAGAGAATATGGTGGATCTAATAGAAAAATGAGCCTAGATATTAGGCTGAGTAATGGGATATAACCTTTTTTGCTTATTCTTGAGGGACCTTTCCTTGAGGAGGCTTGGGTTTGAATATTTGAGGTCACCTCACAAGAGTCTGTAGAGCTAGTTTGGGGTGATGATGGACCTCTTCTATGTCTATGGATATGGGTCACTGTGCTTAGTGACCTTATCCTAGAGGGTTGAGTCAATCTATGATTTTCCCTCTTCCTTTGGTTATTAGGCTAGTGTCATGGACACCCCAAATTATATACGGATGGGTCGATGTGATGTAACTCCTTAGTGTTTGTTGGGATGGGTCTATGGATGATTGTTATGTGATGCTTGGGTATTGGGTTAAGGACATTTCAATGAATGGATTGGGTTAGTATGCACATATTAGACCTTTCATTAAAGAGTCTTAGGTCAAGGAACACCATGGGGCTGGGTTATTGTTTGAAGAATAACCAAAGGATCTCCCCAGAATGACCAGGGATGGGTTAGAGATTTTGCGTGCATGATTTTTCTCAATGTCTATGGGTTTGGGTCAAGGTATTTTACACCACCATACCATGAGTATTTAGGCATGGGATGAGAATCAATGTGATGTATTAAGTAATTGGTTGATTTTAACATGGAAATGAAGCATGTATGGTCAGGGTGAGGATGGCATGGTAAGAACTCATTGACCCAACCGTTGCGTGTACCTCATCGGGTGTTATAGTATCCTGGTTAGGACATAATGACTCAATGAACATGTATATTGTATTTATTTACTCATTCATACACATTCATATGATGGAATTTATTTTGGGTTCTTAGTGATATCCTACCGAGTTTTATAATCACACCCTGCTTTGGAATCTCGATACATGTATAAACCCTATGTCTACATTTTAGGTTACATCATGTGAAATGTAGTATATTGGGTTGGGTTAGCTTAATGGGTTTTTGGAGAAGGGTGTGTGAGGCCTAGGTATGGAAGTAGGGATAGTTTGTGTTTTTGTTGTAATTTTGTTCTATTTTGTATCCAGGATCATCCTAGTGGGTGATCAGTTGGATATCTTGTATGAAAACATCATTTATAATTGTATATGGATGGATTTATTTTTTTTTCACTCTGATAAATATGATGCTTGGTTATTACCTCTATTTATATTACACTCATTTGAGAGAATATTCTCCCAACTGTATGGATTATTCCCTAGTCGATAGTTGGAATCCTTTTCTATACAGAGAGGCAATTTTTAGGCCATTTGGTTCTCTAGTTCAGATGAGTTTTGTTTATAGGAATTATAAAAATATTATAGTTATTGAATTTTTAAATTCATTCAAGATATCATATTCCATAAGAAAACTAACATCCCAAATGTGTTATTTCATAAAGTAATTAAAATTTCATTTTAAATATTTATTAATAGTTTTCTATCTCTATTTTTCATGTATTACCATGATTTCATGTAGTCTATGTATTCTAAAGAGGAAAATGATTTTTTTTGGAAATGAGTGCCTATGTAACTTGGACACAAAATGTTTAAATAAATCATAAAAAATGTTTTTCCTATCATGTTTTCATTTTTTCTTTATTTCATAGAGGTCATGAAGAGTTAGTTTATCTACTCTAAATTTCATTAGTTTTTGAATCATTTTAAATTATATCATTTCATAGATAATTTATAATCAAAAGATTAATATCTTATATTGAATAATAAATAATATATAGTGTTTCATGTTACTAAATGATTAAATAGGTTTGTTAGGTTTGTGAAATTGAGACCCCACATTATTTCAAAATTTATTCATTTTTAATATATAGGTTCATTTATACTTTAGGTAAAAAATAAAAAATTCATTTGTGATGTGTAGTAATTAACCACTTTTATATCTGTTTCATGGTGTGAAAAAATTGTCTAAAAGTCCATGTTTTTATTTTAAAATTGATATTTTAGTTAAAAATACGTGTCATATTTACAAAACTGAGAAAATAACCTTAGATTGTCTTGATACTTAAGCAGAATGATCCATTATAGTTTTTGATGATTAGGAATCAAACACAAATAAATATAACACACAATGTGGTTGAATTGACTAACAATATGTGTTTTCAATAAATAGTGTCATTTTAGTCTAAAATGAAATTCACATACTCAAAAACAAGAAAATAAACTAATATTTCCTCAATACATTAGTAAAATGATCCACAATTCATTTCTTACGCTTAGTAATTAACCTCACATCAATATGACACATGTTATGGATGGATTGAAGGAAATTACATGTTTTCTATTTAAAAGTGACATTTTAAGACAAAATTCACATCTGATACCCGAAAACTATAACAAAACAATAAGCCTCCTAATACTTTATAAAAATATATTAATAATTTATTTTTGAAGTATAATTATTATCCAAAATTTAATTCAATACATAGCATGGCCGATATGACTGGAAGTGTGTGTTTTCATTTATTTATGACATTTTTATTCATAATAAGCATCACATACTGAAAACCTATAAAACAAACTTAGTTAGTTTTAATAGTTTAGTAAAATTATCCTTGATTTGTTTTTGATGTATAATAATTAACCACACATCAATCCAACTCACAGTGTTTCTAGATTTACTAAAAATGTGTGTTTTCTGTTTAAAAGAGATATTTTAAGCCAAAATGCTAGTCACAAAATCAAAACAAAGAAAAAATGCTTGTATTTTATTTGTAATTTTGTACAATGATTTGTAATTATATTTTCATGTGTTACATATAATCTCATGCCTAAATGATACATGGTGTGTCCGAATTGATAGAAAGTATTTGTTTTTATTTTAAAAGTGACATTTCAGTCCAACACGTACATCGCATTCTCAAAACTAAGAAAACATTATTGAATTTTGTTGAAAAATTATGAAAATGATCCATAATTTATTTATCAATTCTTTTGAATTAACTGTATATAAATTTGAAACACAATTGGGCTGTTATGAATGAAGGTGCATGTTTTATTTTTGAAAGTGACATTTTAAACCAAAATACACATCACATACTCAAAATGGAGTAAAAATGCTATGATTGTTATGATACTAGAGGAAAATTATCCATTATTTGTTTTTTAGATATATTAATTATCCTCATGTAAATATGAATCATGGTGTATCTATATTTACCCGAGGTTTAGGTTTTATATTTAAAAGTGACATTTTAGCCCAAAACATATATCACATACTCTAAACTAAGTAAAAAACTCAAATTGTATTAATGTTTTTTTGATAATAATCTATGATTAATTTTTTATGTGTATCACTTATCCTAAAAGAAATTTGACATATGGTTTGGTTGGAATGAATATAATTTAATGTTTCCCATTTTAAAGTTCCATTTTTTATTAAAACAAAGGTCACATATTCAAAAAAGAAAAAACATCATTTGATTATCTGGATAATTTATGAAAAATATATATAATTAATTTATAACATATAAGAATACAAATAAATTCAATCTGACACAAAATATAGTTTGAATGAAAGAAATTTATTATTCACTATTAAATGTAACATTTATGTTCAAAAGAATCATCATATACTCTAAACTAGGAAGACATGATCATATTTTTTTTTGATACATTAGGAAAATGATACGTGATTTATTTTTTATGCGCTGGAATTAAATGTTGATCAATATAAAACATGGTGTCTCCATATTTACTGAAATATGTTTTTTAATTTAAAAAGATACAATTTATTCCCAAATATAAATCACATAATCAAAAATGATAAAATTATTTTATATTTCTTTGCACATAAGAAAAATTATCATATTTTTATATGTAGAATTTAAATGAATCTCAATCCTACACATATTGTTTTTAGTATGACTCAAAGTGCATAGTTTTAGTATAAAAGTAACATTTTAGAACACAACAGGCATCACATATTTACTACCAATAAAACATGATCACATTGTCTTGAATATTTTGGAAAAAGTTTCTCTATTCATTTGGGATGTATTAGAAATAACCTCACATCAATTTGACACATGAAGTTGGTGGGTTGGCTAAAAGTGCATGTTTTCAATTAAAAGTTACATTTCAGTGTAAAACACTTATAACAATCTCAAAACTAATAAAAATCATTTGGATTGTCTTTATACATTATGAAAATTATCCCTGATTCATTTATGTTATGTTTGAATAAAACCCACATCAATAAGAAACATGGCATGGCCAAATTGACTGAAATTGAGTTCTTATCTTAAAATTGAATTTGGTTTTACAAAAAACAAGTTATATACTCAAATATGAGAAAACATGATCCCATTGTATTTATACATTTTGAAAAAAAATACTTAATTTATTTTTTGTTTTTATAAATTAACTGTATGTCAATGCAACACACTGTTTGGAAGGTATGAATGAAAGTATGTGTTTTCATTTCTAAATGAGAATTTTGTTCAAAACATGTTTCACATACTCAAAACTAAGAAATCAAGATATAGTTATCTTTCTTTTTTATGAAAAATACTTGTGATTATTTTTTTACATGACATAATTAATCTGATATTATTCCGACACATGATGTAGCAGTTATGACAAAAAGTGCATGTTTTCTTTTATAAGTGACATTTCAGTTCAAAATTAATGTTACACACTTAAAACTAATGAAACATTTTCAGATTATCTTGATACATTAGTAAAATGATTCATTATTTATTTTTGATGTGTAGGAATCAACCACATGTCAATCCGACACATTCTATATTTGGTATGAATCAAAGTGTGTAGTTTTTGTCCAAAATAAAAAATTTACCTCACAAGACATGCCACATAGTCAAAAACAAGAAAACACACTCAAATTTTACGGTTAAATTAGGAAAATGATCTGATATTAATTTTTTACCTGTAAGAGTTATCCACAGATCATCCCAAGACACAATATGTTCAAAATGACTAAAAGTGCATGTTTTGAGTTTATAAGTGACATTTTTTTTAAAATACACATCAAATAATTAAAACTGAGAAAATTCAAATGGATTATCTTGATACTCTCATTAAATTATTTTTGATTCATTTTTGATGTGTATAAATTATCCTAAAGTCAATCTGACACATGATGTGATATGTATGACTTGAAGTGCATGTCATGATTTTAAAATGACATTTTAGTTCAAAACATGCACCACATGCTCCGAACCAAGAAAACATACTCATATTTTCATGATATTTCTTATAATAGAATGATAATCAATTTGTGATGTGTGAGAATGAACTGCATGTCAATTTGAAACATAGTGTGGCTGATATGATTGGAAGTGATTGTTTTCATTTAAAATGATATTTTACATACAAAATGTGTCACATATTCAAAACTGATAGAAATAACTCATAATTTATTAATAATTTATAAAAATAATACATAATTAATCTTAGATGTGTAAGAATCAAATTTACCTAAAATATACCCATGGTGTGACTGATATTACTATAAGTTCATGTTTTGAGTATGAGAGTAAATTTTTTTCTCAAAACATGTATCACATAGTAAAAACAAAGAAAACATACTAAATTTGTTATGATAATTTAGAACACTAAATATTTATCCATTTGTAACTTCTATGAAGTAACCACATATCATCAAATGTTAAATTTATTGAGGATTATATAAAATTTCAACTAGAATTTTTTATTATTTTTTATGTACTATTATTAAAATAAAAATTGTGTTAATTATAGGAACAAATTTGTTTTGTAAGAGGTTGGGTTGATTTTTCGATAAGGCATACCATATGTTTTTTGGGATTGTATAAGTTGTATTTTTTTTTGTTTTTAGATAATTTTACATCAATGTAATTATATTTTCATGAAATTATTTAATGTAATATTTTATTGAAATAGTGGTGCCACATAAATTTTAATTTAAATCCTATGTTTAAGGTAATATTCATACAATTTTTTTTAAATTTTTATTAGTTGTTTCATAGTTCTATTTATGTAGCTACTATCCCCATAAATCAGTTGGTATCAGCCATTATCATCACTAGGTGTATCATTGATAAATACCGTGATTTTTATTTATAACTACAGTGCATATAAAATGGGCCTTTAGTAGTGATATTCAATGAATTGATAGAGGACATATTTAATAGTGCTAGAATATACACGGATATAATCCCCTTATGTTCAGTTCCTTTTTTAGCACTGATAAAATCATGTGGATTTTAAAAGTGATCACAACATCAATGCATTTTTAGCACAATTAAAGTAAAATCTTGAACTCTTAAAATAACTGTCAATAATAGTGTTAGAAAATTAGAATGTAGGAATCCCAAAAATTAACATTTCATTAGAAACTTTTCACATATATATAGGATACATGGGCTTATAATAAATGGTTTAGATTAGACATATACTTGGGTTAGGGGACCCAATCAACCAAATTAGTCTAACATGATAAAAATGTTTTATTGGTGGTAAATTTCTAGCATGAATATTTAGAATGAATTTTTTTATTGTGAATTAAAAATAGAGCTATGCTTTGGATTTAGTTTGTGACCAAGCACCAACCTAATTATAATATATTATAATGATATTTTAATAAAATATATAATATTATTTATTTATTTTTTAAAATTTAGGATTTTTATAAATAAATTTTATTTATTTTAATTATATTTTAGGGCTTGATTAATAATAATATAATAAAATTTCAAATGTACCTTTAATAAATCCTTTTTTCTAGGTTTGATTAATAAATAGGTTGGGGTCAAGGTGATTTCGCCATATCTGATTAATAAATGGGCCTGTTTTCCCCACAGAAACCAAATTTTCCTAACCCATATATTTGCCTTGTTTATATTAATCCTCATTATCCATGTTAATTCCATTAGATATATTTATCTTCTAATATATAAATGATTTTATTATGTTAGAGTACAAATAATTAATATATTAAAGGTTAGAGTTTGGAATTAACATTCCCAATTCATGGTGAATGGTTTCATCTATAAAATATTCTTCTATAATGAAAATGTTATTTTGAAGGCATTTTTTTCATTACTAACCAAGAATGAAAATAAATATGTGTGTGTTGTTGTATATTTTTTGTGGAATTAATGTCCATTTTTATACAATATAATATGATATATAATAACTTTAATCAAAATCTATTGACAAGTCCTACTGAAAAATTAGTGAACCTCTATTTTGAAAACTAGACTGGACAAGAGAGGTGAACCGATTAGACCATTGATATGTTGTTTTTGTGAAGTGAATTTATTATTCATTATAGACATTAATTATAACATAATTGAGCTAAAATAAAAGGCTGAACCAATTATTTTAATGTAAAATTAAAATATATCAACATAATTTTATTTTATTTCTTTATATTTTATGAATAAGTAATAAGATGATGTATGAATTATTGGAAGATTGTTCCATTTTAATTTATACAGTAACAACTTACTTTTCCCTATTGAATCTTTAGAATGTTTTATATAATGTTTTTGGTCATGTTTATGAACCAATGTAATGTTTCATGTGTCACATAGTCCTAAAATCAATTCATTTATAAAAATATATTATTTTTGGCCCATTATTGTGAATAATTGAGAAAAATGATTTCCCTTTTAAATGGAGTGTTAGAAGGAAAATTTAATACCTCAATTTCATCCATAACATGGGTTTTATCATAGGGGTGGTATAAATTCTATTCTCATCAGGGACCCTAGTGGTTTCAAGTCCCTCACAAATCAAATTATATTATATAAAGGAAAATTTTAATTTTAATTTATTAATGCATTAATTGTAATTAAAACACTAAACCTAGATATTATTCCTATACAATATATTTATCTACAATTTTTAAGTTTTCCCATTTGAACCCTAGAAATTTGGAAAGAAAACTAAATAGAGTTTATGAGAGGAATTGAAGAACTGCTCATGGGGATCAATAACGACAACAGATAAAAAGACAACCATTTCTAAATAGATTTCTATTTTTGAGGAAGCGCTTCATGATTCTTTATTATCCTTTTTTCATTTAAATACCATTTAAAATATTTATGAAAATTATAACTCTATACTCAATGGATTTTATATCTGAGTTCATAATAATAATCTCCATTGTTCATGAATTCTTCATTATATATATGATATAGACCTCCGTTATTCATGAATTTCTTGGCGAGTTTTAATTTTTATAATCACTATTGGAGAATTTCCCTATAACCATGGTTTGAAACTATGGGTTTATACCATGAAACTATGGGTATAGTCTATACCCACGGTTTCATGAACCACGGGATCTTGAGGTGTCGATATTTCCCTATACCCATGGTTTTGTAGAAACCCTGGGTATAGCCCACTGAATTTTCATATTACCCACGGTTCTGGTAAATAGTTTGTATACATCTATACCCATGGTTTACAGAACTGTGGGTATAAGTTTTTATTTCAAATATTATATACTCTTGGTTAGGTAATCTATGGGAATAGATAGTTTTCTTCACAGCACACGTACCCAAGGTTTAATGAACCGTGGGTATAGATGGATTTCGTAAAAACAGTAGCTACCCACATTGGCTTCACTTTTCTCCTACAAACCCGAAAGAAAACCACTGTGAAAGATTAGAAAAGTTCTTATAAATAAATTAAACCACTATGAAACCACACCCCTCCCCCTTTTCACACCCCTAATCTCCCCTTAGACAGAACCCCCTTGCACCCCCTAGGAACCGCTCACCTAGACATCCCCTGGACACAGCCTGGATACCCCTCCCCCTAGACACCCCCTTGCACACCCCCACTAGACACCCCCACTTGACACGCCCCCACTGGACATCCCCCTATGGACACCCCCCTTGTAACCCCCTGATAGATCCCCCCTAGACACCCCCACTGGACCCCCTAGTCACCCCACTCGGCCCCCTGGACACCCTCCATGGGACCCCCCTGAACACCCCTAGAAACCCCACTTTAGACACCCCTTCCCCTAGACACCCCCTCCCCCTGGACACCCCCTTGGACACCCCCTGGACACCCCTTAGACAACCCCCATAGACACCCCATGGACCCCCATGGAAACCCCCCCGAGACACCCACTTCTCCCAATAGAGACCCCATGGACACCCCCTCCCCCCTGCTCCCCACACCCCCACACCCCACACCCCAACACCCCACACCCCCTTCCCACTTCAACCCCACAACCCCCTGCCCCCTTCAACCTAACTTCCCAACCTTCACCCCCTCACTCCCCCCCTGCACACCCCCTTGGACACCTCCTCCCCACTAGACACCCCTCCCCCTAAACACCACCACTGGACCCCCTGAACACCCCTTTGGAGACCCCCTCCCTCCATAGACACCCCTCCCCCTACACCCCCACAACCCTACCCCCTTCACCCCCACCACCCCTACCCTCTTCACCCAACTACCCCCAGCCTTCACCCTCCACTATCCCCTCCACCTGCACACCCACGTCCCCCCACCTGCACCAATACTTCCCCCTCCTAGAAAACCCCACTGCACCCCCACTATCCCTACATCCATCCCACCCTGCACCCGACCCCACCCCCTACACCCCCTCCTTTCACCCACCCCCACCCCCTATGAAACCGCTGTGGAACAATGTAAACTAGAATGAAAAAACAATTGAAACACAATGCAATGTTTTCACCTGTTAAAACATAAGTAGATCTATCTAAAGTCTTCGAAGAAGAAAAAATTTGTTATCAGAAAAGTCCTAAATAAATTATTAATGAATTAGTATCACAATCATTTTTCTCTTATTGAATCCGAAGAACGTTGAATAGAAGATGAAAAAAATACATCCTTTCTACATTGGAGACCACTATCTGAGGCCCATCTTCATCATTTATAATTTCCACATCAACTAGATGCATCATTACTTCAGCTCCAAAAACCTAGTTGTTTTCTTTACCATCCTCTTCAATGCTTTCTGATGCAAGAAATTCGAAAGAATTGTGAATACTGACCTTTATTTTTTTGAGTTCCCTTAACACGATTAGCCATGTCTGTTCCCGCTGTGCTCTCTGCCTTATCTGTCATGGGAGTCTCAAAAGTTCAAACCCCATGAATATCCATAGAATATGTATTGTCTCTAGTATACTTTTTGTAACACAAGGCTATAGCATTCCCAACCCATTCTACATTAAGATCTGGGGTTATGGAAATGTCAACTTTTTTGTGTCCACCCTGAATAAGAGTAGAGGTCTGAGTCTGCAAAGCATGTGATCCAGGAACCATGCTAGCAGTGGTACTGTTTAGTGGTGGATTGGATCCTCCATGTTCAATAGAGCTCTTAAATGCCGAGTAAATCACAACATCCAATATATGAACATTGAATAAGTCACAACTCACTGGTTTTCTAGTTGGACACACACTGTCTATATGAGAGTTATTAGAAAGAGTTTTTGATAAAGATTTAATAGAGGCCAAATTAGAATTTTCTCCCTGTTCAGAACAACTTTCCATCATAGGTACTGATTACACACTACAAACAAAAGATAAAGGAAGTTGATATTCACCAACTGTCTTATTGGAATCCTTAGCAGCCAATGCAATACCAGAAAGGGATTTCCCCAAATTAAGGATAGAGGAGAGAGAAACCATGTTGCTAGTTTTTCTCTTGGATTTCTTGGAAGTGGAAGCCAATATATTTGAATTACCTTTCCAGTTCTTTGAATAAATAATTCACTGCTCTTCCCAGTAATTAGAATCCACCTCATCCTGTGCATAATATTCCATTTCATCTTTACTATTCTAAGATGATTGTCTAAGATGTTCATCTGAGATGACCCTTGATAGAGCATCTTTGAAATAAATTACATCATAGGCTGTATGAGACTCCTCTACTATATCATCCCATAATATAGTATTTTTCACCTTCTATTGAGTAGGAGGAATAGGGCCACTAACCTCTCTACCAGAGGAAACTAATTCAAGAATACGATCACCCAAAGGGGGGATTGTTGCAACCAAGGCTTGATGGGTTGGATTTGTGGAAAATATATGAGTTATGAATGAGGTATGTTTGATTATAGAGGCATTGGCTTTGTCAAGAATCTTGGTGTAAAGATCTATTGCATGAATATGAATTGAATATATATATATATGTGAACAGTTCATTCGATGTGTTGACATAAAGAATTCGTCTTGGAAGAGGACCAAGGGTGAATGTATGCATGGAATAATTTCATAATGAAATGACATTCATGATTTGGAGATATTGATATGTTTTTAGAGCATGGATGGAAGTTTATACAGGTTTGAAATTGAATGTGGATCATGTTAACTGGTTTAATTGAAGAGGTAGATGATATATTAAAGATAGCATTGATCTTAATATCAGAAATCTGGAGATGATTTAAAATACATGAATTCTGGAGAAATTTTTAACTGGTTTAGTAGGATAGGGTTACACAAAATTTCAGTGTCCTTCATAAATATTGTTGCATAGGGAGTCAGAATCTTCCATGAATCTATTATATAATGGGAACTATAGTTTTAGGTGTGGAAAAACAGACTAACAGGTAGTGTTCTTGAGAAAAAACATGGAGCATATGAATGCGACTCTTGCATGATTCAGATGGTTTCATGAATCATGTTTTCAGGTCTCATGCCAGTGATGTTTTGAATGAATATTTTTGGTAATATAGATTCCATAGTATTTGGAGTCTCAAATTACGAATACGGTATTGCGAACTTTGAGATTTGATTTTTAGGAAAGTTATTAATGAAGACTCAGTAGATCGGGTTCTTAAATGAATATTTTTAAATAAAGATTCAAATTTAATGATTTTAATGAGTTAGAAAGGAGAGTTTGAATTTGGTTATTCACATATTTAAATAGATTACATAATTGACCACTATGAAGGTTTTTACGCCTGTAAAACCAGAGTATGAAGAGAAAAAACAGGAAATTATATTTTATATGTGTTGATTGGAACTCCCTTTGGTGTCTCAAACAAGGGATTAATCACCCTACTTATAGGGGCGATATATTTGAAAGTTTAAAGTCTTACAAGAGGAATTTAGTTTTTTCCTACAGAGATTGACAAGTCAATCGATAAAACCCAATTATCATAAGGCATTTACCAGTACTTCTCCATCTGTGTGGAATTCCCTGGAAAATATAAACTATCTGGGGTATCTCTAAGAATGAATGAAATCTTCATAGAAGAACTGGTGGGAAGATTCACCCTGTTCCTAAAATTGTATCATAGAATAAACATAGCTTTAGAAAACCTCTGGTATTTCTTTTGGGGATATTGTTGTATTTAGGGTTGTGTGGCACTCCAATTAGGGTATGTAGTAAGGGAATAAATTTCTTACCCTTGGTTGTGATATGCTGACAAGTCTTAAGCCCTACGATGAGGTCAATGAAGGTTTTACTGGTAATTTTAAACCAAACTATCTATTATTTGATAGAGTATTTTTAGCTCCAATATATTTCTATAATTATTTTGGCATGGAGTGTAATCATAAAATCCCACAATGTAAAGTAGCTCATGAAATGATATTATGTTAACAAAATGGTTATGAACGTGAATTTCCATTTATTAATCCCAACGCGTTATCATTTCACAACCTTTTATAACCATAACATTTTCAGAATCAATATATTTCATAGAATCCCATATCTTCTGATTGTAAATTCCAATTTCCTTGATTCTTATTCATAGGAATTCAGAATTATTTCATAAAAATTCTAAATCCCTCTCTAATTATCCTTGTTTACTAGGAATTACCATAGTTCATATAGAGAATCTGATATAAGAATGCTAGTATAAACTATGGTGGATGGGCTGTGCCCACAGGAAAGAACAAGTGTCTGGCCATCAAGGAATCACCAATCGGGAATGATTTCCCCCCCAAAAAATTAATTAAAATAGTAGCAGAAAATAAATAATATTTTGGAATGACCCATTAGTATGTTGGATGTCCACACTGAAGGAAAATAAAATAAATCAAAACAATAAAGTACATAGGTAGAAAAAAATAAAACACACTAATTAATCTATCCACTACCTCGATCTCCCTCCCCTATAAATAAAATTACATAGCCTCATGCAGTGCCCTTCTAGACCCCTTCACAGAATATAAATAACCTCTGTCCTTATAAAGTAGTAAAAGGCCTAAGTGAACGATGTGATATAGAAAATAAAATAAAAACTAAACAAGAACATAATTGTCTTTGGTGACTATCCAAGTCGTCGCCCCAATATTTGGACCACAACATCCCTGGGGTCAAAACATGTTCTTGAAGGAAAGGAGGAAACATATTATATTGGAAGGACTATTTAGAAAAAAAGTCACATCATACCACTACCATGAGATTGTAGACATCCACCATACAATAGTGTACATGTCTAAAGGAATCAAGAAGAAATTCCCTAGAAGAAATAGAAAACATTTGATGCGTAAATAAGAATAGGAATACACTTCCTCTAGAAACCAATTATTGGATGAATCACCAGATAAAATCACCAATTTCATTGAATATGTAGAATGTCCACAGAAAAACATTAAGTACTCAATAAAATTAGTGACCAGTTTTTTCTTTTAAATCCGAGTATTCAATGCCAAAATATTACACCGTTATTATAAGGGTTTATAGAAAAGATCTTTAAAGTAATGTAGGAAGAAATTTGAAGGTTTATATGACCTAGAAAATATATTCTCAGAAATCCAAAGCTGGTACCTTGTGGTGGTGCTACTAATATGTAAGTTTCTTCCAATTTTAAGTAGAAGTGTTCATCTATTGAGGGGGTTAAGTATTAAAATTATGAAGTAGCTGCTATTTCATTTTGAGGCATTACCCAGAATAATATCACCAATTTGTGTTGACAATGTGATTAGGAATAAGACTATTATATAAGGAAATTACAGAAAATTTGAAAACACATGGATAACAAAAATGGGATTACAGGTGACATTGTGGAGATGAAAGAACAAAATATATGGCTTGAAGGCAAAAACATTCAATAATTTCCTTGATTTTTATTGTTTTATTCTAAGGATTGATGACATAATGAGAGGAATAATAAAGAAATATTCCCTAATGAAGGGACAACATTCCAAAAACCTCATGTTGAGAACAACGTGGAGGCCATCAATGAACAAGTTCTCCAAAACCTATATATTTAATTGATTTTGATGGTTTTTGGTTTTGGGATGAATTCAGAATGGTTTTTTTAGTGGAATGAGTTGTAGAACATTTCACCCAAAGGGGATCAATATTCATTTTTTAAAAAACTTTGGAACTGGTAATAAACAATCAATGAACATACCAACATACAGACTGAATTTTTCCTCACCCCAAATATAATTTTCATGACCTCTATTATTGTCCTGAGACAATAGAAATGCACAATAAGAGAAAGGTAATACATTAAATGAATTTAACTCAGAAAAAAATAAATAAATAAGGATAATTGTAGGTGAAATTAACTAGGGAAAATAAAATCAAATTTAAAATTCTAATCCCCAAAAGGTATATAAATTATAAAATATAAAAATATATATAATGGATTTATAGTAAAAAATGATCATAGTTAAAATAAGATTCTTCTCGATCATTTTGAACTTCATCTCATTCACAATTTTCATATTACACTATTGATTTGTAGTGATAAAGTGAGTAATACTATTAATTAATTTTATGTTTCTTTTAATTTATAAGGAAAAGATACATCATCTTAAAATGAACTTAATACCCCCCATTCAGACTAGATTGAAATGTATCATCATTAATTCCTTAATCTAAGAATTAATGATGAAACATTACCTCTAATTAAAACTAATGACAACCTATAATCTAAGAGTAATTCACTAAAGCATCTACCAATTATCCATGGAGAATGATTAATGCACCTTAAGAAGTTTCAAGAATCCTGAACTGTTTCATTCAACACTACTTAAACCCCAAAAATGAATCACATCCTAAAGAATCCAATCATAGATCAACATTTTTCCACAATATTTCTTAACATTAAGGTTAAGTATCATGAAATTTGAAAAATAATTATCAAGTATGTGAGGTAAGATTATTATTCAATGGTTGGACCTCTAGTGGAATAAAATTTTATATGGTTGGAAACACGTCTACCCGCAAGATCATGATAAGGAAGGCACACACAAGATCATGACAAGGAATCATATGATATATTCATGTCATCTTATACATAAGAGAAACTATATATAGGGTTAAATATAACCTCGATAGAATATTCAAAAATATAGGGACATATGATCACCACTGTATAGTTAGATGGGTCCCCAGAATAGTGTTCCAGCATCTATGCCTCTTATTACTAGTAATGAATAGAGTATCATGAAATAATAATAAAATGTTCAATATTAGAATCCGTAACTACATAATGGAATAATATAGAAACCCCAACAAACCATTTTTAATGGATATCAAATATCATGAATCAAACACTCTGAACCACCCTTCAAGGAACTCATCTTTCCTAAAAATACTAGGAACTCACAACAGTCATCTGACAAGTGATATAATAACCTCTCTACCGACTTATCAATTTTTTTCTTAAGGTAACAAAGTAAACCCAATGCCTAGACCACATTATGGTCACATATCCATGGTATGTTATCTTTCACAAACATTAGATATCACCCTCTGTCTCAATAAGTAATCAGTAGTCATTTCACAATTCATCCTTCAATGTTGACATAACCCTTACGAATCATTACTCTCATTTCTATACTTGAGCCCCTAGAAAAAACACAAATTGGTGACTACCAAATAAATATAACCTCAGTGTATTCCAACCCCATAGATACTCAAGTCCACATAGGTCCTTATATAGGAATATAATTATATGATCATAATTCATCACTCCTGAAGAACTTATTTTGTTAATAACGCTCATCTTAAACCACCCCATAACTCATATAGAGGACTACTATTCATGAGGATCAAAATCCTCAAATTATACCATAAAATTGCTCCATAGTCTTAACTTTTCAGCACACACCCTTCATGGGTCAATATTTTAATTTTTGATAATTTCCTTACATTGAATTAATCATTGGAAACCTCTAAACCCATGGCTTATCATGTGTATAATATCGGTCATGGTTCTAATAATCCATACCCACTCAAGTTATTGGTTCAATTTTAATTTCATAATACCCACTTACTCAAAGTACACAATTATACATCACATGGAAAAAATATAAAATGAGATAAACTACTAGGTACCACCTACCTGAGGACCATATGGGTTTCCCATCTATTATTATAGTATGATTTATCCTTATTCAGTTAAAATAAAAGAAATGAAAAAAATAACAGAGATTATGAATTTATGGAGAATCACAAATAAGCATAGTGTGAAACCAATAATAAAACATTACATGTTATAAAAATTACTTAGATAAAATCACTACCATAGGCGTTTCACAAATTGTAAAGTTGAAGATGAGAGGAATATTAAAGAATACAAGGTAGAAGATGAGATAATGAAAGGTGACACCTTAAAAGATATAGAAAATTTAGGGATAAAGTAGAGGGAATAAATTTTATAAAATTTATCATGGAATGAAAAAAATTCCCCTATATGAATTAGGGGGTTAGGGGCACCACTAGGATTATGGTGGCCAACAACGGAGTTCTAGTAGACCACTAGATCTCCAATTCCAACCATCAAGCTCTCAAAGGTGGGAGTTTGACCCATTTGATATATGTTGAAACTTGTGCGGCCTCTACACAAGGTTCTAATGGATTATACTGAAGAAAACATAATGGATTTTATCTTACCAACAACCAAAATTTTGATTCAAGTATTTTCTATTGGTCTCTTGTGCTATGAAACATCAATTTTAACACTCAAAAACATATTAAGTATCTTTCTCCAGAATCTATATTCTAAATCTCAAAATGACTTGAGCTCTACTGCATAGATATTTAACTCTTTCACCAACTCCACTAACACACTACAATGTAGTTCATTGCAAAATTTATTGTATAAATTTGGAAACTATGTTTTTTAAGTTTATAACATTACCTCTGGACCAAAAAAGAGGAATTCAATGGTATTTAACATTAATCATTCTTTATTTTAACATGGATTTATTTGATAATTTTATTTTTCATTCAAATAAAATTTATTTTTTAAAGTATAAAAAATATTTATTCTATGCTATGGACTACCATAAACACACTCACTTTTCATAAAGAAATATTTTTTTTGTTTCAAGTGTATGTTTATCCCCTTGAAGGAAAATCAGTAGGTCATCAATATAAAATAGGTTCAATTGTGTAAGTAAGAACCTTGAATCCCTGATAGGTGTAAAAATCACAATTTAAGTATCCTTTCACAATAGTCTTATTAAGTAATCTTCTATAAGTCTAAACAACAATGTAAAAAGGGGTTAACCATACATTACCCCCTTTATCATTTAAAATACCCCATTGGGGGGGGGGGTCCATTATTAGGCATAAAAATATGTTATTATTTTAATTTACAACAACCAATTTAATGTAATCTTTTGGAAAACTCTAAGAATATATAAAATAAAATCCCAATAAATGGTATCAAAATATTTAGAAATGTTACACTTTAATGTTAAATTTATATGCATGGATTTATTTTGAATAATATTAGTACATTTAGATGCAGTAAAAATTAGTATTCAATTTTTATTTTGGAAATGACCCCATATTGAATATATGATATCATTTTAAAGATAAGGCAAACCAATCATAAAATAATTATCTTCATTGTGGTAAAATTAATTATAAGGATCAACATTTTCTTTGAAAGTGCATTGATAACTTAGATCCATTCCTTTTAAATGCAAGTGATCATAATTATAAACAAATCCCTAAATTTTAGGAATCTCTATCATTCACTAAGAATATTTCGATGAAGAATCTATGACATATGCTTAAACAAATGAAATGAATCGGAATTAGAAAATCTTCAAACCTGTATTTGAGTACCTTCAAATGCTAACCACCTTTTGGAACCCAAGATTAGAAACATATCCTCTCCTTACGTACAATTGGAGGCACTTAGTGATCTAATATCCTTTTTGGAACCCTAGGACACGGATCGGGTGGGGACGTTGCCGGTGGAGAGGGATCCGAGAGGGGCAATGGGTAGGGAGGTAGAGGCGGAGTCCGAGATATTGAGGAGGAGGCACAGGCCGGGACGTTAAGGAGGAGGCATAGGCCTGGATGTTGAGGTGGAGGCGGAGGCTGGATGGTTGTGGTCGAGGAGGGGAAGAGACGGTCGGGAGGAAGACGTCGGGGATTGGAGGAGAGAGTTCATGCCGGAGTGCCCAATGGAAATGTGAAATTCAAAGGAGAATCCCAATGGTATCATGAAATTGGGATATTGTATACCCACGATTTTAACCAAAATGTGGGTATATATAATAATATATCACCTATTCCCACAATTTTTCTAAACCGTGGGTATAGTTGCATGGGGATAGACCTATTTTATAGTAGTGAATTATTCAAAAATTTTATCAAATCTCATGCCCTATTTTTTATAAAATTATAAACCCCAACCTTTTTCATTTTTGTGGAAGTGATTGATGTAGAAAAACTATAGTGGCATGGAATTGGTTCTCAATCAAGGTTTAATGTTTATATATTCCTCTTATATCTATCCACTTTCTTCTATATTTTTATTTATATCATTCCTCTTTCCATCACTTTCACATAAAATGACGGGGAAACCTTTTTAGTGGTGGATGATGACAATGATGGGAGGAATGGTGGATGACATGAGGGAAGAGGTGACAGTGTGGTACATCAAGGAAGAGGAGGAGATATAGTGAAGTGGGGATTGACAAGGATGGTGTAATGATTGATATATAATTTGAGGGTGGAGAGGTAATGAGGAGCCTAGGTGGAGGCAAGGTGGTAATGTGAGGAGACCAACTGGGACATGCCACTAGTATAAAGTGAGATAGTATCCTAGGTGGATCATTTGACATTAGTATCCATGATGAGGCACTGGATGTGGGTGAGGATTTATTATAGCCCATAACCACAAGCTATTATATCACCATGTGATTGGATGGTGTCCCACCACCCATATAGAATGTGAGTGAGATGAGTGGGTAAAGAATCCACCTGGGTCTAGTCAGTCAGTTCAGATGGGGTTCACCCGATCTGACCTATGTTGGGGTGGTGATCATGTGGAATACAAGAAATAAACATGGGCCCCACAAACCCATACACTGCACCTTTCATGGGATTCCATACACTTAGTGGGGTATTTCCACCCACCCCTATCACACCATGTGGGATTCCTGGGGCCCGTCACATATCCCACTTTCTCCATTACGTGGTGTTGTTTTGACTATTTTATTCGGATGTCATATTTAGGTAAATAAAACACAAATCCTATATATTTTTCCAATTGTATCTTTATATCTCTATCCTTTCATCCATCTGAGGTTATTTTATATGTGTGATATGAATAATTTGAATTTTTCGGTGTAGGGTCAATGACGGGGTTTGTGAATGAAGATTGGGGTTCTCAATGATGGTAATATCATGGAGCGATGTTTATGTTTGGGAGTGGGTCCCCCAATATCCTTAGATAGGGAGAGTATCCCCCATCATAATCTATATGTGGGATCCTCAACCTATAGGTTAGATCGAGTTGATATCCCCCCCCACATACTCTAGGAATGAGATCCTCTATCTGCAGAGCTGGTATGACTCTTGTTTAAAGATATTGGATGGGTCACATGATTCTCTAATGGAATTAGTAATCCCCCACATGATGTGTGGGATCCTCTACTATAGTTCCTGAGAGGTTATATGGTTATTTGGATTTGGGTTTTTTAGATTATTGTAGATTCGTGCTGATTTCACCTATAGATGCTTCTGAAGATTGATACCTTATCCCACATCCTAGGTTATCTGCTTAAAATAATATTTTTGTTCTTCCTATGAATCAATATTTCCCTTTTTAATAATGGTTTAGCTGCCCATTATTTAATTATTACTTTGTAGTTTCTGGATAATCCTACTATATTCTTATATACACTCACACTTTCTTGGGAATATTTTCTTGCACATTTAATTATTTATGAACTTAGTGTATAGTTTTTTGGAGATCTCAGTGTAATTTGTTTTTTAAGTCCTTAGAGGTGCTTTGTGGTTGTTGTAGTGGGTGGTGTCCATGTTGGGATCTTGGAATCATTGATACTTCTCCACTAATGCTGATTGGATCAACATTTCACTAATTGTAGTGATTTTATCTAGTCTAAATCATTGATATATGAGTACCTTATGTCCCTTAATCATCTAGGATCTTAATAAGGTGACATTTAATTAATTAGTGTTTGGGATCCTTTTTTATTTGGAGTAATGTTTTTTGATATTGAGGTCGATACACATTCTTATGCTATTAGAGTCTCAAAAGGGTAACATAACATTTATATATTATACATCAGGATTAAATGATCTTGTGAGGTACTCCATCAACATGGTATATAGTTCATTCTTCTTGGCATGCAATTTTGAGTGATGCCTCTATAGATTTATTCAATCATAAATTTGTTCCCCCATGTATTCCAACATATGTTTGGGTTCGAGTATAAGAATTAGTGATGGGTAGCTTCCAAGAAGAGGGTAAATATCTTTCTATTATTGGAGGACATCACCCAGAAGCAGAGTCATCATCCATGGACATCAGAAACTAGGATCATATATTTCAATTCTCAAGGTTCCACCAAGGATTAGTAGATCAGGACACAAGTAGAGATTCTAGTTAGCAATAATTTAGATGTTTATTTTCTTATGAAGGATTAGCTCATCTGGATCAAGAATTCCCAACCCATCAAGTAGTATATGGTATTCATCTGGTGGATAGATCTCTAAAAAATGAAATTGTGTAACTAGAGACATCACAGAGGCAGTTCAGCTGGTCCTCAAGATGGTATATTTGAATTATAATCATACTCTGAACCTAGAGGAGGATATTGGGGAGGATGATGTTATGAATCACTCTCAACATATAGCGACTCAACCTTTTCATACATTACTATTACATCATTTTAAAGATAAATAACAAAATAGTATTTCATATATAGGATCCAACAGTTTAGTGTCTTGGGAAAACTAGGACCATACATAATAATTACAACATCGAGCACAAACATTTATTCAATTTATTCTTCTCAAGCTTCTTACTGGCACTTGGCCTCTCCTTAGTACATGTAGTCACCTGAGGATATAATCAAAAGGGGTGAGCTAGAAGCCCAGTAAGAGGACAGATAAGAACAATATATAATGCGGTGAGAATATTCATAACATAGGCCAAGAATCATGAACATGATAGGATGCATAAATAAAATACTTGAAATGTGGCAAGGCATAAAAATGAAACATCATGTCTTAGTGGTTAACAACCACACATTATTGTGAAGAAAGATGGCATCTTATTCACACAACATTTTACATTTACTCATGAGATTCATCACTTTATCTAATGCATTGGAGTGCTGTATAATTTCGGGCATACCCATCACATTCAAACATTCATATTGTGCTATATAATACTGGGCGAACCCGTCACATTATAACATTATCATTATCATGCATGCCACATAAAAAATATATCAATAATGAACATAACTAACCCATGGAAATGAACGGGTTTCATCTTATAAGAGCAGAGTCATAAAATTTGGGTTCCACAAATAAAGAGGGAACTACATACTTGATACAAGAACCATCAACCGTGAATGAGAGGTTAAAGGGGTGATATTAAAAGAAGAGTTATTTTGGAATTTTTTTTGACATAAACTTCAGTAGAAAAAATTTCTATCCCATAAAAGGTAAGATAATGATGAAAAAATGATTTTTATGGAGTGACTATACCAAATTTGGCGTGAAAGAGGGAGAACCCGAAGAATGAAAATTGGGTTCGAGATTTTCCCCTTACCTTATATTTGAATGCTTCATTCACTTTAATGTCCAGTATAATAACATTATATTAATTAATTAAAAACTCTAGAACCTTTTATAAATGAAAAGGGTTCATTTTTTTCATTATGTTATTTTATGGGCCTTTTGACGAGTTATAAGGTTTACAAACATTGTTTGGGAATGTTTGTTTTTAAGGTTTTCTTGAGTGGTTCACTTGTGTTCATAAATTAAAGTTCATGTAGAACATGGGTAAACATATAGAACTGATATTACATGTTATTAATGATATTAAAAGATTTATAATGATCTTATAATGAATTAAATTGTATACCATGTGGATGAATCATTAGATAAAAACAAAATGATGATTGTTTTGGTTAATTTGGGCGGTTTTTCGACCACAACGAACTTGTTTTGTTTAATCATTTAGTAATATGTACATAAGTTAGTTCTAGAAAATTAAATTGGACATTATAAATATAAAATATTCTGGTTCAACCATAAAAATTGTTTCATGACCATATTTGAAGGTAGAAATGGAAGAAGAAAACATGTCTTTCTTGAAGGTGATAAATTAACACATCACGAACAACTTTCTCTTTAAAAAATAGAAGGAAGAGGTAAATGGGTTGGATGATATAATATCCCATTAGTATCATAACATTCCAGTATATGGATGACACTGGAGTGACCATACCATATAGATGAATATAGGTAGGGAGAGAATTAATAGAAAACTTGATATTGAAAGGAATTTAAAGGAAAATAATGTGAGAAATTACCTCTTGAATCCTCCTCTTGAGATCCACATTAAGGGGCCTAATCTTGGTCTATTGATGATACCAGAAGCTCTTGAACGTTGGGGAGGGGCTAGGGAAGATATTTGGGTAGAGTTTAGACAAGGATTAAATTTTGAGAGGTGTGAGGAAATGAGGGTGTGAAGGGTGGTATTTCTATTAGAGGGGAGAGGGGTTTCCTTAATATAAAATTCATTAGTTTATTAATTTCCCGAAAGACAAGAAATAGTGAGTCGTAAATGACCAAGAATAGTAAAGAGGGCATGTGAGTTCGAGATTTGGGTTCTTACATCACTTGTGATGTCAGGAATAGTGATTCAATATTATAATGTATTTATACGGTAAATTAATGTATTTTACTATTCACGAAAAATTCAAGTATTTCAGAAAAATCCTGAAAATTTACCCCAATTGTTTTTTGACATGTAGAATCCAAAAAAGAATTTCAATTTTTAATTTTTTTTCCAAATATGATTAATTTAATATTTAATTAAAATCATGGTTTATACTAAAAAACAAGTTTTAAAAAATTCTTTTACTTATTCTAAAATATAGGTACAACATACTTTCCCTTTAATATTATTTTTATTCTATCATAGGTAAAGTTAATATTAATTAGGGTATATCACTATTCACAAGGGTATGTTACTATTGATAATGGTAGGTTATTATACACCAAATTTTTTGTTTGTTTTATTAGACATCAAAAATCATCTTGAACACCACCGTGTTTGTCAGATTTTCAAAGTTCCCAATACAGAAGTGACAAACTTATGTTTAAAGGTCACTTAGAACTTAGTAGTTCATTATGTTATGTTTTACTATGATTTTATGGAATATTTATAAGAAGGTAGTTTCCATTTAAGAACATTGGTTCGTTACATTTTCCCCCCTTATGAAATTTGGCCCTTGGAATTTCAATTTACACAAACAGGTTAGAGTACTTATCCTTCATCACCTCTTCTGGTTCCAAAGATGCTTCCTCAAACTTATGGTTCCTCCACAAAACTTTGAAAAGATTGGTTGTGTAGTTTCATAGAACCTTATCTCTCCAATCCAAAATCTTTACTTGCTGCTCCTCATAGGAGAGATCGAATACCAGCTGCACCACCTCTGAGTTTAGTACATGTGAGGGATCTGGTATGTACTTCTTCTAGAGTGATACGTGAAACACATCATGAACTTGAGCTATATTCGGTGGAAGTGCAAGATGATAGGCCACAACTTCTATGCGGTCAAGGATCTCAAATAGGAAAATGTACCTTGGGCTTAGCTTCCGTTACCTTCCAAACTGCATGACTCTCTTCCATGGTGATATTCTAAAGAAGACATTATCTCCAACATCGAACTCCAAGTCCCTTCGACGATTGTCATCATAGCCCTTTTGAGGACTCTGAGCAACTTTGATGTGTCTCTGGATGACTTGAACCATTTATATCATCTCTTTCACAAGATCAGGTCCAAGTAGCTTTCTTTCTCCAACTTCATCCCAACAGGTTGGAGTTCTACATCGCTTTCCATACATAGCATTATATGGAGCCATCTGAATACTCGAGTGAAAGCTATTGTTTTATGAGAACTCAACCAATGGGAGATACTGATCCCATCCACCTTTTAATTCTAGAGAGCATGCTTTTATCATATCTTCAAGCGTCTGAATAGACCATTCAGACTGGACATCAGTTTTGGTGTGATAGGTCATGCTGAAATTTATTTCAGTACTCAAAGTATGTTAAAGGATCCTATAGAATTTGGATGTGAACCTTGGATCATGGTAAGAGATAGTTGAGAGTGGAACACCATGTAGTCTCACCACTACCTTCACATATATCTTTGCATGTTTTTTAAGCGAGAGCTTCCCAAATAAAGATAAAATGGGCAGTCTTTGTTAGTCGATCAACCACAACCCATATTGTATTATTTCCCTTTGACATCTTCGAGAGACCCATGACAAAGTCCATAGTAACATTTTCCCATTTCCACATGGGTATAGTAAATGACTGCATCATCCCTTTGGAATTTTGTTGCTCTTCATTAACTTTCTTACATACCAAGCACCGTGATATATATTCCACAATCTTCTTCTTCATGTTATCCCAACAGAAGTGTTCTTGGAGAGCACGTTACTTCTTTGTACTACCAGTATGGATAGAAAATGTTGAGCTATGTGCATTGTCCAATAGCTCCTTCTTTATCTCAGGTGATGAAGGCATAGAAATCCATGTTCCAAAATGAATCACACCATAATCATCGATACGGAACTCGTGCAGCTTCCCTTCCTTTACTGCATTCACCCTCATTTGTATCTCCACATCATCCCTTTTTGATTCCTTAATCTTATCTTGGATGTATGGTTTCATAATCATTTGGTCAAGGTAGGATGTATCCCCTACCCTTGTGATTTCTAAATCCATTATTTGAATATCCATGAAGATAGGGTCTTTCTCAATCTGTAACATGGATAGAGTAGCGGGTTCTTTTCTGCTGAGAGCACCAGCTACTTTTTTTTCCTTTCTAGGATAGTAGTGAATAGAGAAATTGAAAAACTTGATTAGATATAACCATATCCTTTGAGGCATGTTGAGATCCTTTTGTGAGAATATATACTTTAGGCTCTTTTGGTTAGTGTATATGTAACACTTCTCATCAAAAAGGTAGTGCCGCCAGATTTTCAAGGCAAACATCATGGATTCTAGCTCTAGATCATGCGTCAGGTAGTTATGATCATGTATCTTCAACTATCGTGAGGCGTAGGCTATCACATTGTCATTTTTCAGGAGTACGCAACCCAAGCCTTTCATTGAAGAATCATTGTATACCACAAAAATTTCTCCACGTTTCAGTAGTGTGAGTAGAGGTGCAATGATCAACATTCTCTATAGCTCCTTTAAGCTTCCCTCACATTTTTCCATCCATGCATACTTTACCCCTTTCATTGTTAACTTAGTTAGCAGGATTGACAATCATGATAAGTTTCTCACTAAACGTCGGTAGTACCTAGCTAATCCAAGAAAAATACAGATTTCAGTGACACTTGAGGGCCTGGGCCATTCCTCAATCACCTTTTTTTTGAAGGGTCCACAGAAATTCCCTCAATTGTGATTACATGTACCAAT
The DNA here is from genome assembly GCA_963277665.1 of Viscum album. Lineage (NCBI taxonomy): Eukaryota > Viridiplantae > Streptophyta > Magnoliopsida > Santalales > Viscaceae > Viscum > Viscum album. Next base: position 1,197,632,601 of record OY728140.1, read on the forward strand.
AACATGGCTTGCTTCATCGAAAATTCACACTTTCTGAACTTGGAGTACAACTTCTCCTTTCTCAATGTCACCAATGCAAGTCTTATATGTTTTTCATGTTCCTCCTTGCTCTTAGAGTAGATGAGAATATCATCAATAAACACTACCAAAAATTTGTCAAGGTAATTTCTAAAGACTCTGTTCATCAAATCCATGAAGATTGTAGGGGAATTAGTCAGTCCGAAGGGCATCACCAGAAATTCATAGTTCCCATAACATGTACATAAGGAAGTATTCTGAATATATTCTTTCTTAACCTTTAACAGAGGATATCCAGAATGAAGATCCACCTTTGAGATGTATTGAGCTCCTTTTAACTGATCAAACAAGTAGTTAATCCATGGAAGAGGATAGTTGTTCTTTATGGTGATCTTGTTGAGTTACCGATAATTGATACACAACTGCATTGTTCCATCCATCTTCTTTACAAAGAGCACTGGTGCACCCCATGGTGATGCACTAGGTCATATGAATCCTTTTTCCAGATGCTCTTGCAGCTGCTTCTTTAACTCCTCCAGTTCGACATGATCCATTCTATAAGGACACATTAAGATAGGAGTACCTCTGGGTATGAGTTCAAATGAGAACTATACCTCACGATCCAGGGGAATTATGGGTAACTCTTTAGGAAATACATCATTGTATTCCCTCACAATGGGCATTTATGCAAGGTTAGAACCTTCCTTTGACTCAACCATTTAAGAGAGGTATGCTTCTTAGTAGGGAATCGACATCCACATAGATGAAGGATTTTTCAAAAGAGATTCTTGATATTCCTTGAGTTTTTAGAGGAGCATGGGATTTTTTGTAATATAAAAAGATATTTCCTTTTCCCAACAGTTGATATGTGCTCTATATAACGAGAGCCAATCTATTCCCATTTTAGCATCGAATTCCACCAAGGTAAGTATTACGGGATTTTACAGAAGAATCTTCCCACATACGCTAATAGAAGAAGAGTCAAACACTTGGTTTGCAATGATTGCACCACTTGGTGTTTTTACAGATATATCTACTTCAAGGTTTTAGGGTTCTATTCGATTGTTCTAGCAAACTTTCAAGATATAAAGGAATGCGTAGAAACAGAATCCAATAATACTTTTTCCATTAATTAGTGAATAGTAAGTGTACCTTGTATGACTTCATTATCTTGATCCACTTCTATAGTCGTGATGGCATAATCCTTCCTTTGTTCCTTTTGATTTGGTGGCTGCTGACGCTGATTAACCTCGAGAACTCGACGTTTGGTGCACTGGCTTGCATAGTTCTCTAACTCCCTACAGTTGTAGCATTGAACCGTGGGTGGTTCAATCCTTTCTTCCACCACATTAACCTTCCTTTTTATGTATTTTTGACACTCTTGAGCATGATGTCATTTTTTACCACACTTCAAGCATTTCCCCGTCCCTTTGAGGTAGTTTTATGTTGCAACATTCCACATTTTTTGCATGTGGGTCGTTGAGTTTTCTTCCCACATTTATCATTAGATCCACTATCTTGAAACTCTATCTTTCGTTTATTATCACCATAGCCATGGAACTATTATCCAATCTCCATCATCACTTTGAGAGCACACTGAACAACTTTTTCATAACTCCTAAAGTCTCAAATTTCAAGAGACTTTCGAAGGTGTGGTTTTAATCCACTAAAGAATCTATCAATTTTTCTATCATTGTTGATAACAAAACCTAAAGTTTACCTTGAAAGCCTTGTGAAATTCACTTCATAGGTTGTGACAAATTCTTATTCTTTTTTCTTGAGCTCTATGAATTCTCTCTCCATCTTCGTACGAAGAGTTCGTGGGGAATGCTTTTTAAGGAACATTATCTTAAATTATTCCTTTTCCATCTTGTCAATTTCCTCCCTTGTCTTGGTGTTCTTAATCAAATCCCACCATTGGTCAGACTCTCCATCTAGATGATAAATAACTAGAGTCACATTCTCTGTCTCAGAACAGTGAAGCATAGAAAAGATCTCCTCCATGTATTTGACCCACTGTTCCACAACTGGTGGATCAGGAGATCCACTAAACATCGGTGGTCGTTGCTGCATAAAACATTCGATAGCCAGTTTCTCCCACTTTGGTGAAGGATGATGTTCCCTATTTTTATGTTAATTGTTTGTATCCTGATATAATTTGGTAAGAATCACCATGAAGTTTTGAACTCCACCTCCCAAATCCTTGGGAATGATGTTCGGGAAATTGTTGCATTGGCCCTCGCACTGGTTGTTAACCTGGTTTCTCCTGGTTCCCACCATTTTATAAAATAGATAATGTTAGAACAAAAAATAAGTCAAGAAGTCATGAATAAATAACTTATTAATTTGCACAATTTATACTAAAATCATAACATATGGGATCCATATGTAAAGCTTCTTGTGTGCATATTGTTACTTAGTCTCATGTTAGAGGTTTTCTCTAGGGTTCACTAATACAAATTCCCAAACTAACTAAACCTTTCCTCTGATACCAACTATAGAGACCCAAAATTTTCTTACATTACTATTACATAATTTTAACTATAAATAACATAATATTATTACACATAGAGGATCCAACAGTTTAGTTTCTTGGGAAAACTAAGATCATTCATATCAATTACAACATCGAGCATAAACATTTATTCAATTTCATCTTCTCTAGCTTCTTACTGGAACTTGACCTATCCTTAGTACATGTAGTCACCTGAAGATATAAATAAAAATGGGTGATCTATAATCTCAGTAAGGGTATAGATAAGAACAGTATAGCATGGGATGATCTTGTTCATAACATGGGAAAATAATCATGAACATGATAGGGATCCTAATTAAAATACTTGAAATGTGGAACTGCATAAAAATGAAACATCATGTCTTAGTGGTTAACTACCACACATATTTGTGAACAAAGCTAACATATTATTCACACATCATTTAACATTTTCTCATGAGATTGATCACTTTACCCGTTGCATTGGAGCACTGTATAATTCCGGGCACACCCGTCACATTCAAACATTCATATTGCACAATATAATTCCAGGCACCCCCGTCACATCATAACATTTTCATTATCATGCATTCCACATAGAACATATATCAATAATGAACATAACTAACCCATCTAAAGCAATGATTTTCATCTTTTAAGAACAAATTAATAAACTTTGGGTTCCCAAAAGAAATAGGGAACCATATACTTGATACAAGAACCATCAACCGTGAATGAGAGGTAAAAGGTGAGTTCTTAAAAGAAGAGTTCTTCTGGAAATTTTTTTGTTTGACATAAAATTCATTAGAAAACATTTGTATCCTAGAAAAACAAAGATAATTATGAAAAAAATTATTTTTAAGGAGTGACCATACAAAATTTTGAGTGAAAGAGGGAGAACCCGAAGAACGAAAATTGGGTTCGAGATTTTCCCCTGACCTTATATGTAAATGGTTCCTTCGCTTTAATGTCCTATATAATGACATTATATACAAAACTTAGAAACTCCAGAACCTTTTATAAATGAAAATGGTTCATTTTGGTTTCATTATGTAATTTTATGGGCCTTTTTATGAGTTATACGGTTTAAACACATTGTTCGAGATTTTTTTTACGGTTTTCTTGAGCGGTTCACTTGTATTCAAAAATTGAAGTTTGGGTAGAACATGGGTAAACAAAAAGAACTGATATTACATGTTATTAATGATATTAAAAGCGTTTTAATTATCCTATAATGAATTACATTGTATACCATGTGGATGAATCATTAGATAAAAATTAAATGATGATTGTTTGGGTTAATTTGGGTGGTTTTTTGACCACAACAAACTTGTTTTGTTTTCTCATTTAGTAATATGTACATAAGTTAGTTCCAGAACATAAATAGGACATAATACATAAAAAGATTCTATTTCAACCATAAAAATGGTTTCATGACCAGATATGAAGGTAGAAATGAAAGAAGAAAACCTTTAGTTCTTGAAGGTGATAAATTAACACCTCATGAATAACGTTCTCTTTAATTAAACAAAGGAAGAGGGAAAGGGGTTGGATGATATAATATCCCATTAGTATCATAAAATTCCAGTATATGAATGATACTAGAGTTACCTTACCATTTGGACAGAGATACGTAGGTATAGAATTAGGATAAGAACTTGAAATTGAAAGGAATTTAATGGAAAAGAATGAGAGAAATTACCTCTTGAATCCTCCTCTTGAGATCCTCTTTAAGGGGCCTAAGCTTGGTTTTTCGATGAGACCCGAAGCTCTAGGATGTGGGGGAGGGGCTAGGGAATATTTTTGGGAAGATTTAAGACAAGGCTTCAAGGTAGAGAGATGTGGGGAAATGAGGGTGTGAAGGGTGTTATTTATAGTGGAGGGGAAAGGAGTTTCCTTAATAAAAAATTCATTAGTTTATTAATTTCCCCTAAGACAGAGAATAGTGAGTCTTTAATGACCAAGAAAATTAAATAGGGCATGTGAGTTCGAGATTTGTGTGCTCACATCACTTGTTATGTGAGGAATAGTGAGTTTAAATTATAATGTATTTATACGGTAAATTAATGTATTTTACTACACACCCCAAATTCAAGTATTTCAGAAAAATCCCAAAAATTTAACCAAACCATTTTTAAACATGTAGAATCTAAAAATGAAGTCCATTTTTCAAAAATAATTATGTAAATATGATTAATTTAATATTTAATTAAAATTACGGTTTATTACTAAAAAACCAGTTTTAAAACATTCATTTACTTATTCTAAAATATAGGTTCATCATACTTTCACTTGAATATAATTTTTATAATATCTTAGGTAAGGTTACTATTCATTAGGGTATATCACTATTCACATGGGTATGTTACTATTCATAAGGGTAGGTCACTGTTCACCAAATTTTTTTGTTTTATTAGACTCCAAAAAACATCTTGAACATAACCGTGTATGTCGGATTTTCATAATTCCCAATAACGAAGTGACAAACTTATGTTTAAAGGTCACTTAACACTTATTAGTTCATTATGTTGTGTTTTAATGTGATTTTATGAAATATTTATAAGAATGGAATTTCCATTGAAAAACTTTGGGTCGTTACACACCACGACCCTCTAGTGGCTATATATATGTTCAGAGGGAATCCATTTAGCGACCCAATCATTTTATACATATTATAACATTATTTTTGACATAAAAATCGATCAATTATAACCAAAATATCATGAGTTCCAGTCCCTTTACAAAACCTGGTTCATAATACATCAAAAGGAATGTTAAAACATTAAGTCTTTTCATTATCTATATTGAGCTTAAAATCCAGTTCAACTCTTAAAAATTCATTAGATAACTTGGGGAATTCATAAAATAAAGGAGTGATATAAAAATCCTAGTAAGGTAATAAACATTATAAGGATGCATAACTTTTGAATCAAAAGTGAAACATGATGTCATAAAAGACAAGGCTCAATAGTAATCACATGGTAGAATAACATAAAGAACATGGTATCATAAGATAATGGAATCATAGTAATGGTTTAATAAACATATAAAATTACATAAACTTGAGTCAATTGTGACCTTTTAGACAATAATACATAGTGTAAAAATTCCCATAATGGATTAGGTTTACTCTCTAATCTCATTAATGATGCCTCATTATAGAAAGGATTTACCCAATGAATTAGAGTGATATATAAGAGAATCCAGTATAAAATTTTCATGATTATTAGTGCCAAAAAACTGAAATCAATCATATGGCCAAAAATAATAATTATAATTGAAGGAAAATGGTTTCGTAATCTTTTCTCATATCATAGTAAAGGAAATTTCATAATGATGGAATTTGAGAGATGAACATAATGCATGTATCACCTCATAAAAGGGATAATAGTCTAGTTTTAATTTTTGGGAGGCATATATATAATTTATAAGAAAACTATAACATAAAAGGTTTCCTTAATTGATGTAAATTTATTTAAAATATTACATGGAAAATTTATTGATGAAAATAACCTTATCAAATTGAAATCACATATTCAAAATCTAAAAAATTCCAAAATATTATATATATAATTTTCATTTGAAATAACTATGTTAAATTATAATTAAATATTCATGTGATTTAGTGGTAATGATGGAATATAAATTATTACATGCTGAATAATTTAAAGATCACTCCTTTTGAAATATTGTAAAAAGTTTAAAAAGTAACTCATTCGGAAAATTAAAATAATATTCCTTTGAACATTATTTGTAAAAAGTAAAATGGGTATAAATTTATTTAATAGTTCATTTGGATAATTTTAAAAACATTATTGAATATATTTTTAGAAAATATGGATATGGAAGAAAAATCATTTTCTATCGAAGAGGGAAGTGAATTCAGCTTTTCTTAAAAACAATTTCTCAATCATTATAAAAAACAAAGAGAGTAAAATGATTATATTAAATAAAAAATTAATTAATAACTAGGGGAAGATAAAATATATTGGGTTTAATATAGACATATAATACAATTTCTCCAAGGGATATTTAAACAAAAACAATCCCAAATAGTGACGAGATTGTGAAATAAATCCTCTCCACTTTGGTAACTTTTGAATCATAACCCCTATAAAATAAATAACTTCTAAATGAAATATAAGTACTATTAATATAAAAATATTCATTATAAAACATTCAATGAGTTATTATATACAAAACAAAATATAAATATGTGTTGAATATGACACATGTCTCATGAAAGTAAAAGTGAGACAATAAATCCCTTCCCTCAGGTCTGATTTTTTTTCATACATGTTCAAACCTCCTATATAACGAATGTATATTTATTATAAATATATAAAATAACCATAATAATATATATCATACTATATATGATTTAATTATAACTTTTTATCACCCATTTATTAACAATGGTTTTATTAAAATCACTATTCCTGGTGATAACTGCTTTGTTTTTTATCTATGTTTTGGTTTAATAGTTTTGGTAATTTTTCTTTGATCACAACTTAAAAATATTCATAATTTTCATAATTTTATAATTATAATTTATATTTTTCATTTATACTTTTAAATCCAACCATGAATTATGTATATGAAAAATTAACTATGTTAAAACCATTGAGATGGTAGGTTATATGTAAGCATGAGTAACATTTCCATTTAAAACAATAATGATGGAAATAAGGTAAGTTTTTTTTTAAATTTATAAAATTATAATTATATAATAAATTTAATATAATTTATTTAAATAATCTTACATATATCATCTATGATATGTTAAAATAAAAATGAATCGCATCGCATCGTGAGGCGGTAATTCGTCGTACATAAGAACAACACTGCCATTTTTTAGTGGATGGTAATGTGAGATGGTATATGATATATCAATTTTAAATAATAATTAATATTTCATTAATTTCATATATAAACATTAAATTCATTATTATGGAAATTCGCGAGGGGTGGTCATAGAAAATGAATTACAATAGTTCGTGAGGCGATATTCTGTCCTACACATGAACTATGGTTTTGTTTACCATTTGATGGAAGAGGATACAAATATAGGTTTTGAAATTAAAATAATAACATCTAATTATAACAAATATACCAATGTTATTATATAAACAAGATTTAATATTATTTTAACGAGTTGAAAGAATAAATTAAACAAAAAAGCCCAGCTAAGAATGATAACTCTTCTTCGTACCATCACTTTAGGATTATACCTAAATCCTCCGTAGATAGGATTTATGATAAAACCTAGTAATATAAGACATAATTAGGGAATACGGAATGAATTATGGTAGGTATTGGATAATAAAAAAGTCTTTTTAAGTGTCAAGAGGATAGGATTGAAGGTGCCTTTATATAAGTGATAGGGAGTGACATTTTTGTATATACCCAAAATTTTTCAATAATGGGAAGTCAATATCAAGAATAGTTCCTAAAAAATTGATACAAAATTTAGTGGGGGTGTGATATGGTTGATTTAATCTTCAATTATTAAAAAATAAACATGTTTTATACATGTTTTTCTATTTACCTCTAAGGTTACTCACTTTTAGTATTTTAGTTTTTCACCATAGTAACTAGTTTTTTACTATTTATACTATTAATGATAACCAAAATTAAATTTAACTTGTTAAATAATATTAATTATTCTATTTCAAAATATATACAATCCATTTTATGAAATGAAAATCACAAAATTTGAAGAATTAGACTATTTATATTAACTTTATGAGGAATTGAAATTCCTATAAATAGATGTATAATCTCTGAATTTATTTTTAATCTTTCCTTAATAGGTGTTATTTAAATTAATTAAAATGAATAACATTATACAATTTACGTTTTCGGAAAACCAGGTTTTGAATAATAAAGATAAATTTATACATGATAAATCAATTTATATAGACCGAAATTAATACTAACTACCAAGGTAATGTTTTTTTATAAATTATAAAATTTAAACCAACTTATAAGTTAAGAAAACTAAATAAGAAAAACACCTGATGGAATTTAAATAACAAGTTCAGAATGAATTTGGTACATAATCACCTATACCTGGAATCCACCTATTGGAAGCAGTTTATTATTAAATAAATTGATCCATAACCTGTATTAGATTTTATAAACAACAACGTATAGAAATGTGAAATAAAATAGCCTCTTCCATAGTTATACATGGGATAAAAAAGATATCAGGTCACACATGACCTCTTCCATAGTTGTTCATGGGAATAAACATGAAATATTTGGAGAGAGTATTAATTACTCCCGAGCTTCGCATAAGAGAATATTTTTTTATTGACCAAGTGAAAAATATAAAACATAACATAAAATATTGAGTACAAACAAAAGGAGAATGATTTTAGGAGTGAGAAAATATGAAGTGGCTCGATCCATATAGGTTTTCTTATCCAATGTACATGAATTTCTTTTAGAAGGAGTTTCTAAAAGTTTCTAATAAAATTATAAGAAATAGCGAGGTGTATAGTATTCTATATATCATATATTCTCATGTATGGAATCCTCTATTATGTCTTGTGAGTACACATATATTACAAAGAATCGCTTTCTTTCACATGATTGAATATTCTCATTGAAAATTTATCTAGTAGAGTAGACATTAGAGAATAATCAATACAATATTAAAAGAACGAAAACATCATTTAATGATTTGAAAATCTAGAAATCGGATGTTTGAAATTATCCCTTTATAAGTTATACATGTAGATATTTATTCACAAATGTCATAATCAGCTGATCTCACAAAAACATGACATGGTCAGTTGATATGGCAAGGTGACATGGTCAATTCATCTCTTCATGTGGTCAGTTATTTTATACATGTGGTAGGTTCATGAAATCATTTGGTATGTTGTTTATTCATGAAGTTGCTAAATTTAAAGACACGACTAGTATATTAATTTCTGTAAAATTATACATACATTGGAAAATAACTTGATCTCTATATAAGGTAGGTTATTTTTTTCATGCCGCTACTTTATTGTTTTCACAGTTAGGTCTTTGTATCTAATAATAGGATGATTTAACATGTATTAAGGTGATTCTTAATGAATTATAATCTAAATCATAAATGTGTAGTTAATTAAGGAATTAGAAAAAAAATTTCCATCTGAATGATGTTAAGTAGTTTTCTCATGCGTTAATGTGAAATATAACATAAGAAAAGTGGCAGAGTCACTTTACCTTCACTTGGTAAAGTGACATGGTAAGATCCAGACATATCCATTTTTAAATTTTGTTATAGTAAAACATTTTATAATAAAATATTAAAATCATTAATAAAATGTTAATCATGGGTTTGGATCATTAAAATAATGAGGTGGTGGTCTAATCCAAAAATATACCCCTTTTAAGGATAAAAAATCTTAACATTTAAATTGAAATCAATTGAATGCATCAAAATTATAGTTTTATATGATTGAAAGAATGTTTTTGAATGTTCAAGAAAGAATGAAAAAATTTCTATTGAATTCAATATATTATAATTTATCACAACTCATTACTCCCCCTTTTAGGACTATAACAAATAAAAAAATAAGGAATAAGATAAAAGGGGGATGAGAAAAAAAGAGAATACTCCACTAATATACCAAAAGGGATTAAAAATATATTTATAAATGTACCTATCATAAAAACTAATGTAAATCCGAATGAGGGGTGTCCCTGAAATCTATAGGAAGGATATGACCGTTTCCTTTAAACATAGATATGGGAGTTGAGGTTGTCACTGGAGAAGACGTGGAGGCGGGGTCTCTATTAACTACAGACATGAAAATTGTTCTAAGATACTGAATGACTTGGGAAGGAATCAGGTCAAAAGGACTGATGGTAGAGGAGGTTGTATACTGAGATAACGGAATGGTTGAAGGGGAAATCACATCTATCTGAGAATTATATAAATTGGGTTATATAAACTAGCTCAAATCATTGACAGCCTGAGAACCATTCTCTAGAGGCTAAATAATATCATCCTGATTCTCCATCAAAGCTTCAAAAACTAGATTCAAATCTTTAATATTATCAACTTGGTACATAAAATCTTGATTTATAGGGGACATCCTCAAGTACAAATAATGAAGTCAAAATATTCATTTCATATCCGAAATTATGAAGATCCTACTCAAAGCTTAGTAAATCACCCACTTGATTGTTTCTCAGTCTTGGTTTGACTTTTTGGGATCCTCTCAGACTAATTATAGGGTCTTGATAGCATAGTTTTTAAACCCATCATACACAACCTCATTAGTCATGATGAATTATTGAAAAAAAACATACAACTCCTCCCATATGAATAGTTTGATCTTGTCTCCATAAATAATTGTTTGAAAATAATGAGTATAAGACATATGGGAAAGTTAAAATAGAACATTCATGAACTGATAGTATAGTTAAATCATTATATTAGATATATCATCCTGAAGAAAACTGACCTGATTTTTAATGTAATGACCTAAACTGTTATAAATAAAATTCCCCTTTTGATTTAATTTAATGTTTTATTATGTATTATGGCTATAGAAAACACATGCACTTCCTTGGTTTTATTATATACCACTAGATTTAAAATAATTTTAAACATCATAACCATTGATAATATAGCCACGGAATAGTAATCATTTTATTTGTATAAATATAGGGTTTTATGAAATCGAAATGGCACAAAAAAGGCAGTAATGGCCTCAACTGGTGGGATCATACCCTATGAAGTGAAATTATTAGTGCTTATAAGGGATATATAATCACTTTGAATTGACCTTGACCAAGTCAAATTTGATATCCGACAACTTAATTATGGTCCAAAACATTTATAGGAGAAGTCCAATCTCATCGAGATCATGACCCAAACCATGTTCGGTGAACCACCCATGAATGTATCACAGTTGCACACCTTACCCTTAGATTATTTACTAGTGTATTAAAGAGATATGTATCAATACCATAATAATATGAATAATTTTGGTGTGTTTTTTAAAAGAATAATTTTAATATTTTCTTCTTATCATTACTTTATAAATGAATTTGTTTTTTTATACAATAAAACACAAATGGTATTTTTAATTAGTATTCAATGTGAGTTAAGAATTTTATTTTAAATCATTAAAGGAGTTTTTAAATAAATAATATTTTATTAAAATACTATTATTAAATAATTTTTTATCAAATATAAATTATCATATAATTTTAGTAAATTCAAATGTACTTCTGACAGGGGTTCAAAAACCGTTGTTGTAAAAAACCAAAAATTTCTCAATAAATGTTAATTATTATTTGAGAAGTGAAAATAAACCAATTTAGAAAATTAGCTTTGGTAAAATGAATTTTATTTTTGGTATATTAAATTTTAAATTATCTAATGGGTGATTTTTCAAAATTTCATGAGACAGTCGAATTACCTGGTAAAAATTAAATACCAAATAAATATACAGGGTGTATTATGAAATCATAATAACCCAAAAGTGATGTGGTAAACAATTTAAATGATATTGATGACTAAATATATGTTTTCTATTTAAAAAATTGTGATTTTATGTTTATTTGATAAAATTTTCAATTCCTTTGGGAATCCTACAAAACCATTAATATATTTAACCATTTGGAAACCATTTGTTTGAGAATATGGATCACTTCCACATAAATAGGGTTATTAGTTTGATAAGTTCAGCAATTGTCCTTATAAGATAATGAAAAAATTGTGATTTGGAAGAAACCATGGGAAAAAAGGGAAAGGTTTTTGGTTTTAGTTATTTTACTATATAGAGTCCAAAACCTATGTTTGAGAAATATTAAATAAATCCCCATTGTTTTCCCATATAAACCCACCCAACATACCAATCCTTTTCACTAAAAATTATAGGAGTGCATCCTTAATCTTTCCTCTCCTCACTATATTCCTCCCAAGGCGCCTCTAAGATCTCAAGAAGCCCCTCACAAGCATTTTGAGTCACACACTCATGTAAGGGATCCTCCCCTTATGTTCTTTATCAATTATTTATTATCTTATGCCTTCTATTTACAATTCATAACATTGGGATATGTATTTAACTATCCCTATTAACAAACAATTTATTTCCAAATCATGATAGATCCATTTCTCTCTCATCAACTCATTTTATAATTTTTGGAGACACTATTATATTACCTAAATTTCACTATGATTTTCCATGCCAAAACAATTGTGTAGGGAATACCATACCCATTTCCTATCATGGGTGTTCACCTATATACTATTATTATTCATTGACTTGAGACATTCATGTATGCGATATACACTCATTTATTATTGAATAAAATATTATTATAAAATATTCCATGTTGTATGAACTATGTGGCACACTTAAGCATATGAATGAAACAAAAGTGACAGGTGCGCCCAAAATTGTATAGCGCTCCAATGCATTAGGTAATGTTTAGTCTAATGAGACACCATGTTTGAATTTCTAGTGAACCTGATTACTTTATATGAATTTCTATATAATTATTTATTGGCTTTTATCCTTAATCTATGTTTATGATGTAGTGTTTTAAGTTGTTTCCACATATCCCATGTTAACTTTATGATTATCTTGTTATATCAATTCTCAATGTATCAATGTTCATGTTTATGATTCCTACTCATTTTATGACTCATTTCAGTTTTTATTGTCATAATTTTATTATTCCATTCACGTTATTCCGTTTTATCCCATTACTGGGATTTATAGACCACCCCTTTTTTATATATATCCCCCGGTTTTCTTATGAAATTTTTAGTGTGAGAATGTTAATGAATTTTTTGATAATTGTGATCTTTTTCTGTTTTTAAGTTTTTATGTAATGTACCTAATTCCCAAATACACTAGGATTATCGATATTATGAGTTGTAGTAAGTGTAATATTATGAAATAAATAATTTATTAATGTGTAATAAAGAGATGGTTTGTTATTGTTGGTTTCAGAGGTAAAGATTAGTATTTTTTGGATTAGAATTAGAAAACCATAGAGAAATCCTTACGCATAAAACTAATTATAATAAAGAATATGTAAATTTTGGTAAGTATATATTAAGTGTTTTATCAAGAAAATACATACTTTTCTGGATACTAAAAGTTGATGTGGCTCAGGAACATATGTACATAGTTGTAAAACCCGAAAACATCATGTTGAGCTAGACTCGACCACGAATTGGTGCATAACAATAGACCATGAAGCACAAATGGTCTGAAACTCCCAGGGGATATTATTTATTAAATTAATAATCTTATTACAAACCATTATTAAGGTAATAAAAAATACCCATAAGAATATATGTTGTGAAATATATCATGGATAACATAGATTGAAGCCAATAAATTCACAATTTATGGAAATAATTTTAATTTATAAGTTATCGCTTTATTTTATTGGATTCCTCTTTATTTGTTTAATAGTTTAAAAATAATCATCCCAACTTTTAATTTTATTCTATCCAATAACCAAAAATAGTAGGAATCTGTTAAACCACCAATGTGAATGGTAATATGATGACTGCCCCCAACGAGATGCCCAACCTGATAGGAAGGACAATCAAATTTTTTGGGGATACTCTCTAAGATAACCTAGGCTCTAAATAAATACCTATATCAGGCGTAGGATCCATATAACTCTAAGAGAGAACAAGCTGTGATTGATATCTTTATGTGATAAAGGCCTCTAACTTTCAATGGACCATCTAATCCCTTAATCAGGAAACAATAGATTAACTCCATTGGGAATGTATTCTATATCCTTCTATGTTTTGAGAAAGAAGTTTCTATTATATGTTTATCGTATCGATAGAGAAGATAATTAGTAGTGGACATTGATAAAAAGTATGATTCTTTTGGATGATATCAAAGTGATGGGGTGGAAGGAATTATGGATAAAAATTTCAATAAATTCTTTCCCCACACTCTCTAACTTAAATCGGAAAGGTATTTCCTTTCCCTCAAGAGAAAATATGATGAATCTATGAGGACATGTGAGTAAAATTTCACAATACTTTCATGATATGACCCTTTCTTTATCGTTACCATGATTGAAAGGTTGACATCTTCTTTTTTGGGATAAAACATAACATACAAAAATCCCTGACGATCTGGGACTTTGATAGTAATGAACACATATTATATTAGGCCCTCAAAGTGAAAATTGATGTCAGAGAACATCAAGGGTATCATATGGATAAGAAGCGGAAATTGGAGATTAATTTTGGTGGTCCAATGGAGAAATCTAATGTTTCCAATAAATTTAAATATCACACTGGTCGAATGTGTGGAAATAAGCACTTCATAAATTTCCGAAGGGGGATGTGGAATTGATTTAGGTGTAAGAAGGAAAGAAACCCAACATACAATTTATAATAGGAAAAACCGACCAATATGTTAAATGAAAGGAATACTTCGATAAACCCTCTGCGCATTCTTAATTAATTAAAATACAAGAAACGAGAGAACTTTTCAAACTAATGCACTAATATAAGTGTTTTTTGAGACAAACAATAAACACTAAGGAAACGGGTTATATTTCTCCATAACAACCATTGAGGTGGATTTTGATAATGAAGTAGTGATATGTATTATAGTTATTCATTCAATAATAGAGAACATACTTTTGGATTTGGGTTTTATGAATTTCTTTATACCATGAAAGTTCAATGGAACTATTCAAACACTACCACAAATCATGGAAGTAGAACTGTCAGTGAAAATGGAAAATGGTGAAATTATTGGATATCAGGTATGTAACTCATCCCCAACCACAATTTGTTGGATAAACATCCCAAAAAAACTCATAACACTCCATTTAGGGGAATTTTATTAAATAATGGGCATGTAATTGATTTAACTATATAGAGACAACATAAATAGTCATTAGATGGAAATCACTCTCTATATCATTAATCAACCTGTATACAAGTGAAAATAAGAGGATAAATCTTATTTTTCACCAACATATGAAGAATTTATGTATATTATTTCCCTACAAGAATGTTTATCCAACATAAATGATTGATTCAAATGAAAAAAATCATCCTTGAAGATATGTCGATTATGAGGGAATATGATGATGTGTTCCCCTAGGAATTTTTTGGTATTCCTCTTAGAAGAGAGGTTGAATATTAAATAGATATTATACCTAGGGAATTTCAATTATCCAAGAATATATAAATAATGTTTGTTTTGGAACTTTAGGATCTGAAGAAATAACTATAAGAGAATCTAGTTGAAGGGTTCATATTCCCAAGTGTTTCACCATGGGGTGCACCGGTCCTCTTTATAGTGAAGAAGGATGGTTCAATTCACCTTTGCATTGATTATTGTGAGCTCAAAAATATCATGATAAAGGAAAATTATCCTCTCCCAGAGTGATGATTTGTTCAATCAGTTTTGTGGAGAACAATACTTAACTATGGTTTATATATGGTCAGAATATTACCAAGTGAGGGTGAAGAAGGACTATATCCCCATGAATGATTTTTGTACAAGGTACGAGCACTATGAGTATATAATAATTCAATTCAGAGTCACTAATTGTCCAAAAATAATTATGAACTTTATGAATATAGTATTTAGAGATTACGTAGAAAAATTTGTGGTAGACTTTATATATGATATTCTAATATATTCAAAAATTAAGGAGTATCATAAGGAGCATCTACGCACTATTCTAAAAATATTATTAAAGGAGAAGGTTTATGCCAATCAAAATAAATGTGAGTTCTTGTTGAATTAAGTTTCATTCTTGGGGCATATAATCACAAGTAATGGAATATTTGTGGACCCTTCAAAGATAGAATCAATTGAATGATGGCTGAGGCCAGCATCTGTGATAGATATCCCTATTTTTTATCGAATAGGGTACTCTCATAGATTTCGGTGAAATGTTTGCAATTTTCAGTCCCACTAACCAAGGTAACTTAGAAGAGAGTCATGTTTTCTTTAAATGATAAATGTGAAGAGTGATTCAAGGAGTTGAAAAGGAGGCTTGTCACTACACCAATTTTTACTCTACCCAAAAGTGGAGAACTTTTCATGGTATTCAACGATTCATCGAAGAAGGTCTTGAGAGATCTGTTAATTAAAAATGATAAATTGAAATAGTATCCTTCAAGTAAGCTGAATTTTCATGAATAAAACTACAGAATTCATGATCTGGAGTAAGCTTAAGTGATATTTGCACTAAAAATCTGGCAACATTACCTATTTGGAGAAAATTATGAAATATATATGGATAAAAAAACTCAATTATATATTCACATAGAAAGAGATGAATATGTACCAATGATGTTGGTTAGATCTAATCAAGGTTTATGACTGCTCAATCCCCTACCATCCTTGTAAAGAGAATAAAGTGATATATTCTCTAAGTAGAAATGATGAAGAAATTATAACATGGATGATAATTGATATAGATATGATCTTATTAGATTTAAAAATGGATTGATATGTGAATTATGAAGGAAATAACATCATTAATACTTTCAAAAATGATTTCTCAACTGTCCCTTCTGAATAAGATGGAGGATGATCAAAGAGATTATCCGAGAATTCAAAAGAAAGGGGAAACTATAAGAAAAGGGAAATACATAGAGTTAAATGTTAATGAATAAGGAGTTTTAAGACTTGGGTGATGACTATGTGTACAATCTAATCAAGGGGAATGGAGAGAGTTTTTGAATGATGCACATAGCTTAACATTCTCTATTAACCAAGGGAGCACAATGATGTATCAATACCTCCAAGAGAACTATTTTTTGGAAAATATGAAAAAAGAGATCACTGAATATACATTGAATTGCCTGGTATGTCAGCAAGTGGAGTATGGTAGGAGAAATTTAAAGAAAATGTTGCAACCATTACCCACACCGACATGGAAATAGGAAAACATCACCATGGACTCTGTCTCTGTATATAGGGAAAAATCTATTGGAAAAAATCTTATATGGGACATTATGTATCATATTATAAATATAGATCAAATTATCTTAATTTTAGATGACCTATCAGTCAACCATATTTCCCATATACACATCAAATAAGTGGTGAAGACATATGAAGTAACAATATCAATTGTATTCTATTGAGATACAAGATTTACCTATAAGTTCTGGAAATGTATCCAATGTTATCTAAACACTGAGATGCACTTAAATATGACCAGTCATCCATAAATTGATGGACAATTATATCGAACTATCTAGAATGTTAAGGAAATGTTGATTTCATGCTCAACAGACTTCAATGTATGATGTGAACAACATCTTTCTATGATTATGTTCTAAAAAAATAACACTTTCAAATAAAGAATCCAAATGGATCCCTATAAAACCCTTTATTGGAATAGGTTATTAACACCTTCATGTTGAAATGAAGTTAGAGAACGGAAATTTATAGGTCCTAAAATTGTTGAGGGAATGGTGGAAAATATTAACAACATTCATTAGTACATCAAGTATTCTCAGGGTTGACAGAAGATAAATGATGAAGATCATTGATGAGAAACATATTTTGATGTTAGACATATGGTGTTCCTCTATATATCTCCATGGAATAATGTGATGATATTTTGGAATAAGGAAATGTTTATTCTAAGATACATAGCCCCCCTTGAGATCCTCTTCGCATCAGAGTAGTGGCCTATCAACTGGAACTCCCACATAACCAATCTAAAGTATATGATGTATTCCATGTATCCATATACTGGAAGTACATACAAGAAAACCCACATGTACTCAATTTATAAATCGTTTCATTGAATAATGATATCACATTTAAGGAGCAGCTGGTGAAGATCTTATATCACAAAGACAATGTTCTACGAAATAATACAATGCACCTTGTCAAAGTGCTTTGGAAAAACCACCATTTGGAGGAAGCGAAATGGGAACCTGGGGAGGTGATGAAACCAAGTTACCATCATCTGTTATAGTATAGGATATGAAATTTTATAGGGTGAAATTTCATAAAGGGGGAGGATTGTAATGACTAGAAGTGTTATAAATAAAAATCCCATTTTGATTTAATTAAATGTATTATTATGTATTATGGTTATATAAAACAAATGAAATTAGTTAGTTTTATTATATAATATCTGATTTAAAAGTAGTTTAATCTTCATAACCATTGAAAATATATCCTTTTAATAATAATGATATGATTAGTTAAAATATAGGATTTTAACAAATCTAATTAAAACGAAAAAAAGAAGTGATGACCTTAACCAGTATAATCAAACACCATAAAGCCCACTTCTCAGAGCATACAAGGGAGATAAAATCACTATAATTTTCCCTTGACCAATCCTAATCTGATATCTAATAACTTAAGAACTATAGAAACCATTTATCGGATATGTTCATGCTCATCAAGATCATGATCCAAACCATGTTCACTGAACCACCCCATGAAAGTCTTAAAATTGTGAACCTTACCCTTAGCAATTTCTTTGGTTTATTAAATGAAAATTTATAAAGGCCATAATAGTATGAATTTGTATATTTTATATTTCAATATAATATAGTTTTTATTTTTTTCTTATCATTAATTTATAAATGATTTTGAGTTTTATATAATAAAACACATATTATTTTTTAATTTGTATTCAATTTTAGTTATGAATTTTATTTTGATAAATAAAACCATTTTTTACATAAATAATATTTTATTAAAATATAATTATTAAATAATTTTTATCAAATAAAATTGATCATATAATTTTGATTAAGTCAATTGTAATTTTTATATGGGTTTAAAAACTTTTATTTTCAGAAAACCCAACATTTCTCAATAAATGTAGATTATTATTTTAAATGTAAAAATTTACATGTTTAGAAAATTATTTTAAAAAAATTAATATTATTTTTGGAATCATATTATTGAAATTATCATACATTAAGTTTTGAATAATTTTCCGAGACAGTCAAATATTTGGGTAAAAATTAAATACTGTATAAATAAATAGTGTGTGTTATGACATCATAATGACCCAAAAGTGAAGTAATAAATAATCTAAAGGGTATCCATGAAAAACATTATTTTTTTATTATAAATAATTTTATTCTATGCTTATTTTATTAATTTTATAAATCCTTTGTGAATCCTCTGAAACTATTAATATATTTGAAGGTTTTTAAATCATTTTTTAAGAGTATAACTCACTTCCACAAAAAGAAGGGTGTTATTTTTTTTAAGGAAATTGGACATATAAAATATTTTAAATCAATTCCATTTGGTATAATCAATGAGAAAAACCCATTGGAAGTTCCGTAGTTTTGGTCATTTTATTATATAGTTTCCAAAACCTATGTTTGATAAATATTAAATAAATCCCCCAATTTCAAGATATAAACTCACCCAATATCTTAATAAAATTCACTAAATATTTACATATAACATCATTAATATTACCTATCTTCTCTAGAGTCCTCCCAAGGTTCCCCCTAGATCTCAAGAATCCCCTCCTAAGCATTTGAAGTCACACACTCAAGTAAGGGATCCTCACCTTCTCTTCTTTATTAAAGTTTCTTTATTATATTATTCCTTATATTTCCAATTCCTAATATTTTGATATTTCATTACATGTGCCTATTACTTTAAATTTGATTTCAAAATGATAACAGACCACTTTCTCTCTCATCGACCTATTTTTTGAATTTTTATGTGGCGTCGTTATGCTACCGAAATTTCGTTGCAATTTTCCATGACAAAAAAATTGTGTAGTGAATATCGTACCCATTTCCTATCAAGGGTGTTCAATGTTATTAAATTATATTTATTTTAATTGGAACATACATGTATTTATTCGACGATCCTTTATCGTGAAATAAAATATGATGATGAATTAATCAATGTTGGATGATCTACGTAGCACACTTAAGCTTGAGAATGAATTGAAAGTGACAGGTGC
Source organism: Viscum album (assembly GCA_963277665.1). Classification (NCBI taxonomy): domain Eukaryota; kingdom Viridiplantae; phylum Streptophyta; class Magnoliopsida; order Santalales; family Viscaceae; genus Viscum; species Viscum album. Next base: position 1,197,653,053 of record OY728140.1, read on the forward strand.
ACCCATAATTATATATAACTCCAATGCATTGGGTATTATTTAGTCTCATGAGATGTCATATTGGGATAGGGATGGAACCTGATTCATTTATGATAATTTTTTTACATCATTGTTTTTGGAATTTATCCTTGAGCTGTGTTTATGATGCAGTGTTTTAAGTTGTTTCCACATTTCCCATGTTTCTTATTGAATACCCTGGTGTATCATGTCTCATTGTTCATGTTTATGATTCATACCCCTTTTATTCCCCATTTATGTTCCTATTGTCTATCATGTATTTTTCCATAATGTTATGTGATTTTTATTCCATTATCGAGCTTTATAGATCACCTCTTTCATATTTATGTCCCCAGGTTATCCTATGTAGTTTTAGGTGGGGACATGTTAAGGATATTTACAATAAATATGATATTTTTCATATTGTAAGTTATTATGTAGTGTACCTATTTCCCAAAGAAACTATACTTCTCAATATTTTGGGTCGTCTTAAGTTTAATCGTATGTAATAAGTCATGTATTAATGTGTAATTAAGTGAAGGGTTGTTATATATCAAATCTACAATATCAATATACGTCATCTATATTTTAAAATTTAATTGAGATTGAAGATGAATGATCACTATAGTAACAACATAAAAATATCATCTTTTATAACATTTTAAAGGAATTTTAAAAGATAACAAATAATTACATGAACATATCCATCATTTCAGCACAACCCTACCATCCTTAGTTATATATTAAGTAGACAAAATATAGATTGCATGAGAAGAGGGAGATGAATCACTATCCTGATGCCTACCAATTATCTATGGATTATCTAGCGACATATCTATTACTCATAATATAATCCCCAAAACTATTGAAAACTTAAAATTTCTCTTTATCAAAATATTAAACAATATCCTCATGAAAAACAATCTGGGAATCCATAATTCTATCTTGAATGTCAACCTTAGCAATCAAATATTGTTCCAAATTTCACTAAACATAGATAATGGAAGGTCCACTATGTACAAGTGGACTATCTCTATGATGTTCATCGTCAGAATTGTGATATTCTAAGATCAAGACAAGATATCGTGAGGGATTGTCCCCATTATAAGGTGTACTTTCTATATGATGTCTACAAGTACTCCCAATAATAGGGTACCCTTTTGAGATATCCCCAACCTTATCATACATCACAGATTGATCCCATTCTAATTCATCCTCATAAGCTATTCTACCTTCTTCATCAAGGTCGATTGATTCTATCTTTTCTTATTCTTCCACATCTATTTACCATAATCATTATTTTGAAGTAAAAAATCATCATCTAAATACTCCAAAAAATTAATCAAGTTTAAGACCTGGACCTACAAGATCCCTAGGCATAATAGGATACTTTACAATGAAAAAATGTACATATATTTTTTTAGGGTCAACCACCCATTACAATTTCCATTTATTCCAATTGAATCTCATTGTATTAAAAATATTTTGGGAATGGAAAAATACATTAGATAAATTTACCCTTTATTCCTCCCAAGGAACTAATCCTTTATACTCTAGAGAGCCAGAAACAAGCTTGAGATAAGGTAAAGGACTAAACCTTGAAGATATGTTGAACAATTCAGCCATATGTCTCAAGAAATATATAATGATAGATTTGATTATCATTATTTATGAAAAATGAGAAAAAAGTTCTTGATTCCTTAGTATACAAAAATACTGTTTTCTGAGACTTAATAGGCGATGGATAAACATTAATAGGAGCCTATATTCTATAAATAACTCAAAAGAAGAGGTTATTCTGGGAGTTCTATTAACAGTGATCTCACACATGTCATTATAAAACTCAAAAATAAAATTATTAATATGATATTATCATTTATCATCCTTATATGTTTTTGTAAGGCACATCCATACAATTTTTTCAACTCTATGAGAAAAACTACAAAATATCACCACTGACCATTGTTCTAGTGATGCCTTTTTTCCCTCCAGATAGAAAATATAGATTTAAATAAAACTTCTTGAATATAATTTGGTAGAAATTATTAACATTTTAATTGAACAAATAATACCATCCTATATTTTGAATCACAGTATAGACCAACGATCAGATCGATTTCAAAAACTACATGTAGACTTATTTTTTTGTTTAAACTGGATGATAGAAGTGATTTGGATTATTTAAATTTACAAATTCTCTCAATATATATTTAAACATGTTATTCTTCTAATAATGAGAAAAATAAATATTAGATGTGGTCCCTCAAATTCACTTCATCCCTTAGATTTTGGTTCGATTTAAGATATCTGAATTTTTGGAAATAGGAGGTAATAAAGTGATTTTCGAGTTGGGTAGAGTAAGAGGATCAAGATGAGAGAAATTGATACTCTAAAAACATCGTAAAAGGATATTTAATATATAAATTATAATAAAGTAAATGGTTTAATTATGATTTGAACATTATTTTAAATCATTTTGGGATTAAAATAATAATAAATATAAATGAAATCTAACTCATATATTTTAATGAAAAATTCAATGTAAATATACCAAGTAAGTTTGTTGATCTTGGATATGTAATAACATAAGAATGATAATAATTCTAACCATAAAATTATTTTTGGTATTGTAACTATAATTATAATCATTTTCATATTAATTATGTACTGACTGTATGAATGGAATTTCATTGAATGCATAGTGACTGTGTGATTAGATACTTATGGTAAGTATGGTGACCATATGAATAAGTGTTTACTATAGGAATCCTAATGGAATAAACCAAAAATAATGGGCAACCTATGGATTGTGTGAAGTATACATGATGGTTATTTTGAGAAAATCTCATAGACCATGTAACAACCCATGTTTTTATAAATTTATTTTTTTTGAGTACATTTATTTGATGGATTGCGTTGCATGAAAATCAAAGCTAAACTTTCCTTATATGTAACATAAATTTAATGCTGCACTAAAAATAACAACGACATTTTCTTGTGGTATGAACCACCCTATTTTTAACTTGTGTTTCACATAATTACATATTACTTATATTTATTTCATTACACAGAAGACAGAGTTTCACTGAACTAAAATATATTATTAGTATTGTTATTTAATATGATATTTGTCACCTAGCCGTTTCAATGGTGGGTATGAACAAGATTAATTAAATTATTAAAATAATATATAAATTTTTTATATAATTAATTCTTTGGTTACCAATTAATTAGAAATCAGAGTTAGAACCATTTGAAAATAAAGATATTCCTCTTTTTGGAAAACTATTTTTCTATGAACAAACTCGTTGTATCACAATAAAGTAAATAAAACACTTTTGATGAATGATTTTAATCACACACACACACAAATATATATATATATATATATATATAATATTCAATAAAATATTTAACATTCATATTATGAATTTTATACATAAAATATAATAATAAATCCAATTTTATGCATAAAAGATGTATTTTAAAAAAAAGTAGTTTCACCCCCTTTTAATTTCACACTTATTTTAAAAATAATTTTTGACACTTTTAAAAATTATATTTTAAAAAATAAAATTCCCTTTTGAAATAGTAAATTCAAAATTATCTTAGGGTGGGTTTTTGGTATTGTGATGGTAAGTTTCATTTTTTGATGAATAGTGAAAAATACTGAATTAGGCTTGTTCTTAAGATGTCCCATTACGATCTATAGAATAATAAGAAGCCTAAGGTTAATTAATTTAGATTTTGTGGTTGAAAAGTCTTTATCCTTAACACTAAGGACAATCTTGACATGTTTTCTTCCAAAAGTGATGAAGGAATTTTCATAGGTTACTCAATGTCTAGTAATGTTTATAGAGTGTTCAATAAGAGAACCAAATTTCTGGAAGAATCAGTTCATGTAAAATTTGATGAGACTAGTCCACATGAACAAAAAACCTCTATTAAACATCTTGAGGAAGATTTTTCAATTCTGGATATTAATGATAAAGATAGTGAACCCTTAGTGAAAACAACCCATTCAGGAAATCATCTAGAATCTGTGCATGATGAATCAGAATCTAGAGACAACCATGAGGAGTCTAGTTAAACTATTTATATAGGTATTAGAACTCTCAAGTATCATACTTTAGATGTTGTAGTAGGTGATCTAAATATCAAAACACAAACAAGAGCTTCTCTGAGAAACTAGTTTGAACATAAAGAATTTCTTTCATAGCTTTAACCTAAAAATATTGATGATGCTGTCAATGATGAATTTTAGGTGATAGCTATGCAAGAATAATTAAATCAATTTGAAAGAAACAAGGTTTGGGAATTATTAGAAAGACCTAAAGACGCCTTGACTATAGGAACTAAATGGGTGTTTAGAAAAAATGTTTATGAATTTGAAAATATAGTTAGGAACTGCGCTCGACTAGTTGCACAAGGATATAATCAAGAGGAAGGAATAGACTATGAGGAAACCTTTTCACCTGTAACTAGATGAGAAGCCATTAGGATACTACATGCCTATGTAGCTCATCTGAATTTCAAACATTATCAAATGGATGTCATAAGTTCATTTTTAAATGGGTACATAGTTGAGGATATATTTGTTGAACAACCCCATGCTTTTATAAATCCCCATTTTTCGAGTCATGTCTTTAAACTATCTAAAGCTTTATATGGTCTAAAACAAGCTCTTGGAGCTTGGTATGAGAGACTTAGTTCTTTTCTTTTTTCAAAAGATTTTACTAAAGTAATAGAGGATCCTAATCTTTTTCTTAAAAGGATTTCCAAATATTTTGTAATAGTACAAATTTATGTAGATGACATTATTTTTGGATCATCTAAAAATTCTTTATGTACTGATTTTTCAAAAATTATGCAAAATGAATTTGTAATGAGTTTAATGGGGGAACTTAAATTCTTACTTGGATTTCAAATTTCTCAAAATAAAAATGATATTATTTTAATTCAAAGTAAATATAAAAAATATATTTTAAAAAACTTTGGTTTGGATGGAAATAACCATAGTGATACACCTATGAGTACCACCTTTAATTTGTATGCTGATGAAACTGGTAAACCAGTGGATCAATGCAATTACAGAGGTGTGACTGGGAGTCTCCTCTATCTTACTACAATCAGACCTGATATTATGTTCAGTGTATGGATGTGTTCTCATTTTCAATGCAATCCTAAATAATTCTATTTAACTACTATTAAAGGTATTTTTTTGATATCTCAAGTATACTACAAACATAGGGATGTTTTATCCAAGGGGACAATCTTTTGATTTAATAAGTTATTCAGATACTGATTTTTCTGGTTGCAAGTTAGATAGAAAGAGCACCTCTAGAACATGTCACATTTTATGAAAGTCACTAGTATCATGGTGTAGTATGAAATAGAATTCTATTGTGTTATCTACTGCATAGCTGAATATATAGCTGCTAGAAGTTGTTGTTCTCAAATTCTATGGATGAAAAAACTTTACTAGACTATGGATATCCATTCAAACATGTCTCTATAAACAAGGAAAATACAAGTGCTATTAACATCTATGAAAATCCTGTATCTCATGCTAAGACAAAGCACATTGATGTGAGACATCACTTCTTGAGAGATCATTATCAAAGACGTGATATCACTCAAGAATTCATTAGAACTGAACACCAATTGGATGATATATTCAAAAGCCTTTGAATTATGAGAGGTTAAGTTAAATAAAACATGAGTTAGGTATGATAAACTATTAAATTTAGAACCTTACCATTGGACCTCACCAATTGAACATCACCGTTGAACCTCACCGTTAGACCTCACTGTTAGAACCTCACCGTTTGACCTCATCGTTAGAACCTCACCATTAGTAACCTCACCATTAAAGACCTCACCAATAGGGACCCCACTATTGGACCTCACTGATAGTAACCCCACATTTAGAGACCTCACCGTTAGAGACCCCACTGATAGGAACTTCACCATTAGAAACCTCACAATTAGAGACCTCATCGATAGGGACATCACCATTGGACCTCACCGATAGGAACTTCACCGTTAGAGAACTCACCGACAGGAACCTCACCATTAGAGACCTCAATGTTAGAGACATCACCGATAGGAACCTCACCATTAGACACCTCACTGTTAAAGACCTCACCGATAGGGACCTCACTATTGGACCTCACCGATAGACCTTGCCGTTTTCACCTTACCGATAGTTGAACTTTTCTAGGACCTAGAGTTTTCTCTGCCAGAATATGATACATTTTCTCCTTTATTTAGTTTCCTTTATTAAATTTTTTTTCGATCCCTAAATGATTAGAATAAAGTACCAATCACATTTTGATCCACCTCAGACTCTCTCCTTAACATTTTTCTCCCTAACCTCATAACCAAACCCTCTTCCCAAACCGTCAAATAGCTCCAAATGGCATTGCAATAGTGAAGAGACCATTGATCAGTGATGAAGGTAATGCATCAAATCCAAATAATCCTCGAGCTGAGTTGGGTAGTGGAATCCAAGCAGTGGAAAAGCCAATGAACCCTCATCTATCAAAAAGGGAAATCATTGTTGAAAAAGAGATCATTTTTAATGGTTACTGACAAGAAGATCTTTAGTGCTAAAGGAACATGAAGCTCAATGCTGGGTTGAGTGCTTTCCAAACAGTAATGGACCATATTACCCAATGTTAATGAAGGAATTTTATGAGTTTTTGAGATTTTAACAGAATTAGGATGATAACAGAATATATTCAATGGTGAATGTAATGAATATGATTTTTTCTTCTATTTAATGGGAAGAGTGTCTGAGAGTACCACATAAAGGGATTTATGATTACTACTCAGGAGTGGTGCCTCCCACTACTAAGTTCTTTTGTTATGAAGAAGCATTAGCCGAACTGACAGGGAGTGGGTTCCCTAGGAAATTCATTGCTTCAGAGATGGATGGAGAGGAAAGATGTTATTTAAGTTTGTCTAACATGTCTTGAGTCCTAGGAGAGGGGAATTTGTCACCTTGAAAATTCAGGATGTTTTTATCTTATATTTTTTGACGCATAGACATGAGATAAATTCGAATAGGCTACTGATGATTCAATTAGATTATATGACAAAGCCCAGTTCCAAATCCAATGCCTTATTCCATGCTATACTGTTATCGTTGATGTTGAATGTGGAGGGAGTTTCTAGAGATAAGGAGGAATCAATTGTAGTAAGGGAAAATTTCTAAATTACAATGGTAATTTTCAAGTTGATGAAGATCAATTGAAACCCTTGGAAAAGAAAATGGGTGCATGATGAGACAAAGATTTATGAGGAATTTAATCTTGTCACTCATCCTAATAGGCCTAAGGATAAAGGAGATACTGTTCTAAAGCATGGTGAAGTAGAGCATGCCTATTTAGATAAATCAGGATAAGCCACTTATGTACCAGAAAGAGAGGATTCCCCTATAGATGATAAGAGCATGGCCTTGAGAAAACTGCTGCTGAGAGTGAGGAGAAAATGTCTATGTCTCAGCCATCTAAAGGGACATACAAAAATGGTTTAATGTATAGAAGAGGAAGTTTCTAATTCAGTTGAAGATGGAATTGTTTTGGAAGTTGTTGAGTATTCTATAGAGGAAGTGGAAGTAGACCCTACTGTTGATGAAAGTGATCAAGGAGGTTTGGTAGAAATGGATGTGGCTGATCAGGAGATAGATCCAAGAGAGGGGGAGGAACCTATTACAATAAGATTAGTTGTTGTTTCTTAGGGAATAGAAGACATCTCATAAGACCCTCGTTTTATAGACTTGGATTTAGATTATGGAGATTCTGATGATGACCAACCAATCAAAAGTCATCCTATTCATAATGTTTCATAAACCACTATTGTGCAGCCTGAGGTTTTGTTGCCCTGAGACTATGTAAATAAGGATGAATTTGATTCATTGAAATCAGATCTTATGAGGACTCTTGATGAGATTACTACTCAGATAGAGAGAACAATATTTCACAATAAAGGACTCATGACATCTGCAGTGGAAAGGCGTGTTTTTACCTCTCACTCTACTGTGTTACATGAGGTCATGGAATGTCAGAATCAAGTTAGAGCATTGGAAGATTCTATGGAATCTTTGAAGTATTCTATTGCCAATTTTGATGAATATATGGCTTCTAGGTCTCAGGTGGAAAGAGATCATAGATATATTAAAAGTGTTATTCAGAAAAAGGTCCCTATGTTTGAGGGAATTAAGAAGTCCATGGAGACACATGTGAGTGGCCAAGAGGATTACGTGAAAAGACTAATCAGTGGGCTAACAAAATATTTCAAGGAGATAATGGCTTTCACTATGGCACCTTTGTGTGAATATGCTTCATCTTCATCTGCTCCACCAGTGGATCTAGAGGCTTTTAGGTCAGTTTTCAGAGCAGAAGTGGAGAAGTTCTTTCGTACCAGTACCTCCGACCCACAGTCTATGACTCATGTTATTTCCACTACTTGGGGGATTTATAATCTTGTGGGAAACTACCTAAGGGAAGCTACTCAAGATCAGAAGGCCCTTAAGGAACGAGTAGATTTATACTACAAAAGGGTATACACTAAGCATTAGATGGATGGTCACTTCAATTTGTTGTTGGAGAACATGAGAATACGACCTATCACTCAGCTATGGAGAGAGGATGAAGTATTATTATGGATTTCTGAAATCTTATTTTGCCCTTCCTCTATATGGACTACACTCCCATCGTTGTTTCTACAACAATACCTTCTACCTCAGCTACCTCAAGATCTACCAGTGCTTCTCTGGTGATGACTCTTCCACAGGCCATCAGAATCTATACCCCCACTATTCCTCAAAGATCTACAGACTACCGGTCTACTGATGCCTCTGTTGCAGATCCTCAAACCCTCTAGAATTTTATTCCCTGGCCTACCCCTCAATTTTCAGACCCTGCCTCCTCAACCACCAATGAAAAATCCCCCTAGGACATCTTCAATATGGATTGAATGTGCATTGTCTTACTTGATAGGGTTATTTGTAATTTATCTGTATATTGTACTTTTTCATCATTAATGAAAAATACTCTTCTGAATCTGTTTGTCTTACATTCTATTTGTTAATGAAAAAGGGGGATAAACAAGTCAGGTTAAAAATTGGTCAGGTTATGTTAGGTTAATGTTTTTCAACTGCATCGAAAATGTGCTCACCCTACTTCAGAAAATATTGACATAATTTGTGATTATAAAAAAGGGGGATATTTTTGGACTCTCCTATTTTTGATAATCCCAAATCATGTTTCATTTATATTTAAATCATTTTTTTTCTCTTACAGGATAATTTTGTGTGTGAAAATTATGTTCATATCAATGTGATAACTACGATCTTTTAATCTCACTTCCCTCCTATTTAATATTACAGTGAAATATTTTTCTAAGTAAAAAGGTCACCAATGCAAAGGTCACCGATGCAAAGGTCACCGATGAAAAGGTCACGTATGCAAAGGTCATGGATGCAAAGGTCACTGATGCAATGGTCACCGATGAAAAGTTCACCGATGCAAAGGTCACCGATGCAAAGGCCACTGATGCAAAGGTCATCGATGAAAATGTCACAGATGCAAAGGTCACCGATGCAAAGGTCACTGATGAAAATGTCACCAATGTAAGGCTACCGATGAAGGTCACCGATGAAATGCTACTATAGGGAAGGTTACCAATGAAGGTTACTGATGGACGGTCACCGATGAAGGTCTCCGGGGTGCACCTACTGATGAAGCCTACCATTGTGAAGGCTACCGTAACCAGTCTACTGATACCCTTCTGCACCATACTTTGTCAAATTTTTAAGACTATTCTAACTGTCATATTTGGTAAATTTAATGCTTCTAACATTAATTAACACAGATTGTAGACATCTTAGGAGACTATATTTGGGGACAGTACGAGGTACGAGAAATAACACATGTGATCTAGTCATTCCTATTTTCGCACATCAAATATAAAAGAAAAGATCGCGGAATAAAAGTGTGTGGGTGTGGAATGAGTAGCACATCTGGAAATGTTAAGGTACTTACTTGCTATATCAAACAATATCCATTCAACGCTTACACATAGAACCCAAGAACCACACAAAGATCATTGTTAGACAAACTCACTTCTGCCTTCTATACTTCATCAACTCTTGATCAACACCAGTGGAAGATCACTAAAAGCTAGAACCTGGAGTTACGACACTCAGTTTTGGAGACAACTTCCAGAGAAAAACTCGAACATCAAATTTTTCACTTCAAGGAGTCAAGAGCTGAACTGAAAACAAATAGAGCTTTCTAAACTCAAGCTTATATTTTTATCTCTATTGTGTTCCATCATTTTACATTTATGTGGAGTTTTTGTGTCTTTATATTACACACGCTCTCTCCTGTGCTTAAACTGGAGGATACTTAATATCCTCACATCAACCTTCACCTACATTTTCTTTCCCACAAATAACATTGGAAGAGATCATGTGTGGTCTGTGTTGTTTTTCTTCCCATGAAGTATTGGGGTAGAGGGTGTGAACCTTGGACAGTTTACAGAAACTGTTGTAAATCCCAATACAGGTTGTGTATCAATTTTATTGTTAATATAAACTACATGGTGGTAGGTGATCACCAAGTAGAGAGGATTAAGTCTCGTCTTGATATTGAAACTCTTGTTTAACTTTACTATGTACTATATTTTTTTATACTCTATTTTATCTTTTTTTCGCTGATTATAATTTATTACACATAAATTTTTTTTGAATTAACTTTGATAGTTAATTTTGGTTAGTGTGTGTATATGTTTAATTTAGTAAACTTGTTTCAAAAGTAGAAGAATTTTTTTAAACTAATTAAAGTGAGGAATAATAATCCTTTGAGAAACCTATTGACCAATTAGAAAAATATATCTCAACTGCCTTCATTAACTGGGCCGTTTCAAATTTGAGGTATTTTTATAAGAAAATTTATTTAAACAGAAATTTTAAGTAGGAACTCAATTCATCCCCCTCTTGAGATTCCACTCCGACCAACAGTCACCATCGATCCCTAATTATGGGGTGTCATCATAAATATTCAGGTCTCTTTGTGAAAAATATGGATTTTGAGTAGTCTCCTGGAAAATTTCAATTCCTTTCACTTTAGTGAAACCACATTCAGTTTGAGTAAAATTATTTTCCTGAAATTTGATTTTTATTATACACCACCACTCACTCAGGTCTCTTAAAGATGCACATTACTTTGCATAACAAATTTGATGAGCCTGTTAATTAAGTAAAAATGGTTCCTTTACTGCAACAATACAATTATATTTCATATAAATGATTGGATGAGTCATATGAACACAGAATCCTCTCTCAGTATCCAACCACTAATATTTAGACATCATTATTTATTTTTTTCCTAGGTAACATAGTTCAATAATTTCATCCAGCATTCCTTAAAAGTTAACCTCAGTTTATCTATGATGAGATCCTTTCAAGAAAACTCTACTCTTCATTGTTTTTTTGATTCCCTATACGAACATGTATGAAATCAAAAACCATTCAACACATATTTATTATAAGATTTAACCATTTTGGAAGGTTAGTTATACAATATACACATTCGCTTGTCAATTTTATCTGCATGTTGAGAAACCTGAAAATTTGTAAAAAAATTATCAATATAATAAATAATAAACTTAATTGATATGGTAAACCATCAATAATTTATGTTACCAGTTTATAAAACCATTGAGAATTTTTTTTCCACCATTCTTTAAGAGAGGATGCTTTAATTTATAGAAGTTATTTTTTGATATGATTATCATATAACCGACAAATAAAATAAGTATACTAACTATAACATAATTTATAGAATATGTGATTAAAGAACTCACAATAAAAAAGATGTCATTTCTTCATAGTTGAGAAGAACATATGTATGAGATCTATGATGTTCATCATCTGAAATGCTTCATTCATGAACTCCATTTAAGCCAAGCTCTATCTGATTAAAAACTACTAATAGATTGTGCATTTCATAGTCAACATTACCCATGTTCAGTCTTATGCAGTTTTGTTTTGAGGGATATTCAGATTCAAAACAATGAGATCAAAAAAAATCATTTTTTCCTTGCAAATAAGCTTCAGCAATTGAGCTTTCAACTAATGCTTTGTTACATATTTTTTCGTCAATTTACGCATGCATCTCTCAAATGGTTACATCCATTGAAACTTTACCGGATCTCCATATTTTTCTTCTTGTGGAAATTGTAATATAAAATGTTCCATTGAGTTAAAGAAAGATGGAGAAAAGAGTTTTTCCAGTTTACATACATTTACAAAAACATTATCTTCTAGTTTTCCTAGTGAATCATAGTCGGTTTTCACTGCAAAAATGTCTCAAAAAAATATGACATACCTATGATCAAATCCCATATCATATAATTCAACAAACCTATTAATCCAATCGGCATAATTCTTTCCATTATAACATGACAATCATGAATTTTTAATCAGGTAATATTCCCATTCTTAACTCATCTTCCCAAATTAGAATCATAGCCATCTAGAAGTCTCAAATCTGCAATCCATTGAAAAAATAATAAGAGACTCTCTTTGGATAGTGTATAAGCTGGATTTGGCTTCATTATACTCTGTGATATGAAATTTTCAAGCAGTTCAAGTTCTGGCCGCCTACAAATTTGGGAAAGAACTAATCATACCTTTATATTATCTAATAATGACAATTTTCAACTTCCATGATTCATAATTTTCTTCAAAATATAAAATAATTCCAGTTTTTCAATAATTTGATATAATAAAAACACTATCCAAAAAATAAAATAAAATAATTACAGCTACTTCTTAATAATTACAACTAATTTCAGGTGATGCAATTTCTAGTGGATTGGCGGCTGCTCTTTTTTCCAACAGATCATTTACTTGGAACTTTCCCACACTAAAATCATAATGAAGAATCTTCTCAGAGGTACACATATGCATTTTTGTGCAAATGAGAATTCACAAGTGTACCTCAAACCAGATTATTCATTGTGATTTTAGTGTGAGAAATACTCAAGTAAATGAGATGTCGGACAAAAGAGCCCCCTATTCGTTGACATATTATCTTCTTGCAACTTTCACCACTAGAAAAAATTGTGAAAACTTTTTTCCTACGAATGTATATCCAGTGTCATGCATATGTTATTGTATGTGCATATGTAGGAGAACATTTTTTGAAATGTTTTTGAGTCGGTGTGAGTTTAAAGGAGAAGAGTCATCAGGCAAAAGGAGTGCCGCCAATCCACTAGAAATTGTTCCACGTTCTTACAATTTATTACAATTATCTCTATTTATTACTAAATATTTAAATTTCTTACAATTCTTTCAATTTGTTACAAATAATTACTAATTATTACTAATTATTACTAGTTATTACTATTAATTCCTAATTATTCCAACTCATTACTTGTTATTCCTAATTATTACTATTTAACACTCTTTATCACTAATTATTGCTAATCTTTACTAATTATTACTAATTATCACTAATTATGACTAATTGTTACTAATTATTACTAATTATTTGTATTTATTACCATTTATTAGTATTTATTAATCACGGATAATTATCTTAAATTAGAACTATTTATCGTAAATTATTACTAATTATTGTTAATTGTTTCTAAATTACTGCTAATTTTTTTGTAATTACCTCTAATTTTAAATAATTACAACTAATTTTTAGTATAATTTAATATAATATCATAAATTATATTATAAATTACTTAAAATGTGTAAAGCATAGAATTTTCAATATTTAGGTCATGATAAATGACCAGTTTGTGTCAATCATGTCCAAAATTTTCATTTCACATGATAGGAAAATTAGTGACCTATTTTATTTTCATTTTCTAGTAATTTATAATAATTTATATTGTTTCATTTTAATTTATAATAATTAATAATTTATTTATTACTAATTATTACTAATTATTACTAATTGTTACTAATTATTACTAATTATTACTAATTATTGTTAATTATTACTATTTATTAATATTTATTACTATTTATTACTATTTATTAAAAAGTATTCCGAATTATTACTAATTATTCCTTATTATTACTAATTATTACTAATTATTTCTAATTATTTTTCATTATTATTTATTAATACTAATTACTGCTAATTATTACTAATTGTTGCTAATTATTACTAATTATTGCTAATTGTTGCTAATTATTAGTAATTATTGATAATTAATACTAATTATTTCGAATTATTCATAATTATTTATAATTATTAGTAATTATAGTTAATTGTTGGTAATTATTGCCAATTATTAGTAATTATTTCTAATTAATTGTAATTACTCACAATTGCTAATATTTATTCATAATTATTACTACTTGTTGGTAATTATTACTAATAATTACTAATTAATTGTATTTATGACTAATTATTAGTAATTATAAGTATTTATTACTAATTATTGGTATTTACAAGTTTTTCTACTAATTATATCTATTTATTAATATTTATTACAATTTATTACTAATTATTACTATTTATTGCTAATTATTATTATTTATTGCTAATTTTTACTATTTATTGCTAATTATTAATATTTATTTCTAATTATTACTCTTTATTGCTAATTATTACTATTAATTTCTAATTATTACTATTTATTGTAAATTATTACTATTTATTGTTAATTATTAGTAATTATTGCTAATTATTACAATTTGTTTCTAATTATTACTAATTACTAGTATTTATTAATAATTATTATTAATTATTTCTCATTATTACTATTTATTACTAATTATTAGTAATTATTAGTAATTTTTAGTATTTATTACTAATTAATAGTATTTATTACTAATTATCAGTAATTATTACTATTTTTTACTAATTATTACATTTTTTACTAATTATTACTAATTATTACTAATTATTTGTATTTATTACTATTTATTACTACTTATTAGTATTTATTACTATTTAATACTATTTATTACTAATTACTACTATTTATTACTAATTAATACTAATTATTACTAATTAATACTATTTCTTACTAATTAATATTCATTCATACTAATTATTATTATTTAATACTAATTATTACTAATTATTTCTAATTACGGTTATTTATTACTAATATTTAGTATTTGTTACTAATTATTAGTATTTATTACTAACTATTAGTATTTAGTACTAATTATTAGTATTTAGTACTAATTATTAGTATTTAGTACTAATTATTTGAATTTATTACAAATTATTAGTATTTATTTCTATTTTTCATTAATTATTACTATTTATTTTCAATTATTACTATTTATTTCTAATTAATACTGTTTATTGCTAATTATTACTATTTATTGCTAATTATTACAATTTATTATTAATTATTACAATTTATTACTAATTATTACTAATTATTGGTAATTATATTTTAATTATTACAAATCATTGCCTATTATTACTATTTATTTCTATTTATTACTAATTATTTCTAATTATTTATAATTATTACAATATTTTAGTATTTATTACTAATTATTAGTATTTATTACTAATTATTACTATTTATTACCAATTATTACTATTTGTTACTAATTATTAGTATTTGTTACTAATCATTAGAATTTGATACTAATTACTAGTATTTATCACTAATTATTCGTATTTATTACTATTTTTTACTATTTTTTTACTAATTATTAGTAATTATTACTATTTGTTTGTAATTATTACCAATTATTAGTAATTATTACTAATTATTACTAATTATTATTACGTAATTATTATTAGTATTTATTACTATTTTTTACAAATTATTACTATTTATTCCTAATTATAACTAATTACCGCTAATTATTACTAATTAGCTTTAGTTACTACTAATTACTACTAATTACTGCTACTAATTACTAATTATCTCTAATTATTTTTATTCATTACTAATTACCATTAATAATTCCTCATATCCACTAATTATAAATAATTAGCACTAATAATTTCAATTAATTACAACAAATAAATATTGAAAACAAAACTATCTAAATTTAATTTAATTACAACTAATTAACAATAATTAAAAATAATATAAAAAATTAAATAAATATTAAATTAAATAAAATATAAATACCTTTAAACTAGATCTCTTATAGGTGTAGACGAATTCAAAAGCTATTTGTAAAAAAAATTAACTCTGAGAAATTTTAACTCTTAAAAATAGAGTTTAGAGAGAGAGAGAAAGTAGGAATAGAGAGGAAGAAGGGAAAATGGAGGGGAGGTATTATAGGTCAGATTATTTGTGATGAGGCTCCAGTTGCAAATACTACTATTTACGACGGGACTAGTCACAAATACGTTCAGCCACGATAATTACCGTCGGCGGTTAAAATTGTATTTGCGGTGAGTCCCGTCACAAATAGTGACATGCCGACACACTATTTGTAGTAATGGAATATCCCATTGGAAATAGTATTTACCGCTGCCGAGTATTTGCGATGGGGAGGCACCCCTGTCACAAATACCCTTCCCGCGGTTTGGCGTGCAAATCGCGCCTAACCTTTTGCGGCAGAACCCCTTATCCCATCGCAAATAACTAATTATTTTCGACGGGTAGATAACCTAGTCGCAAAAGGCCATTTTTTCCATAGTACCTAACCCGTACTCAAGGAATCTAGGTAGGTTGTCATCTGTGTCTAATCTCACCATGTTTCTAACAATCCCTAACCACTCATGAGAGAAGGCATCACCAACCAACCATTATATTTTCACCTAAGGTTGGAAGAACCAACCATAACCCTCAATACATAACAAATCAAACACCATCTCACTCATGGTTACCCCACTATTCGATGAAGAATCCTTGGTCCATTCATATCAATCATGAATAACCCAAGATCATTCCATCAAGCTCAACCATCGCAATCTTGAATAACCCATCACACTCAATATAACCATCTTACTCATGGAGGGAATAACCATCAAATATAATGAGGAATCCATATCATGGTAGTACCACTAATTTTATCTCATTAATGGCGATAAAAGTCCTTAGTAACTCGTTCCCCATCAAAATACACCACTTGTCACATTCATACAGTCAATACACATAAGAAACAACACACAAGGTAGACAAACCGTATCACAGTCTCACCAACTCACCAGTAGGGTGCTAGTTATTGGGGACTAAGACTTGCATATAAACCCATCTCAATTTTCCTTTCCCCAGCCTACTAGGGGTTTGACATATCCATTCAAATTAACTAGTCACTTTCATACCGAAATGAGAGTTATTAAGGTCTATACACATAACAAAGATTCTTATTTAAAAGGGAATCATAATCATGATTAGGAAGCACAAATGATTTGGAAAATTGGGAATAACCTATATGAGGTCAAATAGACCAAAAAAACTCAAACAAGCCTCTTATAGATTATTTTGGAAACTAAGTAAAATCCAGTTTTTAAACCATTTAGAAATGGGATCATGTGATATTTTACTCATAGTAACAACTAGGAAAAAATCTCAGCACAAAATTGCATAGAAAACCCCATTTTTTAATACCACTCCAAACCCCATTCAATAAACACCAATTTTCCTTTGAAATTTCCATTTGAGTCAAAAAATTGGTAAAAAAATATATTAAAAATTAAATTCTTTTCTCTTTAAAATCCAACACACACTTCCAGAAAAACCTAAAGAGGGCCATTAAAAATTATTTGACCAAGGTGTCTCAATTGAACCATTTAGAAAGATGTGCAGTTCATGTTGACTATTAATCCAATGCCTTCTCATCCCAATCTTAGGGGAAACTGACATTGATATGCAATGTATAGGATTATAAGACAAGTGATAGAATAAAAACACAAAATCTCTAATTTAACAAGATAATATGATAAATTCAAGGCTACCCACCTCATACAATGAGCCATAATTTGATTCTGAGATCATACCAACCTTCTATGAGTCCATGAGAACCAATCTCATCAACCATCACCTATAAATTAATAAATTAAACTATTAAAACCAAAAAATCCAATTGTAACAACTGATGGAAAGATCAATGGTCCAATAAATGGTCCCAAAATCCTTAGCGAATGGGTGAAATCCACTATTCAAACACACTCAAACCTAATCCAAACAAAATCCCTAAATTAATTCACCAAATAAAAACATTGAATTAACATAAAATAACTAGAAAACCGAAGTAAACACATTGGGAAACGTAGATCAAAATAAATTATGAATAATATCTTGATTTCATTATATCAGGACATCCACTATGAGGTTAAAAAATCCTTAATGTGAAGTATGATTTCAAAATGATATAAATAAAATTTCTCCTAAAAACCTATATGAATAAACAAAAAATTAAAGAAAATGATTGGGTATTATAAAAGGAGTTAAAAAGAGACATCTTACATAGATTTGGTATAAAGAAAGTCCCTAAAAAATATGGATCAAAAGGAGATGGGAGGGGAGGGTTGGAGAGAAAAAAGTGATTCAACCCTCTCCTTCTTCCAAACAAAATGGAGGAAACCTGAGTGGGTTCCTAAAAAGGACCCCAATGTAAATATAATAAATTTCCTAAAAAACTGGACTACCAGCACTGGTTTATGAAGTAAATAGGGGTTCACACTATGAATCCCCATTCAATTATAGGTAATCCCTTTTATCTTGACATGATGGTAGAGTGATCCATAGGCGCATTCAATGTATACTCATGGGTAGTGATCCCCTCCATTGGCTCCCAATTCATGGCATGAAAGGACCCCATAAAAGGAAATTCATTGTGTGAATACCACTCATCATGTTGGGAATGGTCTTATACTACCATTTTTAGTTGCTCAACCCCGCAACCACTACACTGATGTCTAAAAAACTGGATGAGGCATCCAAAAATCCTCAAGACACTTATAAAAACACATCTTATAGAAATCCAATATAAGAAATACCATTCCGAATCTTGGTTTTCAAGACGAATCGATCACTAAAATAAAAATTCAATTTCCCTCAGGAATTCACAACTTGTTATTCCAAAGGTTGTTGCATAATCCCCAACATAATTCTTCTCACTATTGAGAAATTGCGGTAGTCATCCAACCACAACTCTTGAACTACCTTGTTCCTCAGTTCTCTATCAACTGTCCGTGTTCCATCTTGAATTTCTGGATATACATTCATTACGCAACTCAAAACATCAAGCTCACACACACTGAATTTCAACCAAAATCCATAGTTAAATACTCAAACCACCTCAAAAACGTCCTGAACGATGCTCTAAATATATTTTCCACCTTAACACATCCCTATCCATTCAATAAAAAATGTCAGACCTCCTTTTAATGGCTTCTCCCAAAATCACTTGACCACAATTACCTACGCACTAACTTTTCACTGCACCACCTTGTTATAAAAACATAACACCCAAAGGAATATCCAATTCATAAAAACACACAAAAAATGTGTAAGACCAATAATCTATGTGATTCCACAGTTGAATCCTCCATCATCCCATTTAATAGTCGTGTATTACTCATGTGAAATGATGCATCATTGATCCAACTTACTCTCAGATAACACTACATCTATCCAGAGACCATTTTACACACATTGGAGATAATTTATACCACACAAGAATTCCAAAAATTGAGTTTACCATTTTCCCAGAATCATACAATCATGTGATCCAACCACTAAGTTGTCTCACTGTAACCCAAACCTTCTGTCATGAGCATCATTCATCTGTGCCTGAAATCATACACCATACCATTGTAGTACCCTTTTCATCACTCTATCAAACCAAACACCTGACCTCCATTATCCCCAACCCATTATTTAATACATGTAATGAATGTGTGTGACCACTCCACTCACAGATGAGCACCAAAAATGAAACATTTATCCCTAAACACCATGATAGTTCCAAACCTCAACCATCAATTCAAAAACACCTAAATGTCAATAATCTACTCATCCTGAGTCTTATAGTTCCCTAAACCATAATAATATGCTACTAATGTCCAATTATATCTAATCGTTCCCACAACATATTAATCTCACATTGAAAATACCCATCATGAGGTCCAACATGCAAGATCATCAAAAACAAATTAGCGGTCAAATTCCTAAACCCACTAAAATCACAAACAACCACTCGAGACCAATAACATAAAAAAGGTATCCACAAGTTTTTTATACATGAATATCTCAAAACATCTATGATATAAAAACAAAATACATAATCCAAACACTGGTCCACCAAATTTTTTCCAATGAAAATATGAAAAAACTTCTTACATATGCACTGGTTATTTTTCCCATTTCCCAACTGATACAGGTCCACACATGACAATAAATCATGGTGGTTCCAAACAAACATGTAATATATAACAATAACAATATTCAAACATCTAGGAAAATAATGACAAAACCAGATAAAAATCTTACAAGAAATTGTTTACATGACATCAATCACTTATTTCAAAACATATTTAAAACAATTCACACATGCTGAGAGACAAAAGAGTTTTTAAAATACCTTTTGGAAGGCAAGGATTTTCATCAAAATAAAAAACTCAAAATCCATGTCTTAATAAATCCCTTTTTAGATAATTGATACCATTTTAAAAATCATTTTGAAATCAAATTTAAAAATCATTATCCTTAAAATTTTTAGAAAACCCCAAAATCCAAAACATTTTGAAATCCTCATCTCCGCATGCCATTTGAAATAAAATAATGCTTAAAAACCATTTTATGAATACCTCACACCCCCACATGAGTTTTTCTTTTTCAAGTCCATATTATTATTCAAAATTCCAACTATCTCAAAAATCATTTCCCTATGATGACCCAAAAAACATCAAAATCAAGTCTAATCAAATAAAAAATTATATCTATATTAATATAAACACATATTATAATATATTAAACAATACACCAATTATTGTATAATTTTATTTAATTGATATCGGAATTAATTATGCAACATGTAAAAGAACACCACCCATAGGCTTGTGTATCGTGTCATAATTATGCCACAACCACGATGTATGAATAGATCACTGGCTCCCAGGTAAGAACTATGCATTGTACCATGTCTCACATATCCTACATTGGTATTCTCAATAAAATAAAACACATCACACATATTAGTTTTCCTAGTCCCAACACTGGACTTACCTGGGAAGCATGTGATTCAATAGATGTCATACTAGCCATGCATGTTATCGATTCACCAACTGAGTTATGAAAACCCAATTCGACTTCTAACTAAACTATCAAGAATAAATACAATATTATATTCTATTTTTAAATTCCATTATGTATATCTTCTAAAGGACACCAAGAAAGGGTTTCCACAAGACCATAAGCACACCTCCCAAAATGCTATAGGTGGCTTACTAGTTATAACGGACTAACATAATCATGGAGAGGTTATGCCCTCAACAATAAGCTAGAGGGTTTAGACAAAATCTTCCAAAAAATTGACATTAATAATCTATATAATGAAGACCCAAAAACCACCACACAAAAAACATGGATCCAAATACCCCCCAACATCTTGAATAAAAAGTAGTAAAAACTTTTTGTATGATGCATCAATTTAAAATATGGTTTCATCATATGGACATGCAATGAAAATAATAATATATATATTAAATAGAGTAATGGATAGTAAATGATAAACTATAACAGAAAGATAAATAAACTTCTCTAGCCTCTGACGTAACTCACATAATCATCTTGTAGAATCCTCGACCTTTGTGACCCATTGACTAAACCACATATCCATCTCCAATTGATACCGATAACCTGAGTGAAAAATTAATGCATACCCATATATATCAAAACAATTTACATGTATGCAATCCGAGTGTGAGTCCAAGGAGCTTATAAGAATCCACAATTACTAAAAAATACTATGTGATATTGTGATCAGGTGTATGTTTTTGAGAAACATACATACGAAGTGCAGTCGTTCCCATGGAATAAACCCATTAAAAAGTATTACAAAAAGTGAACATAATGTTTTTCATGTGAAAATCAATCCAATATGAAACTCGACCATACCTTCTTTGGATCCATACCAAAAGGAGGATGCCACCTCTACCCATAAACCAACCCATACATGAAGACTATGGGTAGGGTTGCAACAGTGTCTGATATCATGAAGAATCCAAACACCCCTTATCACTCAAGGGAGATTACAAAATAAAAAGAACTATATGTTCACACTCAAGGTAGATAAATCCATCCATAACCCACAACACATCACAACTTAGAACCAACCCCACTCATGATGGTACCACGGTCAGGTCATGCATCCTAGGTCTAGTCATCTCACACATGACTATCCTAACATTATTCCAACGGGATTAACCATCATAGTCATGGATATATCGATATTATCATGCAAAAAATATCACTATTGGAGGGCCCAAACATCATATATAATAATAAATCCATATCATGGTAGTTCTGATAATTTCATCTCAATCATGGAGATACATAGACTCTGAACCATCTCCCCCATCAAAATCCAATGATCATAAAAAACATATAGCCAGTTCCTAGATAAAACAATAAAAATCAATATAACACATCTAAAAATCTCACTAATACACAATCAAGGCACTCATCACTATAGTCCCAGCCTCATGTTTGAACCCATATACATTTGTTTATGTAAACCCTACAATGTTTTGGTGAAAACCCTTTATACCAACTCATTAATTTGATAATAAAAAATGTATTATCATGATATTTTAAAAAATGAATCATTGTGTAATAATTAACATATTAAGAAAACACTATTATAAATCACACAATCTTTGGAAAAAAGAACACCACCCATATGAGGTTAAATAGACTCTACGATAGCTTAATCAAGACTCATTATATTTCTTTTTTTAAAGAAAGTAAAACCTAATTTTGAAACATTAAGAAATAGTATCACTTGATATTTTATTGATAGTAAGACTGTAAACAAAATCCTATAACAATATTATTTATAAGATCCATTTTTTTTGAAATACCATTTCAAAACCCATTCTCATGCCACCAATTTCCCTTGAAATTTTCATTTGATTAAATCCCTTAAAAACAAATTTTAAAAATAAATCATTTATATTAGAAATAAAATGTACTCCACCAAGAAAACCATTAATAGGGCCACTCACATTCATTCGACCAAGACACCACAATTGTTTCGTAAAACAATCTATAAAGTTCATGTTATCAATTAGGATATTGAGAGATCATTCCAACCTCATGGGAAACTCACATGTCCATTCAATATATGAGAAGATAACCCTAGTTATTATAGGAAAATATAAAATCATAAATTATAGAAGATAATCAAATAATTTAAAGGCTGAATACCTTAATAAATGGACCATAAATCCATTTCATACTTGTAATAACATCTTATCTGTCCATGAATACCTATATCATCAAAAAATATCTAAAAATTAATAAACCAAAAAATTAAAATTGACAAACATAATTGGAATAACTGATTCCAAACTCACATGGTGAACTCATGGTGAAAGCCCATGAGTGATGGGGCATGGTGTACACTTGAAACATAATTAAACCGAATCTAAAAAATATCCCAAGTGTATCACCAAATCGATGAACAATTTATCCCAAAATTTAAAGAAAACATAAATAA
The DNA here is from genome assembly GCA_963277665.1 of Viscum album. Classification (NCBI taxonomy): domain Eukaryota; kingdom Viridiplantae; phylum Streptophyta; class Magnoliopsida; order Santalales; family Viscaceae; genus Viscum; species Viscum album. The sequence continues at coordinate 1,197,676,739 of OY728140.1, forward strand.
ATTCCCTGGGGAACATACCTCAAGATAAATGAATAAAAAATACTAGATTTAATTCTCAATTGAAATATTTAAAGAGATACACATGAAATCCCCAATCTATGGGATGATTTCACCATTATTTAGTGAAATTATCTCTTAAAAACCTAGTCAATGGATATAAGAATATAATAAAAACGATGGAGGAAGTACAATAGAGATAATGGATATATGTTACCAATAATATAGGTTAAATAAGTCCCCCAGACAAGCTAGATAAAAGGGAGATAGAAAGGCAGAGTGGTAGAGTGGAAGATGGATTCTCTCCTCTCATTCGGATAAACAAAAACAATTCAAACCCAAGAGGGTTCCTAAAATTGATAGCTAAGAAAATTACAAGAAATATAATAAAATTGTGTTGATAGCATTGATTTATGAAATAAATAGGATTTCAAGATGTGGATAATCCTCCAAATTTATGGAATACCATTTTAAATGACACTTTCATGACATGAACCCTAAATCAATGTTTTGAATGCTCTTAGGAATAAATCCAACCCTAAACCACCCAATAACAGTTTGAAAGGTCCCCATGATAATTCATTCATGGCATGAATTCCTTCTGTCATGTCATAAATGGACTTCCATGTAACATCCTATATTTTTGAGAAGGTTTGAATATCCTAAATAATTTGAAATTTTCGTTCGGTGGATAGGTCAATTCTTGAACTGAGATTTGGAACATAATTATGGGAGATGGAACACATAAATGTGTTGTTTTTAGACATATGTTAAGGCATGAGAGGTGTCTCAGAGGCCAAAATTAGTTTTAGGGGTATCAAACATAAATATCTAATGTAATGGGTATACATCACTTGGTGCATGGTTGTCACCTGGTAAGATGAAACAATGTATTACAACCGTGCGACATGTTTCCTATAGGGGAACAGTTAGATTTACTATGAAAGGAGGAACCAAAAAGATACATGGGACTCAGAGGGAATAAAAAAGCTTATCAAAACATGAAAAAAATGTCTCAATACCATTTTTAATTCCTAAAACAAATTTCAGAGGTGACCACATGGATTGTGCATGGTTTTTCAAACTATGCTCTCAGTTTTATGGGGGGCGGGCACCAAAAGGAGAGTTTCCCTATAAGGGATTCACACAATTTGTCTAACCTTGTGCCTAGACATGTGATGCCATGTAAATTTGGTTGGTATCAACACATGGTTGAAATAAATATTTTTAAATTGAGTGGATAAGTCAGGCAGCCCATTAATGAGGGGTGAAATTACAATTTTCCTCCACCTCCTTATTTATTCTTCCCCTATTTTCCTTCCCCCTTCCCCCATGAATGAAAACCAATTGGATTCACCCTTGGGATCTCCTCTACACTTCCATGGATCTCCCTAATTAGAAATCAAAATAAATCTCTATTGGTATCATTTTATTCATATTGACAGTCTCTTGATTCCACTTATTTCTTATTTCAGTTTCCCTCTCTATATGAAATACTAAATCCATGCAAGGTTTTTTCCCCAATTTTATGGGAATTTGTATATTATTATAATTTCTCCAATTTCAATTTGTATCATATCCCGATGGTGGATGAGTTAAGTTTCCTAATAATGATTTTTGCGGTATATTTATTTTCCCCAATAGACACGATTGTTTTATAAAATATTTACATTATGCCACATGATAAGATTTATGAGTGTGGCACTTAAATTATAAAATACCAAACATTGAGATGTTTCCACCACAACCATGTTGTCATTTGGTCCTATGAAATGGTTAGAGGTTTCAAACTCAACCCTAACCACCATTTGAGGCGGGTTTTGTAAAATGATAATAAGAAACAATCTTAACTTGGTAGTAAACCACCTCCTTAGTTTTTTTGGACTTCACACATGCTAATTAAGAATTTGTATAAATTTATATGACCATATATACAATATATACATACTTGGACCTTAATTATCACTTGATAGTAAAAGTATAAAAATAAAATTAATGATATTTCAGGTATTATGGATATCTTCTTAGGTCTACTTGATGGATTATATATATTAATGACTTATGGCAAAAGCGACTAATTCATTTAATTAAGGTAATGTTTTATTTTTTGTTATTTATTATTGGAATTTTACAAGTGAAATATTAATTTAATTATGATTATTTTTAATTAGAATTGATATTTTACATGGCCTATTTTTAATTAATAAATTTAAAATGCTTGAATGTGATACAACTTGAGGGAACCTTAGTTTCCTAAGTATAAATTCCTTAGAGGATCTCGTTGGTTTAATGAATTGTGTTTTTACTTAAGCGATAGTTGGGTTCCCTATATGGGATCATAGGTTTAATTAATAATGAAAAACCTTGATAAATACTTGGGTTTCTAATTACGGAATGCATTGGACTGTCTCATAGGTTTCATGATGTGATATTTCCCCATGTGTGATACTTGGTTCCCTAGTGGATTGCCTTCTATAGGGGTCAAAGAACAATGCTATTATACTATTCCATGATAAATACATGGCTCCCTATGTGTTGTACTGTGGATATAATTAAAGGGTTATTTTTTTATACCATGCTATGAGTGATACTAGGGTTCTTATATAAAACTATTTGGATAGACTTATACAGTGATGAGTTTTTATATTATACATGGAGTGATACTTGTGGTCCTTTTTATAGATTTCCTTAGATGGGTACATGATACTAATTTGTTAATTAAATTTATTAATCTTCCATTTCAAATAACATAATTGGATTTATTATATGTTTTACATGCTTTATTATCTATTTATACATCTTTAGTACTTATACCTTTAGAATTAATGAACCTTTTACGATTATGTACGGACTCCATGGGCATACACCTCAGTTCCTTTTTAATATTATGCATATATATATATGCACATATATTTTCATACATATATGATATATATATACACACATACATTCAGATATATACATGTATAATTATATGTTTTTAGATACTTTTTTGGCTTGGGCTAAAGTAGGTTTGGTCATCCATGTGTCCTATGAGGAACCAGAGCATGACTTGATTAATTTTATTTATACACTGCCTTATTATTATAATTTAACATATATTGATTTATATTAAAGGGATATATTTAATTATAAAATATTGGTGGTAACCTACTGAATCTATCTCTCACCCTGTTTGGCCCACTGTTTGGTACCTGAACAGACCTCTAGGTCATAGGTTAGGTTCAAGATTATGCGTCCTTACTATCTATTCATAGGCTAAGAAAGTGTATCTAAGAAGAGGATGATATTTTTCTCATGATACACTTGGAGATATATATTATATATCTTATTTATTTAATTACAATTCCATCATATGTATTCTTAATGCATTAACTGTCTGTATTATGTTCATAATATGTTCATGCATGGATATTCATTCATTTATTATTTATCAACAGTTGTTATTATATTCTTTTACCTTTATTAATAATTTCTACTTATATATATTACTAATATATGAGTTATATTTTCCCCACAATTCCACATTTAGAACCACATTTCTACTCAACACCCTCTGGCGTATTAAGAGGCGTGCTTGAGGCCCTGTAGCGAACCGACTTTGGGAACCGTTTTGTTGGCTCCCATTTTGGGACATTAAAAGTTGTATCAAAGCCTTATTTTTTTACTTTGTCTAACTATTGGGTTTATAGATATGAGACTTGGAATTTGTCAACACTTTTTTAATATCTTTTGTTTGGGTTTTGTTAACCCACGACTGAGGGAAAGTTTAAGTTTTCAGGGATGGGATTGATTTTCATGTTTTTGGTATCATAGTTGATTATTATTTCACCTTGGGTGATTATTACACTTTTTGCTGGTTATTTATTTATGGATTTATGAGAACTACCTATTGGACTGGTATTCCAATAAATGAGGTTTGTTCATTAATCATTATAGTCATGTAGAGATTCACATCAGAAGTATATGTCATTCCATCTAGACTGCATTACATATTTCCCTGATGTATGATGATATATATATATATATATATCATTCTTGTGTAATTATTTATCTTGTTTATCTCTATACAATAATTCGGTTATTTTTCCATGATTTTCTATATTTATTGCTCTGAGATAACATATATTGTAATAATTGTGATCAAATAATTGGTTTTTAAGGTGTTTGTATCACCCAATATGGTTTACCCCATATATCTTGATGGTGGAACCTTATTTTACCAATTATAACTTGTTTTATCCCTGCACCGTGGGTTACATGGGATGAAACATTTATGCTGGTGATTAAATGGGTGTGAATAATAGTTTATAAAGCATATAGGCCATTATATGTTGGGACGTGTATCCCATATAATCAAAACATTATATATGAACACGATATATTTTTAAATCAACGGTAAAAACCCGGTGGCAGATACATGACTTCCAATTGTAACTTATGAAGGAAAGTACCTTATAGCATGGGAAGGGTAATTCATATTACTGAACCAAGAATCTTATACATGTGTGTAGAATTAAAATTTTTATAGAAAATGATTACATATATGAAGAATAATAACTCATTAGCTTGTGTATGGAGATCCATAAGTCTAAATCTGTAAATGTTCAACATGACCCAAGTAGGTAAGTTGTGGAATGTTGCTTATGGAATAAAACCTCTATGGTTTTTTTAAAACATGGTGATTTAATTGATATGGGTTTCACTTAGATGAACCCAGGATGGTATGAGGGGACCCTCATATATCACCTTAATTTTATATATATTTGTGTCTAAAAACATAGGGGTATGCCTATGGAAAATATAGGATGGTTACTTAAAGTGTTAGAAGCTAGTAATTTGGTGTTGCTTATAAATATATAGTGTCATATTAGTGAACCTATTCCCTTAAATTATAAACTTCCTTTTATTAGTTAGGATATTTATTATATGAGGCTTTAGTTAATTAATATTTCAATTACAACCTAATGTGTGTTTTCCTCTAAATATTGTAATTGGAATTTTATTTAACTAAAATTATTGTAATAAATTTATGGTAAGATACATAATGGTTAAATGTTTAAAAGGAAATTATGAGATAGTATTTATGTTATGCGACATGGATTTGGATAAAGTAAAGTGCTTAGTACAATTTCGTTCATAACAGGTGCATGATATCTCTTATATGAGAGATTCTTTTAATGTGGAGGTAAATGAGTATCGATTAAATTCCCTAATATGAGATCTTTAATGTGCTGTTTTTAGTTTCAACCCTTGAGTAAGGGTGGTTTAATTTTTTTTACCTTGAATGGGAATGTGGATATTGCATATAGGTCTCAGTTGGTCTTTTTCTTTTATAGGGAGAATAGAGGTTAGTCTGGTTAGACTAGTGACCCTCTTGGAATGACCTAGTTATATAGTAAATGTTTTAAGCTATAGAAAGGGGATATTCATTTTGAGATAGTACCCTATGACATAAATTAGCATCTATATATTTGTTCATTGAGTTTCTATACATGAGGTGTTATTTGAGTATCATTTGATTCAGGTTGGAGTCTTAGTTTATAGAATGACATTGGGTACATTGGGTGGTAGTTTACTAGTTGATATTTATTAGAATTGTGAGCATTTTATATGATCCAATTTAGTGGGTTTGAAATGCCTCAGGCATGGTCAACCATTTTCATGGCCATGCATCCATTATTCTTCTCTTATTTGATAGAAGTCTCGGAAGGTCATCATCCTGTTTATAGACATTCAAGTTAATATGACATTGGAATATATATAAAATCATTATAACTGTAAATTAAAAGTTATGTTTGAGCCTTTATGCTATTTTACAATCATATTAAAACACATTGTTACATGTCATGCCCATCAATTTGAGAATTATACGTTAAACCGTATGTTGTTGAGCGACAAAGTTGCATAATACTTGATTTATGTTTATTCATGATTTCCTAGAAGAGTCTTGAGTTATTGAATACTTTATATATAGTTCATATTTGGAGTAAAGTGACACAGGGGTTGAGATATTTTTTTAAACGTTATAGATTTTAGTTTAATATCAAAATTTTAGTATTCCAGGGATTTGGGATGAAATTATAGAAATGATCTGGTGTTATTTGTAAGATCTTTGTTTTTTTCCTTCAGGTATGGATACTTTTAATTTTTTGTTGAAACACTTTATTATAGAACTCTTATGAATTAAACCCAGAAAATTTTGTTTGTTCCTTATAGGGAAAGGAATAGGGGGATGTCACCTTAATGTAGGAAGAATACACAACATGTATTAAATAAATTATGTGTATTGGTTTGTCCCAACCTCTTCCATAACATGTAATGTGTTTTCCCTAGTGGAAAAAACCGAAAAATTACATGGTGTGTAATGTTTACACACCATGAAAATTCCCTTAGTTTTTTTGAAATGCAGGAGGGGCCTCTTATTTTTCTAGAAAGCCCTATCCTCTCTCTCAGACATCACCTACCTCCTCTTGAAGCTCCCTTGAAGGATAAATCTAAGATTTAAATATGATTTCTATCCAAACTCCTATTCATGTGTTTTATATCACATTGGATAGCCATTGGTCAGCTCTTTATTCCTTAGCCTTCTTTATATGTACTTATTCCTATCAGTGATTCTAACTTGGTGCAAGACAATATGCCTTATTTTTAGTTCATTCATCTATTGCTCCATTACCATCTAATCCAGGCCAATATAAGGGCAGATACAGGATGAGTTCTCTACCATAGGAATAAGGTAGGGTTTTTTTACCTTTTCCCTAAAATATTTTTTTGTTCGTACCCTATTTCCATTGTTTCAATCATCATAATTTCCAAGATATGTTTTCTAAATTAATTAAAACATTAGTTTAATATTAAATTCTGGTTTAATACATGTCATGGAATCCTTATATTAGGTTTTATGTTTTTGAAATCGACCTGAACTTCCTATAGGTTGGTTTATACATTATAATCATTATTATTCCACCCTTTGGGTGCTTTTATTTTTCAGTTTATAATTGAGAATTTAATATGGTAATAAATTGAATTGTTAAAGTCTGTAATAAACTATTTTGTCCTTTTCATTTGTATATGAAATGTATCAAATGGATAATCTATTGGACTATATATTATTTTTAATGTATTATTGAAATTATTATTGAAATGTTTTATGAGATGGAAAACGAATGGGTTATGATGATAATGGTGTTTTAGGTATGTACATTCACCATATTTAGATTCCTTATAAATCTCTATTTCAGGGATCTGATGACTTATTTGGATGACATGGACATTTCTACTCATTGGATCTTATTTAAGTGACATACTAAGATGCCTCGGACATATCTAATACTGGGATCCTGTTTTATTTGCTTAGATTCCATGGATATTTCAACTCATAGGATCCAAATACTTTATTTAATTGATTTTATTGGACTACATTGACTTTTATCCTCCTTGTATTAGATGGTCCATTATAATTTCATGGACATTTTTCCTCCTTGGACCTTGATTACTTGTTTTAATTAGTTTACTTGGTCACCTTGTACATTTCTACTCTTGGACGATAAACATGGTTAGTCTAACACATGATTACTTGGATATGGACATTATTGATGATTATTACCATGGTTCATAGCTAAATATTATAAGTTTTTTTCTTGATCCCAATGTGACATTATAATCTAGATACTTTATTCATGTTATTATTACTTATACTCCAACTATATCTGCACACTGATTCAACTTCTATTCACAGACTGTAATTGTTATAGATAATGTTGGTGGTAGACTACTGAGTGTTATAGAAAACCATATTCACGCCTCCATTGGGTAACTATAAAGTCTTCGTGGATGCAGATTGGGATAGGGAAAACACGCAATTGGTGAATCTTTTTTAGTTGTTGCAAATGAGTAAGGGGTGCACATGACCAGACTATACCTCATGATGCTATATCAAAATTGTTTCTATTGGTATTTCTAATATTATGATCCATTTATTTTACTGGATTCTTGTTTCAATGTGTTAACTGTCATTTTTATAGATCCAAAACAAATACATAATTTTATCTATGACACTTCCCTCAGATTTATTTTTATTACATCTATCTGTATGATTTGTTTTCTGTTGAAAATTGATATTATCATTCAACCATTTATTTATTTTTGATACAATTATGATAGTCTAATCATGAGGGTATAATTTCACACTATACCATCATAGAACCTTAGTGCTATTCAGTAGCCTCTAGTGTATTGGGAGGTGTGCTTGATGCCATGTGGTCAACCGAGTTTGGTTACTATTGAGTAAACTTGGTCTGAAACATCACAAAGTGGTATAAGAGGAAATTTTATTTTATTTTTTATTATGTTTTTGGGAATATTAGACATGATATTAGTAATGTATTGGAATTGGTAATGTTTTTTCATAATATTATCTAATCTATGTATATGGAAAGTGAAAATCACCTTTGGCGGGACATGATGTTCTAGATTGTGATTATTAAAGTGCCCTTGATTTCTCTATTGAGTGATAAAATCTATGATTTATGTTTTTTATGATTTTATATTATTAGAATCGGACTAATATGTTTTGGAAATATTGTATCATACATCATCATAGGAATCTAAGGATATATATTTCATGAATTATTCCATGCCACATTTACCTACTGTGTGCATTTCCCATAGTATGTTTTGGCACCTTTATCTCTATATCCATGAAATTGTGGTAATAATCCATGTATGAACTTGATAAATGATTGGTTGAAATTAAATACGTTCCACAATTTAATTTTAAAGGTGTATGACCCCAGATAAATTTTAAGTGATGGACCATATAGTCGATCCTTTTTACGACAATTAATATATAAATAAGAATGAATTTAAATGTAATTGAATAATGGAATGAACGGTCAAAGTTAAATAGGGATTAGAATAAAAATTTATAGGTTATTTTCCACTATAAATTGTAATTCAATATCTATATACATGGACCGTAAAGTTTAGTTGAGAACATAACCCATACCCAAACTTAGTATTAGCATTGAGGCGATGCCTCTTTATTTATTTACGACTTGTATGTCACCCAAAACTTGATTTAAGAGCTATAAGAGGGGTGTGACTCATATATAGAAAGGCTTTTACGTATCATATTCATATATCTATAATAATATTTTTGAAAAATATTGTCTGAGGCATGTTCTCAGAATTTGTAGAGATATTCCATCGTGATGGCATCTAGTTGTGTGCTAGGAGGGTGGCGCAACCATGCTATAAAGGTGGTGGTCCCTAGGATTACATTGGAACCTCTACTAGTTCAAATTTTTTCACCTACTATTATAACTAATGTGGGTTATGATTCCCAATTTTGATACTGGTTTTAGCATTTCATGCAAACCGTTCAGGGTGCACCACGATCTGCCCCGACAATGGAAAAGTTGATGCATTAGTTTCTACAGCAACATCCATCCACATTTTTAGGTGATGATGGACCACATGTTACACAATCATTGATGGATTCTATGTTTTCAATCATAGAGCATATTGATACTCCTACTAATAGGTTAGTTAATCTTGCTACATATATTCTTCAGGACTACTCAAAGCGATGGTGGGATGAGATTACTCAGACAGGTTTTCATTGGAACATGGAGTAGAGGGATTTCCAGAGATCCTTATATGATATTTTTTATTTTAATAAATTTAGGGCTGATAGATCCCAAGAGTTTAAGCACTTGTAACAAGGATCTTGGAATATTATGGACTATTATTTCATTTTTTTATAGAGCTCCAACATTTTGCTGCTATTCTATTGGGTGATGAGTTATTGAAAATAAGAAGATTTGTGTATGGTCTAAATGATGAAATATGATCATATGTGATTATTTTTTGACATTATACTAAATCCGAAATAGTAAAACAGGTGTTTATTGATAGCGTAACATGAGGGAAGATGGGTTCTATGAGAATGGAAGTTAAACTTCATGAACCAATGGTGTAGTTTTAGGTAGATGTAAGATATGTTTTGTGACCTATCATTAGGGGAATAACAACAAGAGCATGAGTGATGAGAGTTATTTTCTTTTTCTATCAGTAGTGTGGGAGGAAGGGCCACATGAGGGGCTTATTTGATCAAAACCGTGTTGAGTGCCAATATTTCACTAGGATGTTCCATCTACAATAGTCTTATAGGACTTTTCCTCCAACATCCAGTGAGAGAGGGTATGCATCGACTCCACATTTAGTAGCGGGGTTAGTAGATTCTCATCAAGTAGTGAGCTATAGCTCGTCCATCCAGTCTAGCTAAGGTGGTGATCATGGATGGGTAGAGATAAATTATATTTTTAGTGACAATTGAGAAAACCTGTTCAGGGAGGTTGGGCTATATCTTAGGCCCACATATCACCCAATATGTATACCATAAACTGGATACCTAATAAGTAGAGTGTGATAAATTCTATAGTGAGAGGTAAAATTCTAATTGTACCTTTGTTAGTGTCTAATATTTTATATATAAGTGCTTCTCATTCATTCATATCTGTGTCTATTGTGTATAGATTTTGGATTTGGTTTCAATTGACTTGTGGAATAATGAAACTAGACATTCATTATGGATTCGATTAGGGAGAATATTTCTTTATAGGGAGTGCCCCTTGAGTTATGTGGGTCTAACTTTCAATAGGACCTCTTTATCCTTGAGATGTCTCGGTTTGACATAATTCATCAGATGCACTGGCTGGTTTTATATCATTATTATGTTGACTGATATCACTGAAGGGTGAAATTCACATCCCTAGAGGGTGGGGTTTTCATTCAGAAGGGTGAATGTGATGTCCAGGCGGGCCAAGATGGACCTGAGCATCAGGGTCTGGGTGGTATGATAGCCCATATTTCTAGTTTATATCTCGATAAGCAGGTTATACATCATATATATTTCCCTCCTATTTTTGATCATTTAGGGGAGGTTTTCCTGGAAGAATTTTCAAGAATAACTTTCTAGAGATTGGTATAGTTTTCTGTCAAGATTGTTCTTAAAACTACACCCGCATCAATTATTCCTTGCAGGATGGCTGCTACTGAGTTACCTGAACTCAATTGGAGACCAGAGGAGTTGTATGAGAAGGGGGTTATATGACCCAATACTTCTCTATGGATTTTTATTATCATTATTCCAAGAAGGTAGATGGAACCCTTCATTTATATGTAGATTACCTAAAATTGTATGAGTTAACTATTAAGAACTGATATTACTTGACTAGGATAAATGATCTCTTCCACCTACTATATGGAGATAAATTGTTCCCTAACATTTATCTAAGATCAAGTTATCATTAATTTTATGTTGGAAATTTATATATACCTTAGAAAACATTCCATATTATATAATATCATTATTAGTATTTGGTAAATTTTGTCCGTCTCATGAATGTGGTAAAATTTTTCCTAGTACTAATGAACCGAGTCTTCCATCCCTATCTGGATTCATTTTTAGTGGTATTTGTGCCTGAAAACATGGTGTATTCTCACACTCTATATAACCTTGAACATAATCTTGAGATCATATTGAATACACTGAGAGAGAATAATTTATCTTCTAGGCTCATAAAGAGTAACTTTTTGATTTATAAGATTCATTTATTGGGTCACATTATCTTAGAGACACAAGTATGAGTCAAAAATGAGAAGGTTAGAGCTATAGTTTTCTATGAGAATCCTAAAAAAATCATTGATACATGGAATTTCTTAGGGAAATATGGTTGTTACAGGCACGTCATATAGAACCTAATATTCTTTGAAGCACCAATTAAGGGATTGAAAAAAATGGTGTGAATTATATGTGGTGATAAGACTATGAGACAACCTTTTAGGAGATAAAAAGGAGAATAACTTCATCACTATTCATAATTCTTCCCAATCCAGGAAGAATCTATACAATATATTTTGAGGAATTTCATATTAGGCAAGGTGGAGTTCTGTTGTAGGAGGAGTGAGACATGGTATATGGGTCTCATCATTATAATCCACACAAGAGTAACTGCATGACACATAATCTTGAGTTAGTCACTATTTTTCATGTTTTGTGTTGTTGGAGACATTACTTACTAGGAGATAATTTTTTGGTGTATACTCACCTCAAAATTCTAATGTAAATCATTACAAATTATGGTGTTAATATTATAAAATTAAGGTGGGTTGAATTACAATAAAATTTTGACTTTGATCTTGAATATATTACGAGAATGGTCAATTTGGTTGTAGATGCTCTGAGTAAGAGGACTCAGAAATAGTTAGTTCAAGAGTCAAGTAGCGAATGGTAGCATATAGCCTCTTCTTCTATGATTCTTGTGGTAGTGTAGAACCCTCATGGAAAGTATGTAGTTGAATAATTATCATTTAACTCTTCACTTATAAAGAGGGTTAAGATGAGGTAGCAATCAAATTTTGAGGGCTTGGTCCTACGATATAGTATTATATGAGATGACATGCCTCCTAGTTTGGTCGTTTATGAGAATGAGATATTTTTCATTCAAGAACATATATGTCTTCCTACAGATGCCTGAGTGGTTTTTATGTGAGGGTCTCATGCCTATATATAGACATTGAATATCTATCCTTCTAAGATGAATCTTGAATTATGCCATCAATACTACTGTCTGAGGAAGAAGTAGGAGACAAATGAGTTTGCTACTTGATGTTACCACTTGTTATAAGGTGAAGGAAGAAAACCAATGACCATTTAGGATTTTGAATTCATTACATATTATTATGTGGACGTGGTACAAAATCACCATGGATTTAATAGAGGTATTTACAAGATCACCTCTAGGAAGTGAAACAATATTTTTTTTTATCATAGAATGATTGGAAAAGTTCACTTATTTATTGTCTATTCAAGAGACCTTATCAATGGATTAGATCGGGAGACTCTAAATTCATGAGATCATACACCTATAGTGGTTTCATGTTCTATCATATTGGAAAGAGACACTACTGTCATGTTGCAGTTCGAGAATGGGTTGTAGAGGGAACTGGGTTCCTATTATTATTATATAATTTAGGTTCGAGAGGACATTCTCGGAGCACACATCCTTGACTTCATATGTTCTTGGTAGAGACACTTATCTCTCAAAGAGTTCTCTTATAGTAACAGCTTCCAAGAGGCCAAAAATATTGATCCTAATTAATCCCTATGTTGTAGGCCATGTCATCCACCTCTATTCTATTTGGGGGAAGGAGAGGTATCACGAACATGTCCTCATTTTTTTTATGATACTTCAACGTTGGTTCAGCTTATTTGAAAGCATATGAAGATATCTCTATCTTGACAAAAGTCATATTCCGATCATGACTATCGACTATTAGAGTTCAAGGTGAGGAGATATGTTTTCTTAATAGATTTATCTAGGCTAGGGAATAAAAATATTTTTAAATAATGGAATATATCACCTCATTAAGTTTGACCCTTCTAGATTCTAGAGCGACTTGGGCCAGTATCCTATCAGTTGTAATTAACTCGAAGGCACTAAGCCAAGCATGTAATATACCATGGATATCATATTATCCAATATAATTATGTTCCATAACATATTATTAATCCTGATAAGGTCGAATTAGAGGTATATGAATCCATTGAGATCATTGTATTATGGTTTTATGAGGTCAGTCAGTTCTTATGGTATGGGTGCTATGGCAACATGGTCATGTACCAGATGAGATAGGGGAGGAGGCCAATGTACATGACTAGTGGTCAGAGTTATTATCAGATGATTCTTAACCACCATTTGAAGGAAAATTCAAGGATGAATTAATTTTAGGGGAGAAGATTATTAGACCACAGTTTTAACTTCAGGTATGGAAACTTTTAATTTTTGGTTGATCCCATTTTTGTAGTCCTATTATACCTTAAACCCAGAAACCACACCTTATTGGGGGTCGTGTTTCACTTGGTGGGTAAAGAGCTAGAATCTAGATCCTAGATTCATGCTAAATACATGGCATGTATCAAATACATGAGGCGTATTGGTCTTTGTAGTCCTCTTTCATGGAGCGAATAAATTTTTCCCCCACGGGAAAGCCACAAACATTAAATGGGACACAAATTTTATATGCTATGTAAATGACATGGTATTGTATTTTTAAAGGGAGGAAGGGTATATTATTTTTGATAGAAGGCCCCATTTCTCTCTCATGTAACACCTCCCTACCTGTGAATCCCCATTGAAGCATAAATATTGGGTTTGATGTTGATCATCCATCTGACCTCTGATTCAAGCATCTTCTATCACATCCTATAGCTGTTGATAAGAAATTCATTCTACATGATCCTTTTTATGTTTTTATACATATCTTTGAAACTATTTTGGTTTAAGGTAATATGACCTATTTTTGTAGAATTCATCAACTCTTTTTTTTCTGATCCAGGACAAACAGAGGTTTGATACTGGATTAATGTTCTACCACAAGAATAAGATAGGTTGTCTATACATTTTCCCTAAAAGTTTGTTTTTTTATACCCTATTTATCTTTTACCACACACATAGTTTTCAGGGGATGATTACTATGTTAATTAAACCTTTAGATAAATGGAACATTCATTTTTAGGACATGTTGTGACAACCTTATATAAGGTTGGAGATTGTTGACATAAAACTGAACCACCCATGGGGTGGATTCTACCTTATTATCATGATTATGATAACCTTGAGGTTAATTGGTTTTTTTGTTTATAATTATTAATTTAATATAGTTGTACAATGAATTGTTAAAGGTTTTTAGAGCTTCTTTACACATTTTCATTTTAATATGAATGGTATTAAATGATAACTTGACTTGTATATTATTTTTAATGGATTTGTGAAATTATTATTGAAATGATTTATGAGATGGTAAATGAATTGGTTATAATGATAATCTGGTTAAAATTATTTCATCTACGACATACATGGATTCTATGGTCATTTATACCCCATGGATCCTACTTATTAGGATCCCATGAAAATTTATACTCCATGGACCTGATGACCATTTAGGATTCCTTGGACATTTTTAGTCCTTGTATTTCATGTCTTATTAGGATTCCATAGAAATTTATACTCCTTATATCTAATTTACATGACCTGATATGATGCCTTTGACATTTCTAGTTCTTGGATTCCTTGTAATTTACTTTCTTTGATTCCATATAAATATATACTCCTCGGATCCAACTATTTGATTTTCTTGATTTTCAATGATTCCATGGATACATATACTCCTTGTATCCGATAATACTAGAATATGATTTGTAAATTTATACTCCATAGATAAAATGTACTTATTTTACTTATCTTACTTGGTTTCCTTGAACATATATAATTCTTGGACAGTAACCCTTGTGGGTTTGGCTCATGATGACTCAGAATAAGACAGTATTTTTTATGCTTTCCATGCTTTAAAGATATCCATTATGATTTAGTTTCTTTATCATAGTTATACTTGATAAGATTTAAAATATCACACATTTTATTATTACTTTTAATCCAGTTATTTCTACACACTAATTTAGTTTATATGTGCCGACATGACTTGTTATAGAAATCATTGGGGGTGGCTTACTGAGTGTTATCTCACACCCTGTTTAGAATTAAATTGGGTACCTAAATAGACTTCATGGATGCAACTATGGATAGTTGAAAATTCCTTCTTGGGGATTCTTGTTTTATTGTTTCATAGGAGCACAGGAGCACATGATTGAGGTATGGTTTCTGATTCTATCTAGAGATAGTTTCTATTTGTATATTTATACTTGTGATACTTGTATTCTAAAGGATTTCTTATTTTCATGTATTTCCTCTCTTTTTTATAGCTCCATCAAATATGTATCATTTTGTATATGATTCTACCATAGTATTTGATTGTTATTACAACTTTTTGGATGATTTATCTTCTATTACTGAATGATATTATGTTTCCCCATTTATTTATTTCAGATACCATTATTCTAATCTAATACTCATGGTACATTATCCCCACCATTCAATCATAGTCCCTCATTCCTATTTAGCTTCATATAGAATATGAGGAGGTGTTCTTGAGAACATGTGGCATATATGCCTTGATAACTATTGAGTGAACAAGTTTCAGAAGTCACACTATTACACAACTAATCTAATTTTTTATACTATGTTCGATTCCATTGATCACATGGATGTAATTAGAGAGGAGTTTTACACATATTTTTATAGGTGAATTATTTCTTAAATGATTATGAGTTCTTAGTTTCTCTCCAAATTTAATTTAAAACTATCTAAAATTATTTTTTCCATGTCCAGGAAACCTGTATAGTGGCGATGGAGCATGTTACATGTAATGGGGATCCTTTATTTGTAACACAATGGCTTGGAATCTCCCAACATGGGGAGAATCACATAATTCATGGTTAAAATGTACTTCTATGTAGAAGTAACATGACCATAAAGGACCTTTTTAAAAAGGTCAATATAGCTTCTAATATATGGTAAGATTCTTTAAGTCTTGAAATCCAGAAAATACCCCATGAGGCTGACGGTGTCTGATCATTCAAGGCATAGGGAGGTGCCTGGTTTTTGAAGAGGATTTAAAAGGTACCTCCTATTGTATTAAAAAATTGCATGTCATGTATCATGGATAAATTGTCCTATATGATGGATGAATCACATGTTCATGAATTGGGTATTGAACAAGGTGGTATGAAATTACACACTCATTATACTGAGTAGGATATGAATGGTACACACTAAGTTTGTGGGATACCCTTTCAATAACTAGTCAGTGAGTGGTTGTGTGAAATTTGAGAATGAAAATTTTCTGTTTAATAATTACAGGGATAAATACATGGATATTTTAGTGAATTAATCATGGTTACCATATCGAGGGGTACCTTGGAATTAATTTGGGCACCAAAATATGGTTAACCCTTGGTTGAACCTAGGAACACCCATCAGGAGACATGGTTCCATGGATTAGTAAAGGAAAATATGAACTATCTTAAATTGAGTGTGTTTTAAAATGATAAATATATGACTATTGATAATATATTAGTGAAATCTTGGATTAGTGATGAGAATGCACAATATCTTGACATCATATTGGGTACACTAAGGGTGAATTAGTTATATGCCAAGCTAAATTAAATTAAAGGTGTTTCTAGTTTGACGGTGGACTCTAAGGGAGTTCCCTCAAGGATAAGATTAAAGGAAGACTTATGGTTTGGATTATAATCATGGAATATTATATTTAGATCCTCATACGAGATGATTTGTGGAGTTATGAGACTAGTTATTAGAGTTTTTATGACTTTTGTATTTATTTTGGAAATATAATCAGATATAGATGGAGATGGTCCCATTAGGAGATGCCACTAAAATTTGGGTACAGAAATCACTGATCATTCTCATAGTGTACTCAAGATACTAGGGTGAAGGAATCTTTTTTTGATTGTGATGAGTCGGACAGCTATGCTAAGCATTTTTAGAATAGTCAGTCAAGGGTAGTTTAAATAGATTTCTCTAAAAAATCTGAATACGATAAGTGAAGAACCACTTCATGCACACCAGGGGTTTATATAGGTGAAAACTATGTGTCATCAGGGAATTTTAACAAATACAAGGGAAACCAATTTGATCTTGGATAATAATAAATTAAAAATTTTGGTCAATCAAGTATGGGATATAGTTTCCTCAATTATATTCACAATTTTCATGTTTAGAAACATGCTAAGAGTGTTGTTATAGTGCTATCAGAGTTCTTCAGTAGGCAGTCCAATTGGTTTAGGTGGTGTGACATAGAATTGGTCATTCAAAGGTAAATAATGATGGAGGGGAGAACCATATGGTAGGAAATATAAATGATGATGATGGGATCATTTATTTGTTTATATGGGCTTAGGTAATCATCATCTTGATGTTTTAGTTTTCGAAATAAGTATTAGATTGAGTTTTAGTGGATTAAGTACTAAATTTTTAAAGTAGATATTATGGGTGTGTTGGACATGGGAAAATAAACAGTTCCATTTGGGAGGGAATTCATGACCCAAGTAGGTTGGGTGATGTTTTCATTGTTCCTAAAGACTTATTCGGGAAGATAAATTCTATGGAAGGGATATTGTATCGTCCTGTTATTTGGACTGGGTCAGTATTTCCTAAGAAATTTGACATTTACATTTAGTGGGTGGGTAAATTCGTAACGTAATATTTGAAATATAATTTAGATAGTTGTAAAAAATATTTTTTTGGTATTGGACATGTTTCATGGATAGAGATATTTCCTATAGGTATTAATCAGATTTGGGAGCATCCAACTTCAAAATCTCATGTCCGGGAGAGACATCCCTTGGACAATAGTTGGCACATGGTTAGATATAACCATGCAGGTCAACCATGTGTCCTATTTCCTAGAGGGGAATGACTATATTAGTTGTGAGAGGAGGAACTAGAAATCAAAATAAGCCTTATAGAGTGTCACATGGTTTTCCAAACTATGCATGTAGAGATGCATGACTATGTGAAATGTCCATAATAAATTATAGAGGTGACCACACGACTTGAGCATAATTTGTCTAACTGTGCTCTGAGCCATGAAAAGAGATATTTCACATGGATAGTATCCCTAAATGAGCTATGTATATTTATTATATCTATGTTCCTAGCCTTCCAGGGGAATCTCCCTTGGACAATATCACTGCATAGTTTTCCAAACTGCATGACCAAACCTTGCAGCTCAGTAAAGAGGGGTGAAATTTCAATTCATTCCTTACCTCCTTAATTTTTCTTACCCACTTTTCCTTCCATATTCTCCCATATAAACCAACTTAACAAATCCACCCTCGAGATATCCTCTATGATTCCATCGATCACCCACATTTTTCATTAGAATCTAGCTATTTTAGACTCATTATATCCATATCTGTAAACTATGAATTCCTCTTACTTCTAAATTATTTTCCCCTCTCCTTGTGGAATACTAAATCCATTTGGGCTATTTTCCCCTACTTTTAGGGATTTTTTTTTCTGTTATTTATTTTAATTCAGTTCTTGTATGAGTCACAGATGACTAAATGATCCTATGGATGAGGTGGGTGGTCTATTTATTTTCTATAATGTTTTCACTTGTTTTAGAAAATATTTTCATTGTTCGGCACAACCTAATTTCATCATATGGCTCTAAAATTATGAAATACTTAAAATTTATTTCTTATACCACAACCATGTTTTTATTTGGTACTATGATATGGTTAGGGATGATAACATCAACCCGAACGACCATTAAAAGTTGGTTTTGTTAAATTATAAAAAATGAAATTTTTTACTTAGAAATAAACCACCCCCTTGGTGTTTCTTGCTTTATTTTTTCTAATGAGGAATTTTGATGAATTAATTAGATCATATATGGAATGTGTACACACATTGAATTTCCTTGTCACTTTTTTGTAAAGTGTATAATTTAAAGATAATGATATTTTATGCACTATAGATATCTTCCTTATAACACTCAATGGATTGTAGATATTAATGACTTATGTCTAGTGTTACTAGTGTTTTTAATTTAAGTAATGGTTCATGGATTAATATTGATAAATAGAATTGTGCAAGAATAATCTTAAAATAATTATGAGGAATGTTAATTTTAATGGATATTTTCTATGACCTATGTTTAATTAATAGAAGAAAAAATATGTAATGTGATACACCTTAAGTGAACCTATGTTTCTTAAGTATGAATTCCTTGGATGATCTCCTATTTTGAATGAATTGTGTTACATCTTGACTGAAACCTATGTTCCATATATGAAAAACATTATATGGGATAATATATTAAATTTATTATGGTTCAACATTATTGATACTTGGGTTACTGATTATGGAATTCCTTTTATGGGCTCGTAGGATGCACAACATGATATTACCCCATGAGTGATACTAGGTTCACAAGTGGAATAACTTGGAGGTGCTTGAAGTTGTATGTTTTTGTAAAATACCATGAGATAAACCTAGTTATCTATGTGGAATACCATGTATATGTTTAGAGGGTTATTAAATTATACCATACCATGAGTTATACTTGGGTTCTTAAATAGATCACCCAAGACAAACTCCTATGGTGGTGGGTTTTTATAGTATAATAGGAGTGATAACTGAGTTACTTTTAATGGAATACCTTAAATGATATAAGAATTAAAATTAATTAAATAAATTTACATTTATATAATGTAAAATAAAATAATTATATTTAGTCTATGCTTTACATTCTTGATGACATAGTTATAATTCTTATTTATTTGACTAGAGAATTAAGGAAACATTTATGATTATGTATGGAATCCTTGGGCATACACATCAAGTCCTGGTTAATATTACACACAGATATATATATATGAACATATTTGTTCATAAATATATGATTTTTGTATGTAAAATTATTTTTATATTTATATATATAGGATGCCATTTATTTAGAGACATTCCAACTTGGGCAGAATTTGGTATGGTCGGCCAGTTGTCCATTGAGGAACCAAAGCCCTAATTGACTATTTTTATTTATACTATACTTTATTATTATACCTATAAAAAAATTATTTTATATTCACTTATAGGATTTAATTATACACCATTAATGGTTTAAAAATAAGTTTATCTCACACCTTGTTCATGCTTCCATTTGGTACCTAGACATACCTCTTGGTTGTAGGTTAGGTTATATATTATTCTTTTGTACTATTATCTACCTAAGATTGGATAGAGTATAAGAGTAGAGTAAAGTACTAGTAATTGTGATTCTCTTGGATATAACTTATGAGCCTTTTATAAATTCATTTAACTATTCAGTGTATTTATTCCTGTTACATTGACTACCAATATTATGATCATAGCATGTTCATGCATTATTATTCATTTTTTTACTGATTATTAGTTTCTCATCTATTTTGATGTATTTATCCATGATTTATTATTATTTATTTATTACTAATATAGTGGGTATATCCCCCCCCACTATACCACCTCCAGAAACTCACCTCTATTTGGAAGTCTCCAGAGAATGGGGAGGCACGCTTAAGGCCATGTTGTGAACAAGCTTGGGGAATAGTTTTACTAGCTCTCAGGTCGGGAAGTTACATTCCACAACCATTTTAGTAGCATGATTCCCCAAATACTTATCTTATGTCCATGAAAAACCACCCAGGCATCCACCATGCCCTAATAAACATCTAAGATCACCTTTTAGGGTGGCCAACACTTTGAATCCCAATCCATTCCTCAATTCTCCAAACAACATCCTAAAAAAGAGCTAGTAGGAGAAATATTATGTGAACTCAAGAATCAATATTAAAAAGATTTGAAAATGTAATATAAACTCCAAAAGTCTCAGTGGTAGATGATTTTTCAGTGACAAAACATAATGTATATTGCAGGAAAAAAAGTTAGTGAACCAAAAAGATATTATTTTCCCATCATAGTGTATAATGAGATTCTATTTTTTAAGGGTAATTAATTTTTTAAAAAAAAATAATGTAAATATGTGTGTCTATAGAAGTTTAGTAAAATTTCAAAAGTTTTATTAGTAATATATTCCATGTACATATTACTAATGAAAATTACATAATAGTCGAATAATTAGTAAATATTTTGTTAAAAAAAATATGTGTCCCTAATATAATACGATAAAGAAACTTATATTTAGGGATCAATATCAATAGATATATATGCAAGATCCTATTTAAACTTAGTTAATATATATACATTGGAAATTTATTGAGCAATATATGATATAAAAATCAAGTGAGAATTATTGCCTATGAAATATGACATAAATAATTAGTATTTTTCCTATCACTTTGACAATTTGTTCTATCATTTATGTCATTACATATATTAGTTATTATCGAATAACTATATAAAAAATTAGTATAAACTAACCTCAAATATTGGAGTTTTATAGAGGGTATGTTTCTAATATATGAAGAATATAAGAAACTAATTATGAGGGGATACTTAATTGGTTTCTATATTAATCAGTTTAATCGAATATCAAAGTTAATAAAATGTTAGTGTAATGAGAAAGTTAATCTCAAAGTATCATATGGTGTAAAATTAACTATCTCTCTCTCTATATATAATGTATTTCTATAAAGGAAAAGAAGTAGTAAACATATATATTATAAATATAATCTCATGATTTTTTTTGAAAATGAAATAATGGAACATTTAGTTTTATAAACACCAGGTTAAATATGGTAGTAAAAATTAATAAGTCCATATCTCTATAGAGGTATAAATAGAATATGAGAGATAATGAGCTGATATAGTTTATCAGTTAGATGCAGTTTAACTAGGAGTCCATTGAAGCTGCTGATATAGAATTATTTAACTTTTTTACTTTCATTTACAAGAATATATTTATTCTTATCACATAATTATTATTATTCTACCTAACATTAATGTGATAATGTACTTAGGTTACTCCCCACATCAGCAGGTTATAATAGTTATATTCTTTAATGATAATCTAGAGATTCCATGAAAAGTTTCTTAAATAATAGGTAATATGTTCTAAATATATCAATATGATGGAAAAAATAATTTCTGATTATTAATAGTTATGGGATCGTAAGAATATATGATTTTTTTCTCAATTTTTTGAAATTGTGATCTCTAAGAAGGGGGTTCCTGAACCAAAACCCAAAAATAGGAATTCCATGATTTATATGTATACTTTTTTATTTCTATAATTGATCATGTGTATTGGTCCTGACTTGAGATCAATATTAATGTGTATCAATAATCACCTATAATGATTTACAGATAAATTTATACTAACATATGGTCTTGGATGGGTTACTAGTGTTGGGTGCATCATAAGTGACATAAATTAACTGAATGTTTAAGAATATAATTTTTTATTTTTAGTCAGGGGAAGAAGCTATCACTAGGACATTGATTGTGATGGAGGTGAGAGATAGAAATATATGTTCATGGTATTTTATTCCCAAGTTAAATTTGAAATATATAGCAAATAAATTTCTAACCCATCAGATGGTGAAACATGTATACATCCTACTTGACATGATATTAGATGAAAAAGTAATTTTCTTAAATGATAGTGATGGTTGGATTTTTTTTCATTTTTATGAATCATCTCTTATCTATGAGGGAAAGATGTGTTTCTAGATTCCACTACAACTATGTTGATTTGATTAACTTCCATTAATAAAATATCCAAGAGGGACACAAAATTGTATTTAGAATCTCATTATATTAACATGAGTATAATATTTAAGAACAAATTTATTAAATTTTTGAAGAATAGAATTTATTCGATTATTTTGAATATAAATGCAATCATAAGATTATTTAAGATAAGAATAAGTGATTTTCAATTTATCTCTTATTGATTAAAAAATAAAATAAATATAATGTTTATTAATAAAATGAATAAATATATCATTTAATTTTTTATTTATAAGTTATGAGAATAAATATAAATACTTATTCATAATGTAAGTAAATATAAATATATATTTTATTTTAAAAATTATTATTCATGTTTTTGTTATTTTAAGAGCTAGCCGGATCATGCTAATGATCAAATAAATATATTTATTTAGTTATCGATTAAATGATTTTAAATTTGTAACTATCACCTTAAAATAATGATAATAATTTTATTAATATTTAATAGATATGGGTCGTGGATTTTTATAAAAAAAATACTTCATTCCATATTAAAATAATTATTCTTTTATTTGTTTGATGAGAATTCTGACATAGAATATTTATTAGGATTACATGTGAATAATGGAATTTGTTGTGATTATTTTATATTTGAAATAATTTATAAAAAACAATGTTTATTATTGATATTGATGCTAGATAATCTAGTTCATTCACCTCTCATGTTTTAAAGAGATAAGTAGAGAGAATACCCCCTTCACTAATGTTTTTGTGGCAGAAAAAAAGAGTACTCTTATTATGATCAAGGAAACTAACATAAAGAACTAGATTCTTTCCTTATAACACCTGACATATCTAGAAAGATTCTTGGAGTTGTGTAAAATTTGTGTGGAAGCCCATTTTAGGATCTATTCGTGGATTCTAAAATAAATGGCAACGTCAAAATGGCCGACGATCGGATTGGTGATGTTAATGATGAACAAGAATGAAATTATAAATAAAATAGAACATGCATATATTTTATTTAAAAAATTGTTTATAAATTATTTTTAATGATCCTATTAATGTATTTTAGAAAACTCTATAGAGTTTAAAATTTTAAAATAGAATCACGTCTTCCTGCTTCCATTGTGCCCAAATCCTACAAGTGGTATCAGTAATTTATAGTTTTTATTGTAATTTGTTGTATTAAAATTCCTCTCAAAGGGAATTTTATAGTTCAAATGCTTATATCATTTGTGATAAAAAAATTCACAGGATTAGGAAACAATTAATGAGAATGTGATTTCACATCACAAGGACATGTTTAATTTAGTTTTTTTGTTTATTTTATTTTGTTTAAGTAGTATAAATCAAAAAACTAAAATAAACTTATGGGGTGTTTGATTGAATTAAAGTGGGTTTTATTTTTTCCTTCAGTTTAATGTTTTTATTATACATAAATAAATATATATTATATAAGTTATTAAAATATATTTATAGATATTTAAATATAAAATGTTTGTATATATAATAATTTTTTTTTAAAACAAAATGACTATAGGAGGAAAGGTCTTTTCCCTTTATATTTTCTGGTCAGACCCAAATAATGTGGGTTTTGGCTTTTTGTTTATAAAAAATCCACAAAAGAAAAACAGGGGAGGCACATCCCCATCGCTCCTGTTTTCCCATATGTTCATGAAATGTTATATTTTATAAATAATAATATATAAATATATATTAAAATAAAAAGATGTTATCTATATATATATACTTTATATATATATATATATATATATTAAAATCACAAAAAAAAACTAAATTTATTTGAATAATGGTTTAGTGTTTTAAGGGGTTCCCAGGATAATAGTTTAAACTAAAAAAATAATTACAAAATATTATTAATTATATTAATTTAAAACTATTTAATTGAAATTATTATTTTTTTATTGTTTTTATCAGTTTGAATAATTATTCATTGGAAAATGATCATGAACTATACTGAACAATGTTTATTTTCATTAAAATAATTAATTTAATTTATTTATTGTGTGATTTTAAATTTTAAATTAAAATATTAAATTAATATTGATGATATGAACATTTCCCCTCCATATTTTATTTTTTTATGGTCCCTCATTTCAGTATTTCATTATTAAATTTTATTAGAGATACTTGAATTCCCCACCCGTATTAGTGGGTCTACAATTTTTAAGGTAGAGATAACCATACAAGGTGGTTAAAGTAACAAATGATAGTCAGATCTAAAAAAAGGTAATGCATAAGAAAAAAATAGATGATAAAACTGAATCAATGTTAATTCTAAAGGATTTACCCCTATTATGGTTTAGGTTTCATTATCACTACTCAATAAAATTACTAATTGGTAAAATCGATGATCATTTCATGTGTTATTTTTTTTATTTGTGCATGGTTGTTTATATAATTATATAATTCTAGTTTTATTTATTTTTTTAACCAAATGAAATCACATTTTATAAAAAAAAAATTATGCTTAAATAAAATAGAATAATGTGTATAATATTTATTTTATTTGGTATAAGTAATTATTTTTTTAAGTTCTCACATAACGTAATTAACATTTATACATTGAAAAATAAGTTATCTCATGGAAGTAATTTTTTTTTAAAAAAATGAATAATTTATTTTATCAATCATAGTTGAATTATTCATATATTTTTCACATAGAATATTTAACAATAATTTAATGAGTAAAATATTATAACGTATGCATAAATTAGTAAAATTGATCAAAATAAAATATTTGGTTAGTAAACACCATTCATCACATGAGTTTGAATACAACCACAGTTTAAATTTTTGGATTGACCTTCATTAAGATTATTTAAATTTTCAAGGAGTTCCAGTAATGTTTTTGTGTCAACATGAGATATTTATCATTAACAAAAATTTCTATATTTATCTTCAGGTAATTTATTCGAAATGTTTTAGGAAATATGAGTATAGGATTTTAGAATTGGAGAGTCCAGACAACAAATGATGAAAATATGAGTTAATGAATTCGTAAAGAGTAAATCCTATAAAATTATAAAAATATAATTTGTATATTCCCTTATATGGGTTATGGGAAGGTAAATATTTATCATTACCACTAAAAAATAATAGTGATTTGATATTCTAAATTTAATAGTGAGGGATATTGAGTTTGAAAAAATTGTTGTGGAAATAATAAATAAATAATTGATTATTTTATAATAGTCAATCATGATTATTTATTAAAATTTTATTTTTTTGGTTATATATTTTTGGAAATTAATACCATTAACTCACAATCACTATGATAAATTTTGGATAAAGGGAATTGAATCATTTGTAAAAATTTCACACAGTAGTGCTGGTTCTTGTGTATCAAACTATGAGGAGAGAAGAAATATTTTTTCTTAGAATCCCCACTACCTAATACACCAACTATAAAGGATTAAAAGTGTTAGAAGTTATTCTATAGGAGGAATATATATGATTCATTTGATGTTTATCACATCATGTATTCATCATTTTTTGGTTTGTTATTATCAAAATATTTTTGACATGGAGGGGTACACAATATTTTCCACATCTCCCACAAATTTATCAAGAGGAAGTTAAGAAATAATGAAATGTGATCTTCAATAAATATTTTGTAAGAAAATTAGAACATTGAGTCTAATATGGTCCACATATACTCAAAATTATCAGGTATTTGGAATTAATATAAATTTTGGACTTTGAAATGTAATAATAATTTAATGTCTATCTTATTCTTGTATCCCTGCTGTATAGTTTCTCTTTTTCCATTGATAGGTATAAAATGGACCATGTATTGATATATCTTATAGATATTTTGGAAATTATTTAACATGATTATAATAATTGGAATATAGAAAAATATTTTATTCTAATGGAGAAAAAGAATAAGGGAAAGACTAAGATACTAATAAAAATCTCAATATAAAAGGTTCGAGAAATGTTATTTTAAGAAAAAAAGATTCATTGGGAAAAAACGAAATAAGTGTTCTATTATCCAGGTTTCAAGGTATCAAATTTAAAAAATAATTACAATGTAGTGAATAATCAATGGTCAACTTCATGTATATTCATTATTAAAGTAAAACATTATAATTCTTCAAGATAGTTATTAAATAGATTTTGTGAATTTTTCATCAGAATCTTTATATAGAGACCTTATAAATTAAGAAATATTGTGAGAAGTGAATTGGATAATCAATCAATTAATAAATAATGGATTTATGCAAAGTTTCCTAATATATATTTCATCATGTAATAATTCTCATATAATTAAACTATTGTTATGTGTTTTTCAAGACCATAAAATTATTATTGTGCCATGTTTAGACATAGTTGGATTTATTTCAGGATTCAAAAAAATATCATATTATGTATTGGTAAAACACACTAAAATAATATGTTGAATTTATGATAAATTAATAAATCCTATGTTTGATATAAATAATGATTTAAATTCATAAGACTTAGTTAGTTGGATTATCTAGCTTTTTTACATTTAATTATGTCATCAATATATATAAATATATCTATTTTATGAGGTATTAGTTGGATTACTTTATGTTATGATGAATGTAAAAATGACGTAGATAATCAACTTGGTATGAAGATAATGTAAATTTGATAATAGATAAACAAAGAATATGTTGAAGAATACTCAATTTATATTTTTTTCATGCAAAATCTTCAATGAACAAATATTAAAAAATGAAATGAAAACATAATCTAGTGTGAAAAGTAAGGAGGTAAATATGATCTCATATGAGATAGATTAGAAAATTATATTTAAATAATTTCATATATGTGTATAATTAGGTATTTTTTAGGGATATTTATACCAACATATATATTCCAAGAGACATAAAGTGTATAAAAATTTCCTGAGTTAGACCCAACACATCACCTGATTCAGTATACTATAGGGATCGAAGCAATTTCCCAATAACCATGGGCT
This sequence comes from Viscum album, assembly GCA_963277665.1. Lineage (NCBI taxonomy): Eukaryota > Viridiplantae > Streptophyta > Magnoliopsida > Santalales > Viscaceae > Viscum > Viscum album. Next base: position 1,197,704,882 of record OY728140.1, read on the forward strand.
AATTACAAGAACAAAAGTATCAAATATAACCATTTGGGAATGGTTCTTCCCTAGAAAATGTATTATAACCACTCCATGAATTGGAAGACTACACTAACTGAATAAGGAGTATCAATATATAGTAATATACATCATAGCGACCATAAAAACGAATAAAATAATTTATCATAACATCACTGCATTATTATTAATAAAAAATACATGTACATTGGATATCAATAGTCAAAAATCCAAAAATGTAATATGACCAGAAAGGTCATTACATCAGATACCAATGATACAAAATCCAAAAACTGGTTTATAAGAGATAAGCTCCTTGAGACTACATCTCAACCATCCCAAAATGACCTTGGGTGTTGGTAATGAAGAAGGGACACGAAACTGCATGGTTCCCTTTCGCTTAATTTTTCCTATATAATATAATTTCTATATTTCCAAATTCATATTCAAGGTGTGAGGTTGAATGACTGGTAGGATAAAAAAATTAATCTATGTAAAACGTTTAAACATTAATACCACTAACTCGAGTTTGAAAACTAATTTTCAAAACTAATTCCACCTTTAAGAAACTGGTACTACTAGAAAAAAATATATTCACAAGCCCTAATGTATTTCTCAAACAATCCTTGTTTTGAAAAATTGGACAACAATGCTCTAATAAAGAAATTAACCCACTTGAATTAATCATGCACAACATAATAAAAATGTAATAAACATAATCAAATGCATAAAATCATTATATTAAAAAAATATTGGAAATGGAATAATAATAATATTTTATAAGAAATCAAGGAAATAAAATAATTTATAAAGAATATAAAAACAAACCAAGCATAATTAATATTCACCATGGTCTCCATCTAATATGGTCTCATGTTAATTAGTCTATGAAATGAATCTGATAGTTGTACAAGTGTGGTATAACAAGTTTGGAATTTATCTCAGTCTTCCCTAGGCCCAAACATAATTTAGTTGGAACTCTATATCTACGTGGACATGTTTTGTATGCTCCCTCAGTATGCCTCCATAAGTATCCCTTGTTCCCTTTTATGAAATTCCATATATAGTCTATGAAAATTTATAAGGTTCAATTTATCTAATTCATGAACACACACACACCCAAGTTCTCCAATTTACTACACAACTCTAATCACATAATAATCAAAATGTTATAATCATCAAATACAATTAAAATCCATTTTTATTAATCTTCTAGACCCAAAACAACTCATTCAATTAACACCATGAAACACCTCATTGAAAATCCTATAAAAACCCCATTTGAAATAAAAAAAACAATTTGATAAATTATAGAAAACACAAAGAGTGATTGGAAGCTATCTCCCCTATGAAATACCCGTTAAACCATTATATTTATAATCATTTCTAAATATGACTACAATAATATATAGATGATCAATTATAATTAAAATTACGGGACATATAATAACCAAAAAATAGAGAATAAAGAATCAATAGAATACAATGAAAAAATACCCTTAAATATTTACAACTACCTCGATACTAAATAAAATACTATTTCATTTGGCGATAGACATAATATTTGAGTATGATAGGTCCTCACACACATAATAAATTAATAAATAAATAAAAAATTAACCCTAGGTTTATCCAAATCAAAAGTGATTGACTATATGCGTTATGAAAATGGAAGAACAATGGTGAACAAGGAGGAAAAGAGGTGAAATCATATAGAAGTAAATCTTACCTCAATATAGAACACCAAATATCAAATGATAATCCAAAAAAATCCAATGTAATAGATATACAATGTTTTAGGGAGGGTGTACACATGTATGGGGGTGGAAATGAGGGAGAAACCCATAAATATTATTATGAGAAAATGATTTAAAGTGATTTTTAATGAACTTGATACACTGACTTGTTTTTTCAAATGGTTAGAAAAACAATTCCAAAATATTGTGAGATCCAATGTATCCTTACAATAAGTCCCATGTGTTATTTTAAGATTCTCTCAATGTGGGATAGAATAAGACCATGTCGGGAAAAACCCCATTATCCCCCCAAAATCCCTCTTGAATGGTTATCCACACGTTTTCACTAACCATGTTCTAGGGACTATTTTTTAATGAACCATTATTATCATCCTATAACTCTAATAAACACCAATAATAAATAAATAAATAAATACCAAAATAAAACATTATATTGATTTGGTTGGTGTTAAAAATATCCCCACCACGCCTCTTGCTTCCCATCAGAAGTTATGAAAGCTCATTAAAAGAAAATAGTGGAGGCCATTACTCCCTAGCATAAAAATTTTATTCCCATGTCTCATGGATATTTCTAGAAAAAATCCAAATAATATGGACCAACTGAATAAGATTACTATAGAGAACCTTGTTATGATAACCTAGGATAATAATAGGTTTCACCATAATAATGGTGTCAAGATCGAATTGAAAATATTTCTACTCTATCAAATGAGATGGGCCTCGATGATAATTATTAAATTGGTATACATGTAAGACATTTTTTATTATAGACCAATCTCGAAGGGGTGTCCTCCCAAAAGGTTCACCCAATTATGCACCCAACAAATGGGCCTCCTCCCAGGTATAATCCACAAGATAAATGAATCTTGAGAACTCTAATTCCTATTCAAAAAAGGATATGTATGATCCCTGCTTGATGTACTGATCTCAAAAGGGTGCCCCTTTATAAGGGTTCCCCAAATTATGCCCCCCCAAAAAGGACCTCATCCCAGGTATAATCCCCAACCTAAACATACTATGAGAACTCTGATTCCTATTCAAACCAAGATATGTAGGATACCTTCTTGATGGATCGATCTCAAAGGGGTTCCCTCCCAAAAGGGTTCACCCAATAATGTCTCCCCAAATTGGAAAAACCTCTACCTAAGCCCCAAGAAACAATGCCCTCATACAAGGCTTCCTTAGAATATAATTCCCCATTCTTCTAGAACTCTGTAGAAATTGATTCCCCATTTGACTATGACATGTGGAAAGCCTCTCTATGGTCCAAATTCGACCCTCAAATCAACCCTAATGTTCTTAGTTCCATGTGGTTGGTAGGGAAATGTCCACTTGAGAGACCACATATTTTTGGGAACTTTGGGCTACCTCGGCCTGAGTCCCACACCATGTTTTGACCATGCATCTTTCACCTGGATGTCCTCACCGCATAATGTGAAACATCATGGATAGCTCTCTATCACACAACCTTAAAAGGTGATGTGTCAATTTAAGTGACACTGAACTACATGGGCTCGAATTCCTCTTTCAAGGATACATTGCAAACCAATAATATGGGTCTAAAGAGAACATAAAACCACATTTTTTCTCTCTTGGATGAAGATAAACTATAGGTCACCTAATTGCATGGCTTAAGTCATCATTTTCTCTATGGAATCAAATACATGTATATTTATGATGATTCAGAAACCTGAGGGTAACCTATGGATACACTCTTCAGGAATTAACTGAATATTCATGAACATATGAACCTGGATTAAATCTATAAAAGAGTAACATAGTAGGAAATAATTCCACCCAAAAGGGTGTGATGAGCCCAACCTCTAATCCTCTTGACCAATGGTATCCTGAAGTATCATTGGCCAAATCATCATCCAAAGAGCACCAGACATTGGAAAGCATGTCAATGAATCATGGATATTAGGGTCGTTGGGTGTTTTTATATCCGTGAATAAACCCATTGGAGACCATATGAGGGCATTATACTGAGCATAGACCTATTTCACGGACACAAAACCCCATTTGTAATCATCCATCAGGATCAGGAAAATGTAGAACCTCCTTTATAACATAGAAATAAGGATACAATACCTAATCCCAATGGTATGGTCTCTCCCTATAAATACATGGTGTGATGTTAATCTGGTTGAAATAGTTATTTTTAGAGAGAAAGTTTTTCAAAAAAATTTAGGTATTAAAAATAAATTTTAAAATAAAAATAAATTCATCAAAAATGTTTTAAATGATGTTTTAAATCATAATTAATATTTTTTAAGAGTTTTTTTCAAAGAAAAAGATTTTGAAAAAGATTTATGTCATAAAAATGATTTTCAAAGAAAGGTAATTTTCTTAATAAAAGCTCCAAGTAATATTTTAAATTGTACCCTATATTAGATGGAATACGTTGATATAGTTTCTGATTTACTGGGGTCATTATCAAAGGAAACCATTCTTATTATTTTTTTGAATGGTTTATGATTAAGATGAAAAGTTATTTATGGAACCTTTTTCTCTTCCATGGATTATACCGTGATAAAATTCTTATGAAACCTACTTCATTTTATGTATTATTTTATAATGAAATAATTATGAAACCTATCTCTTTTCCATAGGTTATGATTTGATGAAATGATTTTAATACCCATTTCATTTAAAGGGTCATGATATGATGTTTCTGAAACTCACTTGTTTTTTTGGGTTATGATATGATGATTTTTTTATTATCATGTGGTACATATATGTATGATTTAGATATATGATGGGTGGAAGCCATATCTCTATCCAATAAAATGGGTAATGATTTATATCACATGAGATAAAAATGGATCAAATAATGATTGAACCCAATTCAGTAAAAGACATTTTCCACCAAGATGGTATTTGGAGTGAACCTAAACTACAGAGATGGTATCGGGAGTGAAACGTGACTACAATGATCGTTTTGGGAGTGAACCCATTCTACAAAGATATCCTTGGTGGTGAGCCTTGAATACTATCTAAATAATTTGAATTATTTATGTTTATACCACAATTCCATGTCTTATTCCTATTTAATTATCTCAAAGATTATTATCTTAATTAGACTTTGAGGTATGTGTTATGATCTACCTCTATTTTTCTATGACTCATGTGTATGTTCTTTGATATGTTGAATATGATCTTAAAATTTTATGCTGATGTTTTCATAACCTTATTTTTATTTTACACTTTCTTATATCCTTTATTTATCCTTACTGGAGCATTTGAAATCACTCTTTCTTATGTTTCCCTTCCCTAGGTTACAAAGAAAGTTTTTAAATAGTTATACTAAATGGGATGATCTTTGTGGAAAAAACTTTAGATATTTCTCCACGTTAGAATTACGTGCTCTAATTTTCCAAAGTCACTAAAATATTATGGTCCTTGGTCATGTTCTTTTTTAATGTTCATAATATTCATCTAAAATGATTTAATGTCCAGGTATGAGAATCCTTGGTCACTATATAATAGAAGTGAAACAATTTAACATCTTGATTTATGAAAAAAAACTAAATTTTTTCAATGAGACATAATTTATCATGCCCAATTATTGTATGATATAATTGATTCTCTCACCATTCGAAGGCATTTTAAATATATTAGCAAGATGATATTCAGTACCAAAAAATTCAAGTGTTTTTTCACCTTTTTAGAAATCATATATCAAAAAGTGGTGTGTTAAATAAATATACTTGATCTATAATGTGACATATGATTCTTAGATATATTTATCACACTTGTATTATCACAATTTAAACGGACATATATGAATTGATATCCATAGTTTAGTAATGTTTGTTTTTTCCCCAAAATCCTTCCACAACAGATACCTATAACTATATAATAAACTTTATCAGTGGATAATTCCATAGAGTTATATTTTTTACTACACCATGAAACTAGATACATTATTAAAAAGTGAAATATTTCAGATGTTATTTTTCTATCTAACTTATAGTCATAAATTTATTCATCTGAATAACAATCCAAAAAAAGTACTTGTCTTTTGGAGTAAGATAATACCATGTTGGTTTTATTTTTGAGGTATTTGAATATTATTTTCATAGTAAGTAATTGTTACTATATTGGTTTATCCTAAAAACAAGCACACAAACACACAATAAATATTATATCATGTAGGCTAGTAGTTGAGTATAGATATATTTCAATCCAACCTCTATAAGTGGTTTGATCAACTAATTTTCTAGTTTTATCATTACACAACTAGAATTTAGTTCTAATCGGAGTATCACTATTGTTAGTTCTATATATACCAAATTTTTTTAAAATATATACTGTGTAATTAATTTAATTTAAAATAATTCCTTATTTATTTAGAAAATTTTAAAAACTTTTTAAATGATTTATGTTCACCAATAAAAATCATTTAAAAATCACTTTTTAATCCTTTTTGAAAACTTAGTATGAATCTTCTTTTGAATATCCAAATATGATAAAATCAAAATATATTTCTACTTTTTTAAAATCTTTTGAATTTTTTTAATCAATAAATTAGGGTCTACGATTACTTTATTAAAACCAATTTAAAAGAAAAAATTAACATATCCTATCACATCAATCTCTAAGAGGGTTTTTTAAACCATATAAATCATTTTTTAATTTGAAAAAATGATCTAAAATGAAATGGTTTTAAAATCCAGGGGGTGTTCACCAAAAAAATCCAAAAATATATATCCATATAGAAATTTACTATTGAAATCCATTTGATATAGTTTGAAATCTAGATGTGGAGCCTAAGAAAGAAACATATTGATGGATTAATGCACAATTACTGGAGAAAATTTTACCCATATTCAATTATTTCTCATTGACTATATCCCTCTGTAAGAAATATTTCATTATTTCTTACCATTGTTCCTAAATCATCAGCCTTGTTTCTAAACAACCATTTAGTACCAATAGTTAGGTAGTGTTCGGGCCTTTCAACTAGTTACCTCACTTTATTTCATTCAATAAGATCAATTTATTATTAAATTTACATTTCCTATAATTCATCATTAATATTATAATTGTCATTCTTAGGTCAAATATGTGACAAGAAATCATGATGTTCAGCCCGATTTCTTTGGGAATATCTTTTATGATTTTGTTTTTCAAGGAAAACTACAAAAAATCAAAGGGATTACATATATTACTTCTAAAATAACTCGTAATTTATTTTTTTGATGGATTATTCTCATATATAGGTTTAGGTTCATGTTTTTCATTATAACTAGGTGAGTTTTTTCACATGATCTCTCACAGAATTATCACGTGGTTTAGCATTTATTTTTAGAATGAACAGGTTATCCTCAACATTTTCTAAAGTAGTCCTAGATTCGTGTGGATATATATCATTGAATATTATATTAATACATTTTTCTACAATATTATTCCTTTTATTAAAAACCCTATATTATTTTCTTAATGTAGATTATAAATGGAAAATTACTTCATCCATCTTTGTGGATTATTTGGTAAATTATATTTTGTATTTAGTATAAATAATTTACAACTAAAACTCTAAAGTAACTAACCATTGGTTTTATACCATTCCATAATTCATAAGGGGTATTCTTTAATAGATGAATAATTTAAACACTGATAATTATATAAAAACATATATTTATAGTTTGTTCTGAAAAACAAATAGTTAAATAGTACTCATTGAGATAGGACAGGGAAATTTCTTGATGGGTTCTATTTCTTCCCACTAGTACACTATTCTATTGGGCCTTCAAAGAGAAAAAAAATTATGACTATATAAATTTTAAGAGAATAATGATTCAAAATATTTATTTTCAAACACACAACCATGATTGCTTCATTAGGTTTTAATTCTATATTCACTAATATTCTCTATAGATGTAGAATATTTAGAAAAACAAGAAATGAGATTCATCTTTTTGAGAAAATAACTATACCATTATGTGTCAGGAATAATCATACACTATAACAAGGAAATAATGTTTTCTTACTAAAATAGAAACTCTAGAGGGTCCAAATAGATCCATGAGGACCGACTCAAAAGTTTGAGAATTCTATTATTATTTCTATATTTATAAATATATTTTATACTTTTTTTCCTTTTGAAATGGATTATCGACTTTGACTATTAGGAATTCTTACATTGATAGATCCTTAAATAAAAATTTTCTAGTGATCTCTATATGGGAGTTTATATAGAAATGGACTTGTATCCTATCCCAAATTAGATATTATTTATGAAAGTCACTTAAATTATAAAGTTTTTTAGAAAATAAGGAATTTATATATATATAATAAAAATTTTAATTTCTAAAAGATGTAAAAACTAAAGCATGTTTGGTATAAACATTTTTACCATCGTTTTGTTATATATTAATATGAAAACTATCTTCGCCAAATTTCTAAATTCTTGGGAGGTTATACTTCAATCCATATATATATATATATAATAATTTATAAATTAAAATTCTACAATAGTAATAGGTTTGTCTAAGTAGAATTATTTTCCCTTTAAAATTTTCACCGAAAGTGGCATGTCCACTATCCACTTAAGTCGGATTTTTTAGGCTTGAGTAGTCTATAGTCATAATTCTAGAACCTAAATTGTTTTGGTATAATCATTTTTTATAAGATATTTTTAATCTAGTTACCTAAAGAGTAGATTTCAAAAAAATTATTTCCGTAACAATATTTTCTTAGGTCATGATATGTTATTTATAAAGGATTCTAAAATCCATAATTTTCTTACTAGTTTCATATAATTATACCTAAGACATTAAAAAATGAATAATTTATTTAAAATAAAAAAACAATAGCTATTATCATAATAAAAAAAATTGAACATGGAATAATTTTTTTTAATAATTATTCTATGTCTAGGTTGACATCATACTCCACTGGTATATTTAGCAGTTGTATATTTACTAATAATTTGAGTAAGAGTGTTTTTTACATAGGTAAATCTATTTAGATATTTTATAACTTGTTTAGTAGATTATTTTAACACATTATTTTATTTAAAAATTTGAGAATTTTTGACTTTTTCTACTGTTATATCTGTATTAGTGAGAAAAAAAAACATGATTCTTATTTTAAAAGTTTTATCTACCTTTATATTCATTAAATGTGGTTTAAATCATATTAAAATATTCAAATAATTAATCATCAGACATATTTATTACATGATTCTCAGTATTATAATGATTTCAATTGAGAGAATGAGATTATAGAAAATAATTTAATATATTAGATGTGTTTTACATGAAACATATATTAGGTTTATCACTTATATATTATATTCATGAGTATAATTCACTTAAACTATCTTTATAAGAACACCAAGTGGATTTCATATATTTTTTGTAATATTTTTTCTTATCCCCATGTTTTTTTCTTATACTGTGTCTTGGTATAGACCACTTTATTATGTCCTTTTTATTTTACATTCATAAAAAATTATTTCATTTATAGAGTCATCATTTTTCCAATCATTTCTGAAATTTAGTTTATTTTCAAAAAAAATTATATCAATTTTCTTAAAGAACAATTTTTTTTTATTTTTTTAAAACTTCTAGCCATATGTTACTTTTATTCATCACTATCAGTAGTTTATTCTTCTTCACTTGGGATTTCATCATGGATTCACTCCTTTTTTTATTCAGTCTCCTTAAAGGCATCTGAATTTCTTTTTTGTTCATCCAATTCCTCTTTATTTACTTGAAATCCTTTTTCAATCATAATTGAATTTTCAATTAGAACCTTTTCTGGCAGTTTTACAGTGTCACAATATTTTTTTATGTTCACAGATATTCCTCTCCATCATTTTATGAGGAATCTAAAAAGTATCATTACTTGATCCTTGTTAGTAAATTTCTTTCCCTGTGTAAAAATATTTTAAAATTTTCATTGAACCTAAGATACATGTCAGATACAGATTCAGTAGGCATCATATTTAAAGTGTCAAAATTAATTGTGTAAGTATTTTACCACATTTATTTAATATTAAATTTTCCTTATTGAGATATATAAAGGGTATCCCAAATTTTAAAAGCATTATCACATGAAAATAGTTTGTTAAATTCATGTAAACCTTAGTCACTGCACGAAGAAGTCATATATTTAAAATTAAAATTATATAATTTTTTAGTATCATAACCCTAATTTTCTCTAGTAGATTGAGTTTTTTCATATTTATCTTCAATTACTATCCATATATCAAATCCCATACTTTCTAATGGAATTTTCATTTTAATTTTCCATTGAACATAAATATTTCCATTAAAATAAGGAGGCCGATTAGTGGTTATTCATTCTTGTGAATTGTTATCCATAAATAATTAAAATCATAAATGGATGAAATTTAAGATCCTTTAATACTACTAAATCACTAGTATAATATGTGTGAAAAATTCTTTGACAAAACATTCAAGTCAGAGGGAGTAACTCAAGAAGGTGTGGGGGGGGGGGGTGAATTGAGATTTAAATAAAAATGTCTTTAAAATAATATTATAAAACTAAATCCCAAAATTTAATAAAAATAACCTGTTATTGAAAATAGTAGAAATACATAAAATTTATTTTTAAAAAATTTATCAAAGGTGGGATCAAGGCTTAGTTAAAATAACTTTTGAATATATTAACTTTTCAACCTACATTACATAATCAAAAACATTATATAAACAAAAATTAAGACTAACTATCAAATTAATGTTTTGTTATGGTTTAGAAAAAATAAACCAATTTGTAAATTAAAACGACCAAAAATAGAAAATCACAAACCAAAAATTAAACAAGGGGTTTAGTATCAAGCTGAGACTTATCCCCCTCCACTTGTTGATTGCCTCATTCGAAGCAGTTTATTATTTAATAAACTAAACCACAGCCTGGATCTAGTTTTAAAAACAATATAATAAATGATTATCCTGACATAGAGCCTCTTCCATAGTTATATGTGGGATGAAAATGATATCGGGTCATGCGTGACCTATTTAATAGTTTTTCATCGGAATATAAATGAATGATTTGAGAGAGATTGTCGAGTACTATCCAGTTTAGCATAGGGTCCATGTTTTTATAAATATATAGATAAATATAAAACTCATCTCAAAAGATCAAGCATAATAAAATTAACATGGTTTTAAGAGCGATAGAATGTGAACAATCTTGATAAAAATAGATTCTTTTCTTCAGATTCCTTAAATTTGTCAATGAATGATGATTGGATAAGTTTCCTAGAAATGTTTGGAAAAGTGGGCACCTTATAGACTTTTTTATCAAATAACCACCTAGACTTTGAATCCTATATTATATTTGATGTTTATGCATTTATTACACAATAGAAAATTATTTCACATGATTAGATATTCTCATTAAAAAGATCATTATCAAAGTATCCATTAGAGAATTATCAGTGAAACAATAAATTCCCTGATGCTTCATTTATTGATTCAATAAAATAGCTGTTGGAGATTCTAAATTCTCCATTTCTAGGTTATACATGGTAAGATATCTTAACTTAGGACATAGTTAGTTGAGATCATGGAAACATGACACAGTCTGTTGATACATCAATGCAACATGGTCGGTTTATCTCTTCGTACATTCATTTTTTTATAAATGTGGTAGGTCTATGACTTCATGAGTTAGGTTGTTTCTTAATGTGGTTACTACATAAAAAGATATAGTAAATATATTACTTTATGACAAAATAAACATACCTTGGCATGGTAACTTGATTTGTTCATCTGATAGGTAATTTACTTCTTGAATCAACTTCCCTGATTTTCACATTCTAGTATTTTGATCTCATGGTAGGTTGACTGTAATTGTGGTAAGATGATTCTCAATGCACATTAAGCTAAATCTTAAATACACATTCATTTTTTAACTTAGAAAAGTTATTATTTTATGAGTCATGGAAAGTAGATATCTCATGTGGTAAGGTGAGATATAATGTACGGAATGGTGAACCTAACCCTTGAACTTCACATGATATGTTGAAATGTTGATCTCTCAATTTATCCCATTTTGAATTTTTTTCTTGTACATTTTTTTCTAATAGATAACTTTAAAGTCATTAATAACAAGTTAAACATGATTTAATATCATTAAAATAAAGCATAGTTGGTCTAAGCCAACAATTTTTTATGGATTTTGAGTTTGATTATTTAAAAAATTAAATGAATTTTATTTTGATACATAAAAATAATTAAAACGTTAAATTATCCAAAACACAACACATAATATTTGGAAACAATTCACATTTATTTTTCTTTAGCTTGCATAGGCTCTGTATCTTTGATGATTTAGTATTTTAGGTAATTATGACAATACCAAAAATAAAAAATAAATCACTTTCAAAAAATTAATTTATTCATATTCAATATAATAATTTATAACTTTTCATAAAATATTTTTTATTATTATTAAAACAAATTAGCGATATTAAAATAAATATGGTGACATTTTGTGTCACGAACCGAATCTTATTTCCACTAATACAAACACTAAATCCATCCCATGACAAGGCCCGAAGGGAGTTCCCTACCCCCAGGAGCTAGTACAAGTTCCCGGGTATAAATAATTTCGGTTTGCGAATGATTTACCTGAGTGTGAAATCATAAAATATTAAAAACAATCACTAATATGAATTTGAAAATTTCATGCCAAACAAGCCTCAAAATAAACTAAATCTGAATACATGGTGTTAAGTAAAGTACAATATGTAAAAACATAAATAAAAGCAGAATAAAATCATCCACTATGACTCCACAAGACAAGGGATTATTACCCCCGAGCCGTCTCCACAACATCGCACCATAGGAGGGGAAAAACAACTCGTACCGCCTTCACCTGAGACCTTTCCTTTACCAATTTCAAACATGACAAAGTATATTTAAACCATAGGGGTGTAAGTATAGTGTGATCATAATCCCAATAGGTTTCCACCCAAATATTCCAAAGATTATGCAATACAAGGTGAAAAAACAAGCACTCTTTATATGTTAGAAAAAATGAAGATAAATTCTAAGAAATGCAACCTCCAATTGTAAATAGTTTTCAAAATGAAAATTTCAGAATGTTAGAACATTTAAATAATAAACGTTATCTACTATAATGTACATCCAAATACACACTAATACAAGGGTAAATACCAAAAATCCAATGAGCACCAAACCCGGGAGCACCCATAGGCATTAGATAGTCTTAGGCCCTATGTACCTCATACCTCAGTGTAAAGTATCCATGTCACAATACTTTCCTATGCATGATCCACTAGTCAGGAACATACCCATAACCTATTGTTCCCCAAACATAATCCATATGGTTTATTTAGAGTTATCTTTATCTAAAATGCTAAGTGAAATTGGGACAAAACCCATCTGGATCACTAGCGTACTAGTACATATCTTCCCACCTAGGTACTCGGGATTCCCTCTTTCTAATAAAAAAAAATTGGCTACTAAATACATCTATTTTCATATAAAAAACCGCTATTGGAGACTTGAAAACAATACAGTAGATATACACACATTATTACAATCTAAATATACCACAATACATTTTGATTTTCAATTAATCAACTTCTAAAATCTCACATTGTTATGCACCCAAAAAACCTTTAAATACCCACTTTTCACACTATATACACACACTTATAAGTCACAAAAATAGAAATGGTAGCCTAATAACTTTCAATAAATCCAAAAAATTAGTTATAGTGCAGCCCTATATGAACCAAGAAGTGACATCTTTGAAAAAATCCCCATTTTCACACAAACCTGGAACTAAAAATTCATCTGCTTCACGAACACCATTAAAAAAATTCACAGCAACATCCAAAGGGGTAAAAATTCAAAACATAATTCTTGTCCCTAATACATTTCAATAAAATAAATTTATTATTTATAGGGCATCCTCAAATGAACCAATAAATGATTTCTATGAAACCTCCCCAATTTCACATAAAATGGCACTTAAAATTTATTTTCTCTAAAAATACGACTAAAACCAATTTTTTCACAAATAATAAAATTATATAAACATAAAAATAGTATAAACACTGTATTCTATGTCACATGGATTTCATACACATGGAATCACCTACCAAAATTGTTTAAACTATGAATCCTTTGTGCAAAAATTCAATCGCCCCACCGTCGCACCTCAAGGAAGATAGATCGAGACTAAAATAGCAATATTGGAAAATGAAAAGCCAAAGTTATACCCTAGTATCGAATACCTACATTCTGTACATTATGAACTTCATGAATAATAGAATAAACCCTAAAAAAATGGAGGAAACCAAACGAAAATGGGTGAGGGAAGGAAGGAAACCCACTTACATGGGAGATCTTCATGAAATCGCCCCAAATAACCCAAAGTATGAATATCCAGGCAACCAAAAATGAAGTTGAGGTTCAAATAAGGTTGGTTAGGTCATGTAGGAACTGAAATGGGTTAAAATAGTGAAAAATAAAGGAGTTGTGAAGGAATCAAATTACCTTTTTAAATCTGGATGAATTGTAAAATATTAAGATGTTTCATCCTAATCCACGAAGCCAATGAGCTTCAAAGAGGGGGAGAAGAGAATGGGTCCACATCTAGGTTAAATGGTCTTGTTTTATTCGTTGAGTCACCTAAAAATCATTAAAATTGAATAAGATATTAAATAAACAGATTTTTTCTAAAAAAATGGAAATGGGCTTCCGGGATAGCCCATTTTCTTTAATAAAAACCTAAATGAACCATAATTAGGAATTGATAAAGGGTAAAAATTGATATGGTGGTGTAAATAGGTTTATGGAGTCCAAGAAAAAATTTTAATGGATGAAAAATGTTGACAAATGAAGGAGTTATAAAAGAAACAAAATTTATTTTTAAATCTGGAAATAGGCTCACGGTTTGGCCCAAATTTTGAAAACCCATCATTTCCACCCAAATGTATGGGAAACCAACCTAAAAAATAAAGAATTGAAATTAAAAGAAAATAACTTTAAAATAAGTCATGTATATGACAATTATCCCCACCATTAAAACTTTCTATCTCAGAAAGTCAACCTGAAGCTTGATTAGAAAATAGGAACGTGTTATCATCCTAAAGCCATGACTTCTGCTACCATGTATTGTGTGTACAATTACCATGCTGCCAAAGAACCCAAACCAGTGGAATAGACTTCCCCGGAGCACCTTTTCTTTGAATTCCACTATTCTAACTGGCCACTCAAAAAACAGATAAATCAGGCTCTATATCCAACTCCTCCCAATTCAGTACCTGGGATGCATCCAGGTTGAAATTTTTCAACTGGAATACATGGAAGACGTCATGGATGTATGTCAACTGAGAAGGTAAGAACCACCTTTATTCCACCGTTAAATTATTCTTGGTGATATCAAAAGGTCTGAAATATTGTGGTGTCATATTCCCTTGCTTTCACAATCAACGATGGCCTAGATGAGGGGCCACTTTCAAGAATATAATGTCAACCACAGAAAACTCTAGGTATCGATGCCTCTGGACCTCATATGATTTAGGAAGACTCTGGGCTATCAATATGCTCTTCCAGATGAACTTGACCTTATCAGATATCTCCAACACCAAACTCGATCCTAGTAGTGAGGTCTCACCTACCTCATCCCAACACAGGGGGACCGACAAGGCCAACCATAAAGTGCCTCAAAAGGAGACATTCAAATTGATGATTGGTAACTATTATTATAAGAAAAATCCTCCAATAACAAATGGTTATCCCAAGAACCTATAAAGTCCAGAACACATGCACAAATAAATTTCTCTAAAATCTGATTCACCCGCTCGGTCTGACCATCCATCTGATGTTGGTATGAGGTTCTCATCTTAATCTGAGACCTTTAGTCCTTCTGAAGGCCTTCCCAAAACCGATAAGTGAAACAAGGGTCTCTGTATGAGACAACTGCTGATGGAACACCATGGAGCCTTACCGCCTCCTAGTGATACAAACAACCCAACTATCTACTTTAGTTGTATCTTTGATCAGAATGAAGTGGGCTGATATGGTCAGACAACCAATCACCACCCAAATGGAATTCATACACTGATGTGTATGATGAAAGCCAAAAATGAAGTCCATGGTGACTTCTTCCCACTTCCAAGTAGGAATGGGTAATGGATAGAGCAAACCAGATGTCCTTTGATGCTCTGCTTTCACCTATTAGTATGTGTAGTATCTTGAAACGAAGTCCGCTATGTCCCATCACATACCTGGCCACCAGAACTGTCATCACACATCATAATAGATCACGGTAGTACCCAGATAGACATACCACCAATACTAGTGGCTATCTTGCATCCCCTACTTCCGCATAGATAACAACACTGCTGAATGACCCTTGAAGCACGAGATGTGAAAGGGAGACGATGACCAAACAAAGGATGTCTTCCCACCAAGAAGGAACTACATTGACCGCTGACAAAGATCATCAGTAAGTTGTTCCCACTGAATCAACTCCAAGAGAGAAGGATTCAACTGAACGCTCTCCTAGAACGCACCCCATTTTTTCTCCTTGGTTTCCACATGCATAGGAGAAAAGAGCCTCATTAAAGTCCACTCATCACTAGAGTTCCTCAATTCTTTCACTGTAACTCTTCTTCTCAAGGCTTCGTCCACCACATTAGCCTTTCCTAGGGTATAGACAATGTCAAAGTCGAACCCCTGCAAGTACTCGATCCAACGACGCTTTCTCAAGTTGAGGTCCTTTTTCGAGAAGATATAGGCCAAGATTTTGTGATTATAGTAGACCACAATCTTCTACCCAAAGAGGTAGTGATGCCAATTCTTCAAAGCATGCATCGCAGTTGCTAACTCCAAGTTGTTGGTTGGGTAATTCTTTTCATGTGGTCAGATTTGGAAAGGTGCAAACACCACCACATGAACATCCTTTATAAGCACGCACCCAAGAACCATACCTGAAGCATCGTAATACACCACATACCCCTTTCCAGCCTCTGGAAAAATCAAACTAGGGGCAGTAGTCAATCAACTCTTCAGCTCCACGAATTATGCCTACCATTATAGGCCCCATACAAACTTCATCCAATTCTGGGTGAGCGCGGTCATCGGTGAAGAAATCC
This sequence comes from Viscum album, assembly GCA_963277665.1. Taxonomy (NCBI): domain Eukaryota; kingdom Viridiplantae; phylum Streptophyta; class Magnoliopsida; order Santalales; family Viscaceae; genus Viscum; species Viscum album. The sequence continues at coordinate 1,197,721,754 of OY728140.1, forward strand.
GAGAGAAATCCGGAACAAATCACCGGTAATAACTAGCTAGGCAAAGGAAACTTTTGATCTCGAACACATTCTTCGGTTTATTCCATGACATGACCACACTGATCTTCTCAGGGTCCACTGAAACCCCCTTCTCTGAGACCACATGCCCCAAAAAGTTTACCTCCCTGATCCATAATGTGCACTTTGACAACTTTTCATAGAGGCGGTAATCTCGGAAGGTTCCCGGAACGATCCACAAGAGATTATCATGATCCTCCATAGATCTCGAATAGACTGGGATGTCATCAAAAAATAACTTAACAAAATAATCAAGATACTGATGGAATTCCCAATTCACGTGTTCTATAAAGACCTCTGGAGAATTGGTAAATCCGAAGGGAATGACCAAATACTTAAGGTTGTCATACCTGCATCAGAAGGCTATCTTCAGGGTATCTTCCCCTTTCACCCTGAGTTGATGGTATCCTGAACACAAGTCTATCATTGAGAACCACATTTAACCATTAAAATGACCAAACAAATCATTTATTCTGGCCAAAGGGTATTTTTTATTAATTGTTACCATAGTCTTCTTCTGGTAGTCGATGCACAACCGGAGGTATCTTTCATCCTTTTTCACGAACAACATAGGAGTGGCCCAAGCATAGATGCTTGGGTGAATGAATCCTTTGGATTCAAAGTCATCTAGATATATATTTAATTCCATCAGCTTGGTAGGTTCCATACAAAATGAGGGAAGAGATATCAGTTGTGTTACTAGTTCCATATCAATCAAGAACTACACATCCCACTCTAGGGGAAAACCTGGAAAATCATTCAGGATTACGTCTAAAAACTAATTCAAAACCTGAGGTAGTTCAAATTCAGGGGAAATACCATCATTATCTAGTGAGAGAGATGATAACTAGAAGATAAGACTTCAAAACTCTGGGATTGTAGGTCTTATATGAATCGACCGAAGATCCCATTCTCCATGAAAAACCTGACGACTCCCATCACATGCTGTGAAACTCACTCACCGCCTCTAGCAATTGATGTGTGCCTAGAAGTGTACTATCCAAATACATGCCAATTATTATGTCCAATAGTTCTATATCTATGACCAGGAGGTCCAAGTCTATCTCAACCCATGACACAGAAAGCGCATAAGATGGGCACCAAAGACCCTTCTCCTTCTTCTTTCCTAGCGGCGTCACCAAATCCATTGCAAAAGACAACAACTCGGTTGTAAAATTCATCATGTCCAAAAATTTTGTGGAAATTAATGAAACATAGGGACTAGTATCAAAAAGAGTAGTATCTATAGAAGATTAGATCAAAATGGTACCTAGAACTATCGACAGTTCATTCCTATGCTCCTCTTGATGCTTGATCCACCACATGGAGATGTCTGGTCTCTTCCTGAGGATGACCACTACTATGTGGTTGTACCCTAAACCAGAATTTCCGATAATATGACCCAGACCAACCACCATGACCACCAAATTGAGATCCCCCCGTCCTCAATGGACTCGACTCAGCTGTCACCCTTCTTAAATCCATTGACCCTGCCCCACTCGGAAGTGGTTGTGCCACACCGCAAAAGCGCTTCAAATTACCCATACCTCCACACTGGTAACAAGGCCTCAGAAGAAGTAAAAATGTTGTTTTAATTTTCCTTGTCCTTCCATAATGGTGTCACACAACTGATCTCGCATCCGAAGCCATGAATGAAAACTGCCTGGAAGAGTGGCCTGAGCTACCCCATATTTTCTTCACATGTTCCTCCCGATTGTTTTTCTTATCTGAAGAGCATAAACTTCACACTACTAGTAATGACCCAGAGAAACCAAAACTACCTTTATTGTTAATCTCCAACATACATTCCCATTCAACGAATGCATCCTAGGTAATCAGCTTGAACAAGAAAACCTGGGAGTATATCTCTGGTCGCAATCCTTTCTCAAGCCTCTGGGCCTTGTCTAGTTCATTCAAGATGATTTCAAGGGAATATCAAACCATCTCTATGAAATGGTTGTAATACTCCATCACAGAAGGATTACCCTGAACAAGGTAAATGAACTCTTAGGACCTTGCATAAGCTAACACCCCAGGTAAGCATTGTTCATTGAAGATGACCTTTAAATCTCCCCAGTGCATCGGGCCATTCTTCCTAGTTTGAAATACTGATTTCCACCACCTATAGCTGAGAACCACTAACAGAAAATATCAACACTTAACCATTATCTCCTCAGTTGTACTCGTGAATTCAAACACGCTATCGATCTTATAGAGACATTACTATCCTTCATGGGGTTCTATGCTGGCTTGAAAAGTAGGAGGATTGTTTCCCAGACACTCATGAGATTTATCTTTTCTAGGACCATTATCTTCTTCCCTAACAGGAGTGGTAACATGAGTTAGTCCCTGTCCCAATGCATGGACATCCCAAACCACAACCTCTACTAGCCTCTAATCAATCGGTGTGGGAGAAATCTCTCCAGCTTCCTCTTCTGGTTGCATGGGAGATTTTTAGAGAGGCTTGCTGCTAAAAATGAAACAATCCCAAAAACAATAGTCAAGACCCCAATTATAAAATTTTTAATCAAATACATCAAATATAAATAATATAAACACATTACAGTAATAAAATAAACAATTACTCCACCCCTGCCTGATGTCCTTGTGTGGTTTGCAGCCCACACGCCTCACATGGAAGTGAAGTAAATCATAAAATTCCAACATTCCATGGTGACTCATGGTCTTCCACACGAGGTGCGGGTTAGGAAGCCTCATCATGACCAAAACACCGATTCCTGATGGTCCAATATCCTTCCTATCCCGACTCATCCCAAAATAGTAATATAACCCAAAAACATTTCCCCATATGATACCATTTTGTCATGAACCGAATATGGTCGCCACTAATTCCATCACCAAATCCATCACATGACATGTCCTAAAAGGAATTCCTTATCCCCACAGGCTATCATAAGTACCCAGGTATCAATAAATTTTGTTTGGGAATGATTTACCTGAGTGTGAAAGCATAAATCATTAAAAATAATCAGTAATATGAATTTCAAATTTTAATGCCAAAAAAGCATTAAAAGAAACCATATTTGTATAAATGGTGTAAATTAAAGTATTTTAGGTCCAAACATAAATAAAAGAACCAGATGAATAGACACATAGACACCACACAACAAGGGGTTATCACCCATGAGCCATTTCTACAAAACTACACCATAGGAGGGGACAAACTACCCAAACCACCTTCACCTGAGGCTTTGCAATTACCTGTGTCAAGCATTGTCAAGTATAATTACACCCAAGGGGTGTAAGTAGGGTGTGAGCCTAATCTAAATAGGTTACCACCCAAATATTCTAATTAGTATGCAATACATGGTAAAAAATCAAGTAGTTTTAATATGTAATGGAAAACGATGATAAATTCCAAGCAATGAAACTTTCAATTATAAATTGTTTTCAAAATAAAACTTTCATAATTTTAACAAATTTAAATAATATATGTTATATACTATAATTTATAGTCAAATATACACTAGTAAAAGGGTAAATACCACAAATCCAATGATCACCAAAATCGGGAACAACCCTAGGCACAAGATATTCTCAGGCCCTATGTACCTCGTACCTTGATGTATAATATCCTTGTCACAATCCTTTACTGTGAACGAGACACTAGCATGGAACATAACTATAACCTAGTGGTCCCAAATCATCATCCATATATATTTTTTAGTGTTTTCATTATCCAAAATGCTAAGTAAAACAGAGACAAAACCCATAGAGATCACCAACGTACTAGTACATATCTGTCCACCTAGGTACCCAGGCTTCCCGCTTTGTGATGAAACAATTTCAGCACACTAAATACATCTCTTTGCATATAAAAACACCACTAATGGTCACATAAAAAAATAAAGTATCTATACACATTTTATAAAACTCAAAACACCCAAAAAACATTTTTATTTTTAATAAAACAACATCTCAAATCTCACATTGTTTTCCACCAAAAATTCCTTGAAATACCCAATTTTCACACTATATTCACACTAATAAGTCACCTAAATAATAATTTAATCCCAATATCTTTCAATATAACCAAAAAATCAGTTATAGGCCATCTCTATATGAACCAATAAGTGATATCTTTGTAAAATCCCCCATTTTCACACAAACATGGCAATTAAAATTCTTGTGCTTCACAAACACAATTAAAACAATTTTTCACAAAAAAAACTAAGGGTTTACACATTAAAAATATGATTTTATGCCCTAATAAATTTCAATAAAATCAACTCAATAGTTTTTGGGTTTCCCCAAAAGAACCAATAAAATATTTCCATGGAAACCCCCAATTTTACATAAAAATGGAACTTAAAATTCATTTAATCTAAAAATACCACTAGATTAAAATTTTCACCAATAACAAAATGATATAACTTTAAAATATTATAAACGCATCAATATAAGTCACAAGGACTTCATACACATGTAATCACCAACCAAAATTGTTAAATCTTTGAATCCTTTGTGCGAAAATTCAGTCACACCATCGTCGCGCCTCAAGGAAGGTAGATCGAGCCTAAAATCAGAATATTTGACCAATAAAACCCAAATTTCGAACATATTTAGTATAAATCAATTATTTACATTACGAACTTCCACAATAATAGAATAAAACCAAAGAAAATGGAAGAAACCCTAAGAAAATGGGAGTAGGAAGGAAGGAAACCCACTTACTTGTATGATCTTCAAGAAATTGCACCAAATCACTCAAAGGACGAATCTCCAAGCAACCAAATCTGAAATTGAGGTTAGAATAAGTCTTATTAGGTCATTTATAAAATAAAATGGGGAAAAAGAGTGAAAAATGAAGGATTTATGAAGGAATAAAAATAATTTTTTTAAATATGGACGAATTGTGAAAGCTTAAGTTGTTTTGACCTAACCCGCAATTAAAATGAGCTCTAAAGAGGGGTAGAAGTGAATGGGGGAAAACCAAGGTTTAGTGGTCTTGGATGAGATGTGTAATCACAGAAAAATAATTAAAATTGAATAAGATATTAAATAAACGTTTTTTTAAAAAAATTAAATGGGATTTTTGGATGGCCTAATTCCTTAAATAAAAACTGCAATACACCAGGATTATGAATTCATAAAGGGTGAAAATTGATATGGTAGTGTTAATAGGTTAGGTAAGGCCTTGATGGAAATATAATGGATGAAAAATGTGAAAAAATGTAGGAGTTATAAAAGAAAGAAAATTAATTTTTAAATATGGAAATTGGCTCACAGTTCGACCAATAGATTGAAAACCCACAATTTCCACCAAAATGTATGGGGAACCCCGAAAACATAAATAATGGAAATTAAATGAAAAATACCTTTAAAAGAAGTCATGTATATGAAATTTTGTATTTATTGTAATCTTAAAATAACATAAAGGTCATTATCAAATTAAAATTGAAAAAATCAACATATTTTTTAATATAGTATGATTTTGATCAAAATAAACTTGTCCAACGAAATACAAGAATGCATGTGAGAGATTTTAAGACCTTATCCCATATTTTTACCCGAATTTACCTATTTTACACTTTGATGAGGTGATAAACTTTTACCATGGTTATTATTCATTACAAATAAGAATGAATTGGTCTTAATTACCAAATGATAACATTATGATCCCAAAAAATTAATTAATTTAAAAAGATTCAATTTTTATAAGTGGTTAAATTTACTTGTAATATAAGTCCACCAAATTAAATGATAAATTATAATTAGGAAAATGCTTTTTATACATAAAAAGGAATTTATACCAATATCAAGTATAATGTTATGTTACATTTGTTTTTTTGGTTAATTTAAATCAAGGGAGAATTATTAGAAATTAAAATAAAACCAAAATAAAAAGGTATGTTGTGATAACTTAATTAAAATAGAAGTACTGGAAATAGTTTTAATTCTAATAAATACAGTAATTAGATTTTCAAAAATAAAAAACATTAATTTATAAGTAAAAAATTATTTTTCTAAATGATTTATATTATTTAATAATTTTTTTTTGTTTTATAAAAAATTATTCATTAAATTTCATGTCATTCTTGTTCCATGATTTTTTTTTAAACTTGGTTATTTTCATTATTCACCCAAAAATCAACTATTTTAGAAAAATCCCAAAAATCCACCCTAAGAAAATTTTTATATGATGAATCTGAAAATAATAACCTTTTTAGAAAATTAAATTTCTAAAAATTTTAAATTTACCATTTAAATGACAATACTAAATATATTTCAGTGTTAAATTTATAGAGAAATAAACCTTGTAAACTTTAACTGTTCTTAATCTTATATGATTGCATTCTTAGCATTTAAAATTGAGTAATTATTTTCTCTTTACTAATATATAATTTTTTATTTTGGGGGGGGGGTGGATTTTTTACATATCTTTAAAAATGTGGTTACTTTTATTCATACTCACCAATCTAATGGCTTGGTTATAATGATCATACTTAAATAATTATATTTCCATAGTAAATTTGTTTTTTTAGTTTAGTGCTATGTATGGTACACACTCTCAAACATAACATTTATTTAAATAATAATACGTTAGAAAATATTAGGTTATTATAGATTTTAAAAAAATTAGAATGGAAAATTTAATTGAATGTAATAAGAGATAATAATTTTTTACACTTTCTTGAATAATTCAATTCAAAACACTATTTAATGAATATTTTTTAAATTTTATATATGAAAATATATTAATATTATTTATTTATTTATGATCAATCATTATTGATTTTCGTTATAAAAAATATCACTTTATTATTATTAATTTCATTGAGTTTTCTAATTACAATTAATATAGAACATTTTTTCATTATTTATTTTTACACAATTATTATTTTATTTTCTTTAAAAATTTAATTTTCAAAATCAACATATGTATTTGTTTGGAATAAAAAGTTGTTTTAGATTAGTAACATATGAGGAAGTAGTCCGAAATTATATTTTCTACCAGATAAAAGTATATATGCAATGTGTTAATGTTATTATTTTAGGGAATCGTGTTTCATTGAAATTTAAATGTGGAATGTAAATTACTTTGTCAAAAAAAATTATAGGTATAATTTTAACTGATCACATGCCCATATATATCTATAATTTGAAAAAATAAATCTATCAAATGAAAATGTGTGGGAAAAATATCCACAACAATCTGTATCCTGAAAATTTTAGGGAATGTTAGGGTGATAGATGAAAATATATAGTTTTATTTAATTAAAAATTAACTAATTTGATCAGAAGGTTTACAATAGTGTTTCTTTCCAAGAAGTACTATAGAAATTGAATTGCTGAATCACGGCCAAGTTTCTCACATATACTGATGATGTGGTGCATGTCATAACAATAGTAGGATTGTGATATATTATTGATATGAAGGATAATAATATGGTCAATACCCATGGGAATTAATTAATATCTATATTTATATGTAATTATTAATGAATTGAAAATCATCTATATTTTTAATAGATTTATGACCTAAAACTAAATTTATTTAGAAGTATCATTTCATGTGTTTATTCTAAATCATATTATATGATTGAATCTTTGGGGTTATTTCATGGTATATTTTATCGACACTTTAACTCTTTCACTCAATAATTATTAATTCACGTTACACAAAATTAAATAAAAAATTCATAATTAGATACTCAAAAAATAATGTATCTATTTTTTATTAAGGTTCAAATTATGGAGGCCATCCATTATTAATTTATTGTTCAAATTCCATAATCAGATAAATAATTGGGAAAAATATAACTCATTGGGGTGAAACTTCATTAATTTAACTTATTCTAGAAGACATTCACTAAAAAGATGACAAAAAAAATAATTGATATAGAATCTATACTTGATCTTCATTTATCTCATTTAATTTATCTAAAAATTTCACTATTGATATTGGTATGAGTTTTCTTGTTTCATTTATGTAATATTAGATTTTCATAAAACTCATTAGTGAAGGACTAAAATCTATTGAATTTTTAAAAGAATGAGAAAATATAAAAAATTAAAAAATTTAAAGAAACATTATTTGCTATGGTATGAAATTAAGACATCATTGAATACTAAATAACAAGGTTTTCTATGGGTGGTTGATTTTTTGGTTATAAATTACGATTAACTATATCATATTATATAGAATTGTGTATACTAGAATATTTTAAATAACATATTATCATAGCATAATAGGTTTATGTAGTGAATCATAATTTGTGATTCAATTGAAAAAAGATGTATTTAATATTTTTCAAGTTATGAAATATTTATATTATATTCTATGATATCTAGGAATCGAGTACAATTTTAACACTCTAACATCGATGACATTGAGAATTTATAATAAAAAAATATTATGTTCTCAAATCATAATGTAAGAGTTTTCCTTGGACAAGGATTTTATGATATGGGAATAAGTGGAATCATTTTATACAACTCACAAGATTCATATAGTAAAACCTAAAAATATTTATTTATTTTATGTTTATGGAATACAATTTAATATATAAAATAATTTATTTTTACATTTTTAAATTTCCATATATCATTTATAAATGGGTCAAAAATATATATTTAAATATGAAATAATCATGATTATTATCATTAAATATTCATAGAATATTTATTTAAATAAATATGAATGTTTCCATATCAATTATGTGTCATCAAAACCTTTTCAGGTTGGATTGTCACTAAATATTCAAGTGATTTTAGATCATAATTTTTTTCGGAGGTTAAAATTTTATATTGCACTTGATATATAGATTTTTTATAATTAATTATTATTAAATATATATTATTTATTAAACTTATCATATCACGAATTTAAAATCTTTTCATGTTAGTTATTTTATATAATTCTATTGGATTCAATAAGTATTATTGATTTGTTTTGTATTAATTTTAAAATAAAAGTTATTTTTGGATAATCTCACATATTAGGATTTAAAAGAAATGATTAAAACTTTAATAACTCTTGAGTATTATTTTTTGGATTGTAGGGCTTTAGGTTGGAATTTTCATTTAATTTTGATAAAATTATCTATCCAAAAAAGTATTGGTCTGATATTTGTAACAAAATAATTTTTTAGTATATGATTCTTGTTTCTTACAATTTCACTCTTTGGATAAAATATGTTTTATACATATTTTTTATAACTCTTTGGACATACACCAATTCATTAAAAAAACAAGATTTCATATAACATTAAATTTACTCCAAAATTTCTTGAGGTTGCCAATAAGCATTTAGGGTTTTACTAGTCATTTCTGAGGAATGATTTACACTTAACACCTACAATAATAATCAATAAATAATTATATTAATAAATAAGTAGATAAAAAGGGAACTAATATATTCATAGAATCATAGTAGATATAAAACCCTAATATAACAACAATATTCCAATATATAATTCTATTTAATGTTGATTCATGCATGCAATACCTAAATTGTGATGAAGGTCATCTAATGTGATGAACATGTACAAATAATTCCCCCAAAATATGATGAAACATTTCATTCATGATCCCCAACTAGAATCACCTATCATATTCATCAACCATAGGACCTTTTCCATTTCCTATATAAAAAACTTGAAGTCTATACATACACATTAAGTGTGAATGTAGAGTATGAGTATGAAAACATTATAGGATAACACTAACTAGAATCCATCATATTTCATTATTTATTGTCTATGAATAAGAAAATATATAAATAAATTAAACAAAATAAAATCATACACTTAAAATAATAGACAATAAATTAGAGTTATTATGTGCTTACCAAGCCACCAAGACTCTCAATCCAACATTCGTCAACTAGTGCTAATAATATTTGATGAATAAAAATTTAATATATATTTTCTTCCATGATATCAGGACATAACATTGTATTCTTTTGTATGACTTGGGTTATAACATGATGTTGTAGAGAATATTCCATAAATCACCATACTAATATAATAATGTTATCTCATTATCACATAGTTCATATTCATATCTCTGGGGTATTAAAACGCCACATAACTTATAGCCATATCATTGTCATATCTACGAATTATATACATGATACCCATATCCTAGTTGTACAATAATCACAAAATCAATATCCATGAAACCTTTTGATTCCCAGCATAATATAATGGACTCATTAAACTCACTACCATCCTGTTTCATCTCATAGTTTTACATCATCATAGAGCTGACCTATGAAATCATACAGATATTATGTATTAATCATTGGTTAATGAATTAGAGAACTAACCTATCTTAATCATGTGTTCAAAACATAAAATAGTTTTACATGGTGTTACTGATCCATAAATTTTAATTAGAATGAGAGATCTATTTAATGAAGAATATACACATCAATCAGGGTGCAAAAATAGTTATAGTCATATAAAAATAAAAAGTAAATTCTTTGAAACTACAAATACTAAAAAATCAAATAACCAGAAGTCATTTACCAGTAATCCAAGTCTTGAGTCCCTTTATTCTATACTAAAACATATGTTTGATTAAGATATTTCATCACTAAATCATAATATACTCATTTTATCCATGAAAAATCATTAATTTTAGTCTTTTTAGTGAATAAAATTAAATTCATAATTTTGTTAATACATGACTATCACATCTAGTATGTTTTTTATAAACTATATATAATCACAATATGTGACAATATTACCAATCAACCCATAAATCATTATACCCTTTAAAAGTTGTTTATTTCCATCATAATTGGGTATATATATTTACATATCAATTTATTGATACTATAGGTTCCTCTTGTCATCCCTTTTCCCTATTCTCAATACCCACATACATACTGTAGCACCCTGGCATAGATATCCTGAATGGAAGTTGAGCATGGAAAATCACATGACAGGAAGCCCACCTCTCCGTACACCAGAGGCTACCTAATAGAAATGATGTATTAACATAATCACGAGGATACAATTAAATTTTTTATTATCCCAATCATTATTCTCAAATCTAGAAAACAATTTGGAATGAACTATCCATATAATGGACATTCTAAAAATTCCTAGACGTAAAACAGGAAGCCAAGCTATCACCTATAGTCTATAATAGAAATTAGTGAAGAAAATCTATTTTATAAAACATTACAAAAACATGGAATAAAAAAATAAACATTTCACAACATGAATCATATGTATATTAAATGGAACACCAACCAATATATTATAATTCATTACTAAAATATATATAAATGACACTGGCCTCCGACCTAACTCATATAACCATACTGCTGAATCCTTAACCATTATAAGTGATTAATGAACCACATGTCTTACTATATGTGATTGTTATGTCTTGAGAGAAAATATGAATATCGACCCATGTACATCAAATTCCATTCCATTTATACGAGTAGTTAGTGAGTCTAACAACCTAGTAAGAATCTATGATGCCTCAATAATACATAGTGATACTAATATCAAGAGTATGTGCATGTAATACATATATAAGGTGTGTCTTCGTTCCTGTGAAACACATCCACCTAAAAAATAACACAAAATTCACATACAATCATACAAGTCGGGTCATCATATGCTAACCTGGCTACCATGAAACTTGACCAAACCTATTTCGGCTCAATTATAAAAAAAATAATTAACCTTGTAACACAACTACTAGAATTTTAGGTATTTGAGGTAGGTTATTTGAGACGGGATCCCATAGCAAATGATCTTTTTGGAAGGGGTCCCGTCACAAATAACTCATTACAGAAAACAACGTCACAAATAGTATTTTTTCGAAAATCTCATCGCAAAATATACTATTTTTGACGGGATAATTTCCCATCACAAATAGTTCTCCATTTATATATAGAATACCTATAGTGATGGGCCCGTCACAAAAAAGTATTTGCGACGTGACCATTTTCCCGTCCTAAATAGTTATTTAAAAATACATAAACTATTTGCTATGGGAACCCATCGCAGAAGGTCCCATCACAAATACATAATAAAAAATGTATTCAATTAAATTATGATAGTTAATATTAGAAACTAATAATAATATTAATACTATAGACATAAAAATATAATATAATATAAAAATAATACTAATATTAATAATATAAAACTTATATTATTATAATATTAATAATATAATAATACTAATAATATAATAATGTTATTATTATTTATGAAAAAATAATAATAATATTATTAAAATAATAATAAAAATTATAAAATATTAAAATTCCCAATTTTTTCAAAAAAATATAAAAAATATAAAAAATATATTATTATTAATTGTAAATTAAACAAAAATTAAAAAGATTAATACTACTAGTAAATAATAAATAAATAAAAAATTAAAAAATTAAAAAAAGAAAAACTATTTTATGCAATATTCACACCAACATAAAAGAAAGAAATTGTAAATAGTTAATATTACCACAAACATTGAATTTAAAAGTTTGTAATACGATAAAAAAATCACTAGGGTTGTCTTCTAGGGGAGGTGGAGGAGCTGGAAGATATGGTGGAGGAAAATCCATACCTAAAATACGAGTCAGACGACACATGTACTCCATCTTCTCATGTTGCTTCTACTACCATCGAGGCATCTACTCCTCATACTACTACAGCTGTCATCATTGATCCCCCTCTGGTTGCTGTTGAAGTTGACGCATCTCCTCATGCACCTTACCCAAACTCTCTATAAGCTCACTCTGAGCTCACAGATTCTCCTGATACTTTGAGCTAAAAGACGATTCCTCGCCACAAGCTCCTCTCAAGCTAGACGCCGACATTACACCAATACCATAATAAGTCTCAGGAGTCAATCAAGAGCTGATACCAACCACTCATCCCTTCTCGAAGCCATACTCAGTCCACTACATCCATGCTGTCTCATCGAAATGGTTGGAACTAGTATGATCATCCATCTCTTCCTGAATCTCATCCTGTGTCTGAGAGGTCACCTCCCTATATGACTCCTTCTATTCCAATTTCAAATTAAAATAGTGAAAATATTATATGAAATTAATTTTCAAATAGAAAAAATAATACCGAACACAATTTGGCGCTGGTGATCACCTCTAATCTCTCTAGCGGCTGAATCACTGTAAATCCTCCGATAAATTTCATACTTTGTAATATCGGGCTTATCAACTGCATATATTAATTTAAAATAAATTTTTTATATTTAAAGTTATATAAAATATTTTAAAAATAAGTTACCAGATGCTCTCTATGCATACTGAATATACAACTACCGTCTTGATACGTCACCTCCAGTCTCCCCTGATTTTGTCGACCCAATGAAGTTATCCTCTGAAATCCACCACCCAATGAGTGAGAAAATAATCCATCCCAAACATGAAATGAAATGTACTCTGGTCGATGAGATCAACACGACTCATCAAATACTACCACTAATTCTTTATTCCTAGCCGTCCTTATTAAATTGTGAAAAAAATGAGTAAAACGATCACACATAGATACCTCCCATGCCGTGTGGAAAGCGTCACACATGATATCATCGATGGGATATCATAAACCCTACAAATAATTTATAATATCAAGTTATAAATGAAATAAATTCCAATATAAATATTATTTATTTACGTAGCATCCAATGATTAAACATATCGAGCTGTACATGAACAAGAATATATTCCAATGTGATCCATGATTGAGAAAAATAATTGTGCAAGATAGCGCTCCCCCTTCCAACAACTATATGCACAAAACTGTGAAAAAAGGAAAAATAATCAAACAATTAGTATATAAATAATTAATTAAAGATAAATAAATACACAGGCTACTATACCTTCACATGTGGGATTGAAGCCAAGACGTGGAGGTCGCTCGGGGATAGGGTTAGGAATCACCAGTCACGCAAGACCGCACCCCCTCCATGTACCCCATGAACCACCAATAGGCTAGGGATTAGATGATCCCAAATCATCCTCATCCAAATATAGCTCACTCTCCTACAATAGACGAAATAGGTCATCATCTATCTGAAACACAAAATGATTTTTGTTGGAAAATAGTTGAAAATAACTATTATATATAGATATATTAGTTATGATTATAACCAACGTTTAGCTGTGTTAATGTTCACCTTCATCATCATCTTTATATCTTACGATGTCAATGTCTTTATATTCCTCTTTAGAATCATCAAAACCCATATGAGTTTCAGTTTTATCATCTCTTTCCATTTTAAATTAATTTGTAACATCATTTATATTATCGTCACTGTTGGACTCACTTGTTTTTTATACTCCCAAATCATGTTTCATTTATATATAAAGCATCTTGTTCTTCTTACCAGATAATAATTTTTGTGAAAATTATGTTCCTATCAATGTAATAACTATGTTCTTTTATTCTCACTACTCTCCTATTTAAGCTTACACTGCAATATTTTTCAAAGTGAAAATTTCATCGATGCAAAGTTCATCGATGAAAAGGTCACCGATGAAAAGGTCACTAATGCAAAGATCACCGATGCAAAGTTCACTGATGCAATCATCACCGATGAAAAGGTCACCTATCCAAAGGTCGCCAATGCAAAGGTCACCGATTCAAATGTAACCGATGAAAGGCTATCGATGAAGGTCATTGATGTAATTCTACTATAGGCATGGTTACCCCGAAATGTTACCAATGGAAAGTTACAGATGGAAGGTCACTGTTGAAGGTTACCGACGTGAACCTACTGATGAAGCCTACCATTGTGAAGGCTACCACTACCTGTCTACTGATACCATTCTACTCCATACATTGTCAAATACTTAAGATTATTATAACTGTCATATTTGGAAAGTTTAATGCTTATGACATTAAATAATGTTGACTGTAGACATATCAGGAGACCATATTTGGGGACAATAGGAGGTACGAGAAAGACAACACATGATCTACTCATTCCTATTGTCAGACCTCAAATAAAAATGAAAAGATCGAGGAAGAAACGTGTGTGGGTGTGGAAAGAGTAGCACATCTAGACATGTGAAGGAGCTTACTTTGTAGATCAAAAAAGATACAATAAAAACTTACACTGAGAATATGAGAACCACACCAAGATCATTGTGAGACAAACTCACTTCTTCCTTCTCTGCTTTATCGACTCTTGATCAACACCAGAGGCAGAACACTCAGAGATAGAACCTGGAGTTGCAAAAATTTGTTTTGGAGACAACATCCAGAAAAATACTCAAACATCAAATTCATCACTTCATGGATTTAAGAGCTGAAATGAAAATACATAGATCTTTCTAACCGCAAGCTTATATTTTTTATCTATTGGGTTCCTTCATTTTACATTTCTGACGCGTGTGTGTGTCTATCTACTACTAACACTCTCTCCTGTTCTTAAACTGGAGGATACTGAATATTTTTAAATCATCTATCACATACATTTTGTTTCCTTTTTATAACTATGGATGATACCGTTTGTGGTTTATGTTTTTTATTTTTCCCACAATGAACTTTGGTAGAGGGTGTGAACCGTAGACATTTTGTGGAAACTATTTTAAATCCTGATACAGGATGTGTATCAAGTTTATTATTAATATAAACTGCTTGGTGGAAGGTGATCACAAAGTGTAAAGGATTAAGTCTCATCTTGATAATGAAACTATTGTTTAACTTTACTATGCAGTATATTTTGTAATACTCTATTTTATCTTTTATCAGCTGATTATAATTTCTTACATATAAAACTGTTTTTGATTCACTTTGATAGTTAGTTATGGTTAGTGTGTGTATATGATTAATTCAGTGAACCTGTTTAAAAAGTAGAAGAAGTGTTATACACTAATTAAACTAAGAACTAATCACCCTTTTAGAAACCTTTTGACCAATAAGACATATATATCTCTACTTCCTTAATAAACTGGGCCATTTAAAATTTGGGGGATCTTTATGAGAATGTTTTTTAAACATAAATTTAATGTAGGAACTCAATTCACCCCCCTCTTGAGATTCCACTATGACCAACATTTTGTATCAGAGGGAAGTTTATGTTTGATTCTATAGTTTTTAAATTATTTAACTGTGATTTTAGTTGTATCTTAAAGATATTAAAATTTATTTCATATCTAAATTCTCAGTTCATTAAATTTCTAGTCAACTATGGACAACATAGATGAGGGTGATGGTACTAACAGGACACCATTCTTTAATGGTAATAACTATGATCAGTGGGAATTAAAAATTAAAATGTATCTACAGAGCATGTGATTGGGAATCTGGGTCACAATTAATGAACAACATGTATCACAAGATACTTCTAGGGAAACGTGGTCTCAGTTGACTAAATCCACATATAATAAAAATTTTAAAGTAATGAATGCATTGTAATGTTCTCTAGGTGAAGATGAATTTAAAAGAATATCTGCTAGTAAAACCGCATATGAAATTTGGGATAATTTATCTATTTTTTATGATGGAACAAATAATGTTAAAGAAATGAGATTAAATACCTATACTATTAAATATGATAATTTTAAAATTAAGCCTGATGAAATTATTTCTGAATTATATCTCAGGTTCAATGAAATAGTAAATACCATGAGTCTACCTGGGAAACCAGTGGACAACAAGGACCGGATTATGAGATTGATTTAATGCCTACCTAGAAAATGGAGAGGATATTCTATTTCTATTCGAGGATATTATTACATAGGAAGGTTACCAATGATAGAATTAATTGGAAAGCTTATGATGTTAGAAGAAGAGATCAAGGTAAATCAATAAGTAGATAATGAATCAAAAAAAATATTTAGCATTCAAGAGTGCTACCTCAAAGATCAAAGACAATGAAAAATTTCATGCTCCAGTAGTCACATCTACTAGTGAAGACTCAAAGTCTGAAAATTATGATGAGATGGCTCATCTTTCTAGAAGATTCAGAAAGTTCTACTGAGATAATAAGTTCTTTAGAATGTAAAACTACAAATAAAAGTATGATAATAAAGGATAGTGGAAAAAGGACATAAAATGGAATGATAACACAACTGAAATAGTCCGTTATGAGTGTAAACAAAAAGGCCATGTGAATGATGATTGCCCCAAGATTAAATTTAAGAAGAAATATGAGGAAAAGAGAAAGGGTTATAAAAAGGATAATAATGATACTTGGAGTGCCTCAGAAGATAGCTCAAGTGGATCTGACAGTTCTAATGGTAACAAGAACAAACAGAAAATTTTTGTTTCATGATAGAAACATCCGAGGTAACACCCAATTCTCCTGTACATAATGCTTATTATGATGGGAATGAAATTGAATCAAACAATGATGAAAATATGATTAAGGATGAGCTATTTTAATATTGTGGAATGCTTGAGGACACCTTTAATGAACTCACGAATAAATATAAACTATTTAATAGAAAACATGATTTAAATGCTAAGTACAATTATTATTTGGATATTGAGAAAGAAAAATGTTTTCAATTGTTAAAATAAAATACAGAACATAAATTATCAAATGAGCAGTTAAAAAGGGATTTGAAAAAGTTTACTGCTGGTAGAGATAACGTGACTCAGTTTCATGGGAAACAAATTGCTCCAAAATACAGAACTGGTATATGATATCAACTAGGATAGAGAAATATTATTAAAAATAAATTTTTTCCAAAGTCAGGACAATCCACAGCTAGTTCATGTTCTGGACCATCTTTTGAAAAAAAAATATCTAAAGAACTAAACAAATAATTCATTTCTCAAAACATATATATTAATTATAATAAATCTGTGAGACAAGTATGGGTTCCCTATGATTAACTTGTTAACCTCTTTGGACCCAAGAAAATTTGGCTACCAAAGTTACCCTACACTTAATCTGCTTTGCAGGAAAATTTTCTAAAGAGCTCCTATAAAACTCTATGGTACATGGATAGTGGATGCTCAAGACACATAAAAAGAGACTATTCATGCATTAAAAGAATAATCAATGTTGATGGTGGACATGGCACATTCAGTGATAATGCAAAAGGCAAAATCTTTGGCTTAGTCCAAATTGGTATCCCTAATAGTGTATTTATTTCAAAAGAACTTTTTTCAATTGGTTAAAATAAAATTTTCTAAGTATCTCTCAGTTGTGTGATGATGGTTTCAATGTTAGGGTTGAAAATGATGCCTACAATGTTTTTAATTCTAAAAATGATTTAATATTTACTGTTCTTAGAAATAAAAAAGTATATACTATTGATTTAAATTCTTTAGCTAAGAAAAATGTTAATTGTTTAAATGATTTTCATATGGAATCCTAGAATTGCAAAGTGTGAACTCACATATGAAACACACTATAAAAGGTTTAGTAAGAGAGTTACCTAAATTGGAATTGCATCTTAACAAAGTGTGTAGTCCTTTTCAAAAGGGAAAACAACACAACGTTTCTTTCAAATCAAAGAAACAATTTTTTAATTCTCAACTGCTTGAGTTGGTTCACATGGACTTGTTTGGACCATCTAGAGTTTCATGTTTAAATGGGAAGAAATATGTTTATGTTCCTGTAGATTATTTTTCTAGATATACATGGGTGTGCTTTCTAGCTCAAAAAAGTGAAGCTTGTTGTTACTTCATTAAATATTCCATGTCTGTCGAAAATCATAGTGGACTTTGAATTAAGACCTTGAGAAGTGATCATGGTCTTGACTTTGAAAATTAGGATTTTGAATCTTTTTTCTCAAAAAATTGCTATAGTCACAATTTATCTTCTCCTAGAACAACTCAACAAAATGCAGTTGTTGAAAGAAGAAATAGGACACTTCAAGAGATTTCTCGGACTATGCTTAATGAGTATAGTCTACCTATCTCTTTTTGGGCTGAAAATGTTAATACAACTTACTACATTATCAATAGAGTCTTAATTAGGCTTGTTCTTGAGAAGCCCCATTACGATATCTGGAATAATAGGAAGCCTAAGGTTAATTAATTTAGATTTTTTGGTGGGAAAGTCTTTATCATTAACACTAAGGACTATCTAGAAAATCTTTCATCCAAATGTGATGATCGAATTTTCCTAGGTTACTCAATCTCTAGTAAAGCTTATAGAGTGTTCAATAAGAGAACAAATGTCGGGAAGAATCCGTGCATGTCAAATTTGATGAGACTAATCAAAATGAACCCAAAACCTCTGTTAAACATCTTAAGGAAGATATGTCAATTCTAGACCTTAATGATAAGGATAGTGAACCCTTAGTGAAAATAACCCATTCTGGAAATCATCTAGAATCTGTGCATGATGAATAGGAATCTATAGACAATCATGAGGAGTCTAGTTAAACTATTTATAGAGGTATTATAACTCTCAAGTATAATCCTTTGATGTTGAAGTAGGTGATCTAAATAGTATAGCACAAATGGGGGCTTCTCTAAGAAACCAGGTTGAACATCAAGCATTTATTTCAATTCTTGAACCTAAAAATATTTATGATGCTATCAATGATGAATTTTGTGTGATATCTATGCAAGAATAATAAAATCAGTTTGAAAGGAACAACGTTTGGGAATTAGTATAAAGACATAAAGGCACCATGACTATTGGCACTAAATGTGTGGTTAGAAACAAAGTTGATGAATTTGAAAATATAGTTAGGAACAAGGCTAAACTATTTATACAAGGATATAATCAAGAGGAAAGAATAGACTTTGTGGAAACCATTGCACCTGTAACTGGATGAGAATCCATTAGGATACTACATTCCTATGAAGCTCATCTGAATTTAAAACATTATCAAATGGATGTCAAAAGTTAATTTTTAAATGGGTACATAGTTGATGATATATTTGTTGAACAAACCCATGGTTTTAAAAATCCCCATTTTTCAAATAATGTCTTTAAACTATCTAAAGATTTATATGGTCTAAAACAATCTCTATGAGCATGGTATGAGAGACTTAGTTCTTTTATTATTTCAAAAGGTTTTACTAATGAAATAGAAGATCCTACTCTTTTTCTTAAAAGGTATTCCAAAGATTTTTTAATTGTATAGATTTATGTAGATGACTTTATTTTTGGATCATCTAAAAATTATTTATGTACTAATTTTTCAAAAATGATGCCAAATTAATTTTAAATGAGTTTAATGGGGGAACTTAAATTTTCCTTGGATTTCAAATTTCTCAAAATAAAAATGGTATTATTTTAAATGAAATTAAATATAGCTAAGATCTTTTAAAACACTTTGGTTTGGATAGAAATAAACATAGTGATACACCTATGAGTACCACCTGTACGTTGGATGCTGATTAAACTGGTAAACCAGTGGATCAAACCAATTACAGAGGTTTGATTGGGAGTCTCCTCTATCTTACTAGTAGTAGACCTAATATTATGTTCAGTGTATGCATGTGTTCTCATTTTCAAGACAATCCTAAATAATCTCATTTAACTACAATTAAAATGATTTTTTAATATCTCAAGTATACTACAAATATAGGACTGTTTTATCCAAGTGGACAATCTTTTGATTTAATAAGTTATTCATATGCTGATTTTTCTGGTTGCAAGTTAGATAGAAAGAGAACCTTTGGAAAATGTAACATTTTAAGAAAGTCACTAGTATCATGGTGTAGTAAGAAATGGAATTCTATTGCCTTATCTATTGCGTAGCTGAATATATTGCTTCTAGAAGTTGTTGTGATCAAATTCTATCTATGAAACACAATTTACTATCCTATAAATATCAATTCAAACATGTATCCATAAACTGTGAAAATACAAGTGCTATTAACATCTCTGAAAATCTAGTATCTCATTCTAGGAAAAAGAACATTGATGTGAGACATCACTTCTTGAGAGATAATTATCAACGAGGTGATATCACTCTTGAATTCATTGGAACTGAACACCAATTAGATGATATATTTTTAAAGCCTTTGAATTCAGAGAGGTTAATTTAAATCAAATATGAGTTTGGTATGATAAACTGTTATCTTTAGAACCATACAATTGGACCTCAGCATTAAAACCTTGCCGCTGAAAATCACCGTTAGACCTCACCGTTAGAACCTCACCATTTGACCTCATCGTTAGAACCTCACCATTAGAAACCTCACCATTAAAGATCTCACCAGTAGGGACCTCACTATTGGAACTCACTGATAGTAACATCATAGTTAGAGACCTCACCGTTAGAGACCTCACTGATAAGGACCTCACAATTAGAAACCTCACAGTTAGAGACCTCATCGATAGGGATATCACTGTTGCACCTCGCCAATAGGAACCTCGCCGTTATAGACCTCACCAATATGAACCTCACCATTAAAGACCTCATTGCTAGAGACCTCACTGATAGGAACCTCACCGTTAGAAACCTCATTGTTATAGACCTCACCGATAGGGACCTCACTGTTGGACCTCACCGATAGACCTCACCATTTTCACCTAACCGAAAGTTGAACTTTTCTAGGACCTAGAGTTTTCTCTGCCGAAATATGAAACATTTTCTGCTTTATTTATTTTCCTTTATTAAAATTTTTTGATCCCTAAATTATTATAATAATGTACAAATTACCTTTCTATCGACCTCAAACTCTCTCCTAAAAATTTTTCTCCCTAACCTCAGAACCAAACCCTCTTCTAAAATCATCGAATAGCTCTAAATGGCATGGCAAGAGTGAAGAGACTATTGTTCTATGTTGAAGGGAATGTACCAAATCTAAAGAATCCTCTTGCTAAGTCGAGTAGTGGAAGCCAAGTAGTGGAAAAGCTAATCAACCCTCATCTATCAAAAAGGGAAATCATTTTTGAAAAATAACTCAGTTTTTAATGGTTGCTGACAAGCAGATGTTTAGTGCTGAATGAAATTGAAGCTCATGGCTGGGTCGAGTGCTTTCCAAACAACAATGGAACCTATTACCCAAAGTTAATGAAGGAACTTTATGAGTTTTAGAGATTTTAATAGAATGAGTATGAGAACATAATATCTTCAAGGGTCAATGGAATTAATATGATTTTTTTCTTCTATTGTATTGGAAGAGTGTCTGAGAGTACCACATAAAGAGATTTATGATTACTACTCAGGAGTGGTGCCTCCCACTACTGATTTCTTCTGTTTTGAAGAATAATTAGCCGAACTGAAAGGGAGTGGGATCCCTAGGAAAGTCATTGCAGTAGAGATAGAAGGAGAGGAAAAGTTACTATTTAAGTTTTTCTAACATGTCTTGATTCCTAGGAGAGGGGACTTTGTCACATTTAAAATTTAGGATGTTTTTCTCTTATATTTGTTGAAGCATGGACATAAGATAATCTTTTATAGGCTGCTGATGATTCAATTAGAAGATATGAAAAATCCCAGTTCCAAATCCAATGCCTTATTCCATGCTAGACTGTTATCATTGATGTTGAAGGTGAAGGGAGTTGCTAGATATAAGGAGGAAACAATTGTAGTAAGGGACAATTTCAGCATTACAAAGGTAATTTGCAAGTTGATGAAGATCAATTGGAACCCTTGTCAAAGAAAATGGGTGCATGATGAGACTAAAATTAATAAGGAATGAAATACTATCACTCATCCTACTAGGCCTAAGGATAAGGGATATCCTAGTCTAAAGCTTGGTGAAGTAGAGCCTACCTATTCAGATAAAGAAGGAGAAGCTGCTTCTGTATGAGAAAGAGAGGATTCCCCTATAGATGATAGGAGTCATCCTGGCCTTCCCTCTAATCCTTGTGCTACGACTGTATACTTTGGTGATCCTAGCCCACCAAAGAGACTGCCTAGAACGGAGAGTGTCCTAATGAAAGTGATGAGGAAACCAGTGAAGAAGAAGGGGATGAAAATGTCTTAAGAGACATTAGATATACCTCAGATGAGGATGAGGACTCTGAATCTAGTCATGATGACATTGAGACGGCTGCTGATTAGAGTGAGGAGAAAATGTCTTAGTATCAATCCTCTAATATGACATACAAAAATGGTTTAATGTATAGAAGAGGAAGTCTCTAATTCTGTTGAAGATGGAATTGTTTTGGAGGTTGTTGAGGATTCTGTAGAGGAAGTGGCAGTGGACCCTTCTGTTGATGAAAGTGATCAAGGAGGTTTTGTAGAAATGGATGTGGCTGATCAGGAGATTGATCCAAGTGAGGGGAGGAACCTTTTTCTGTAGTATTAATTGTTGTTTCTCAGGGAATAGAAGACTACGCATAAGACCCTGGTTTTATAGTTTTGGGTTTAGATTATGGAGATTATGATGATGACCAACCTATCAGAAGTCCCCCTATTCCTACTGTTTCAGAAAACACTATTGTGTAGCCTCAGGTTCTGTTGCCCCGAGATTATGTAAAGAAGGATGAATTTGATTCTTTGAAATAATATCTTAAGAAGAATCTTTATGAGAATACTACTGATATAGAGAGAACAATATCTCACAATCAAGGACTCATGACATCTTCCGTTGAAAGGCTAGTTTCTACCTCTCACTCTACTGTGTTACATAAGGTCAAGGAATTTCAGAATCAGGTTAGAGCATTGGAAGATTATATGGAATATGTGAAGTAGTATATTGCCAATTTAGATGAATATATGGCTTCTAGGGCTCAGGTGGACAGAGATCACAGATATATTAAAAGTGTGATTCAGCAAAAGGTATCTATGTATGCGGACATTAAGAAGACCATGGAGACACATGTGAGTGGCCAAGATGATGATATGAAAAGATTGAGCAGTGGGCTGAAAACATCTTTCAAGGAGACAGTGGCTTTCACTATGGCACCTCTTTGTAAATCTGCTTCATCTTCATCCTCTCCACCAGTGGATGTAGAGGCTTTCAGGTCAGTTTTCAGAGAATAGGTGGAGAAGTTCTTTAGTACCAGTACCTTAGACCCATAGTCTATGACTCAGGTTATTTCCACTACCTGAGGGATTTATAAACTTGTGGGAAACTACCTAAGAGAAGATTCTCTAGATCAGAAGTCCATCAAGGAACAAGTTGATTTCTACACAAAAGGGTATACACTAAGCATCAGATGGATGGTCACTTCAAGTTGTTGTTAGAGAACTTGAGAATCCCACCTATCACTCAGGATTTTAAAGATCCGGTTAGCCGGCTTCAGGAACTGACTCATGCCATAGGAAAATTTATGGATAATAAGGATGATTTTATTTCAGCTATGGAGAGAGGAGGAAGTATTATTATGGATTTCAGAAATCTTCTTTTTCCCTTCCTCCATGTGGACTGCACTCCCATCATTGTTCCTAAAACACTACTTTCTACCTTAGCTACCTCAAGATCTACCAGTGCTTCTCTAGTGATGACTCCTCCATAGGCCATCAAAATCATGACCCCCATGATTCCTCAAAGATCTATCGAATACCGGTCTACTGATGCCTCTGTTGCAGCTCCTCCAACCCTGTTTACTTCTATTCCTTAGCCAAACCCTCAATTTTCAGACCCTTCCTGCTCAACCACCAAATAAAAATCCCCCTTGGACATCTCACATGTGGATTGAATGTGGATTGTCTTAGTTGATATGGATCTCTATAATCTGTTTGTATCTTGTACTTTTTCTTCATTAATGAAATATAATCTTATGAATCTATTTGTCTTACATTCTATTTGTTAATCCCAAAGGGGGATAAACAGTTCAGGTTAAAAACTATTCATGTTATGTTAGGTTTAATTTTTTCAACTGTATAGAAAATGTGCTCACCCTACTTCAAAAAATACTGACATAATCTGTGATTATAAAAAAAGGGGGATGTTTTTGGACTCACATATTTTTGATAATCCCAAATCATGTTTCATTTACATATAAATTATCTTGTTTATCTTATAGGATAACCTTTTGTGTGAATATTATTTTCATATAAATGTAATAACTATGATCTTTTAATCTCACTTCTCTCCTATCTAATCTTACAATAAAATATTTTTCTAAGTACAAAGGTCACCAATGAAAAGGTCACCGGTGCAAAGGTCACCAATGAAAATTTCACAGATGATAAGGTCACGGATGAAAAGGTCATTGATTCAAAGGTCACCGATGAAAAGGTCACTGATGAAAAGTCACCGATGAAAAGGTCACCAAGGAAATAGTCACCGATGAAAATGTCACCGATGTAAAGGTCACTGATGCAAAGGTCACTGATGAAACTGTCATCGATTCAAGGCTACTGATGAAGGTCACTGATGAAATGATACCATTAGAAATGTTACCGCTGAAGGTTACTGATGGAAGGTCACCATTGAAGGTTAACGGGGTGCACCTACTGATGAAGCCTACCATTCTGAAGGCTACCATTACCAGTCTACTGATACCCTTATACACCATACTTTGTCAAATTCTTAAGACTATTCTAACGGTCATATTTGGATAATTTAATTCTTATGACATTAATTAACGAAGATTGTAGACATATCAAGAGACTATATCTGGGGAAAATACTAGGTATGAGAAAGACCACATGTGATCTACTCATTCCTATTGTCGGACCTCAAATATAAAAGAAAAGATCGAGGAAAGAAGAGTGTGTGGGTGTGGCATGAGTAGCGCATCTGGACATGTGAAGGAGCTTACTTTCTAGATCATAAAAGATCCATTTAACGGTTACACTGAGAACCCAAGAACCACACAACGATCATTGTTAGACAAACTCACTTCTGCCTTATCCGCTTCATCGTCTCTTGATCAACCCCAGATGTTTAACACTCAAAGATAGAACCCGGAGTTGTGACACTCTGTTTTGGAGGAAACTTCCAGAGAAATATTCGAACATCAAATTATTCTCTTCATGGAGTCAAGAGCTAAACTGAAAACAAATAGAGATTTATAAAATGAAGCTTATATTATTATCTCTATTGTGTTCCTTCATTTGAAATTTTTGAGTAGTGTTCATGTCTGTCTATTACACACACTCACTCCTGTTCTTAAACTGGAGGATGATATATATCCTCACGTCAACATTAACCTACATTTTTTCCCACATATAACTGTGGAGGAGGCTGTGTGTGGTCTGTGTTGTTTGTTTTTTCCATTAAGTATTGGGGTAGAGGGTGTGAACCCTGGACAGTTTACGGAAACTGTTGTAAATCCCAATACAGGCTATGTATCAAGTTTATTGTTAATATAATGTACTTGGTGGTAGGTGATCACCAAGTAGAGAGGATTAAGTATCGCCTTGAGACTGAACCTCTTGTTTAAAATTACATTGCACTATATTTTTTTATACTCTATTTTATCTTGTATATGTCGCTTATAATTTGTTACACATAAAACTCTTTCGAATTCACTTTGATAGTTATTTTTGGTTAGTGTGTGTATATGTTTAATTCAGTAAAACTATTTCAAAAGTACAAGAATTTTTTTACACTAATTCAACTAAGGACTAATAACCCTTTTAGAAACCTATTGACCAAGTAGACATATATATCTCTACCGCCTTCATTAACTGGCCCATTTCAAATTTGGGGGATCTTTATAAGAATGTTTTTTTAAACATAAATTTTAAGTAGGAACTCAATTCATCCCCCTCTTGAGATTCCACTCCAACCAAGAGTCACCATCGAACCCTAATTATGGGGTGTCATCATCAATATTCATATGTCTTTGTGAAGAATATGGATTTTGAGTAGTCGCTTAAAAAAATTCAATTCCTTGCACTTCAGTGAAACCACATTCACATTGAGTAAAATAATTTTCCTGAAATTTTATTTTTATTATGCACCACCATCACTCAGGTCTCTTAAATTTGCACATTACATTGCATCATAAATTTTATGTGTCTGTTAAGTGAGTATAAATGGTTCCTTTACTGCAAGAAAACTTTTATATTTAATATCAATGATTGTATGAGTCAGATGAACACCCAAGCCTCTCTCAGTATCCAATCACTAACATTTAAACATCATTATTTATTTTTTTCCTAGAGAACACAGTTCAATAATTTCATCTGGCATTCCTTAAAAGTCAACTTCAGTTTCTCTATGATGAGATCATTTCAATAAAACTAAACTCTTCATTTTTTTTCTTGATTCCCCATATTCACGTGTATGAAATCAAAAACCATTTAACCCATATTCATTATATTATTTAACCAATTTGGATGGTGAGTTACTCAATATACACTGTCGCTTGTCAATTTTATTTGCATGTTGGTAAACCTGAAAATTTGTAAAAAAATTATTAATATAATAAATAATAAACTTAATTGATATGGTAAACCATCAATAATTTATATTACTAGTTTTTGAAACCATTGAGAATTTTTTTCCATCATTCTCTAAGAAAGGATCCAGTAATTTATGGAATTTATTTCTTGATATGATTATCATATAACCTATAAATAAAATAATTTTACTTATTGTAGCATAATTTATAGAATATGTGATTGAATCACTCACAGTAAAAAAGATTTCATTTCTTCACAGTTGAGAAGAACATATGTATGAGCTCTGTGATGTTCATCATCTTAAATCTATCATTCATGAACCCCATTTAAGCCATGCTCTTGCTGATTAAAAATTATTAATAGATTGTGCATTTCATCATCAACATTACCCTCGTTCTGTCCTATGTAGTTTTGTTGAGGGATATTCAGATTCAAAATAATGAGATCAGAAAAAAGAAATTTTCCTTTGAAAATAATCTTTAGAAATTGACCTTTCAACTAAGGATTTGTTACATAATTTTTTCTTCAATTTCTGCATGAATCTCTCAAATGGTTACATGTATCGAAACTTTAATGGATCTCCATATTTTTTTCTTGTGTAAAATGTAATATAAAATGTTACATTGAGTTAATGAAATATGGAGAAAAGAGTTTTTCCAGTTTACATACATTTACAACAACAGCATCTTCTAGTTTTGTTAGTGAATCATAGTCTGTTTTAACCGCAAAAATGTCTCAATAAAAATATGATATGCCTATTATTGAATCCCAAATCATATAATTAAACAAACCTATTAATCCAATCAGCATAAGTCTTTTCATTATAACATGGCAATCATCAATTTTTAATCAGGTAATATGACCATTCTTAACTCATCTTCCCAAATTAGAATCATAACCATGTAAAAGTCTCAAATCTTTAATCCACTGAAAAAATAATAAGCGAATCTCTTTGGATAGTGTGTAAGATGGATTTGGATTCATTAAACGTTGTGATATGAGATTTTCAAACAGTTCATGTTCTAGTCACCTGCAAATTTGGGAAAGAAATAATCGTACCTTTACATTATCTAATAATTACTATTTTCAACATCCTTATTCCATATTTTTCTAGAAAATATAAAATAATTACTATTTTTCAATAATTTGATATAATAAAAACATAATCCAAAAAAGAGAAGAAAATAATTATAACTACTTCTTAATAATTACAACTAATTTCAGGTGACACAATTTAAAGTGGACTGGCGGATGCTCTTTTGTCTGACAGCTTATTTACTTGAAACTTTCCCACACAAAATTCATAATGAAGAATCTTCTTAGAGGTACACAAATCCATTTCTGTGCATATGAGAATTCAAAAGCGTCCCTCCAACCAGATTTTTCATTGTGATTTTAGTGTGAGAAATATTCAAGTAAATGAGCTGTCGGACAAAAGAGATCCCTATTCGTCGATAGACCATCTTCTTTCAAATTTCACCACTAGAAAACATTGTGAAAAAATGTGTTCCTACTAATGCATATCCTATCTACTGTATATGATATTGGATATGCATACATAAGAGCACATTTTTCAGAATGTTTTTGAGTCGGTGAGAGTTGAGAGGAGAAGAGTCATCAGGCAAAAGGAGTGTCTCCAATCCACTAGAAATTGTTCCATGTTCTTAAAATTTATTACAATTATCTCTATTTATTACTAAATATTTCAATTTATTACAATTTGTTCAATTTGCTACTACTTATTACTAATTATTTCTAATTTTTACTAGTTATTACTAGTAATTCCTAATTACTCCTACTCATTACTTGTTATTCCTAATTATACTATTTACCACTAATTATCACTAATTATTACTAATCATTACTAATTAATACTAATAATCACTAATTATGACTAATTATTACTAATTATTTGTATTTATTACTTATTATTAGTATTTACTACCATTTATCACTATTTATTAATCACAGTTAGTTGTCTTAAATTAGTATTATTTATCGTAAATTATTACTAATTATTGTAATTTTGTTTGTAAATTACTGCTAATTTTTTTTGTAATTACCTCTAATTTTAATTAATTACAACTAATTTTTAGTATAATTTATTATATTGTAATATATTATATAATTAATTACTAAAAAGGTGTAATGCATTGAATTTTCAATCTTCAGGTCATGAGAAATGACCAGTTTGTGTCAATCATGTCCAAAATTATCATTGCACATGACAGGAAAATTAGCGACCTATTTTATTTTCACTTTTCTAGTAATTTATAATAATTTATATTGTTTCATTGTAATTTATAATAAATACTAATTTATTTAGTACTAATTATTACTAATTATTACTAATTGTTACCAATTATTACTAATTGTTACCAATTATTACTAATTATCACTAATTATTACTATTTATTAATAATTGTTACTAATTAATATTAATTATTACTATTTATTACTATTTATTACTATTTATTATTGTTTATTAATATTTATTACTAATTAATACTATTTATTACTATTTATTACAAATTATTCCGAATTATTACTAATTATTCTTAAATATTAATAATTATTTCTAATTATTACTTATTATTTTTAATTAATACTAATTACACCTAATTATTTCTAATTATTGGTAATTATTACTAATTATTGCTAATTGTTGCTAATTATTAGTAATTATTGCCAATTATTACTAATTATTGCTAATTATTCGTAATTATTTCAAATTATTAGTAACTATAGCTAATTATTAGTAATTATTTCTAATTATTAGTAATTATTGCTAATTAATAGTAATTATTCATAATTGTTACTATTTATTCATAATTTTTACTACTTGTTAGTAATTATTACTAATAATTACTAATTATTAGTATTTATTACTAATTATTAGTAATTATTAGTATTTATTTCAACTTATTAGTATTTACTAGTATTTGTTACTAATTATAACTATTAATTACTATTTATTACTAATTATTACTAATTATTACTGATTATTACTATTTATTGCTAATTATTACTATTTGTTTATAATTTTTACTATTTAATGCCAATTATTACAATTTATTACTAATTATTACTATTTATTGCTAATTATTACTATTAATTGCTAATTATTACTATTTATTGTTAATTACTACTATTTATTTTTAATTATTAGTAATTATTGCTAATTATTACAATTTTTTTTATTATTACTATTTATTTGTATTTATAACTACTTATTATTAATTATTACTAATTATTACTAATATTACTAATTATTAGTATTTATTACTAATATTCGGTATTTATTACTAACTAATAGTATTTATTACCAATTATCAGTAATTATTATTATTTTTTACTAATTAATACATTTTTTACTAATTATTACAAATTATTACAAATAATTTGTATTTATTACTATTTATTACTACTTATTAGTATTTATTACTAATTAATACTATTTATTACTATTTACTACTAATTAATACTATTTATTACTAATGAATACTAATTATCACCAATTAATACTATTTCTTACTAATTAATATTCATTAATACTAATTATTACTAATTATTGAAAATTATTACTAATTATTTCTAATTACTAGTATTTATTACTAATATTTAGTATTTGTTACTAAATATTAGAATTTATTACTAACTATTATTATTTAGTACTAGTTATTAGTATGTATTAATAATTATTAGTGTTTATTTATATTTTTACTGATTATTGCTATTTATTCGTAATTGTTACTATTTATTGCTAATTAATACTATTTATTGCTAATTAGTACTATTTACTTCTAATTATTACTGTTTGTTGTTAATTATTACTATTTATTGCTAATTATTACTAATTATTGCTAATTATATTTTACTTATTAGAAATTATTGCCAATTATTACTATTTATTTCTATTTATTACTAATTATTTATAATTATTACTAATTAATTATAATTATTACTAATTATTTATAATTATTACTATATTTTAGTATTTCTTTCTAATTATTAGTATTTATTACTAATTATTACTATTTGCTACTAATTATTACTATTTGAGACTAATTATTACTATTTGTTACTAATTATTAGTATTTGTTACTAATTATTAGTATTTATCACTAATTATTTTTATTTGTTACAATTTTTTTACTATTTTTTACTAATTTTTACTAATTATTATTATTTATTACCAATTAATAGTATTTATTACTATTTTTTAATAATTATTACTATTTATTCTTAGTTATAAATAATTAACACTAATTATTACTAATTAGCATTAGTTACTCTTAATTTCTACTAATTACCACTACTAATTACTAATTATCTCTAATTATTTATATTCATTACAAATTATCATTAATTATTCCTAATTTCCACTAATTATAAATAATTAGCACTAATAATTTTAATTAATTACCACAAATAAATACTGATAATAAAAAAATCTAAATCTAATTTAATTACAACTAATTAAAAATAATTAAAATTAATATAAATAATTAAATAAATAATAAATTAAATAAAATATAAATACCTTTAATCTAGATCTCTTACAAGTGTAGACGACTTCAAAAGATGTTTTAAAAAAAAATTAAGTCAAAAAAAATTTAACTCTTAAAAATAGAGTTTAGAGAGAGAGAAAGTAGGAATAGAGAGGAAGAAGGGAAAACGGAGGGGGGGTATATACAGGTCAGATTTTTTGTGACGAGGCTCCCGTTGCAAATACTACTATTTACGACGGGACCAGTCACAAATACTTTCAACCACATTAATTACCCTCAACAGTTAAAAGGGTATTTGCGACGAGTCCCGTCACAAATAGTGACATGCCGACACGCTATTTGCGGTGAGGGCATATCCCGTTGCAAATAGTATTTACCGCTGCCGAGTATTTGTGATGGGGAGGCACCCCCCATCGCAAATACCCATCCCACAGTTTGGTGCGCAAACCGCACCAAACCTTTTGCGACAGAACCCCTTATCCCATCGCAAATAACTAATTATTTTCGACGGGTAGATGTCACTGTCGCATAAGGAAATTTTTTCCGTAGTACCTAACCCGTACTCAAGGAATCTAGGTAGGTTGTCATATGTGTCTAATCTCACCATGTTTCTAACAATCCCTACCCACTAATGAGAGAAGACATCACCAACCAACCATTATATTTTCACTTAAGGTTGGAAGAACCAACCCTAACCCTCAACACATGACAAATCAAACCCCATCTCACTCTTGGTTACCCCACTATTCGATCAAGAATTCTAGGTCCATTCATATCAGTCATGAATAACCCAAGATCATTCCATTAAGATCAACCATCTCAATCTTGAAAAACCCATCACACTCAAGAAAACCATCTTACTCATGGAGGGAATAACCATCAAATATAACAAAGAATCCATATCATGGTAGTACCACTAATTCTATCTCATTAATGGTTATAAAAGTCCTTAGGAACTAGTTCCCCATCAAAATACACCACATGTCACATTCATACAGTCAGTACACATTATAAACAACACACAAGGCAGACAAACCATATCACAATCTCACCAACTCACTAGTAGGGTGCTTGTTATTGGGGACTGAGACTTGCATATAAACCCATCTCAATTTTCCTTTCTCAACCCTACAAGGGGTTCGACATATCAATTCAAATTAACCCGTCACTTTCATAATGAAAGGAGAGTTATTATGGTTTATACACACAACATATATTCTTATTTAACAGGGCATCATAAGCATGATTAGGAAGCAAACATGATTTGGAAAGTTGGGAATAAACTATATGAGGTCAAATAGACCAAAAAAACTCAAACAAGACTCTTATAGATTATTTGTGAAACAAAGTAAAATCCAATTTTTAGACCATTTAGAAATGCGATCTCGTGATATTTTACTCACAGTAACAAATGGGAAAAAATCCCATTATAGAATTCCATAGAAAACCCCATTTTTTAAATACCACTTCAAACCCCATTCAATAAACACCAATTTTTCCTTGAAGTTTTCATTTGAGTTAAAAAATTTGAGAAAAATATTTTAAAAATTAAATCATTTTCTCTTTAAAATATAACACACACTACCAGAAAAACCTAATGGGGGCCATTAAAAATTATTTGACCAAGGTGTCTCAATTGAACCATTTAGAAAGCTGTGTAGTTCATGTTGACTATTAATCCAATTCCATATCATCCCAATCATAGGGGAAACAGACAGAGTTATTTAATGTATAGGATTATAAGAATATTGATAGAATAAAAACACAAAATCTACAATTAACCAAGATAATCTAATAAATTCAAGGCTACCCACCTCATACAATGAACCATAATTCAATTCCAAGATCATAACAACCTTCTATGAGTCCATGAGCACCAATCTCATCAACCATCACATATAAACTAATAAAATAAACAATTAAAACAAAAAATATAATTGGGAAAAATGATGGAAAGCTCAGTGGGCCAATAAATGGTTCCAAAATCCTTAGTGAATGGGTGAAATCCACTCTTTAAACACACTCGAACCTAATCCATAGAAAATCCCCAAATTACATCACCGAATCAAAACATTGAATTAACATAAAATCACTAGAAAACTGAAGTAAACTCATTGGGAAACAAAGATCAATGTAAATTATTAACAATATCTTGATTTCATCATATCAGGACATCCACTATGAGCTTAGAAAATCCTTAATGTAAACTATGATTTCACCTTATATAAATAAAATTTCTCCTAAAAAGCTTTATGAATAAACAAAAAATTAGAGAAAATTAAAGAGGAAGTTAAAGGGAGGAAAAAGATATATCTTACCAAGATTTGGTTTGAAGAATGTCCCTTAAAAAGATGGATCAAAAGGAGATGAGAGGGGAGGGTTGTAGAGAAAAAAGTGCTTCAACCCCCTCCTTATTCCAAAAAAATGGACGAAACCTGAGTGGGTTACTAAAAAGGACCCCAATGTAATTATAATAAATTTCCTAAAAAACCAGACTACTAGCATTGGTTTATGAAATAAATAGGTGTTCACACTATTATTCCCCATTCAATTATAGGTAATCCCTTTTTTCTTGACATGATGGTCGAGTGATCCATAGGTGAATTTAATGTATACTCTTTAGAAGTGATCCCCTCCATTGGCTCCCAATTTGTGGCATGCAAGGACCCCATAAAAGGAAATTCATTATGTGAATACCCGTCATCATATTGGGAATGGTCTTATACTACCATTTTTAGCTGCTCAACCCCGAAACCACTACTCTGATGCCTAAAAAAATCCACAAGGCATCCAAAAATCCTCAAGACACAAATAAGAACACATTTTATAGAAATCCAATATATGAAATACCATTCTGAATCCTGGTTCTCAAGAAAAATCAATCAATAAAATAAAAATTCAAATTCCCTCAAGAATTCACAACCAGTTATTCCAAAGGATGTTGCAAAATCTGTCATGACCCGACCCTACCCGGGTTCAGGCCGCAACTACCCCATGCCCGCCTCCATAGGCTAGGGTCTGGAGACAAGTTTCAAAGGCTAAACAACTCAGGGAGGCCTTTTCCTGAGTACCTGTACACACACACACATCACACTCAATGCAAAAGTGCAGAGTAAAAGAAAGAACAAGCAGAGTGTGAAGAGAAACTGCTATATAAATACCACAAATGTGCATCCACCTCTAAACAGTACTAGTAAAGCTTAAAATGAAAAAGGGAAAAACATGCACCCAACCGGAAAAGTGCCATAACCCGGCAACAGGTAAACAAAACAAATAGCTGACGGGTCTCCCCACCTGGAACTCGGCTACGACCACCGCATGTTGTCTAAGTTCCCAAGCTCCTACACTACACTGAAGTCACGCTTCACCTGTCCGTCATCTGCAAGGTTACACCAAGTGAGGGTAAATCCCAAGCAGGTGTGAGTATAAAAATACTCAGTAGGATACCCTGAAGGCTCGAGGGAGCAACAAAGGAGGTACCGAAGGGCGAGTAGTAGAGAAAACAGGAAAAGTAGAGGAGCACAACTGAAAGTGCAGTAAAGAGTCCAGCTCAACCCAACAAGAGAAAGGAAGTAGACTCATCCAGACACAAGGAGGTGGAAACGGTGAGAAGATGAACTTCCCTTTGAGTCTTCTCTACCAATAGCAGGAGAGTAGACTCATCCAACCACGAGAAGCTGGACACAGAAAGCACGTGGCATACCCCGCGCATCTTCGCCTCTCCTGGAGGGAGAGTAACCAGGACCAAGATGTGGGTACCAGAACAAGGTATATACAAGTCCATATGCCCAGACAAGAAGCCCAAAGAAGATCATAAGGGGATCTCCATCCCGTAGCTCAGCCCAAGAAAGAGTAGCCAACAGTCCCAGAAGTAACACCATCGATGCCCAGCATCCCACACGTCTGCCGCAAACTACAAGTCAAGTGCTCAATCACCGCACCTCGACACTATCCGCTCTGGGAAGCACTGACTCGCCCGCACAGTTTTAGGTCGCGTCACAAGGACGCATCTCGGTGGGGGAAAGCGCTCCTCGTACTTGAGAGTTCTAGGGGAACGTTAACCACAACTCGTCACTGCCCCACAGTCGAGAGGTCTGCTCAAAGTCGACAGGCGACCCCCTACCCAGCCCCGCTGGAGGATCCCTGGAAGTCAAAGGGTTCCCACTATAGGGAGAACTGGAAAGTTGACGGGTGCCACACTGACCAATCCCGTAACAGGGTAATCCACTGGAGGGAGACCCGGCTAAAGTCGGCGATGGGACCACTGCCCAGCCCAGCTGGAGGTAACCCGACATCGGGGACCACTACCCTGCCCAGCTGGAGGTAAGCCCGACATCGGGGACCACTGCCCAACCCAACTTGAGGTAAGCCCGGCATCAGGGAACACTGCCCAGACCAGCTGAAGGTAAGCCCGGCATCGGGGACCACTGCCCAGCCTAGATGGAGGTAATCCCAGAACTGCTCTGGCCATCCCTGATGGATGGTACTGCTCAGTGAACACCGTTGTACTGGCCATCTCTGATGGATGGTAACCCACTGGCGAGCCCTGCTCGAAACAACCTCAACCCTGCTGGAACAACCTCAGCCCTGCTGGAACAACCTCAACCCTACTGGAAACAACCTCAGCCAGGTTGGAACAACCTCAGCCCTGCTGGAACAACCTCATCCCTGCTAGAAACAACCTCAGCCCTGCTGGAACAACCTCAACCCTGATGGAACAACCTCTTGGGTAGAGGATCGGTGCCCGCGTAAGGTGTTGGTCACACCGAATCCACAAGATCTCTACCAGGGAACATTTGGTGACGGGAGAAACTCCCCAGGCCTCACAAGGCAATCCCGCTCCAATCCGCTGAGTCACTGTCAAAGCAGACCAAGACATCACATCCCAGAGAGTGGGGAAAACACCGACGCTGCACGGACACTCGTAGCCGCAAATGGTGCCGCAGACCAGTTAAAGGGAACAGTACTGAAACCCCTCAAAGCTAAAGAAACAGAGGTAACAAACCGTCTCTGTCGGCCAAACCATCAAGAAGAGGACCAGGGAAAACCACTCAACCCTTCTAGTCAAACAAAAGAGCACCAGGCTAGGGGAAACTCCACCCTGCTAGTCTAACAAACGAGCACAAATCCAGGGGAGAACTCTACCCTGCTGGTCAAACAAATGCGCACAGAGGGACCCTCTACGTCGCGAGAGGTCAAAGTACATAAAGCAGAACACGACACGCACGTGGGGCCCACACGACGTGGGGCCCCAAGTCAACCCCAACTGAGTGCACAGGCATCCTCAGGTACAAGCAACCACACGTACCTCCAAGCGCTCCCATATACTCCAAGAGTATACCTCATCTCAATCCCTAAGGCTATCGTGCACATGGAACCCAACGTCAACGTGAATGCGTGACGTAACAACTCCACCTCAAAGTCCCATGCATGGCCAACCACATCTTGTGGACCGATTATATCACTTTCCCAAGAGTGCGTGATCACACGCCATGGGTCCTCTACAAACAAGGAAGGGCGAACCACCACTGGAGAACCTTCAATGCATCCACAAAAATAAATCGCACAAGAGGCTCCGCACAACCAAACGGATCGAACCGCTGTAATCCTCGCGGAAAAACATGCGAGATCGACTACTTACTCGCCTCCAACGAATATCCGACGGAAAAGTCACCGACACCGCCTCACGCCCGAACGACGTCCCGTGCTCCCGAGCCTCGGCCCCGAAAACAGTTGAGCGTAACGCCCCATTGCGATACCCTTGGGAAAACACGTCAAAAGAACTACTCACATGAGTGGAACGGATATCCAGAGAAAAAGATACGTTCCGGCGCCCCGCACACTAGCGGTACCACGCGGGACCCATATCCCAGTCCCGAAACTCAATGAATGGGTCGCAGCGTTGTGATATTCTCGAAAAAGTACACATGTTGGACTATTCACTTGTCCAAAACGACCGCCCGGTGATAAAGATGGAAAATCACCATCGACGCCCAAATGACCCTCGTGGGCCCCGCACTATCGTGCGGAATTACATCGGGTAGACTGCGCCAACGCGATGCCCTCATAAAAACACCAAAAAATGACTGCTCGCACGCCTCGTACAGACGTATGATGAAAACATTGCTAAAAAGTTGCTCACATCTCGAACGGCGGCCCGTGCGGGCCCCGCCTCCACCCCGAATTAAGTATCCAAGATTGGACTCAAAATGACCGTCTCAAAAACAGGATCACATCGCCGCTGGCAGCGCTTCAATCAGACGTCGCACGGGGGAGTTAGGACCGAAAAAAATATTTAACAACAAATAATAATAATATCACTTTATATTATTATTATTTATTATTATCTTATTTTTTTTATATCCCGGCCGCCACCCTGTTTTTTTGTCTTTCCTATGTTTTTTTTTTCGTGTGTGTGGCCTGATTTTGCAGGTCATAGCCGGAAAAGACCCGCAACAGCGGGTCTTCTTCTTCACCAGGGTCACTCGACCCTGGTGTTCTGGCGACCACCGCTCTGGCTGGCCACCCTACCGGCCACTCCTCCGCAGCACGCCCTCGGACGACCGCCACCCGCAGCCACCCACGCCGAGGCCTACTGCCTCCTCCACTCGGCCATGCTCCCGACCACCTCTCCCTCGCCGACGCATGCCGTGTATGCTCGCCTCAGCCGATGGCTTCTGCTCGGATCAGCTGACGACCACCCGGCCGACCACCCTGGTGCCCTCCGCTCGCGCCTCCACTCAATGATCCATCGGCGAGTTGATGCGTCCAAAATTTGGGCGGTGATTATAGGCGAAGAACGGATGGATTCCAGACACATTTATAGGATTTGAACACGAATTGATGACCGTGTTAGTGCGGTCATCAACAATTGATACCAGAAATGATGAAACAATATGAACAAGAATGAATTTTACGAGATCAACTTAAATCTGAAAACAAAATTGGAATGAATCCTACCTCGATTTGTTCGTCGGTCGATGACGACGTGTTCACCTTGCTTCCGCTGCGATCCACCGAAGTTCCGTTGTCGTCCGCCGAATGGAGGACGGTGAGAATATGGGATAGGGAGAGATTGAGGAAGATAAGGCTTCTCTAGGGAATTTAGAGGGGAGGAAGGGGATGAAGGGATCAAAAAAGAAAAGTAATTAATCCTTTAATTAATTAAAAACTCATCCAAAATTAAAACCGCGTTCGAAACCCCAAACGCAGTGAAGGTTAGGTCGTGCATAGGGTAAACACCACCTCCCGAGCACAACGGCGGTCTTAGAATTTTAATCTGACGCCCCGTTCAAAAGTTATTAAACTTAGCGCCTGAGGCCGCCAAATTACGAAAACGCCCCTGGGGCCATTTTTCACAGACGGACCACGCCCGAAAAACTTACACCCCTCCTTGGGTAAACGGAATTCTCCGAACTCAACGGTGCCCTTAGTTTTCCAATCCTAGCCACTGTTTAAGAGATACTTGAGTTTAACCATTAAACGAATAAATTAATTAATTAATTTATCCGTTTAACGTTCCGAAAGCGAGCGAGGGGTCCAAACATCTCGTGATGACAAGTATTATGTCGTTACTAGGGTAAACACCCCATTCTGGACCCATTCGTACACTCGGAT
This sequence comes from Viscum album, assembly GCA_963277665.1. Lineage (NCBI taxonomy): Eukaryota > Viridiplantae > Streptophyta > Magnoliopsida > Santalales > Viscaceae > Viscum > Viscum album. Next base: position 1,197,761,078 of record OY728140.1, read on the forward strand.
CTCTAATCCAGATCACCATTTAGGAGTTATCGCATTTATTTAGTGTTCTAGTGTGAACGCACTGAAAATTTAATTCCGGCCACTCCGGGGCTCGGAATCGCACGTCGTCTGAAGGCGCTGCTCTGGAATATCATCAAGAATATTACAAATTCTTTCACAGAAAAAACCGGGTTCTTAAATCATTCCCTCCTTCAAGATTTTCTTACCCAAAAAGCAAACTAGGGAGCAACATAGTGTACTAAGTCCACACCTAGCTTTCCCATACCCAGGAGAACCCACGCACAGCTCTGCGTCCCCGCACACAGACCAAAGGATTGATCTGTTCACGCTAGGTTGGCCCTTACCGACGTCGTGCACCAACTTCAGACTTCGGGGTTAGGGAAAGCCAGTAGGGTACCTCTACATCCCTTCGCACGGTCTCAAATGGCCTAAAGGCCCTCGGGGGTAACTCACCTACCCGACCAAACCTTTACGTCGCACGCCGCGACAGGAATCACCGCTTGGGCATGGGACAAGGCCCCGTGATTCCCTCCATCAGAATATCCATATGGTAGAACACCCAAGGATATCTGGTCACGCAAAATTCCACAGTCGATGCTCTCTTACACGCTGAAAAGGCGAAGGAGTCATCACCATCGACTAAAGGAAAAGGTCTCACACCTTTTTCCTTACCAACACAGGGTTACACCCGACTCCCTGAGTCACCCTGGTAACACCTCAAACAAGGAGCAGGGAGAAAAGCCTTTCACACATAGAGCATAACAATTCTACTGCAAAAAGTAGAAGAGTTGCAAGGGGTACCTCTCACCATCCCATGCTCTGCAGGATCATAGACATCCAAATCTCGCAGCTGTCCGTGGTCCCAACTGTCATCTCCTGGAGCCTGACGTGGACCACCTAGTGGTGATGGGGAGATCTCGTAACGTTGTCCCCCACTACCAGCTCCTCCCACTCCTCTGCTAGCACCACCTCTCTGGGTGCTACTCCGATCACGGCGCAGCCTCTGCCATGGTGGTGCGCCTGCTGCCTGCCCGGAGCTTTAAGCAACTCAGGTCAGGCAGTCTCGGGCCAAGTGACCTCGCCCATCACAAGCACAACACCGACTCTCTCTGGGATGTACTGGTGCCCTCTGGCGCCACTGTGGTGTATGACCATGCCCCTATGTCCAGTTTTCAGTAAGCCACCTGCGTTGAGGTTCGGCTTGTCGACGCCCACTAGCTGCGACAGACGTCTCGGCTCCAACGTGCCTGCTGCCACCACCAAAACTAGAACGTGACAGGAAGCCCTCTGTCACCAGCGCCTGCTCTAGCACCCCAACATAGGTGGAAATTCCCAAGGGTACTATGACAACATGAATCTCTCAACGGAGACCGTGCTCAAACTTCCGTGCTCGAATGTTGTCGACATGGACCAAGTCCGGGTAAAAGCGTGCACAATCTACAAAACTAGCCGCGCACTCGGCCACTGTCATCCCTCACTGCTGAAACTGTAGGAGCTCTTGAATTCGAACGGAGCGCAAGAAGGAGGAGAAAAAATCCTCATGAAACAACAACTGAAAGTCGTCCCACGAAAGTGACGACTCGTAATGAAACTGAGTCACCAAACTCCACCAACGCCGAGATGCTCTAAGAAAAAGTGTGGCTGCCAAAGCCACTCTCTGATCTGTCGGTGTCTGCACAAGCCTCAAAAGGTGAACCACTGCCTCAAGCCAAACCTCTGCTACCTGAGGGTCTGGATCACCACTTAACCTCAGCGGTCTCTACCACTGGAACTCAAGGAGCGCGCTCAACCTGCGCTCATGCTCAGCTTGCTCTGCTGAAACTGCCTGCTGCTCAACAGGTGGGGGTGCTGCTACTGGCCCACCCGGAGAAAGGGGCTTGCATGATGGGTCCTGGACTATGGCCTCGTAGCTCACAGGGTCGTCATCATGAACCAAAGCTGGTATCCGAGCTGGCTATCCTCACAGAGACATCCTGAAAATTATCAAGGACTGTCGCGGTCAGATGAGCATATATGTATATACCAATAGCAACGATGGGGAGCTGACTCAAGAAGGACAGTCAAAGACTCAATCCTATGTGATGCACAAACAAATTCTCCTACAACAAGTGTCTCAGCATGCTGAGTCGACAAGCGGGTTATCAAGGTCCTGGTGAATGGATACGTCGACCGCCGCACCATTACTGGACTACCTGGCATGAGAGTCGCTCTCGAGACACGTCAACACAATTGACCTAAATCCCAACCAGTTCCTTTTATTTTAGAGACATCCGAACAACATCCCAAGGAACGAACCACCTCTGATACAACTTTTTCACGACCCGACCCTACCCGAGTTCGAGCAGCAACTACCCCAATCCCGCCTCCATTGGCTAGGGGCAGGCGACAAGTGCCGAAGGCTAAACAACTCGGGGAGGCATTTGCCTGAGTACCTGTACACACACACGCAGCACACTCAATGAAAAAGTGCAGAGTAAAAGAAAGAACAAAAAGAGTAAGAAGAGAAACTACTATATAAATACCACAAATGTGCATCGTCCTCTAAACAGTACAAGTAAATCTGAAAGGGAAAAAGGAAAAAACACGCACCCAACCGGAAAAGTTCCACAACCCAGCAACAGGTAAACAAAACAAACAGTTGACAAGTCTCCCCAAATGGAACCCGACTATGACCATTGCACGCAGTCCAAGCTCCCAAGCTCTTACGCTCCACTGATGTCACGCTCCACCTGTCCGTCATCTACAAGGGCACACCAAGTGCGGGCAAAGTCCAAGCAGGGGTGAGTATAAAAATACTCAGTAGGATACCCCGAAGGCTCGAGGGAGCAACAAAGGAGGTACCGAAGGGTGAGCAGTGAAGCAAATAGTAAAAGTAGAGGGGTACAACTGAATGTGCAATAAAGAGTCCATCTCAACCCAACAAGAGAAAGGAAGTAGACTCGCCCAGGCACAAGGAGCTGGAAACAGTGAGAAGATGAACTTCCCGTTGATTCTTTGCTACCTATAGCAAAAGAGTAGACTCATCCAACCACGAGAAGATAGACACGGAAAGAACATGGCATACCCCGCGCGTCTTCGTCTCTCATGGAGGGAGAGTAACCAGGCCCAAGAAGTGGGTACCAGAACAAGGTATATACAAGTCCATATGCTCAAACAAGATCATAAGGGGATCTCCATCCCATAGCTCAGCCCAAGAAAGAGTAGCCAATAGTCCCAGAAGTAACACCATCGATGCCTAGCATCCTAAACGTCTACCCCAAACTACATGTCAAGTGCTCAATCACCGCACCTCGACACTATCCGCTCTGGGCGGCACTGACTCGCCCACACGGTTTTATGTCGCATCACAAGGATGCGTCTCAATGGGGGAAAGTGCTCCTCGTACTTGAGAGTTCTGGGGGAACGTCAACCACAACACGTCACTGCCCCGCAGTCGAGAGGTCTGCTCAATATCGACAGGCGACCCCCTGCCCAGCCCTGCTGGAGGATCCCTGGAAGTCAACAGGTTCCCACTATAGGGAGACCCGGAAAGTCGACGGGTGCCACACTGCCCAGTCCTATAATAGGTTAATCAACTAGAGGGCGACCGGGCTAAATTCGGCGACGTGACCACTGACCAGCCCAGCTAGTGGTAACCTGGCATCGGGGACCACTACCCAGCGCAGCTGAAGTTAATCCCGACATCGGGGACCACTGCCCAGCCCAACTGGAGGTAAGCCCGGCATCAGGGACCACTGCCTAGCCCACCTAGAGGTAAGCCCGACATTGGGGACAACTACCCAGCCCAGCTGGAGGTAAGCCCGGAACTGCTCTGGCCATCCCTGCTGGGTGGTACTACTCGGTGAACACCACTGTACTGGCCATCCCTACTGGATGGTAACCCACTGGCGAGCCCTGATCGAAACAACCTCAGCCCTGCTGTAACAACCTCAGCCCTGCTGGAAACAACCTCAGCCCTGCTGGAACAAACTTAGCCCTGCTGGAACAACCTCAGCCCTGCTGGAAACAACCTCAGCCCTACTGGAACAACCTCATCCCTGCTGGAACAACCTCCTTGGTAGAGGATCAGTGCCCACGTAAAGTGTTGTTCACACCAAATCCAAAATAACTCTACCAGGGAATACGGGGTGACCAGAGAAACTGCCCAGGCCTCACAAGGAAATCCCGCTCAAATCCGCTGAGTCACTGTCGAAGCGGACCAAGATATCTCATCCTAGAGAGTGGGGAAAACACCCACGCTGCACGGACACCCATAGCCGCAAACGGTGCCGCAGACCGGTGAAAGGGCACAGTACTGAAACCCATCACAGCTGAAGTAACAGAGGAAACAAACCGTCTCTGTCGGCCAAACCATCGAGAAGAGGACCAGGGGAAAACCACTCAACCCTGCTGGTCAAACAAAAGGGCACCAGGCCAGGGGAAACTCCACCCTGCTGGTCAATCAAATGAGCACAAAGCCAGGGGAAAACTCCACCCTGTTGGTCAAACAAATGAGCACAAAGCCAGAGGAAAGCTCCACGCTGCTGGTCAAACAATAGAGCACAAAGGGACCCTCTACATCGCGGGAGGTCAAAGTAACTAAAGTAGAACACGTCACGCACGTGGGGACCACACGAAGTGTGGACCCAAGTCAACCCCAAATGAGCGTACAAACATCCTTAGGTACAAGCAACCACATGTACCTCTAAGTGCTCTCGTATACTCCCAGAGTATACCTCGTCTCTAGCCCTAAGGCTATCCTGCACACGACACCCAACGTCAACGCGAAGGCGTGACGTAACAACTCTACCTCAAAGTCCCAGGGACGGCCAACCACATCTCATGGACCAATTATATCACTCTCCCAAGAGTGCGCGATCACACACCAAGGGTCCGCTACAAACATGGTAGGACAAACCTACACTAGAGAACCTTCTATGCTTCCACAAAAAAAATCGTGCAAGAGGCTCCACACAACCAAACTGATCACACCATTGTAATCCTCGCAGAAAAACACGTGAGATCGACTACTTACTCTCCTCCAACAGATATCCGACGGAAAAGTCACCAACACCACCTCACGCCTGAACGACATCCCGTGATCCCGAGCCCTGGCCCCGAAAACAGTCGGGCGCAACGCCCCATTGTGATCCCCTGAGTAAAACACGTCAAAAGCACTACTCACTTGAGTGTAATGGATATCCGGAGAAAAAGATACGTTTCGGCGCCCGCGCACTAGCGGTACCACGCGAGACCCACATCCCAGTCCCGAAACTCAATTAACAGATCGCATCGTTGCGATCCTCTCAAAAAAGTACACAAGTTGGACTATTCACATGTCCAAAACAACCGCCCGGTGTGAAAGACAGAAAGTCACCGTCGATGCCCAAACGACCCTCGTGGCCCCCGCACCATCGTGCGGAATTACAGCGGGCAGACTTTGCCAACGCGATGCCCTCGTAAAAACACACAAAAACGACTGCTCGCATGCCTCGAACGGACGTCCGTTGAAAAAGTTGATAAAATGTTGCACACAGCTCGAACGGTGGCCCGTGCGGGCCACGCCTCAACCCCGAATTAAGTATCCAAGATTGGACTCAAAATGACCGTCATAATAACAGGATCACATCGCTGCGGGCAGGGCTTCAATTAGACGTCACATGGGGGAGTTACGGTCGAAAACAATATTTAACAACAAATAATAATAATATCACTTTATATTATTATTATTTATTATTATCTTATTTTTTTTATATCCTGGCCGCCACCCTGTTTTTTTATTTCCTGTGTTTTTTTTCGTGTGTGTGGCAGGTCTTATTCTTCACCAGGGTCACGCGACCCTGGTGTTCCGGCGACCACCGCTCCGGCCGGCCACCCTGCCGGCCACTACTCCGCAGCACGCCCTCGGACGACCGCCGCCCGTAGCCGCCCGCGCCGAGGCCCTCTTTCTCCTCCGCTCGTCCATGCTCCCAGCCACCTCTCCCTCGCCGACGCCTGCCGTGTCTGCTCACCTCAGCCGACGACTCCTGTTCGGACCAGCCGATGACCACCCGGGTGACCGCCCTGGTGCCCTCCGCTCGCACCTCCGCTCAACAATCCATCAGCGGGTTAATGCGTCCAAAATTTGGGCGGTGATTATACGTGAAGAACGGATGGATTCCGGACACATTTATAAGCTTTTAACACGAATTGATGACCTTGTTAGTGCGGTCATCGACGATTGATACAAGAAATGATGAAACAATATGAACAAGAATGAATTTTATGAGATCAACTTAAATCTGAAAACAAAATTGGAATGAATCCTACCTCAATTTGCTCAACGGTCGATGACGACGTGTTTGCCTTGCTTCCGTTGTGATCCGCCGAAGTTCCGTCGTCATCCGCTGAAGGGAGGAGGGTGAGAATATGGGAGAGGGAGAGCTTGAGGAAGAGGAGGCTTCTCCATGGAATTTAGAGGGGAGGAAGGGGATGAAGTGATTAAATAAAGAAAAGTAATTAATCCTTTAATTAATTAAAAACTCAACTCAAATTAAAACCGCGTCCGAAATCCCAAATGCAGTGAATGTTAGGTCGCACATAGGGTAAACACCACCTCCCGAGCACAATGGCGGTCTCGGAATTTTAATCCGAGGCCTCGTTCAAAAGTTATTAAACTTAGCGCCTGAGGCCGCCAAATTATGAAAACGACCCTGGGGCCATTTTTCACAGACCAGCCGCGCCCCCAAAACTTACACCCCTCCTAGTGTAAACGGAACAATCCGAACTCAACGGTGCCCTCAGTTTTCCAATCTGAGCCACCGTTTAAGAGATACATGAGTTTAACCATTAAACGAATAAATTAATTAATTAATTTATCTGTTTAACGTTCCGAAAGCGAGCGAGGGGTCCAAACATCCCGTGCCGACCAGTTTTATGTCGCTCCTAGGGTAAAAACCCCATTCCGGACCCATCCGTACACTCGGATCTCTAATCCGGATCACCGTTTAGGATTTATCGCATTTTTTAGTGTTTTCACTGTGAACGCTCTGAAAATTTAATTCTGGCCACTCCGGGGCTCAGAATCGCACGACGTCTGAAGGCGCTACTCTGGAATATCATCAAGAATATTCAAAAGTCTTTCACAGCAAAAACTGGGTTCTTACAAAATCTTTAACATAATTCTACTTACTATTGATAAGTTGCAGTAGTCATCCAACCAAAACTCATGAACTACCTTGTTCATCAGTTCTCTATCAACTGGACATGTTCCACCTTGAAATTCCTGATATACATTCATTACATAAATCAAAATATCAAGCTCATACACACTAAATTTGCACCAAACTCCATTGTTAAATCCTCAATCCACCTCAAACATGTCCCGAACGATGCTCTGAATATTGTTTCCACCTAAACACATCCCTATCCATTCAACCACAAATGTCAAACCTCCTTTTAATGGATTCTCCCAAAATCACTCGACCAAAATTTCCTATGGACTAGCTATTCCCTGCACCACCTGGTTATAAAAACTAAACACCCAAAGGAATAACCAAATGAAAAAACCCCAAAAATATGTGTATGACCAATAATCTATGTGATTCCATGGTTGAATCCTCCATCATCCCATTCAACATTCATGTATTGCTCATGTGAAATGATGCATCATTGATCCAACTTACTCTCAAATAACACCACATCTATCCAGAGACCATTTCTGACAAAATGGAGATAACTTATACCACACATGAATTCCAAAAATTGATTTTACCATTTCACCAGAATCATACAATCGTGTGAGCCAACCACTAAGTTTTCTCACTATAACCCAACCCTTTTGTCATGATAATCGTTCATCTGTGTATGATATGATGCTCCATACCATTGTAGTACCCTTTTCATCACTCTATAATACTAAAAAACTGACCTCCATTATACCCAACCCATTATTTACAACATGTAATGAATGTATGTGACCACTCCACTCACACATAAGCACCAAACATGAAAAATTTATCCCTAAACACCATGATAGTTCCAAACCTCACCCATCAATTCAGAAACACCTACATGTCAATAATCTATTCATCCTGAGTCTTATAGTTCCCTATACATTAATACTATGCTACTGATGTCCAATTATACATAATGGTTCCCCCAACATATTAATCTCACATTGAAAATACAAATCCTGATGTCCAATATGAAAAATCATCAAATACAAATTAGGGGTCAAATTCCTAAACCCACTAAAATCACAAACTACTACTCGAGACCAATCACAAAAAACATATATCCATACGTTTTTCATACATGGATATCTCAAAACATCTATGATATACAAACCAAATCCATAATCAAAACACTCATCCACCAAATGTTTTCCATTTAAAATAAGTAAAAAATTCCCTACACATGCACTGGTTATTTTTCCCATTTCCCAACTGATACAGGTCCACACATGACAATCACTCATGGTGGTTCTAAACAAACATGTAAAATCTAACAATAAAAAAAATTCAAACATCTAGGAAAATACTGACGAAACAACATAAAAATATAACAAGAAATGGTTTACACGACATCAATCACTTATTTAAAAACCTATTTAAAACATTTCACAGATGATGAGACACAAATGGGTTTTCAAAACACCTTTTGGAATGCAAGGGATTTCATCCAAACAAAAAACTCAAAATCCATGGCTTAATAAATCAAATTTTAGATAACTGATGCAATTTGAAAAATCATTTTGAAATCAAATTTAAAAATCATTTTCTTTATAATTTTCACAAAACCCAAAAATCCAAAATATTTTCAAAACCTCATCTCCACATGCCATTTGAAGTAAAATAAAGCTTAAAAACCATTTTATGAACACCTCACACCTCTATATGAGTTTTTATTTTCAAATCCATATTTTTATTCAAAATTCCAACCGTCCCATAATTCATTTCCCTAGGATGACCCAAAAAACATCAAAATCACAATAAATCAACTAAAACCTTATATCTATATTAATATAATCATAGATTATAATATATATAACAATACACCAATTATTGTATAGTTTTATTTAATTGATATCGGAATTAATGATGCAACATATAAAAGAACACCACCCATAGGCGTGTGTATCGTGCAATAATCATGCCACAACCATGATGTATGAATAGATCACTGGATCCCAGTTAAGACCTATGCCATGTCCTAGGTTTCATATATCCTACATTGGTATTCTCAATAAAATACAACACATCAATCATCTTAGTTTTCCTACTCCCAACACTGGGCTTACCTAAGAAGCATGTGATTCAATCAATGTCATACTAGCTATGCATGTGCTCGATTCACTTATAGAGTTTTGAAAACCTAATTTGACTTCTTACCAAACTATCAAAAATAAATACAATATTTGATTCCATTTTTAAATTCCCTAATCTAGATCTTCTAAAGGACACCGAGCAAGGGTTTCCACGAGACCATAAGCACACCTCCCAAAATGCTACAGGTGGCATACTATTTATAATAGACTAACATAATCATGGGGAGGTTATGCCCTCAACAATAAGCTAGAGGGTCATGGTAGAATCTTCCAAAAAATTGACAATAATAATCTATATAATGAATACCCAAAAACCTCCACACACAAAACATGGATCCAAATACCCCCCCACATCTCGACTAAAAAGAAGTAAAACATTTTTGTATGATGCATCAATATAAAATATGGTTTAATCCTATGAACATTCAATGAAAAAAATAATATATATTAAATAGATTAATGGATAGTAAATGATAAACTAGAACATAAAGATTAATAAACTTCACTGGCCTCTGACCTAACTCACATAATCATCTTGTAGAATCCTCGACCTTTGTGCCCCATTGTCTAAACCACATATCCATCTCTAATTGATACCTATAACCTGAGTGAAAAATTATTGAATACCCATATATATCAAAACATTTTACATTTATGCAATCCGAGTGTGAGTCCAATGACCTTATAGGAATCCACAATTACTATGAAATACTATGTGATACTCTGATGAAGTGGATGTTTTTGAGATACATACATGTGAAGTGTAGTCATGCCCATGGAATAAACACACTAAAGAGTATAAAAAAAAGTGAACATAATGTTTTTCATGTGAAAATCAAGCCACCATGCAACTAGACCATACCTTCTTTGGATCCATACCAAAAGGAGGATGCCAGATCTACCCATAAACCAACCCATACATGAAGACTATAGGTAGGGTTTAAACAGTGTCTGATATCATCAAGAATTCAAACATCCCTCATCACTCAATGGAGGTTACAAAATAAAAAGAACTATATGTTCACTCTAAAGGTTGATAAATCCATCCATAACCCACCACACATCACAACATAGAACCCAACCCAGTCATGATGGTACCACGATCAGGTCATGCATACCGGGTCTAGTCATCTCACTCATGACTATCATTACATTATTCCATCAGGATTAACCATCATAGTCATGGATATCTCGATATTATCATGACAAACATCTCACTATTGGAGGGCCCAAACTTCATATATTATAATAAATATATGTAATGGTAGTTTGATAATTTCATCTCAATCCTAGGGAGACATAGACTCTGAACCATCTCCCCCATCGAAATTCAATGATCATCACAAACATATAGCCAGTTCATGGAGAAAACAATAAAAAAGAAATATAACAAATCAAAAAATCCCACTAATACACATTCATGGTACTCATGACTATATTCCCAGCCCCATGTTCGAACCCATATACATTTGTTTATGTGAACCCTCCAATGTTTTGGTCAAAACCCTTTAGACCAACTCATCAATTTTATACTAAAAAAATTATTATCAAGAACTTTTAAAAAATGCATCATCGTGTTATAATTAACATATTAAGAAAACACTATTATAAATCACACAATATTTGGAAAAAAGAACACCACCCACATGAGGTTAAATGGACTCCAAGATAGATTAATCAAGCCTCATTATATTTCCTTTTGTAAAGAAATTCCAACCTAATTTTAAAACATTAAGAAATGGTATCACATGATATTTTACTGATATTAAGCCTATAAAAAAAATACCATAACAATATTATTTAGAAGATCCATTTTTTGTGAAATACCATTTCAAAACCCATTCTCATGCCACCAATTTTCCTTCAAATTTTCATTTGATTCAATAAATTAAAAATAAATTTTAAAAATAAATCTTTTAATATTAGAAATAAAATTCACTTCACCAAGAAAACCATAGATAGGGCCACTCACACTCATTCGACCAAGACACCACCATTGTTTCGTAAAACAATCTATAAAGTTCATGTTATCAATTAGGCTATTGAGAGCTCATTCCAACCTCATGAGAAACTCACATGACCATTCCATATATGTGAAGATAACCCTAGTTATTATAGGAAAACATAAAATCATAAATTATATAAGACAATCAAATAATGTATTGGCTGACTACCTTAATCAATGGACAATAATTCCATTTCATACTCGTAATAACATATTATGAGTCCATGAACACCTATCTAATCAAAAAATATCAAAAAATTAATAAACAAAAAAATTAAAATTGAAAAAATCAATTGGAATAACAGATTCCATTCTCACATGGTGAACTCATGGGGAAAAACAATGAGTGATGGGGCATGGTGTACTCTTGACACATAATTGAACCTAATCTAAAAAATTCCCCAATTATATCACTAATTCGATAAAAAATTTAACCCAAAATTTAAGGAAAAAATAAATAAATTCAGCGGCGAACATACCTCAAGAGAAATGAATAAAAAATACTTGATTTAATACTCACGTGACATCTTTCAGGAGCAACACATGAAATCCCCAATCTATGGGATGATTTCACCATTATTTAATGAAATCATCTCCTAAAAACCGAGTCAATCAAAATAAGAATATAAGAAAGTGATGGAGGAAGTACAATAGACATCATGAATTGATATTACCAATAATATAGGTTAAATAAGTCCCCCAGACAAGCTAGATAAAAGGGAGACAGAAAGACAGAGTGAGAGAGTGGAAGAGGGATTCTCTCCTATCATTTGGCTAAACAAAAACAATTTAAACCCAAGAGGGTTCCTAAAATTGATAACTATGAAAAATACAAGAAATACCATAAAATTGTGTTGATAACATAGATTTATGATGTAAATAAGATTTCAAGATCTGGATAATCCTCCAAATTTATGGAATACAATTTTAAATGACACTTTTATGACATGAACCCTAAATCAATGTTTTGAATGCTCTTGGGAATAAATCCCCCCATAAACTACCCAATAACGGTTGGAAAGGTCCACGTGATAAGTCATTTATGATATGAATTCCTTCTATCATTTCATAAATGTACTTCCATGTAACATCCAATATTTTGGACAAGGTTTTAATATCCTAAATAATATGAAATTTTCGTTCAGTGTATAGGTAAATTCTTAAACCGGGCTTTGGAACATAATTATGAGAGTTGGAACCCATAAATGTGTTGTCTTTAGACATATTTTAAGGCATGAGAGGTATCTCAGAGGCAAAAATTAGTTTTAGGGGTATCGAACATCAAAATCTAAAGTAATGGAGATAAATCACTTGGTGCATGTTTGTCACCTTGTTAGAGGAAACAATGTAATTCAACTATGCGACCTATTTCCTATTGGGGAATAGTTATATTTACTCTGCAAGGAGGAACCGAAGATCTACTTGGGACTTAGAGGGAATCAAAAAGCTTATCAAAACATGAAAAAAGGTCTCAATACCATGTATAATTCCTAAAACAAATTTTAGTGGTGACCACATGGATTTGTGCATGGTTTTTCAAAATATGTTCTCAGTTTTATGGGAGACGAACACCAAAAGGAGAGTATCCCTATATGGGCTTCACACAATTTCTCTAACCATGTGCCTAGACAAGCGATGCCATGCCAATTTGGATATTATCAACACATGCTGGAAATAAATATTTTGAAATTGAGTGGATAAGTCATGCACCCCATTAATGAGGGGTGAAATTACAATTTTCCTCATCCTCCTTATTTATTCTTCCCCTATTTTCCTTCCCCCTTCAACCATGCATGAAAAAAATTTGGTTCCACCCTTGGGATCTTCTCTATGCTTCCATGGATCTCACTAATTCAATATCAGACTAAATCTCTCTTGGTATCATTTTATTCATATCGATAGTCTCTTGATTCCACTTATTTATTATTTCAATTTCCCTAACAATATAAAATACTAAATCCATGCAAGGATTTTTTCCCGATTTTAGGGGTGTTTTTATATTCTCATAATTTCTCAAATTTTAAGATGTATCAAATCCTGATGGTGAATGGGTTATGTTTCCTAATCATGATTTTGGTGGTATACTTCTTTTTCCTAAAAGTCACGATTGTTTTATAAAATATTTCCACTGTGATGCATGCTAATATTTCTGAAAGTGTCACTTAAATTAAAAAATACCAAACATTGAGATGTTTTCACCACAACCATGTTGTTATTTTGTCCTATGAAATGGTTGGAGGTTACAAACATAACCCTAACCACTATTTAAGGTGGGTTTTGTAAAATGATAATAAGAAACAATATTAACTTGGTAATAAACCACCTCTTTAGTTTTTTGAACTTCACTCTTGCTAATTAAGCATTTGTATGAATTTATTGGACTATATATACAATATATACATACTTGGACCTTAATTATCACTTGATAGTGAAATTATAAAAATAAAATTAATGGTATTTCATGTATTATGGATATCATCATAGGTCCACTTGATGGATTATATATCTAAATGAATTATGGCTAGAGCTACTAATACATTTAATTAAGGTAACGTTTCATTGTATGTTATTGATTATTAGAATTTTATAGGTGAAATATTAATATAATTATGATTATTTTTAATTCGAATTGATATTTTCCATGGCCTATTTTTAATTAATAAATTTAACAAGATTTAATGTGATACAACTTGAGGGAACCTTGGATTCCTAAGTATAAATTCCTTAGAGGATCTCATTGGTTGAATGAATAGGGTTTTTACATAAGCGATACTTGGGTTCCTTATATGGGATCATAAGTTTAATTAATAATGACAAACCTTGATAAATACTTGGGTTCGTAATTACAGAATGCATTAGACTCTCTTATTGGTATCATGATGTGATATTTCCCCATGAGTGATACCTGGTTCCCTAGTGGATTACCTTCTATAGGCTCAAAGGGCAATGCTATTATACTATTCCATGATAAATACTTGGATCTCTATGTGTTATACTATGGAAATAATTATTAGGTTATTTCTTTATACCATGCTATCAGTGATACTAGGGTTCTTATATAGAACTATTTGGATAGACTTATACAGTGATGGATTTTTATACTAAACATAGAGTGATACTTTTGATCCGTTTTATGGATTTCCTAGGACGAGTACACAATGCTAATTAGTTAATTAATTTTATTAATCTTCCATTTCAAATAACATAATTGGATTTAGTACATGTTTTACATGCTTGATTATCTATTTATACTTCTTTAGTACTTATACCTTTAGAATTAATGAACCTTTTACGATTATGTAGGGACGCCAGGGGAATACACCTCTGGTCCTCTTTAATATTATGCATATATATATATATATGCACATATATGTTCATACATATATGATATATGAATACATAAATTTATATATATACATATATAATGATATGTTTTTAGAGACATTTTGGCTTGGGCTGAAGTAGGTTTGGTCATCCATTTGTCCTATGAGGAACCTGAGCTTAACTTGATTAATATTATTTATACACTGCCTTATTATTATACGTTTACATATATTAATTTATATTAAATGGATATATTTAATTATAAAACATTGGTGATGGCCTACTGAATCTATTTCTTTCCCTATTTGGTCCACTATTTGGTACCTGAACAGACCTCTAGGTCATAGTTTAGGTTCAGGATTATGCGTCCTTACTATCTATTCATAGGCTAGGATAGTGTATCGAAGAATAGGGCCGAGATTTTTCTCATAATTCACTTGGATATAGATATTATTTATTTTATTTATTTAATTACCTTTTCATCATATGTATTCTTCCTGTATTGAATGTCTGTATTATGCTCATAATATATTTATGCATAAATATTCACTCATTTATTATTTATCAGCAATTGTTATTTTATTCTTATACCTTTATTAATAATTTCTTCTTATATATATATATATTACTAATATAGGAGGTATATTTTCCCCACAATTACACATTTAGAACCTCATTTCTAATCAGCAGCCTATAGCGTATTAAGAGGGGTTCTTGAGGCCCTGTGTCGAACCGACTTTGGGAACCGTTTGGTGGCTCCAATTTTGGGACATTAAAAGTTATATCAAAGCCTTATTTTATTACATTGTCTTACTATTGGGTTTTTAGATCTGAGACTTGGAATTTTCAACACTTTTTTAATATCTTGTGTCTAGGTTTTTCTAACCCACGAATGAGGGAAATGTTATTTTTTCAGGGATTGGATTTATTTTCATATTGTTGGTATCATAGTTGATTATTATTTCACCTCGGGAGATTATTACACTTTTATTAATTATTTATTTCTGGATTTATGAGAACTACCTATTGGAATGGTATTCCAACAAATGAGGTTTGTTCATGAATCATTATAGTCACATAGAGATTCACATTACAAGTATATGTCATTCCATCTAGACTGCATTAACTATTTCCCAGATGTATGATGATTTATATATCATGCTTGTGTAATTATTTAGCTTGTTTATCTTTATACCATAATTGGGTGATTTTGTCCATGATTATCTATATTCATTGCTCTGAGAGGACATAGATTGTAATAATTGTGATCAAATAATTGGTTGTCAAGGTGTTTTTATCAACCAATATGGTCTACCCCATATATCTTGATAGTGGAACCTTAATTGACCAATTATAACTTGTTTTAGCCCTGCACCATGGGTTACATGGGATGAAACATTTATGGTTGTGATTAAATGTGTTTTAATAACAATTTATAAAGCGTATGGGCCATTATATGATGGTAATTTTATACCATATAATAAAAAAATTATATATGAACATGATATATTTTAAAATCAAATATACAAAATTGGTGGCAAATACATGACTTCCAATTATAACTTGTGAAGGAAAGTACCTTCTATCATGGGAAGGGTATTTCATCTTACTAAACCATGATTCTTATAAATGTGTGTAGAATATAAATTTTTATAAAAAATTATTACATATATGAAGAATAATAACACATTATCTTGGGCCTAGAAACCCAGAAGTCTAAATCTGTAAATTCACAACATGACCCAAGTAGTTTAATTGTGGAATGTTGCTTATGGAATAAAACCTCAAAAGTCTTTTTTGAAAACATGGTGATTTAATTGATTTGGGTTTCACTTAGATAAACCCAGGTCAGTATGAAGGGACCCTCATAGGTCACCTTAATTTTATATATATTTGTGTCTAATACCATGGGGGAATGCCTTTGGAAAATATAGGATGGTTACTTAAAGTGTTAGCAGCTAATTATATGGTTTTGCGTATAAATATATAGTGTCATATTATTGAACCTATTCCCTTAAATTGTAAAATTCCTTTTATTAGTTATGATATTTATTATACGATGATTTAGTTATTTAAAATTCTAATTACTACCTAATGTGTGTTTTCCTCTAAATCTTGTAATTGGAATTTTATTTAACTAAAATTATTGTAATAAATTTATGGTTAGACACATAATGTTTAAATGTTTAAAAGGAAATTATGAGATAGTTTTTATGTTATGTGTCATGGAGTTGGCTAAAATAAAGTTCTTAGTACAATTTCTTTCTTAACAGGTGCATGATATCTCTAATATGAGAGATTCTTTTAATGTTGGGATAAATGAGCATTGATTAAATTCCATAATATGAGAACTTTAATGTGGTATTTTTAGTTTCAACACTGGAGTAAGGGTGGTTTAATTTTCTTTTACCTTGGATGGGAATGTGAATATTCCCTATAGGTCTCAGTTGTTCTATTTTCTTTTATAGGTAGAATAGTGGTTAGTCTGGTTAGAATAGTGACCCTCTTGGAATGAACTAGTTATATAGTAAATGCTTTATGCTATAGAAATGTGATATTAATTTTGACATAGTACCCTATGAGATAAATTAGCATATGTATATGTTTTCCTTGAGTTTCTATACAGGAGGTGTCATTTGAGTGTCATTTGATTCAGGTTAGAGTCTTAGTTTATAGAATGACATTGGGTACATTGGGTGGTAGTTTACTAGTTGATATTTATTATAATTGTGAGCATTTTAAATGATACAATTTAGTGGGATTGAAATACCTCAAGCATGGTCATACATTTTCATGGACATGCATACATTCTTCTTCTCTTATTTGATAGATGTCTTGGAAGGTCATCATCATGTTTATAGACATTCAAGTTAATATGACTTTGGAATATATATAGTATCATTGGAACTATAAATTAAATGTTATGTTTGAGCCTTAATGCTGTTTTTCAGTCGTATTAAATCACATTGTTACATATAGTGCCCATAAATTTTAGAATGATACATTAAACCATATATTTTTGAGTGATAAGGTTTCATAATACTTGATTTATGTTTATTCATGATTTCCTGGAAGAGTCTTGAGTTATTAAATAGTTTATTTATAGGTCATCTTTGGAGTAAAGTGACACGGGGGTTGATATATTTTTCTAAACGTTATAGATTTTATTTTAATATTAAAAGTTGAGTATCCTAGGTATTTGGGTTGAAATTATATAAATGATCTAGTTTTACTTGTAAGATCCTTGTTTTTTTCCTTCAGGTATGGATACTTCTAATTTTTTTTGAAATACTTTATTATATAACTCTTAGGGATTAAACCCAGAAACTACATGTTATAGTGGGGTGTTTTTTCCTTGTAGGGAAATGAATAGGGGGATAGAGCCTTGGTTTAGGATTAATATAAGACATGTATTAAATACTTTATTTTTATTAGTCTGTCCCATCCTCTTCTACAACATGTACTATGTTTTCCCCAGTGGAAAAACCCCAAACATTACTTGCTGTGTAATGTTTACACACCATGTAAATTCCCTTAGTTTTTTTGAAATACAGGAGCGGCCTCTTATTTTTCTAGAAGGCCCTATCCTCTCTCCCGGGCATCACCTCTCTCCACTTGAAGCTCCCTTGAAGGATAAATCTAAAATTTAAATATGATATTCCATCCGAACTCCTATTAAGGAGTTTTATATCAAATTGGATAGACATTGTTTAGATCTTTAGTCCATTTACTTATTTATAAGTACTTCTTCCTATTAGTGATGCTAATTTAGTTGAAGAAAATATTCCTTATTTTCAGTTCATTCATATATTAAGCCATTTTCATGTAATCTAGGCCAATCTAAGGGCTGATACAGGATGAGTGCTCTACCATTGGAATAAGGTAGGATGTCTTTACTTTTTCCCTAAAATATTTTTTTTGTTCGTACCCTATTTCCATTGTTTCAATCGTCATAATTTCCAAGATATGTTTTCTAAATTTATTAAAACATAAGTTTCATATTAAATTCAGGTTTAATACATGTAATAGAATCCTTATATTAGGTTTTATGTTTTTGAAATCAACCTGCACTTTCCATAGGGTGGGTTATACATTATAATCATTATTATTCCACCCTAGGGGTGCTTTGATTTTTATGTTTATAATTGAGAAATTAATATGGTAATAAATTGAATTGTTAATGTTTGTAAGAACCTCTTTTGTCCTTGTCATTTTTATATGAAATGTATCAAATGGATAATCTATTGGATTATATATTATTTTTAGGTATTATTGAAATTATTAATTAAATGTTTTATAAGATGGAAAATGAGTGGGTTATGATGATAATGGTGTTTTAGGTATGTAGAGACACAATATTTGGATTCCTTATAAATCTCCATTTCAGGGTTCTGATGACTTATTTGGATGACGTGGACATTTCTACTGCATGGATATAATTTATGTGATAGGCTAGAATGCCTCAAACATATCTAATCCTGGGATCCTGTTTAATTTGCTTGAATTCCATGTATATTTCTACTCATGGGATCTAAATAATTTATTTAATTGATTTTATTTGACTACATAGACATTTCTACTCCTTGGAATAGATGACCCATTATAATTTCATGGTCATTTTTTTCCTTGGATCTTGTTTACTTTTTTTAATTAGTTTACTTGGTCACCTTGTATATTTATACTCCTTGGAACATAAACCTGGTAGGTCTGACACATGATTACTTGGATTTTTCCATTATTGATGATGCTTACCATGATTCATAGATAATCCTTATAATTGTTTTTCTTGATCCTAATGTGACTTTATAAACTAGACAGTTTACTCATGTTATTATTACTTAAACTCCTACTATATCTGTACATTGATTCAACTTCTTTGAAAAGAATGGAATTGTTATAGATAATGTTGTTGGTAGCCTACTGAGTGTTATAGAAAACATTATTCACCCCTCCATTGGGTAATTATAAAGTCATCGTGGATGCCGATTTGGATAGGGAAAACACACAATTTGTGAAGCTTTATTGGTTGTTGCATAAGAGTAGGGGGATCACATGACCAGACTATGGATCATGATGTTATCTCAAAATTGTTTCCCTTGGTATTTCTAATATTATGATCCAATTATTTTCCTATATTTTTGTTTCAATGTATTAACTGTCATTTTTATATCTCCAAAACGAATATATAATTTTATCTATGACACTTCCCTTATATTTTATTATTATTACATATATATGTATGATTTATCTTCTTATTCCGATTGATATTACCATTTAACCATTTATTTATATTTGATACCATTATGATAGTCTAATCATGAGGGTATATTATCCCCACTATACCATCATAGAACCTTAGTGCTATTAAGTAGCCTCTAGTGTATGGGGAGGTGTGCTTGATGCCATGTGGTCAACCGAGTTAGGTTACTATTGAGTAAACTTGGTCTGAAACATCACAAAGTGGTATAAGAGGAGTTTTTATTTTATTTTTTCTTATGTTTTTTGGAATATTAGACATGATATTAGTAATGTATTGTAATTTGTAATGTATTTTTCATAATAGTATATAATCTACGTATATATAAAGTGAAAATCACCTTTGGATGGAAATGTTGTTCTGGATTGTGATTATTACAGTTCCCTTGATTTATTAATTGGGTGATAAAATCTATGTTTTATGTTCTTTATGATTATATATTATTACAATTGACTAATATGTTTTGGAAATATTTAATCATACATCACCATAGGAAATTAAGGATATATATTTCATGAATTATGCCATGCCACATTTACCTACTGTGTGCACTTCCCATAGTCTTTTTTGGCACCTTTATTTTTATATCCATGAAATTGTGGTAAAAATCCATGTAGGAACTTGATGAATGATTGGTTGAATTAAATAGGTGCCACAATTAAAATTTAAAGGTGTATGACCCCAGATAAATTTTAAGTGATGATCCATATAGTCGATTCTTTTTATGACAATTAATATATAAATGCGAATGAATTTAAATTTAATTGAATTATGAAATGAATGGTCAACGTTAAATTGGGATTATAATAAAAATTAACAGGTTGTTTTACTCTTTAAATTTCAATTCAATCTCTATATACATGGACCTTAAAGTTCTGATGAGAATATAACCCTGACCCAAACATAGTATTAGCATTGAGGCGATGCCTCTTACTTTATTTATGACTTGTATGTCACCCAGAACTAGATTTAAGAGATATAATAGGGGTGTGACTCATATATAGAAAGGCTTGTACATATCATATTCATATATCTATATTACTATTGTTGAAAAATATTGACTGAGGCACGTTCTATAAATTTGTAGAGATATTCCATCGTGATGGCATCCAATTGTAAGCTAGGAGGGTGGTGACAATCATGATATGAAGGTGGTGGTATTTGGATTCCATTAGATCCTCTAGTAGTTCCAATTATTTCACCTACTATTATAAATTATGTGGGTTATGATTCCCAATTTTGATACGGGATTTAGCATTTCATGCAAACCATTCAGGGTGCACCGCGACCTGCCCCGACAATAGAAATGTTGATGCATGAGTTTCTGTAGCAACATCCATCCACATTTTCAGGGGATGATGGAACACATTCTATATAGTCATGGATGGATTCTATGTTTTCAATCATATGTCATATTAATACTCCGACCAATAGGTTACTTAAGCTTGCTACATATATGCTTCGGGACTACTCGAAGAGATGGTGGGATGTGATTACTCAGATAAGTTTTCATTGGAACATGGATTAGAGGGATTTATAGAGAGCCTTATATGAAATTTTTTATTTTAATACATTGAGGGCTAATATATGTAGAGAGTTTAAGCACTTGGATCATGGAACCCAGAATATTATGGATTATTATTCCATTTTTTATAGAGATCCAACATTTTACAGCTATTCTATTGGGTGGTGAGTTATTGAAAATAAGGATATTTTTGTATGGACTAAATTATAAAATCCGATCATATGTGAATGTGTATCGACATTATACCATATAAGAAATAGTAAACTAGGTGTTGATTGATATCTTAACATGAGGGAATATGGGTTCGAAGAGAAAGGAAGTCAAACTTCATGTCCCAATGGTGTAGTTTCAAGTAGATGGAAGATATCTTTAGAGACCTATCATTAGGGGAATAACAACGAGAGCATAAGCGATGAGAGTTCTTTTTTTCTATTACTAGTGTGGGAGGAAGGGCCACGTGAGGGGATTATTTGATCAAAACCCGGTTGAGTGCCAATATTGAACTAGGATGTTCCATCCACAATTGTTTTATAGGACTTTTCCTCCAACATCCAGTGAGAGAGGGTATACGTCCACTCCGCATTTAGGAGCGAGGTTAGTAGATTATCATCAAGCAGTGAGCTAGAGTTCGACCAACCGGTCTAGCTAAGCTGGTTATAATGGTTGGGTAGAGATACACTATATTTTTAGTCACAGTTGAGAAAACCTGCTCATGGTGGTTGGGCTATATCTTAGGCCCTCATATCACTCCATATGTATACCATAAACTGGATACCTAATAAGTAGAGTGTGATACCTTCTATAGTGAGAGGTAAAATTCTAATTGTATCTTTGTTAGTGTTTTATATTTTCTATATAAGTTCTTCTCATTCATTCATATCTATTTCTGTTGTGTATAGATGTTGGATTTGGATTCAATTGACTTGTGGAATAATCAAACTAGACAATTCATTATGGATTCGATCAGGGAGTGTATGTCTATATAGGGAGTTCCCCCTGAGATATGTGGGTGTAACTTCCAATAGTACCTCTTTATCCTTGAGATGTCTCGGTTTGACCCAATTCATCAGATGCACTGGATGGTTTTATATCATTATTATGTTGACTCATATCACTGAAGGGTGAAATTCACATCACCATAGGGTGGGGTTTTTATTCACAAGGGTGAATGTGATGTCCAGGAGAGCGAAGATGGACCTGAGCATTAGGGCCTGGGTGGTATGATACCCCATAATTCTAGTTTATATCTCGATGACTAGGGTATGCATCATATATATTTCCCTCCTGTTTTTGATCATTTTGGGGATGTTTTCCTTGAAAAATTTTAAAGACTAAATTTCAAGAGATTGGTATAGTTTTCTATCAATCTAGTGCTTAGAACTACACCCGTATCAATTATTCCTTGCAAGATGGATACTACCAAGTTATATGAACTCAATTGGAGACTAGAGGAGTTTTATAAGAAGGGGTTTATATGACCCAATACTTCTCTATAGAGTTTTATTATCATTGTTCCAAGAAGGTAGATGTAACCCCTCATTTATATGTAGATTACCTGAAATTAAACGAGTTGACTATTAAGAACTGATATTACTTGACTAGGATAAATTATCTCTTACACCTACTATATAAAGAAAGATTGTTCTCTAACATTTATCTAAGATAAGGTTATCATTAAATTCATTTTTGAAATTTATATATACCTTAGAAAAATTTCCATAGTATATACGATCATTATGAGTATTTGGTCATTTTTCTCCATCTCATGAATGTGATAAAAGTTTTTCTAGCACTGATGAACCGAGTCTTCCATCATTATCTGGATTCATTTTAGTGGTATTTCTGTTTGAAAACATCGTGTATTCTCACACTCTACATAACCTTGACCATAATCTTGAGATCATACTAAATACACTAAGAGAGAATAATTTATGTTCTAAACTCATAAAGTGTAACTTTTTGATGTATAAGATTCATTTCTTGGGTCACATTATCTTAGAGATACAACTATGAGTCCAAACTGAGAAGGTGAGAGCTATAGTTTCCTAGGAGAATCCTAAGAAAATATTTGATACATGGAATTTCATAGGGAAATATGTTTGTCACAGACACTTCATACAGAACATAAAATTCATAGAAGAACCTCTTAAGGGATTGAAAAAAATGGTGTGAATTATATGTGGTCATAAGCCTATGAGTCAACCTTTCATGAGATAAAAAGGAGACTAACTTCATCACTATTCAAAATTCTTCCCATGATAGGAAGAATCTATACAATATATTTTGATGCATTTCATATTAGGTTAGGTGGAGTTCTATTATAGGAGGAGTGAGACATGTTATATGGGTCTCATCATTGTAAGCCACACAAGAGTAACTAAATGACACATGATCTTGAGTTAGTCACTATTTTTCATGTTTTGTGCTGTTGGAGACATTACTTACTAGGAGAGAATGTTTTGGTGTATACTGACAACAAAATTCTAATGTACATCACTACAAATTGTGATGTGAATATTATGCAATGAAGGTGGGTTTAATTAATATAATCTTTTGAATTTGATATTGGCTATATTACATGAATGGTCAATTTAGTTGTTGATACTCTAAGCAGGAGGACTCAGAAATAGTTAGTTCAGGAGCCTGGTAGCGAATGGTAGCATATGGAGGTGCCTTGTTTTTGAAGAGGATTTAAAAGGGACCTCCTATTGTATTAAAAAATTGCATGTCATGTATCATGGATAATTAGTCCTATATGATGGATGAATCACATGTTCATGAATTGGGTATTGAAAAAGGTGGTATGAAATTCCACACTCATTATACTAATTAGGATATGAATGGTATGCACTATGTTTGTGGGGTACCATTTGAATAACTAGTTAGTGAGTGGTTGTGTGCAAGTTGAGAATTAAAAGATTCTGTTTAATCATTACAGAGATAAATAAATGGATATTTGAGTGAATTAATCACGGTTCTTATATCGAGGGATACCATGGAATTAATTTGGGCACCAAAATATGGTTAACACATGGTTGAACCTAGGAACACCCATCAGGAGATGTGGTTCCTTATATTAGTGAAGGAAAATATGAACTATATTGAATTGAGTGTGTTTACAAATGAGAAATATATGAATATTGATAATATATTAGTGAAATATATGATTAGTGATGAGAATGCACAATATTTTGACATCATATTGGGTACACTGAGGGTGAAACAGTTATAGGCCAAGCTAAATTAAATTAATGGTGTTTATAGTTTGATGATGGACTCTAAGGGAGTTCCCTCAAGAATAAAATTAAAGGAAGACTTATGGTTTGGATTCCAATCATGGAATTTTATATTTAGATCCTCATACAAGAAGATTTTTGGAGTTATGAGACTAGTTATTTGGGGTTTTATGACTTTTGGAATTATTTTGGAAGTATAATCAGGTATAGATGGAGATGGTTCCATTAAGAGAGGCCACTAAAATTTGGGTATAGAAATCTCCGAGCATTCTCATAGTGTACTCAAGGTACTAGGGAAAAGGAATCCTATATTGATTGTGATGAGTCGGAAGACAAAGCTAAGCATTTTGAGAATTTTTAGTCAAGGGTAGTTCAAATAGATTTCTCTAAAAAATACGAATACGATCAGTGAAGAACCACTTCATGAACACCATGGGTACATATAGGTGAAAATTAAGTGTTATCAGGGACTTTTAATGAATACAAGGGAAACCAATTAGATCTTGGAAAATAATAATTTCAAAATTTTGTTCAATCATGTATGTTAGATAGTTTCTTCAATTATATTCATAGTTTTCATGTTGAGAAACATGCTAGGATTGTTGTTATAGTGCTATCAGAGTTCTTCAGTAGGCATCCCAAATGGTTTAGATGGTGTGACATAGAATTGGTCATTCAAAGGTAAATAATGATGGTGGGGAGAACCATAGTGTAGGAAATATAAATTATGATGATGTGATCATGTATTGGTTTATATGAGATTAGGTAAGAATCATCTTGATGTTTTAGTTTTTGAAATGAGTATTAGATTGAGTTTTAGTGGATTAAGTAATAAATGTTTAAAGTAGTTCATATGGGTGTGTTGGACAAGGGAAACATAACACTTAAATTTTGGAGGAACTTCATGACCCAAGTAGGTTGGGTGATGTTTTTATTGTTCCCCATGTCTTATTCGGGAAGATACGTTCTATGGTGGGGATACGGTAATGTCCCATTATTTGGATTGGGTCGGTATTTCTTATGAAATTTGACATTTACATTTAGTGGGTGGGTAAATTCTTAAACTAATATTTGAATTATAATTTAGATAGTTGTAAATAATATTTTTTTGGCATTGGAAATGTTTCTTTGATTGAGATATTTCCTAGAGGTATTAATGAGATTTGGGAGCACTAGACTTCAAAATCCCAAGTCAGGGAGTGAAATCCCTAGGAGAACAGTTGGCACATGGTTAGATCTAACCATGCTGGTCAACCATGTGTCATATTTCTTATAGGGGAATGATTATTTTAGTTGTGTGAGGAGGAACTATAAAACAAAATAGGCCTTATAGATTGTCACATGGTTTTTCAAACTATGCATCTTGGGACGAATGACTATGTGAAATGTCCATAATAAATTATAGAGGTGACCACACGACTTGTGCACAATTTGTCTAACCGTGATCTTTGCCATGAAAAGAGAGGTTCTACATGGACAGTATCCCTACATGAGCTATGTATGTTTATTATATCTATGTACCTAGCCTTCCAGGGGAATCTCCCTTGGACAGTAGAACTTCATAGTTTTCCAAACTGCATGACCAAACCTTGTGGCTCAGTAAAGAGGGGTGAAATTTCAATTTTTTCCTTACCTCCTTAATTTTTCTTACCCAATTTTCCTTCCCTATTTTCCCACAGAAACGAACTTCTCAAATCCACCCTTGAGATCTTATATTGGATTCCATAGATCTCCCACAATTTGAATTATAATCGAGCTCTTTTAGTGTCATTATATCTATATCTGTAAACTCTGAAATCATCTTTCTTCTAAATTATTTTTCCCTCTCCATGTGGAATGAAAAATCCATTTAGGCTATTTTCCCATACTTTTAGAGATCTTTTTCTGTTATTTAGATTTATTCAGTTCCTGCATGAGTCATGGATGACTGAATAATCCTATGAATTAGGTGGGTGGTATATTTATATTCCATAATTTTATCAATTGTATTAGAAAATATTTTCATTATTCCGTGCACCATTATTTCATCATATGGCTCTAAAATTATAAAATAAATAAAATTTATTTTTTAGACCACAACCATGTTTTTATTTGGTACTATGATATGGTTAGGGGTGATAACCTCAAACCAAACCACTATTACAGGTGGGTTTTGTTAAATTATAACAAATGAAATTTTGTACTTGGAAATAAACCACCCCCTTGGGGTTTCTAGCTTCATTCTTGCTAATGACGATTTTCGATGAATTATATAAATAATATATGGAATGTGTACACACTTGGAATTTTTTTCACTTTTTAGTAAAGTGTATAATGTAATGATAATGATATTTTATGCACTATAGATATCTTCCTTAGACTAATCTATGGATTATAGATATTAATGACTTATGGCCAGAGTAACTAATTTTTTTAATTTAAGTAATGGTTCATGGATTGATATTAATAAATAGAATTGTGCAAGAAGAATATTAAATGAATTATAATGAATTTTATTTTTAATCGATATTTTCAATGGACTATGTTTAATTAATAAAAGAAAAAATATGTAGTGTAATACACCTTAAGTGATCCTGTGTTTCTCAAGTATGAATTCCTTGGATGAGCTCCTAGTTTGAATGAATTGTGTTACGCCTTGACCGAAACATGGGTTCCTTATATGAAAAACCATATATGGGATAATATATTAAATTAATTATGGTTCAACATGATTGATACTTGGGTTACTGATTATGGAATTCCTTTGACGGGGTCTTAGGATGCACGACATCATATTACCCCATGAGTGATACCAGGTTCACAAGTGGATTACCTTGGAGGTGCATGAAGTGGTATGTTGTTGTAAAATAACATGACAAATACCTAGTTATCTATATGTCATACCATGTATAGGTTTATATGGTTATTAAATTATACCATACCATGAGTTATACTTGGGTTATTATATATATAACCAAATAGAAACTCATATGATGGTGGGTTTTTATAGTATAATTGGAGTGATAACTGGGTTACTTTTAATGGAATACCTTAAATGGGATAAGAATTAAAATTAATTAAATAAATTTATATGTATGTAATGTAAAATATAATAATTATATTTAGTCTATGATTTAATTTCTTGATGAAATAGTTTTAATTCTTATGTATTTTACTAGATAATTAAGGAAACTTTTATGATTATGTATGGAATCCTTGGGCATACACATTAAGTCCTAGTTAATATTACACATAGATATATATATATATATATATTGACATATTTGTTCATAAATATATGATTTTTGTATATAAATTTTTTTGTATATATATATAGCATGCCATTTATTTAGAGACATTCCAACTTGGGCTAAATTAGGTATGGTCGGCCAGTTGTCCATTGATGAACCAAAGCCCGAATTGACTATTTTTATTTATACTCTACTTTATTATTATACCTAGAAAAGAATTTTTTTATATTCACATATAGGATTTAATTAAACACCATTAGTGGTGCAAAAATAAGTTTATCTCACACCTTATTCAAGCTTCCATTTCGTACCTAGGCATACCACATGGTTGTAGGTTAGGTTATATATTGTTCTTGTGTACTATTATCTTCCTAGGCTACGATGGAGTATAGGAGTAGAGTAAAGAGCTAGTAATTTTGATTATATTGGATATAACTTTTGATCCTTTTATAAATTTATTTACTTATTAAATATACATTTTCCTATTAATTGACTACCTATATTATGATCATAGTATGTTCATGCATTATTATTCATTAATTTTTTTTACTGATTATTATTTTTTCTTCTATTTTGTTGTATTTATCCATGATTTCTTATTATTTATTTATTACTTATATAGTGGGTATATTCCCCCCCACTCTACCACCTCAAAAACCTCACTTCTATTTTGATGTCTCTGGCGAATGGGGAGGCATGTTTAAGGCCATGATGTAAACTAGCTTGGGGAATAGTTTTACTAGCTCTCAGGTCGTGATGTTACATGACACAACGATTTTAGTATAATGAGACCCAAATACTTATCCTATGTCCCTGAAAAACAACCAAGGAATCCACCATGCCCTAATAAACATCTAATATCACCTTTTTAGGATGATCAACACTTTGAATCCCAATCAGTTCCTTAATTCTCCAAACAACATCCTAAAAAAGTGATATTTGGAGAAATATTATTTTAACTCAAGGATCAATATTAAAAAGATTTGAAAATAAAATATAAATTCCAAAAGTCACAGGGGTAGAAGATTCTACAGTGAAAAAACATACCGCATGTTGCAGAAAAATAAGTTAGCGAACCAAAAAGATATTATTTTCTCATCATATTGTATGATGAGATGCTATTTGTTAAGGGTAATTAAATATTTTTTTAAAAAAAATATTTTAAATATGTGTGTATATATAAGTTTAGTAAAATGTCCAATGTTTTATTACAAATATATTCCATGTACATATTACTAATGAAAATTAGATAATAGTCTTATAATACCTAATAGACTATGATAAAGAAAACTATATTTAGAGATCATGATATATAGATATATAAGCAAGATCCTATTTAAACATAGTTAATACATATATACATTAGAAATGTATTGAGTGATATATGATATAAAAATCAAATTATTGTTATTACTTATGCAATATGACATAAGGAATGAGTATTTTTTCTATCACTTTGATACTTTTATCTATCATTTATGTCATTACATATATTAGTTATTATTTAATAACTATATAGAAAAGTAGTTAAAACTATCCTCAAATCTTGGAGTTTTATAGAGGATATGTTTCCAATATATGATTAATATAAGAAACTAATTATGAGGGGATAATTAATTGGATTCTATATTTATCAATTTAATCTAACATCAAAGTTAATAAAATGACAGTGTAATGAGAAAGTTAATATCAAAGTATCATATGGTGTCAAATTATCTATCTCTATTTATATATATATAATGTATTTCGATGCAGGTAATGAATTAGTAGACATATATATTAAAAATATATTCTATTGATTTTTTTTGAAAATGAAATAATGGAAAATTTAGTTTTATAAACACCAGGTTAAATATGGTAGTAAAACTTAATAAGTCCATATCTATATATACGTATAAATAGAATATGAGAGATAATGAGCTGATAATGTTTATCAATTGGATGCAGTGTTGCTAGGAGTCTGTTGAAGCTGCTGATAGAGAATTAATTAATTTTTTTACATTCATTTAAAAGAATATATTTATTCTTATCACATAATGATTATTATTCTACCTAAAATTAATGTGATAATTTACATAGGTTACTTCCCACATCAAAAGTTTATATATTTTATATTATTTAATGAGAATCTAGAGATTCCATGAAAAGTTTCTTAAATAATATGTAATAGGTTCAAGATATATCAATATTATGGAAAAAAGATGTTTGATTATCAAGTGTTATGGGATCGTAGGAATTGATGATTTGTTTCTTAATTTTTTGAAATTGTGATCTCCAAGAAAGGGGTTCCTGAACGAAAACCCAAAAATAGGAATTCCATAATTTAGATGTATAATTTTATATTACTATAACTGATCATGTGTGTTCGTCCTGACTTGATATAAATATTAATGTGTATCAATAATCACCTGTAAGGATTTAAAGATAAATTTATACTGACATATGGTTATGGATGGGTTACTAGTGTTGGGTGCATCATAAGTGACATAAATTAATTGAATGTTTATGTATAGAATTTTTCCTTTTGAGTCAGGGGAAGAAGATAACACTAGGCTATTGATTTTGATGGAAGTGAGAGATATAAATATATATTCATGGTAATTTTTGCCCAAGTTAATTTTGAAATATATAGAAAATAATGTTCTAACATATCAGATGGTAAAACATGTATACATTCTACATGACATGATATTCGATAAAAAATGGATTTTATTAAATGATAGTTATTGATGGATTTTTTCATTTTTATGAATCATCCCTTCTCTATGAGGGAAATATGTGTTTCTAGATTCCACTACATATATTTTGATTAGATTAACTTCCATTAATAAAATATCCAAGAAGGACACAAAATTGTATCTTGAATCTCATTATATTCACTTGAGTATAATGTTTAAGAACAAATTTATGGAATTTTTAAAGAATAGTATTTTTTCGATTATTTTGAATATAAATTGAATCATAATATTATTTAAGATAGGAATAAGTGATTTTAATTTTATCTCTTATTTATTAAAAAGTTAAATAAATATAATGTTTATTAAGAAAATGAATGAATATTGCATTTAATTAATTATTTATAAGTTATGAGAATAAATATAAATACTTATTCATAAGTTAAGTAAATATAAATATATATTTTATTTTAAAAATTATTATTCATGTTTTTATTATTTTAAAAGTCGGCTATATCATGCCAATGATCAAATAAATATATTGATTTTGTTATCGATGAAATGATTTTAAATTTATAACTATCACCTTACAGTAATGATAATAATTTTATTAATATTTAATAGATATAGGTCGTGGATTGTTATTAAAAAAATACATCATGCCACATTATAATAATTATTGTTTTATTTTTTTGATAATTCTAACATAGAATATTTATTATGATTACATGCGAAGAATGTAATTTATTTTGACTCTTTTAAAATTGAACTAATTTATAAAAAAATATTTATTATGGATATTGAGGCAAGATGATATATTTCATTCACCTATAATGTTTTAAAGAGATAAATATAGAGAATAACCCCTTCACTCAGGTTTTAGGGACAAAAAAAAGAGGACTCTTGTTATGATCAAGGAAACTGACATAAAGAACTATATTCTTTCCTTATAACACCTGACAAATCTAGAAGGATTCTTGGAGTTGTGTAAAATATGTTTGGAATATCATTTAAGAATCTATTCTTGGATTCTAAAATAAATGGAAATGAAAAAATGGTCGATGATCAAATTGGTGATGTTAATGATAAACAAGATTGAAACTACAAATAAAATAATACATGCATATATTTTATTTTAAAAATTGTTTATAAATTATGTGTAATGATCCTATTAATGGATTTCTGAACACTCTATAGAGTTTAAAATTTTAAAACAGAATATTGTCTTGCTGCTTCCACTGTGGCCAAATCCTACAAGTGGTATCTGTAATTTATAGTTATTATTGTAATTTTTTGTATCAAAATTCATCTCAAAGGAACTTTTATAGTTCGAAAGTTTATATCATTTTTTAGATAGAATTCACTTGATTAGAATTGAATTAAAGAGAATTTTATTTCACATCACAAGGACATGTTTATTTTAATTTTTTTTGTTTATTTTTTTTGGTTTAAATAGAATAAATCAAATAAGTAAAACAAACTTATAGGGTGTTTGACTGAATTAAAGTGGCTTTTATTTTTTTCATTAAATTTAATGTTTTTATTATCCATAAATAAATATTTATTATATCTATTGTTAACATATATTTATAAATATTTAAATATAAAATGTTTTTATATATAATAAATTTTTAAAAAATAAAACGACTATAAGAAGAAAGGTCTTTCCGCTTTATATTTTCTGGTCAGACCCAAATAATGTGGTTTTGACTTTTTTTTTTATAAAAACATCCTCAAAATAAAAATAGGTGAGGCACATGCCCATCGCTCCCGTTTTCCCCTATGTATATAAAATGTTATATTTTATAAATAATTATTTATAAACATATATATTAATATAAATAGATGTTATCTATATATATATGTTATATATATATATATATGTTATATATATATATATTAAAATCACAAAAAAAAAATTATTAGAATAATGGTTTAGTGTTTCAATGGGTTCCCAGGATAATAGTTTAAACTAAAAAAATAATTACAAAATATTATTAATTATATTAATTTACAACTATTTAATTGAAATGATGATTTTTTTATTGTTTGTATTAGTTTGAGTAATTATTCATTGTTAAATGATCATGAACTATACTGAACAATGTTTATTTGTATTTAAATATTTAATTTAATTTATTTATTGTGTTCTTTTAAATTTTAAATTAAAACTATTAAATTAATATTGATGATATGAAAATTTCCCCTCCATATTATATTTTATTTAAGGTTCCTCATTTCCATATTTAATTATTAAATGTTATAACAACTACTTGAATTCCCCTCCCGTATTAGTGAGTCTACAATTTTTAAGGCAAGGATAACCATAAAAGGTGGTTAAAGTGACAAATGATAGTAAGATCTAAAAAAACGTAATGCATAAGAAAACAATAGATGATGAAACTAAATCCATGTTAATTCTAAAGGAGTTACCCCTTAGGGTTTAGGTTCCATCATCACTACTTAATAAAATAACTGATTCTTAAAACCGATGATCATTTCATGTGTTAATTTTTTTTATTAGAGCATGGTTGTTTATATATTTATATAATTCCGGTTTTATTTATTTTATTAACCAAATGAAATCACATTTTATAAAAAAATTAATATTTATCATTATATAAATATAATAATGTGTATAATATTTATTTTATTTGGTATAGTTAATTATTTTTTTAGTTCTCCCATAACATAATTAACATTTATACACTGAAAAATAAGTTATCTCATGGATGTAATTTTATTTCAAAAAAAGGAATAATTTATTTTACCAATCATAGTTGAATTATTCATTTATTTTTCATATGAAATATTTAACATTAATGTAATGGATAAAATATGATAATTTATGCATAAATTAGTAAAATTGATCAAAATAAAATATTTTGTTAGTAAACACCATTCATCACTTGAGTTTGAATAAAACCACAGTTTAAATTTCTTGTTTGACCATCAAGAAGATTATTTAAATTTTAGAGGAGCTACAATAATGTTTTTGGGTCAACATAAGATAATTATCATTAAAAAAATTTCTCTATATATCTTAGGGTAATTTATTCAAAAAGTTTTAAGAAATGTGAGAATAAGATTTTAGAATTGGAGAGTCCAGACATCAAACGAAAGAAATATGAGGTAATGAATTTGTAAAGAGTAAATCCTATAAAATTAGAAAAATATTATTTGTATATTCACTTATATGGGTTATGGGAAGGTAAGTATTTATCATTACCACTAAAACATAATAGTGATTAGATATTCTGAATTTACTAGTGAGGGATATTGTGTTTGAAACAATTGTTGGGGAAATAATAAATAAATGATTATTTTATAATTGTTAATCCTGATAATGTATTAAAACATTATTTTTTTGGTTATATATTATTGGGAATTAAAATAATTAACTCACTATAACTATGATAAATTTTGGATAAAGAGAATAGAATAATTTGTAAAAATTTTTTAGAGTGGTGCTGGTTCTTGGGTATCAGACTATGATGAGTGAGGAAATATTTTTTCTTATAATTCCCACTACCTAATGCACCAACTATAAAGGCTTGAAATGGTGGGAAATTATTCTACAAGAGGCATATTGATGATTCATTTGATGTTTATCACATCATGTATTCATCTTTTTTTGGTTTTTTTATCAAAATAATTTGACATGTATGGGTATACAATGTTTTCCACATCTCCCACCAATTTATCAAGAGAAAGTTAAGAAATAATGAAATGTTATCTTCAATAAATATTTTGTAATTAAATTATAACATTGAGTCTAATATGTTCTTCATATACTGAAAATTATCACGTATTTTGAATTAATATAAAATTAGGACTTTGAAATGTAATAATAATTTTATATTTATCTTATTCTTGTATCCCTACTGTATAGTTTCTCTTTTTTCATTGATAGCTATAAAATGAATAATTTATTGAAATATCTTATAGATATTTTGGAAATGATTTACCATGATTACTATAATTGGTATATAGAAAAATATTTAATTCTAATGGAGAAAAATAAGAAGGGAAAGACTAAGATACGATTAAAAAGTTCAATATAAAGGGATCGAGAAATGTTATTTTAAGAAAAAAAGATTCATTGGGAAAAAAAGAAATAAGTGTTCTATTATCCATGTTTTAAGGAATAAATTTTAAATAATAATTACAATTTAGTGAATAATCAATGGTCAACATCACGTATATTCATTATTAATGTAAAACATTACAATTCTTAAATATGGGTATAAAATAGATTTTGTGAATTTTTCATCTGAATATATATATAAAGACCCTATAAAATATGAAATATTGTGAGAAGTGAATTGGATAATCAATCTATTAATAGATAATGGATTTATTCAAAGTTTCCTATTATATATTTCACCATGTAATAATTCTCATATAATTAAACTATTGTTATTTGTTTTTCATGACCATAAAATTATTATTGTGCCATGTTTATACATAGTTTGATTTATTTGAAGATTCAAAAAAAAATATCATATTATGTATTGGTAAAACACACTAATATATTATGTTGAATTTATGATAAATTAATAAATCCTAAGTTTAATATAAATAATGAATTAAATTCATAAGATTGAGTTAGTTGGATTATCATGCTTTTTTACATTTAATTATGTCATCATTATATATAAATTTATCTATTTTATGAGGTATCAGTTTGATTCCTTTATGTTATTATGAATGTAAAAATGAAGTAAATAATCTACCTGGTATGAAGATAATGTAAATTTGATAATATATTAACAATGTATATGTTGAAAAATACTCAATTTATATTTTTTCATGCAAACTCTTCAATGAACAAGTATTAAAAAATGAAATGAAAACTTAATCTAGTGTTAAAATCAAGGAGGTAAATATGATCTCATATGAGTTAGATTAGCAAATAATATTATATAATTTCATAAATGTGTATAATTATATATTTTTAGGCATATTTATACCAACATATACATTCCACGAGACATAAATTGTAGAAAAATGGCCTGAGTGCGAACCAACTCATCACCTGATTCAGTATACTGTAGGGATCGAAGCAAGTTCCCAATCACCACGGGCTAACAACAAGCAAAAAAGTATCAAATATAACCATTTGGGAATAGTTCTTCTCTTGAAAATGTATTATAACCTCTCAATGAATTGAAATAATACACCAACTGAATAAGGAGTAAAAATATATATAAATGTACATCATAACGACAATAAAAAAGAATAAAATAATTTATCATAACCTCATTGCATTATAATTCATAAAAAATACAAGTAAATTTGATATAAATAGTAAAAACTCCCAAATATTTATATTACCAGAAAGGTTATTACATCAGATACCAATGATACAAATTCCCAAAAATTATTCATAAGATCTAAACTCTATGAGACCACATCTCCACCATCCCAAAATGACCTTGGGTGTTGTTAATGAGGAAGGGACACTATACAGCTTGGTTCCCTTTCCCTTAATTTTTCCTATAAAATATGGTTTCTATATTCCCAAATTCATATTCATGGTGTGAGGTAGAAATTCTAGTATGATAAAACAATGAATCTATGTAAAATCTTTACCCATGAATACCACTAACTCTAGTTTTAAAACTCATTTTAAAAACCAATTTCTCCGTTTAGAAACTAGTAATAGTAGAAAAAAATATATTCACAATCCCTTTTTTTTCTAAAACAAACCTTGTTTTTAAAAATAGGACAACAATTATCTAATAAATAAATTAATCCACCTAAATTAATCATGCACGACATAATAAACATGTAATAAACATAATCAAATTCATAGAATCATTACAATAAAAAATATTGGAAATGGAATAATAATAATATATTATAAGAAATCAAGGAAATGAAATCATTTATAAAGAATATAAAAAAAACCAAGCATAATTAATATTCACCATGGTCTCCTTCCAATATGTTCTCATGTTAATTAGTCTATAAAATAAATCTGATTGCTGGACAAGTGTGGTATAACAAGTTTGGAAGTTATCTCAGTCTTCCCTAGGCCCAACCAGAATTCATTGGGAACCCTATCTCTGGATGGACATGTTTTGGATTCTCCTATATTATGCCTCACAAGTTATCCCTTGTTCCCTTTTATAACATTCCATATATGGTCCATGAAAATTTATAGGGTTAAATTTATCTAATTCATGAACACACACACAACCAAGTTCTCCCATTTTCTACTAATTTCTAAACACATAATAATAAACATGTTCCAATCATATAATCCAATTAAAATCCATTTTTATAAATCTATTACACCTAAAACAACTCATTCAATTAACACCATGAAACACCTCATTTAAAATCCTATAAAAACCCATTTGAAATCAAAAAAACTATTTGATAAATTATAGAAAACACAAAGAGTGATTGAAATCTATCTCCCCTAAGAAATACCCTTTAAACCATTATATTTCTAATAATTTCCAAATATCACTAAAATAAAATATATATCATCAACAATAATTCAAATTATGTGAAATTTAATAACCAAAAAATAAATAGGAATAAAGAATCAATAGAATACCATCGTAAAATACCCTTAAATAGAGAAAACTAACTCGATACTAAATAAAATACTATTCCCTTTGGTGATAGACATATTATTTGAGTATGATAGGTCCTCAAACACATAAGAC
Source organism: Viscum album (assembly GCA_963277665.1). Classification (NCBI taxonomy): domain Eukaryota; kingdom Viridiplantae; phylum Streptophyta; class Magnoliopsida; order Santalales; family Viscaceae; genus Viscum; species Viscum album. The sequence goes on from OY728140.1 coordinate 1,197,798,299, forward strand.
ATTAATAAATAACAATAAAAAAACAAAATAAATAACCCTAGGTTTAGCCAAATCAAAAGTGATTGACTCTATGCTTTATGAAAATAGAAGAACAAGGGTGAACAAGGGGGAAAAGAGGATAAATCATATAGAAATAAATATTACCTCAATATACAATACCAAATATAAATGGATAATCCAAAAAAATCCAATGTAATAAATCTAAATGGTGTGAGGGAGGGTCTACACATGTATGGGGGTGGAAATGAGGGAGAAATCCATAAATATTCCTATGCAAAAATGATTAAAAGTGATTTTTAATGAACTCGATACACTGAATAGTTTTTTCAAATGGTTATAAAAACTATTCCCAAATCTTGTGAGATCCAATGTATCCCCAAAATAAATCCCATGTGTTATTTTATGATCCTCTCAATGTTTGATATAATATGATCATGTCGTAAAAACCCCCACTATCCCCCCCAAATCCCTCTTGAATGGTTATCAACATGTTTTCACTAACCATGTTCTAGGGACTATTTTTTAATGAACCATTATTCGCATCCTATAACTTAGAGAAACACCAATAATAAATAAATAAATAAATAAATAAATCACAAAATAAAACATTATAATGATTTGGTAGGTGTTGAAAATCTCCCCACCACGCCGCTTTCTTCCCATATGAAGTCAGGAAATATCTTTAGAAGAAAACAGTGGAGGCCACTAATCCCTCACATAAGAATTTTATTCCCATGTCTCATGGATATTTCTAGAAATATTATGAATAATATGGACCAACTACATAATAATACTATAGAGAACCTTGTTATGATAACCTAGGATAATAATAGGTTTCACCATAATAATGGCGTCAAGATCTAACTGAAAATATTTCTACTCTATCACATAAGATGGGCCTCAATGATACTTATTAAATTGGGATAAATGGAAGACATTGTGTATTAAGGTTATCCATTCTATTTGATCTATCATATAGGACACCCTATAATGAAAATACATAATATGAAATGGCCTGATGTAATGTAGTTCTGATATCCCCCACTTTCCAAAGTGATGATGTCCCTATCAATCGAATATTCAAAGTAACATTGGATCACAAACCTAAAAATGTAGTTGGTGATTATGATGATTGATATATGTTTTTTGGAAACATAGAGTAGTTTCAAAAAAATTCTAAAAGAACTAAACATTCTCTATCATCTACTGGATGAGACTTAGTCACAAAAATAAAGGCTCCCCAAGCTAATCTTAATAATATGTGGTCCAACATAGTTTACCTAATACATAAAGAGGATAACATGATTAAGGAATAGTAAGTATTGTTTTATAATAATTATAAAAATGAAAATTTCCTTTTCCATAAACCATTGAAATAGATGGCACATGCATAGAGGTTATCCTCAAGAATATGCATTACCCACCTAGTTTTTCTATACATGTGTGGGTGATAGGCTATGCTCAACTTAAACTATGATTCCATGGACTCCTAGAGACTCTCCTAAAACTAATATGTATTATGAGTATCCCATTTGGAACTATCATGGAAGGAACCCCAATAATATTTATAATTTCTCACACATATAGCTTCAAGAGATCCTCTATATTTGTTAACTCCCCAATGGGGAGAAAGTGGGATGACTTAGTTATACATCTATAATAACACAAATTCAATCCTTCCCACTGGGAGTGAAATTTCGACCAATTTAAAAGTCTAATAAGATCATATCCCACTTAAAAATTGGAATATGAAGAGGCTGATGAAATTTTGATGGGCTATGATGCTCATATTTGATCATCTAATTGAAAAAACATTGGAACAATAATCCAAAATTGATTGTCTCATCCTGGGAAACAAGTAATGAACCATCAGACTATAAATCATACTCATATCCCTATTTTTAATGAACCAAATATAATAATTCCACTAATGAATCCCTCTTAGCTCATGGTTAATGTAAGTAACAATTGATCCCAGAAGAAGATGTTACCACTCGGAGACCAAGACCAATCACCTAAGGTTTCTCCACAATTAATAATTTTCTAACATACTATAAGTAAGGGTGAGATTCATGTTCACACTATATATGGTCAAAAAGGGAGAATGTTACATGAAAATTGTTCAAGGGAACCCACTCTACGTCCACCAAAAAAATCTAAAAGTAGATTAGCAAACCAACCCATCAAAATGAACTCATAAACGAATTCTTTAACTACCTAGATCAGTAACTTTATACTCAAGGAAATAATGAACATATTTCCATTCTTGTGGGTATAAGAAAAATAAAATTCAATGAAATGATGATACTTTACCTAGAGTATCTTCCTGAGTTTCATGTCCATCGGGGTAAGGAGTACTTCAGTATTTTATGATTTGAGTAAACCTTAAATAATTCACTAAATTGGTAATGGCATTATGTCATTAATTTAAACATAAAAAATTACAACTCTCGGTCATGGGTGGGGTAAATCCACTAATTTTGGCATTGATTAAGAGAACCATAGATGGATACATGATCATCTTATATTATCACAGACCCCAACCCCACAACTGAGGCATCACAATACACTCCATATCCCTTATTAGGCTTAAGAAGAATAAAAAATAGAGATTATGTGATGTGAAAATGGAAATAAAAAACACTATCACTATAACTCTACTAAAACTTCACCCCTTTATGATTCAATTCTATCATGGTTGAAGCTTTTCTGGAGATGTATGGAATAAAATTCATGTAATATTCATCTAATCCCAAAATGAACCTAATATAAAAACATTATTGGACCTATGCTAAGATATAAATACTTGTGTATTCTAATGATCCATATAAACATATTTCATCGAAATAATTTATCATAAAATCTTAAACATCTAGATACATAACAATAATTAATAAATCTATGAATACATTCAATGATTCGTTAATATTCCCCAAACAATAATATACGGTCTCCAAAGTCCTTTTCCATCTTATAGTACACCAATATTTCATCAAAAAACACAACATTAATGGAGTATAAAAATCGGTGAAATATTCGATTCATTAGTGGAATAAAGACCACTTGAGTATCTATAAGGGGAAACAACCTAACTAGATTCTAAAATTTCCCATATTGGATCTTGAAGGTTGTATTATGAATATCCTCCCTAGAACCCTCAAATGTTGATACCCTAACCATAATATTTTTTTTGAAAACCACTGAGCACCCCTGAGTTTGTCAAAATGATCATCAATTCTAAGAAATGGTTATTTATTCTTAATGGTCACCTGATTAATCTTACGATAATCTAAGAAAATTAATATACTCCCATCTTCCAACATTACAATAAAGAAATGATGATGCCCATAGTGACAATATAAGAAGATGAAATCCCTTTCTTTCAAAGACCTCCAAATTAACCTATATGTCCTTTAACATGGTATGATCCAACTGGAATGAACGATCTTAGTATCATCTTGAGGAATATATCACTAGATAAATAGACCACTTGATGTGGTGGTAACCAATAAAAATCATCTTTAAACACCTCAGGGTACCAGTCTATACTCACATGAAGACAAAAAACATAACACTCCTCCCTAGAATTAAAGAACAACCTGGATAACTATCATGATATTGATCCCACATCCAGATAAATATGTCCTTCCCTCCATAACCTCTGATCCCATATAACCTATAATAACTTAGTGTTGTTGTTAGAAGATAGAATCATAAACCAATAATGATAAATTTCAATATAATCATTAAAACTAATAATGGAATATATACTAATGATGATATAAAAATCATATATGTAAAACATGAGGAAGTACCACACCACCTCCACATCGAAAACTAAAACACGACACTCTAATCTCTAAAAATCACACTCTTTCTTCCTTCCCAAGGATTTAAGTAGATCTATCGTTAATAACTTTAACACCCATCATATACCCAATGTCTGAAATAAATTAAATGGTTATTATTAAAGGGAATAACACATATCCAAAAATTGATAAATCCCCATTAAAAAATAAATACCTTACTTATGATGGTGGTCAGCCCTAATTCGGAGTCCTTAGGTATTGTAAATGCTTCATAGAGGTGTATTGAATCTAGAGTTACTTGATAATTCATAGATAGTTGAGAATACACTCTAGATTGAGGTAAATATCACACACCCTTAGAAATATTTTATTACCCGTATGGACCCTTAGATTAATAATGACTAACTCCACTCCCTCAATGAGTGGCATTGAAAAATCAATAAAGCTGACTCAGATATAGAAAACGATGAAGAATACTAAGAGCCTCTGGGTAATCATGACTGATATAGATAAAATTACCATAATGATAACAATTTACATGATTTCACCCTTAATAAATCACTTTTTATGTACATGAGGATTGTTTATCACCCTTTCCATTTCTTCGGTGAGGTTCTTATAGGTTCCACTTCTAAAAAAAGGAAGAACTCTGAATAACACACACTACTAAAGAAAACACACTATTACCTATATTCATTGATAATTCTACCTCAAACTTCACCACGTTATCCCCACATTGACATATTTCTATAGGATAATGATAATAAGAATCCAACTGATCTCATAATTTAGTCCCATTTCATAACATAACACTTTGAGATAGTCGTTCTTGAGGATATTATGAGTAAAATTTTCTAACTAAGTAAACTGAGTAACATACACCATCCCTAAATAGTATTTATGATCCATCATCATCAACTCATAGGCTTTTTCCACAATTAGTGAGTCTGGGTAATTTTTTTAATAAAAATATTTTTTAAAGGTAGTATTGGTGAGATCTTGATGCATAATCTTGGGAATCATGGGTTTACACCATTTCCCACTTGGTCCTTACAACATATAAGTAGAGAATACCACTTTAAAGGTCATAGGGGTATTAAAAATGATAGATATGTGTGTTCTTATTGATCCATTTCTCAGGATCATGGGAACATCTGTAACTATGGAATAAGTGCGAATTCTACTTAGTGAAGTTATGATCATGGTTCACTACTCATTCTTGAATAGTTTCACACTCCTAGGTGAAGGAATGATTTATAAAGAGCCCAAATGCCACCAAATTAAAATTGATGGGAAGGGTATCTTATAGGGAATGCTCAGTATCACCCTCTCTATGTCTAAAATATGTCCTTATTGGATGAATATTATTTAAAATGAAAGATAAAATTCATTTAATAAACAAATAAAATATAAATCATTATCAATAAAACCTCGAAAAACCCTTATAATAGGTCTGAGAAATCCACATCAATATAAAGAACACGTTCAAATGAGGAAGTACTGAGAACATAAAGCTATTAATCATTTTTTCACTATGCATGGTTTGGATTTATTCTCAAGAAAATCATGTGACATTCGTGCGAACCAACACTAAAAGAAAATAGTTATGATCACATGATCTTGACATAGTTACCACTATTATGCATCAAAACTAAGGGCATATTATTTTATTCACCATTTCACCATGAAAAAATATTTTTTAAATATTCTTCTAATTTCCTCATGAAGGCCATAAATAATAATGAAAAAAAATAAATCTCATAAAAACAACCCAAAACCTTGTCCAAATAAGAATCATAACTCTCCAAACCCCCTTAAAACTCAATAATTTACATGAGGAAGAGTAGGTATGGAACTCCTCCACACTTACCTCCCAGTATTTGAAGGCCATATCACATATTCAACACTGAACTAAAAATAATAAGAGGCATATAGTACCATTTTTTGGTGAACCAACCCAGGTCAACCCTACTCGTCACTCGAGATGGCATGACCTAAGCCCAGAATCACATTCCTGATCACTATGGTTTTTTAGCAAGCACTAAGGCATAAAAATAACCATTTTTGGATATATTGAACCTTAAAAACTATAATGATCCATCCATGATTTGGTATCTAATCCAATTTAATAATAATATAAATAGATAAAAATATTTAATAGAGTTGACACAAAATTGAATAAAAGCATATATGATAACATTATCACATCCATAGTCATAAATTGGACACAGACACACAAAAGGATGATATCTATAGTTGAATCTCAAAATAGGTATTAGGTCCAAAATTCCAATACATCATATTCCAATAATATAAAATCCCATAACTTCTCAATAAGAGCTGAACTCTGTGATACCACCACTCAATCATCTAAAAATAAAACCGGCCATTAGTAATCACGAAGGGATACTAAAATGATGGGTTCACTTTCCCTTACCGGTGTCCTTCAAAACAATGTCTATATACACCAAAATCCATATAAAGTGTATCTGGCACAATCCCAAGCTGTATTTCACCATGAATCAATATAAGTCCTTTACCATTTAAAACCACTAAGTTTAGTTTGAAAAATGATTTTCCTAAAAATTTAACCTTTTAAAAACTATTTTAATAGAATAAAAACACTTTATAACTGTTTTTTCAAACAAAAAATAATTTCAAAATATGGAAAACAATGCAGAAATAAAGAAATTAAGCCTTCTGAAATGAAAATATATGACACACCCAATATGACATGAACTTGGGAATAACCATAACATCATTATATAACCAAATAAATGATATTGAATAAGAATTATATTTCATAATTAATGAAGTCACTAGAATCATGTACAAAGCATATATAAATTATTCGAGACGATGTAGTATGTATGGGGGGAAGACTACTTAGACTTTACTATGGACAACCATAATTCCTTAAGAACTATTTATCTAGATAACTTTGTTTTTAAAGCTACCTTAGTCCCACTCCTATCACCCCCCAAATTCTCTTAAATAAAATCCCATATGTATTCCCTATAATAGATTAAGGGTACATTTATCTATGTCATGCACACACAAAGACCCATGGTCACCCACTTTCTTAACAATTAAGAACACATAAATATCAACATTTTACAGTCACATAATCAGTTTATAATCCATTTTCATAGACCTTATATACCAAAAAAAGTCATGAATTTGACCCCATGAAAAATATCTTTGAAAATCCTTCCAAAAACCAATTTGAAAGTATAAATTCTTTTTTGATACATTTTAAATAAAAAATAGAGTGCATAAAAGATAACTCACTTTGAAGAGAAAAATTAAACCATTAAATTTTTATCCAATCATAATAATGATGAAAATAATATATAAACAATCAATAATCATTCCAATTTTGGGAAATTTAATAAACCAAAAAATAATTTATGTTGAGATTCATTGTAATTAAATAGAAAAGTACTATTAAATAGAGACACAGTCCTCAACAATAAATAAAATTTTATGGTGTTCAGTGAAAATAAAAATATTTCAGCAGTAGTGGTCCTCACACAAATAAGTCACATATGAAAAACTCAAAACCCCAAAAAATAACCCTATTTTCATAGAAATCAGAAGTTCGGGTTTCCATACTTCATGAAAATGAAAAACCAGGGGTGAAAAAGGAAAAATAGTGGTAAATCTTGAAGAAATTGGGCTTAAATAAATATATAACAAAAAATATAGAAGGATAATAAATCAAAATACAAGGGAGGAAAAATACAAGGCATGGGGAAATGGTGAAACTATATGGGGGAGGAAATGAGGGAGAAAAACATAAATATTTGTATAAAAAAATGGTCAAATATATTTTAAATGAATTGGACACACCACATAATTTTGTTTCATGGTCAAAATAAAAACGCACCACCCATAAAAGCCTCTATTAATTAAAGAGACAAATGACATGAATCTTGGAGATCCAAAAATGGTTACAAAAACTACGCTCAATCCACGAAAGACCCCACTTTTCCACAAGGACCCCTGTCATGTAGTTATCCATGAGTTTTCAATAACTTTGTTCCATGGTCTATTTGCCTAAAAATTGACGGTCTCAACCTCCATATCCCAAAAAATCACATAATACAAAAATAAATAAATACAGAAATGAAACATAATATTAACCCTATGGTTTTAACATGTTGTGTATCTTCGAATGATCATTTAGATAATTGATCACATCAAGAAAGAGATCATAAATCCAAAATATATAAGATGTGAAATATAAATTTCAGTGATGTAAAGGCTAAAAACCTAGAAGAGTCGGGAATTAAGCAAAAACTCAATAAGAATCAATGTGAGAATTTACTGTAGAGATAAAATATAATATGTTTTATAATAATGAAAGTTAAGGAAGCTAAGAGATATGGTTATATTCACATCATTTACGATGGGACATAATTCATTTACGACAATTAAATAATATCATAAAATAATTTTGTAAATATACATGTATATATATGGTTAGTACAAGATGTATATTTTTCATAATAATATATTTCAAAAAATTATTTTTATTGTAAATAATCACCAATATTACAACAGGTAATGATTTGGTTAAACAAAAATTAGACCATGAAAAACAAATATAAATCAATCTATATTTAGTGGTTAATATCTAATGATTTATATCCAATATATTTTTTATAAAATTTTAATGAATATAAATTGACAAGGTATTAAATTACACAAGATAAAAAAAATAGAAGAACATTGCTTATGTCGCAGGATGCAAAGAGTGACTATTTTCCCAATAAATTTATGGATTGGATCTATCATTTTAGTCATAATTTGTCTTATTAAGTATTGGAATACTATATTGATAAGTTTTTAAAAATATCCTTAAGTAATAGTGTTGTATAAAAGATATGTTTCAGGTATATGCATATAATATGGAACAAATGTTTTGGGGATACATTTATATAACGATCAGTGTAATTTGAAATAGTAATCAAGATAAGGAAATTGTAATTAGAAATAGAATATAAAAGTAAAATGTGATAAAAATTATCTAAAAAATACTTTTATATCATATATCCTGATGTATCTAAAGAATAATTATTGACATATTTTTGAAATATGATTTCTTGAAATGTTTTTTCTCAAAGATATGAAGTTGTAATTAATTATATTAGGAGAATGTTAAATTTGGAAGTCCTTGTGGATGAATACATATCATAGAGGAAGTATTAATATCATTTAATATCTAATGAGTTGAACAATGTTATCAATTTGATCAAGTTGAAGTTCATATCTTTTGGATTTGGTTTCCTAAAAACAAATAATTTTGTACATTCGATTAACATAACATATTAATTCTTATCATATAATGATTATTATTATACATAATATAAATTTGATGATTTACATGCAGTTTTTACCAAATCAAATGGTCATATAGTCTCTCTACTATAATGAGAACATAGAGAATCTATAAAAATATTCTTAAATAATATGTCTTATGGTCTAGATACATCAATTTGATATGACATAGATGATGCATTACTATTTTATGTTGGGAGATCATAAGCATTGATAATTTTTCTCATGATTTTATCAATGGGTGATGACCGATAAGGGAGGTCATGAGGATAAAACCACAAATAGGAATTCATGGTGTCTATGTATTTCATTGGATATTCCTATATAGGAGTTTTTATATTAGTCATTTGAAATGAGTTAATGTTTTTTCATGATACATGTAATTTGATTTATATATGAAATCCATGATGACATATAATCACAATGAGGTATCTAGTGTTGGGTGTGACATAAGTGACATCTCATTAAATGAATAGTTTAATTTTTACCATTTTTATTTAATAAAAGAAGTCATTTTGGTTCTATGATTGAGATGGAGATGTTTAAAAAAAACTTTAGCCATTTTAGTTTATAGAAATGTTCATTTTAGAAAATAAAAGAAATATTAGTCAAATGTATTAGTTGTTTTAACATGTATCAATCCTATGTTTTGAGATATTAGTGAAAAAGGAATTATATTATGAAGTAATGACCACATGAGGTTATCATTATGATAAAAGCCTTTAATTTATATGGTATATTATGTGTTCCAAGACACTAATCTTGGTTTGTGTTTTGGACATACTACCACTGGGAAAAGGGTCCAAACAATCACACACTTAGTGTATCTAGAATCTCATTAGATTTAATTTATTCAAAACATTAAAAATAAATATATTCCATATTAAGAGAATAATATTAATTCGAGTTATTTTGATTTTAAAATCACCACACAAATATTCAACACAAGAATATGTTATTTCAATTTTATCCCTTATTTATTTACAAGATATTTAAAAATAATATTTATTCTTCAGATGAGTGAATATATTATTTATTTATTTATTTGTTAATTGAATAAAATAAATTTATATTCACAAGTAAATTGAATTAAAATATTTAATTTATAGAATATATATTTTATTAGTCAAGTTTCAATAATTTTAAGGGAGTATTTGGATTGAGATAATTATTCAATAAATATTTTTTTTTATTTTTTGAAGAAATTAGAAATTATTTTATTAGTAAATTATATTTAAATATTTCTTGTCACCTTAAATTAATAATTATAATTTTATTATTATTTATGAGATAAATGAAATGGGTTTTTATTAAAAAAATATTTATTCTCATCTTAACATATTAAATGTTTTGTTATAATTTTTGAGAAAGTTGATATTGATTATATATTAGGATTAAATTATAAGAATGGATTCTGTTAAAAATCTCTAAATATTGATCAAATTTATAAAATTAAATTTATTTGATGGAGATTTATACAAGATAATCTTATTAATTATCCTCTAAGGATTTTGGGATAGAAAATAACAGATTCCTTGATACGTTCAAGTTAAATGACAAAAATCTCTAGATTCTCAGTTACTTACACTAAGGGAATCTAGAACATAACCCAGTGTTTTCTAGAGCATATATGAAATGTTATTGAAGAATACTATTTTAGATTTTAAAAGCAACGATAATTTTAACATTATCAACGACTTGTTTAATGATGTCAACATTGAGAAGGAATATAATTGGGAATAAAATAGCCAAATTATTTAATTTATTTAAAAAAATTAATTATAATGTATGTGTGAATATCCTATTAAAAGATTCAGAATCATTTCACTGATTTTAAATGGATTTATTTAAACAAGCATCATTTCCCAATGCTTCCTCTTTGACTGGATCCTTAAATATTTTTATTCTATGAAATTCCTTATGATATATGATATCATAAATAGTGATATGATCACACAATATAATATGAAATATTGAAGTAAATAGTGTAATTATATCCATAATAATATATTTTAGCATTTCTTATGGCTAACTGTAGATGGGGATGGCATTGGTTTCCATAGTTTTCTTGTCGAAAAACATAACATCATATTGTTCTTATGATATTGGTGATATTGTACGATACGATTCACTAAACATGGCTTATGGAATTTAGATAACCAAAATTTTATAAATAGCGATATGCTTATTTACCTCATGCCACAATGTGCGAATCATAATCTCCGATATTGTTTTAAAGTAGACCATACATTATGATAAAAGATATATTATTATATATGATATATATAATATTTATTTTATTTTTAAATTATTAATTGAAAAATATAATTTAGAAAATTTTTATAAGTAATAGATAAATATATTTTTGATATTCATTTACTTTATAACATGCTTATAAATTAACTAATTATGAAATATTAATAATTAATTAATAAACTTTAATGAAACACTAAATATAAAAATATCCAAAATATTTATTTTTAGTATTAAAAAAACCTTTTAATTTATATGGCATGACATATAATTTTGATATATAGTGTTTATATATAAATTAATGTTTAATTTATAAATTTTTTTATAAATCATAATATAAGGGCAATTATAAATGAGTTTATATTGAATTATAAAGTATTCATCATCGGTAATTTGAAATGTTCGAACTAAAAATATTTAATTGACATATCATTTCCATTATATCAAAAAAGGAGTTTTGATAAACTATTATAAAAAAGGATTAAATAATGTTAAATATGTTACATATTTTGTTATGTAAAATGTTCACATAATAGTTATTAAATAATTTTATTACATTTATAATATCATATATTTTAGTAAATTCCATATAACAGATAATTTAAAGGATTTTATATTGGTAATAAATATAATTTGTTTATATTTATCTATATAATTCATTTCTATAATTCATTTCTAAATTGTAAAGTGTTAATAATTACTCTATTTATAAATTATTCATAAATGTTTATCTGATGCCTAAATTTACAAATTTCCCACAAATTTCGTTTTATTCATGGATTGAATCATACATAAAAATGTAATATTATTATGGTATGTATGATTTATTTTATTGTTCTATACTTTAACGGTAAGGGATTGGATCTTGGTGGCCCTTTCCTTTGAGAGCTTTGGGTGTTTGAGACACTATAAAGAGGTTCCAAGGGTTTTAGGGAGTCTGTGGCAGAAAGGGGATTCCATCCCATTTTTTGGATGTTCTACTGCATGGGGAATTAGGTCATGTTTTAGGGTATGTGGATATTTCATGGAGCTAATAGACACATTGTATTCCTTATACAATCCACTTATATAATTTTAATGGCTGCGGTGTGGTCCCCATTTTGTAGTCTAGGGAATCTATTTATGGTTACTGCATTTTTTGGTGTGACTACCCCATGTAGGTTCCCTATAGCGTAATCTATTCATGGGGGTTGTGAGGATATGTCATGGAATGAGTTTTTAATAAAATTGATTGAGGGTGTTATTCTAAATTAATGTTAACTATGGCATGGAGCCATAAGCTATGCTATAACACCCATTTTGGTGGAGGGGTTTTACTTTATGAAGCATAGGGTTATTAAATATCCCCATATACCATTTTTTAAGATTTTATGATGGGTCTCAGAAATGATTATTTTATTAGTGGGATACAACATAGTCTCCTTAAACTATGTTAAAGTCCTATGATTTTTAAATAAGCTACAACATGGTCCAAGGGGTTGCATCATGGTTTTATAAAACATTGTTTTCTTATAAATATCCTAACTCCCATCCAAAACCAATTTTCTTGAATGTTTTGATCTCAAACCACAGATTTCCAAGGGAGGTGTTTCAAAGTATTTAATGGTGTTATATTGGTTGCTTGTTGGAACAGTTGTACCATGGTTTTCTTAGAGGGAGGTAGTTTATTGTGGGAGAGGTGTTTAGAGATCTACAACATTTATCTATTATCATGTGAATAATTATGGTACATATTTTTTAGGGGATTCATTTAATCTCCTACTATTTACATGAAATAAAAAAGTCTCGATCATTTAGAGCTTTTAATGGTAGTGAAATTACACTAACAGTGATTTCACTAGATAAAAGAATGAAATTGGTTTATGGTTGTAGAGATATCATGTTGTTTCTTTCCCACATAGTAATAGTCTACATATTGATTTTATATATTGTGTGATATCTATCAAATGCTTGTTAGCATGTTTTTATGCCTATTTTATCATGTTACATTCATTGAAAAAATGGAAAATATCGTAAATATGGAATTAATATTGCAGTTTTTCAAAATAAAAAAAGAAGATAAATGTTTAAAAAATATGATGCTTCTTATAATTTGATGGTATTAAATTTTATTAAGGTATACATGTTTAATTTAATAAGCTATTACATGAGTTGATGGAATTTATTAAGAACCTGATTTTTGAATGATTGTTTATATTAATGAAATTTTAAGAGTCGTGTTAATTAATTATTTTACATTCATCATATTAAATATTTAATAATTTTTTGGTGTCATGTTAAATAAATTATAGAATTAAATCACCAATTCTGTAGGTTTCCCATATTTTGAACATGTGATAATGAATTAATTAAATTAATATGGAATAGAATGGGTTGTTTTGATTTGGATAAATCATTGGGAAAGAGAGTTCCCATTTTTTTCAAAGGCTTGATGTTCTATGTTAGTGGTCATGATATCCCATTTTCATGTGAGGGGTTAATGCCTTGTTTCCATGACCTGGATTTCCCTATTAAATATTATTTTTGATTTATACCTTCAATGTTATTTGTATAAGAACCTTGCAGTGTGATGTGATCCTAGGATGGCTGATGCGATTTGGGTGGGGAGGTCTGAGACTATGGAAACAGTTAACACCTATGACAGTGAGATGCATGAGGATATGAATGATGGAGTCAAGGATGAAACCAGATGATTGGAATTAGATAAACCTTGGTTTACACATTGATGTTCTAAAATATGGATTCATTTTTGATATGAAACATTTTGAAGGGCTAGATGTATGGGTCACTAATTTTATCTGTATTCTTTTTCTAACTACTTGATGTAGATAAATGTGATTTATTTTATCGTTTGACATTATCTTAAAATTTTTTCTTAGAATATATTGAATTATGTAATGGTAACAATGTTTAATCAATGTTTTAGCTAAAGGGGTTGGTTTTTTGGAATGAAAATAGATGATCTTGAGAAATCATGGAATTAGTTTTGGAATATGTATAGAGTGGAGGGAATTCATTCTGATGGTTAATGAAAATTTTATTTTTCAATAATGTTATTAATTAATGGTTAATGTATTAAATATCATAAATTGAACCATATAAAATTAAATAAGTAATTTAATGAATGTATTCTCAAATGATTGTGGGAAAATAGGATATCATTCCCATAGTAGTGAGAGGTGGGTATCTAAGTGACAATAATTGTAGTTGAGAATATGACTAGGTTATGACCGTAGTGGAGTTATGATATGTTTTTTATCCAATATTTTTTGGGATTTCAAATTCTTCCCCACCCATGTTGGTTAGGGTGGATAACCCCCACCGGTATCTGGGAGGGTGTTATCCATAATAGCCTAATGGGAGGATGAATTGATTAGTACCCCCAACGTCCTCACTCCGTTCACTTTTTAGTATTATGTGTTGATATGCAGAGTGGTTAGTTTTCCCATACATGTGTGTAGAGGGATGTGAGGGATTGTGGTTATTTAAAATTTTAATATCTTTAGTATAATTTTCAAAGGATTATTATAGGTATAAAGTGTATATTCTTTGATGGGTTGATGCACTTTACTCGGTGTACAACTTGTGATGGATTGATGTATAATACATGATGTACGATACACATTATATAGGTTGTAGTGTCTCAAAGAAACTAATTGGTCACTATATAGTGATGTGATTTTGGATGATTACATGATGTTATGCATGTGATGCTTGTTGTGATGTATAGACCAAGTTTCATTGGGTTGGATTTCTTTTGGAGAGATATGGCTCTAGATTTACGATATTTGTGTTGGGTGGAATACTAGAGGGGACGCAGTAATAGGGAACCGTTGTTGTTTCATTATTATAGTACATGATGATATTTGTTGAGATATAATCATGGTGAGGCTAGAAACATAGTATACCTATTTAGATGATGAGTTATTTTCGTTTCTTGTTCATTGGGATTTAGCATTATTCCATTAAATTTTTGATGAGAGGATTCGAGGAGGTTCCAACTAAGTGTTCTGTTATAGACACACAACACACACATATTATTTTTTTCAGGTTAGGAAGGGTTGTTAGGAAATCGGGCTGTATATTACTTTATCATAGTTTTTCTACATCCGTTCTAGCTGTGTGGTCACTGCCAATTTTACCTTTTTGGACCTTTTAGTTTTCCCTTTCATGTTTTTAGTCTTATTTGACATTACATTTATGAACTTCGTATCTATTTTATATTTATGAGAAGTTTTTTATTAGTGTTAATATATTACCTATCACATTTTAATTTTCTGTTAGAGGGTAATGTTTCCCATTTGTATGTATAATATACCTTCATTACTATTTTTTGACTCCTATCTTAATTGAGTTACACTCAGGGAATCACTATCCTCTTACTCTTATTCTCATACATTTATGGGTACTACTTAGAAGTATGGGGTCATGAGAGAGTGGTATCAAAGGTCTAGTTTGAGTGATAGAATGGATTTTGGAGTTAGTCATAGGTGAGGATTGCGTGGGTTGGTAGGGAAAGAGTGTTACTTAAGTTTACTAAATGATGTAAAAAAGGGAGATCTACTAAGAAATGCGTATTTAGAGACCCCTATGATATGAAACATATACCTTTATTTTTACCAATCCAACTAAACCAAGTGATACTTGTTTCAAGGTAGAGATATAGGAAAAGATCAAACATCATTTTTCATTAAAACTATGTTTTAAATGTGTAGACCATGATAGTGGTTAAGATTTATAAGAATAAAATGAATGAATTAATTAATTAATATTAAGTATTCTATATTATAGTATTAGGATTCACTAACCATTTTTTATTCTAGCAGGAAAGGATCCATGTTGATGTGCTCATCAGATTAATGACGAAGATGTTTAGTAGGATGTAGCATCAGATCACCGCCGAGTAGAAACTGATGATGATGAACTTTGAAGAAGGAAACTCTAATAGTTTCTGTTTTAGTTCTTATAGAAGTATAAGGGATCCATTCCAGATATAGTAATGGAAGATTGGTTTTAGGTGGTTGAGATGGATGTCAGTTCGATCTATTCTTAGTAAGAGCACTATGTATCGTTGGTTATAATGATGTAGCATAAATTTATGAGATAGTTTCGGATCTTATTCATGGGTGATCATGAGGAGTCAGTAGTCTCAAAAGATAAGTTCCATGATCAGATCCTAGAAGAGTTTATTTCATTGATCGTGAAGGTGTCTAGTTTCAGAAAGCTTCTTTCACTTCCAAAGGGGAGTTCAATAATGTGGGATTTTGAGATTCATTTTAGGTTCCTTCTTTGATATGATTCATATATATTTCTAGATGATAAGGCTAGGGTGGGGCCTTTTGAGGAGTATTTGCATCAAATGATATAGATCCAAGTTACCCCATTTATGTTGTTGAAATATTTTTATGTGATAGAAATAGATATGGTTGCTGAGAGGATGCTGGATAGAACTAGATCAATAAAAAAGGGAGTCATTATGGTTCCTCAAAAAGAAAAGATATTGTCTAAGGTTCCCATTTTCCTAAACAAAATAGATTTTAGATAGCTTGGGGTAGGTCTCATACCTCATCATCCTTTATCTATGGGGGTGGTGGATCTCTAAAATTTTCCAAGGGATTATACAACTTTTTATTGTGAAATATGAGGTAGTCAATGGAGAGAGTTATGGATCATTATATGTGGTTTTTTGTGCACGGTGTTCCACTTCATGTTTATCCATTGATGTAGTTTCAAGCAAGGTAGAAACATAAGGATTCCCCATATTGGGATCAGTAGTGGGGAGACGGGGTGGGTAATGTTGGACCTAATATTTTTTTCATCCTCAAATGGCTGAGTGTGGTCATGGAAGTTGTAATCATCAGGGTTTAGAGAGTTTTTAGAATATTCCACGATTAACTTCATGCACTATTTGTGCAATCATCATATATTTAGAAATAATTTGAGGTATATATTTTTTTATACTACTTAGGAACACTCCTAGCATTATTGTGGTGCTAATAACTCCTTCATGTCACCTAAAATCCTCCATGCTTTGGGACATGATGTGGAGAGACTTCCAGTTCTCTTGGCAGTGACTATGCTAGTTGGAGGTCGAGCTTATCCACATAATGTATATATTGTCTACGATCTAGTTCTGGGGTAGCACTGATGTTGGGGATACTTCCTATATTAATAGATATAATTGTAATACAACATCTATGGTATGAACTAGCTACATTAGTTATAGTATATTATAGATTTCATTAGGTTATAGGTAATGTTATATGATATTTATGGTGAACCCGTTGTTTTTGTTGGAAAGAGATACCCTTGCATGGGTCAGAGGTGTGTTATGTAATTTTATAACATGATGGCTGAGATGATGCTGAGTTGTTTAGATGTTCATCTGATGTTGTTTTCATGAGATATAGAAGAGTGCCATGATGTTTTTCTAGATAAGGTTATAGCGCTACACCCTTGATGAGATATTGAGTTTGGGAGTGAGCTACAACTTGAAATTTCTCAAATCTCAATGTTTCCATATAGTATGACACCTTTTGAGTTATGATATATGTGAGTACAATTATGTGGTCAATTATAGTGGAATTTTGTTCAAATGAGTGTGTTACCTTGGGGTACATGAATCTTGGTCGAGAAAATGGATTATGAAATTTTGCATCTTTTTATCAATTAGAATCTCTTGATCTATGTGATAATCAAGAACCAC